>BROG01000021.1:0-1200000 GCA_030159075.1 Atrina japonica
ATGTGATGAAATATAAAACGGTTAAAGTTTGACCTTTTTGTATGCTTTGTAGACTGTTGCATAAGTTCCACTTCCTAATTTCTCTGTAAATAAAAACCCATCAAGTCTAGGAGCAGCCACTGAAGATGCTGATTGTGGCCTTCCCGAACTCGGACGAGACATTTCTCATTTCCAATGTTTTTTTTCTTCCTCCTAAACATAAGAGTGCTTTTAAATATCCGTTTCCGCTCATCTGTCATTTTACTACGGTAGCCCATGCGTCGCAGAATTTACGGTGAATCGTCAGTATGCGGATGATACTGATACAGACAAATACAAAATATATATTGGATGTTGTGTTTTGTCCCATCAAGGATTTTTCCACAATATATATATTTAATATTCGATAAATCTAAAATTAATCGTAATAAGTCATGTATCAATGTGCTTCCGTAGAAAGTGAATGTTTATAAATGGCGGTAACATGTTGTTGGTAACTAGGGAAAGTAGTTTACAGCAGTAATAACTAAATAATTACAGTTTTAAAATGTGTAATTACTATAGATTTTTACAACACGCAATTACACAATGTTTTATCAACGCATAATACGGCTCGTCAATTTCATTCATTGTTATGCGGAGCGTGCCTCTATGATTTAAACCCTGACAGTGACACGTTGATCACTTGATGTTGGAACTCTAAAGTTACGGACCCATGTCAGAATTTGCTTAAGGTACGGAGACCCACAGATTTGTATTTATTTTTTTTAACCCTAATGTTTTTCTTCGATGTTTGATGAACTATATATCAGGGATTTTTTTATATAACTTTCCTAGATGTATATACAGAGAATATATGGTGATGTTACTAATTATGATGTAAGTTTTCATCATCAGTGTTGACTGGTGCAGGACCTATTCTCCGACAGTACCTATTGCCGGACACTTCTCTTTGCACATAAATGAAAAAATTGTTCAAGATATTTTTAATACATCGTTGGACATTGAACATTAAATGAAACATGTTACAAGAATTACGATTAATAATTCCACTACAACATTGTAATCGCTCATCTTTCTATCCTACTGTCCAACACAATCCGGAAGGGAACTGACGTCACCAGCTTAACGTAAATACTACTACTGTCCTGCATCACTATTATGGCATTTAGGTTGGGTTTTTTAAATGGGCTAAATTCACTTTTTTTCCACCAAAACTTATCAAATTTTATTGCATCTAAAGGTAACCTATTGTGGTACAAAATTTCAAAGTAATTCTATCAGTTGAACTGAAGATATTCGGTAAAAACCTTGATTTCCGCCTGAGAATAGGTCCTGGCGCACCAGTACAGTTTGTTTAATGGGCAAATTTATTTTTTTTCCAGCAAAATTATTGCCATTCCAATAGTTTTTCAAGATATTACAATTTTGGTTTTTTTCATAACTTTATATTTTCGATAAATTAAAATATGAATATTAATCCTTTAACGAAAGTCTCATACAGCTTTAGAGGGAAATATGCCCTTTAAGTTGGCTTTAACAAATCTACCTTGAAAAATAATGGACTATTCTTTAAATCATTGACTAAAGCCAGTCCAAATGTGGCTTTAGGGGTAAATGAGTTTATGCTACAATCTTGACAGAAGTTCATAATAGTCATCAATGAAGAACAGACAGACCCCCTCTTTCCGACCACTGCATTATCTGTCATTTGTATGAGAGATTGCCACAGTTCACTTCAGATCTTCTAAATTAATGCAGCAGGCAAGGGAAAATGTGTAGCCAAATCAGGAATTGAATCCAGGACCTTCTGAACACTAGCTGGATGCTCTTAACCAACTTAGCTATCAGTGGGCTAACCCCTCCCCCCCAACCCCCCTCTTAACAAAATTTCTAACCCAAGAAATCCATGAGATTCATTACACTGTGAGTCATATAGTTGTGTGCCAATTAAATGTAGCAGGCAGGTAAAAATGTGACCAAACTGGGAATCAAACCCACCTAGAACCTTTTGAACACTTAAGCTCTTACCTTGAACTGGGCTGAACCCTGTAACACCATTACTTGTAAGCAATATACTCAGGGGTTCATTAATTACATTTCAAAATTATTTTAAAATTAGTCAATCCTTATTAGGGATGTCATTGATGAGAAATTCTATATCGATAAGTAAAAAGTATCGATATATCGATAAATCGAATAATTTGGTACTTCTATAAAATACAAATTAAACAATTAGAATGAAATGTAACATAGTTCAAGAACATGAAGTAAAATGAATGGAAAATTTTGGAAATTGTTTAAGAAAAAATATCCTGTGAAATGCATTATGAAATGTAATCGATACTCAAGAAATGTATCGATTATCGTATCAATTTAATTTTTATATCAATACATCGAAATCGAGTCTCTCAATGACAGCCCTAATCCTTATTAAATTTAACATGCATGTACATTTTGTACATATAGTCATATATATCGCTGATGTAGTACAATTTTCACTAATGAACATTGATGTCTTGAAGTTTCTGTGTTTACTAGTACTATGTTACAAATTTCCATTAACTCATCAATTAACCACTGAAAAACTATGGACTCTTCTGTAAAACAATGACTTAGGCCAGTCGAAATGTGTATTTAAGGATGAATGAGTTCATTGTTTTTTTTTATAATATTGATAGGCCTATTGGTTTTTATGTCTTTTTTAAATATGTATGAATAGGATTTGTGACATATGTTTTTGTTGTTGTTTGTTTTTGGGGTTTTTTTTATATTATATATGTCACATAAAAATGAATGGAAAAGTTTATCTAGATTTGGCCAGGCAAGAAAAAAAGGTGAAGAGTTGTCATCAATTTCAAGAAAAAAATTATTGGGATTTTAACTCGTTCACCACGAAAGACACATTTGGACTTGCCTAAACCATTGATTTTTAGAAGAGTTCATTGTTTCTCAGGGGTTGATGAGTTAAAGAGGCATAGTGAGCATATTATATATATATTTTTTTTATTTTAGCCTTTTTTCTTACCAACTAAAATCTGGGTCCAGGATCTGTAAAATTGTGATGTACATGTATATGTATTAACTGAAACAAAACAACATATGAGACATTTGTTTGAAAATATTTTTTTCTTTATTTTGGAACTCCAAATTAGAAATTTCTGCATATTTGAGTGGAAAATGAAAGCCATTTTTGCATTGGGAATGGGTCCTGTAACCATAAATGTGTCTGACTTATTTATATATATACAGGTCTACCAAGGTAAACTGGCACATGTTAATTTACAAACACAACGAGTCTAAATCAAATCATAACAGGGGTGACAAGTTACTTGTCGTCACAACAGTAAAAGAAATTTAGTAATGCATGGAGTCCATGCAAGGCAATATGTTTTACCTGTACAACCTATTTTTGGAAAGTAGAACATATTGTTTTGGTTTCTGACTGAACCATGAAATGCCACTTTACCTTGGTACATGTACATTTAAAAAAAAAAAAAAAACAACAACAGTCAACAGCAACAAAAGAAATATATATGTGTGTGTGTGTGTGTGTGTGTGTGTGTGTGTGTGTGTGTGTGTGTGTGTGTGTATAAATCTGCTATTGGCCAATTGATTCACTCAGTTAACTCCTTCATCCCTAAACCCACATTTGGACTATAAAAATAAGGGGAAAAGGGGTGGGCGCTTATTGGGACCAATTAATACATGTAGTAAAATTAATGTAAAGCAGTTAATTTTATATAAGGTAGGGTGGTCAAGTTGTTGTAGTTAATACAGGGACACCTATTGGCATTTTTGTGTATTACCATTTTTCTGGTCTACATTGCCCCGTCAACTAGCTAGAAAAGATACTTGATCATACGTGAAAAAGGGGAGGGGCGCTTATAGGGGCATGTGCGCTTATTTGGTCAAATAAGGTAATTAACTCATCAAGCCCTGAAAAACAATGGACTCTTCTGTAAATCAATAACTTAGATCAGTCCAAATGTGTCAGCTATATTTTTCCCAATGTTGATAAAAAAAATTTCACAGTTATGTTCACCATGTACCTATAACTTTTGATGTATAGACAAAAGAACTGCTTTAATTAATACCTTCATGTTTTCAGATGAAATCCATGTTGTCAGTTTAATAAAAAAAGTAAAATGAATAATAAAGAGATACACATGTAAATGAATCACAAGCATCATATCTTTAATTTTAATTTTTATTATAAAATAAGCATAATTCTATTTTTTATAGCCCATTGTGACGTAAAATGCCCAATTGAAAGGGTACAGGACCCTTTCCCAAAAGGGACCTATTAGCCCCTGGGCAGCCTATATATTAATATTAAGATACGACTTTTGTGGGTACATTTCTATGAATGATATTATCTATTTGATTTACAGGTACCACATGATATTTAAAGATAGCCATGCCTGCTCCTATGAAAAAAAAGACAGTAGTTTGTTATATCTGCGGGAGAGAATTCGGTTCTCAGTCCGTTTCTATTCATGAACCACAATGTTTAAAGAAATGGAGGGCCGAAAATGAACAACTTCCAAAATCTCAAAGGAGAAAAACTCCAGTCAAGCCTCAAATCTTGCCATCAATAAATGGAGACAACAGTAACGGTTAGTTATATGCATTTTTATTTTTCCAGCAGGGATTTCTTTGGGCATGGGACCTAACTGGGCCTTTTGAATTGGGAATTTTAACAACATTTTATTGTAATTGGGAAAACTAATAATACACAAACTATATTTGAAAAAAACAAGAATCTCTTCAAATTCATTTTTATTTGACTTCATTTGTGAAATTTTGAATGCAAATTGGGAGAAAACACTTTGTTTTTCCATTGGGAATGGGTCCTTATTTCAGCCCCCTATGATAAGGTTTGAAAATCCCTGTCCAGTCAAGCCTCGGATCTCAGCAACCATAAATAGAGACTGCAGTAACGAAAGGCCAAGTAAGCTTTATCTATGGCCCAATGATTGTCGATCGCCATCCATTCGTTAACTTCTCCAATTAAATGACCTCTTCTCAGGAACCACTGAATAGATTTAAATTTTTTTTTTTTTTTTTATTTGTTTGGCATATTCATACATATCTAACATTTACATATACCGTATTTTACGGCCTATAGGTCGATATTTTTTTTCTCCAAAGCTGTGACCTCGACCTATTCACCGCATAGACTTATCTTAAAAAAAAAATAATGAAATATTTAACTTGTATCTGCAATTCCTCATTTTAACATCGTAATTCAACATTTTCCATAGGATAATCTAGGGGCCTATCATTTGTATTTACACTTAATAGAACTATTAAATGTGACCTCTTGTGTGTGTAATGCACTGTGTTCATAATCAAGTGACAAAATAATGATCTTTCAAGTTACAATATCATTTGGATTCAAGACTGTGTCAGAAACTGCGTAATAAAAATACATGGTTTACATTATAGTTATACCGGACAGTTTATACTTTTGAATGATTCCCTTATCTCGGCACCCCACTGTGAAGTTGAAGTCTTCATTCAGACTAGCTGTGTTCACTGGAATGTGACCTTCAACTGATAAGGATCGCGCGGCAGTCTTTGAAGTTAGGAAAGTTTTGGAAAAAGTGTTACATAAATTAATTGACACTAAACCTTGAGTATTTAATTGTTTGACAATTGCAGCTGCATAATAATTTAGGCCAATGTAAGGATTAGACGAGGATTTAGGTCGCTTGTGTATTTAATTATGATTTGACAGGTAACATAATGGCGATGTTTGTATACATAATCAGTACACACGAGTAATAAAAGTGATGTTAAATATGATAAAATGAAACTTCTATGCTTTTTAATAATGTACCATAAAATAGGCCTATCACTCTGATTATTTTAGTAGGCTACCATCATGTTAGCACCAGTTATTAAACATAAACGATGCATTTTTGTGTTCTCCCATTCATGTTTCCATCTATGCCGACATCGACCTGTCCTCCACTTCGACCTATCTAATACTTAAACCTGGATTTTTGCCAAAAATCGGCCATTCAACCTATCCCCCACATCGACCTATAGGCCATAAAATACGGTACATGAGTATTGACTGATCTGAATACAAATTGTGACATGATACATATATATGCATATACAAACACATGCACATCCCACATGCATATACACACACACACATGTACCAACATACACATATACATGTCCATACATACATTCATACATATACATTCATGTATACACCTGCACACCTACATATGTAGACAGACTTATACATGAACATTGAACATGCAAACATTTTTTTTTTTTGATAAAGGAGAGATGAGTGGAGGGAAAAGATGAGATGTGGTGAAAGAGGTAACATTAAAGAGATAGTATTGGGAAGAAAGAGAGTGAATGGAACATAATAATGTATTTATATACAGACTTTACATGATATTTTGAGTGTAGGATCCTTATCCATGGAAAGACACGTATAAATACATGTGTTAATATTTACTGGCTGAGGAAAGACCCATTTTCCCCATATTATTTTTTCAAATCTTTTAATTTTTTTTTATTTTAAACCTTATTTCTTGCCAACAGATTATTGATGTATAAATAATTCTGATAATCAATATCTGGATTCAGGACTAGATTGAAATCACCTACAACAATGGAATTCATATTGTCATTTTCTTGGATTATATCCCTTACGTGTTCAAAAAATTTTGGAGTGTCATTATTTGGCCCATAGATAGTATTAAGAGTGATTTGTTAATTTCTAATTTTAAATTTAAGGCTAATAGATTGCCTGAGGTATCTTTTTTCTCATTTAAGATTTTAAATTCTGGGCACATGTAAGAAAATCCATCTAAAACCTATATATTGTCACCAGTACACAGTAATACATGTATGTGCTGTACATAAACCTTTATTGTTTAAAAGAACTACCACTTCCAGATCAGAGGACTGACACTCAAAGACCCCATCCAAATATAATAAGGGTCATGTTCACATATGTGTAAATTATGCTTTTTATTTCTGCTACTGGTCCCTTCCATGTAGTTAACATATAATACAGAGTTTTTGAAATTCACAGGTCTTACCAGAAAAAAACGGTAAATTTTACAAATGTCTGGTGAAATCCATCTGATAATTGGTCTGACTGACCAGTAATTTTCCATTTCTTTTAAATTGTGTGTATATATACAGACCAGTAAAAAATTCTCTTTGACCAGTGTAATTCCTTTATTCACTGGTCCGGTTGACCAGTAATTTTTTTTTGTATTTCAAAATGTCTGTAATACTGATGGTTTCTCATTTGTATTATGAATACACATGTATGTATGTAAACATCCCTATACATTGTTCCTGTCACTGCACATAGGACTCAAGGTGTCTAGAGATGTATGTAAGTACATGTAGGTGTGTGTTTGTGTTTGTGTATAGGTATTTACTTACATGTGTCTGTGTATATATGTAAATATGTTGATGTATTTGTAAAGCTTATAACTTAATATTTAAAATATATCAAGCTGTGATGCATGTATATCTACGAAACTAAATTATCCATTTTGAATATTCTCGTATGTGTAAAAAGAATAATCCGATTGTGGAGATATTCCATTGGTTCATGTGACAATCTATGTATAATAGACATACACATAATTTAAAGTCAAACTTAAATTATACAATGTCTATATGTATGTATTGTGTGCATGTATGTATGTGCACAGGAACATATAAAAGTGTGCATGGGTGTATTTTTATATGTATGTTTATATATGTAAACCTATATGTGCATTGTAAGAGTGCGTAACTGTATGTGCAGTGGCGTAGCTACATAAGGCTCGAGTAGGCACGTGCGTACACTCAAATTTGATTTTTTTTAAAAATGAATGACAATTAATATATAGATGTCTCTTGTCTTAATTACTTTTAACACATAGTGTTAAACTTTACACATGTAGTGTTCAGCAACACTAGTCCAGGACAATGTTATCGTGGCATCACCATCAATACGGCACTGAAAATAATTCTTCTAATACCAATACTTTATTGTTTAAAAATTTTGTGGTCCATGTAAAAGAAACCTTTAAAATAAAATCAAGGGCAATTACGGTTTTTTATCAAACGACTTACTGAAGTCAAACAAAAACTAACAAAAGTGAAATAAAGTAAAATAAAGAGTAACTCGGACACCACAAAAAAGAAAGACACACCAAAATGCAGCAGTATCTAAGGTAATTGTCCTCTACATTTCTAGAAACACTCTTCTTAACTCGTATCATGTCTGGTACAGAAAAAGAAGCTATAAATATCAAACAAATCTATCCTCATTAAGGTATTGGTCGACATTTTCAAAATCTTTACTAATTTCAAAATGATGCCCATCCTTTAAAAAGTCCATTTTTATGTTGTAAAAAGCCGTGACAAAAGCACAATAGCCTCTGAGCTTCCAGGGGGCTTTGCCCCCCTTGTCCCCCTACCAGGGCTCTGCACTGGAGCCACTGGGGGCCTTGAGCGGCCCTCAGACCCCTCGCATTGAACATTGTGCCTACACTTGAATAACCTCCTGGCTACGCCCCTGATGTGTGTTTATGTTAATAAGTTCATATTTAATTTATTATACTGGCTGCTTTTCTGAAAATCTCAATCATATGTTCCCCAATAATGTTCATGACATCTAAACCATCAAGGAAAATATTCAATCACAATCTCTCTCCTCCCATTTTTTACCTCTCCCACCCCTTCTCCCCTATTTCTTCTATTTTTCTATTCATTTCTACTCATTCGTCACAACACTTAATACCACAGCTATTTTCGTTCAAGTATGGATCCATGTAATATCTGTAATGCCACTTGTAAAAGTTAAATTTGTAAATTTTGATTACATATCACTCAGTAATAATTACCAAATGGCTGATCTAAATATATCCAAAAACTGTCAGGGCCTTTGAAATTTTGAAAAGAGAAAAATATATTTCAGTACTTCAGAAATATATATAATTGTAATATTTTGTGCCTCCATGACACTCACTTTACAAAAGAAAGAGAAAATGAGATCAGGAACCAGTGAGGATATCAGGCTTACTTCAGTTCATAATTACCTCAAATTCCTAAGGAGTAGCTTTCCTATTCAATTCTAATTTTGAATTTAAAATCTTAAATGAGAAAACTGATTGATTTTTTTGTATACAAAGATATGTTAGAAAGTTGTCAGGAATTATCTACAGATCATTGTGACAAAGTTTCAAGGCATTTGGGTCAGAGGTCAAAGTCAAAGGCACCTACAATATAAGTTAACGAAAAATATCAGTTTTTCATCAAATTTCAGATTTTTTTTTTTTACTTCTTCTCAAGAACCAGTAGGCAAATTTTAACCAGGAGCTATTCTTATGTGAAGCTGGATAAAGTTTGTGAATGAAAAGGGGTTAGTGTGAATGAAAAGGGGTTAGGTCTCATAGGGGCTCCAGAATTAATCAAATGCATAAAACCATACCATGATATGTCAATTGAAGTGTCTGGCACTAAAGAATGATTTATAAATAGATTTTCTTATCATTCACAAATTTTGTCAATATAAACTGCACACCAGATTTAAAAAAAAAAATTGATCATACATGTATCTTTAAAAATCTTGAACCTGCTACATGTATGATCATTTTTTTTTTTTTCAAATTTGGTGTGCAGTATTCCTCCTAACTTAAACTCCTCCTAAATCATTATAATCTCATGTATGGCATGTATGCATAAGGCTTCAATTAATTAGCATGATGTTTTTGCTTACATTTTAAATTCGCCCTTTCATCTAAGGACAAAAATGGGGAATAAGCATTAAATGGGAGCAAAAATGCCCAGGTCTACAGTAATTATCTTCTAACTTCATTAATAATCTTCAACGAATCAGTGTGCACCAGCTGTTATATAAAGGATTAAATGTACAAATTTATGATGGTAAATAAATTACTATCAAAAGAGAAATGTCAAAACATGTAAAATATATTGAAATGAAGTTATCAAATGTCACTTGAATTTGGCTAAATAAACATATATTGTAAATAAATACAGGTATTTAAAGGTGTGCATTCAACAGCGTGTACCCTCCATTTTTTGGAAAGTGTCCAGCATTCCACCATTCAGGCTGTAATGATTATTATGTAAATTTTGTTTAGTGAATATCAGCTTGTTAAATGTACCTTATTGTGTATAGATTTATAAAAAAAAATTGATAAGCAATTCAGGTGTTCCACCCTTAGCTACAGGTGTACCAGGTATTTCCTATGCCGCCCTTAGAAACCCGAAGTCATTTTATCAGTTGGCATTAAACTCTAACAACCTAATTTCCTTGATGAGAGTTGTTCAACTTGTGTATGTAGCCAAAGTGAAATACATAAATGTATATATAACTAATGGACTTTATAAAGATTCTAACATATTTTGTTTTTGGTGATTGGAGTAAAGTTGGTTGATTTGGAGGACATTTTCATTGGTTTCGTTATATACGCATCATGTCTTAACCTGCCTAATTACAGAAAGATTCAACGAAGCTGCCTGGCAAAGTGCTCAAAGTCAGTTACTCCCATGTGAAAACTGTGGTAGAAGCTTTGCACCTGACCGTTTACCTGTACACCAAAGGAGTTGTAAAACAGGTAAGAAATAATCTTCACACATAGCACAGAATGTGGCTCTCTGGCTATAAAGGCAAAATTTACTGATGAATATAATAGCCTACCACCTTAATTTTGGTAAAGTCAGGGATCACCAAAGGATGAAATTAAGGGTGACATATAGATGTTCTGGGTGGAAATCTCAATCTGTATCAAAATTTATTTTTAATATGTAAAGACATGAAAATGTTATTTCTAATTATATTTTCAGAAAATTGTTACTTATTTCTCAATCTAATTAAAAACTGATCTCTCATTGCTCCTGTTTTCTGGTACGTTGTATAGGGGTCAATCTAACAAAACTGCTATGGGGGTCACACCTGAATGATGTGTCATGTTCGACCAATGAAAATGCTAATTACTTAGCAATCCAGTGAAAATTTTTAGCATGGCTCACTGACCACGCTTACATGTAAAAAGGTGATCCCTGATGGTTGCTTTGCTTCGAGTGAAAATGTAGCGATTCAATGTCGTGAATTTATTTTAATACTAATATGGTGCATTCTACTTTTTGTGCCCGTGAGATCAATATTCACAGGGAATTTTTTTTTTTTCAGTCTGTCTTTCTGCCTGTCTAATTGCACGTACAAACAGTAAAACCTGTGTTTAGCGGACAGTTGACGGACTTGTCAAACTGTCAGTCTTCGGAAAGTGTCCGTTGAATTAAGGTGTCCATTATGGCAGGTTTTCCTGTAACACTAAATATCCTGATGACAAGAATCAAACAGGACAATAGTCATTTTATTCGGCCATATTTGAAATAAATAAAGGGATGGATAACTTCTTGTCAAATTTCTAGGATAAAAAACATAAATGAAAATCATTGCAATCAACTTTGGGACTGATTAGGGAACCATAAATATGTATGCCAACTAAAAAAAAAAAAAGTTTCAACAGATCGGGCATTTGTGTTTAACTAATCAACCCCTGTGATCACATTTAGACTCATCCAATTCAATAATTAGTATGGTCTAATGTCATAATTCAGGGGTGAACAAGTTGATATTGCATGTAAAATTATTATGATTCTAAATCATACACCCCTGCATTCTAACAATGGACTTAGTCATTCTTTGAAATGGGCAGGTCCAAATGTGACTTTAGGGGTTGATCAGTTAACATCATTAGATAACATGAGTGTGATCATATTGATCGACCTACTATTATTGCCAAATGTCTGCTACGTGGCTCACCATGTGCACCGTTTGACGTCATTCAATTGTCAAATCATAATCACACATCCGTTTGAAGGGCCATTTCGTTGTGATGCCATAATGGAAAAATTATTGTCTGCCAAATAGTGACGTGTCCGACCTTTTGCAAAAGATCAATTATCCATATTCTAAGATTCAACTTTCTTTGACTTTAACCATTTCAACCCTACAGACCACAATAGACTGGTCTTAAACAATAAAAAAGAACATATCACTTGGATATTCAGGGGTGAAAGGGTTAAAAATTATCCTTAATCTAAAAAACTCAATAATTTTTTCACTTTTTATGAAATTGAAAATAATTCAAAATTATCAATTTTTATTTGTTTTGATACTTTTTTATAGCTAGCAGATAATTTATCACTAAAATGAAGATATCAAAAACTGTAGGGGAAAGTTTCCGCAATTTGGTCTTGTCCTATATTCCTGTGGCCATACAGTGAAAATCCTCTGTCACATCGACTGTGACATGAAACCTCAGTGTTATTCCTGCTAATGACCTTTCAAACTTTATATACTGGGCTTGGTAAAGAAAGAAACTTTAATACCTATCTCAAAAAATCATATGTCTGAACTGTCCCAGAATTACAGTCTGAAACCACATACTTACGAGATGAAAGCTGATCTACTACTTAAATCACTGCAAGAGAAAAATCAAAAATTTTAAAAAATGGCAATCTTCTGTACAATGAGCACTCTTTACACTATGTACTTCAACAGGGAAATCAGGGCAGCCGAAAAAAACAACTGTCGGATCTGTTTCTGCAAATACTAATGACAACGAAAGACCCAGAACAACCACAATCACATCTCCAAGAGTCGTGAAGGGAGGAAACCCAGGACTTGAAAGAGAAGGAACATATACATCACCTAATAAGAGTCCACCAAAAGCTAAGGTGCCACCTGGACCTAACTTTGTACTTTGCTATATATGTGGCAGAAAGTTCGGATCCAAATCAGTCTTAATTCACGAGCCACAATGCTTAGAAAAATGGCGAAAAGAAAATGCACAACTGCCGAAAAGTCAAAGAAGGAAAACTCCCGTGAAACCCCAGGTTGTTAGTGGTGGTGGAAGCTATGACATTGAAGCAATGAACGAAGCAGCTTGGAAAAGTGCTCAAGCACAGTTAATCCCGTGTGATAGGTGTGGAAGGACATTCGCCCCAGATCGACTATCTGTTCATCAGCGTTCTTGTAAACCTACTCCTGGTTCTAAGGGAAAGACCCCAATGGCTACTGCTACCAGTGATTCTGCCAGTGGTAGCAAGGCAACCCCAAGTGCTACTCCCGAAGGTTCCACGCCCACGCCAGGTGGTGATAAAACTTACAGAAAGCCTCAAGCACCACCACAACAACCTAATTTTGTTCTGTGTTACGTCTGTGGTAGAAAGTTTGGTAGCAAATCAATATCTATACATGAACCGCAATGTCTAGAGAAATGGAAAAAAGAAAATAGTTTGTTGCCGCCAGGTCAGCGAAGACCGTTACCTAAAAAACCTGAAATCCTTAAATCTGGAGGAAAATATGATGTTGAGGCCATGAATGAAGCGGCTTGGCAGAGTGCTCAGTCTCAGTTAATTCCTTGTGATAGGTGCGGCCGAACATTTGCTCCAGATCGTCTTGCTGTTCATCAACGAGGCTGTAAAACTACAGGTGCTCCGGGCTCAAAGGGAGGTAATGTAACATCAAAAATACTTTATTCTTTAGGAGTATTATTTGTTGTTTATAATGTTTTAAACCACAGTCAACAATTTTCAGTTATACATGTTATATGGTGTTTGACCGGTCTTAAACACAACTCAACGAAGTTGAGAGAAGGCTGACTTATGCTAATTGCCTCGCTATCAGCATCCGAATAAGGAGCTCAAGTTTGGGTGTGGTCAAATTGACCCACGTTTCTGCATAAACAGCAACGAAACTTCGATGCTATATGTATATGTTTCATTGACCCCTGTAGTTACATTTAGATTCATCCATTTCAAAGAATGGTATAGTCCACTGTCAGAACTCGAGAGTGTATAATTTAGAATCCAAATTTCTATATGATTTTACATTCAATACTAACTTGTTCACCCCTGAATTATGACAATAGACTTTACTATTGCTTATTTGGGTGAGTCTAAATGTGACCATGGGGGTTGGGGGTTGATGAGTTTAAATGAACTAGTTTTAGACTTTATTTAATGCTATGGTTAAGGTCAGGTTATTTTTTTTTTTTTTTTTTGGGTGGGGGGGTGGACAGGTGAAAATATTTTGGCATTAAACATGAGGAGAGTTTTGTAATCTTGATTTACTCTGTGTTTTATTCTGGTGGAGAGAATCCATGGTTACCTTGGAAACCTGTCTTGACAGACCGTCCCATCTACCACTTAAGATGTGGACTCTCAAAAGAGGTGGTCTCTCAAAAGAGGTTTTATCTCAAGGAGTGTGGCCTCTCAGAAGACAGATGGTCTTTTATGAGATTGGTCTGTCAAGACAGGTTTTACTGTAGTTGCAAAGTACACCCTAGAATACACTTTCAATCAATGATTTAGACCGGTCCAAATGTGTCTTTAGGGGTGAATGAGTGAAGATCAGTATTTGGGGTGTTGAACATGTAAAATGAATTTGACCCAAGGTTGTTTGCAAAGGATCAACAGTTTTGAGAGAAAATTAACATAATTTCAAAAATATTTAAATTTATAATGGTGAACATTCAATTTAAATTAATTAATCAATGCATATTTGAAACTAAATATATATATTGTTTTGTGCTTAAAATTCTGTAACATTATTTTGCGTTTATAATTCTGTGATATTTGATTTTTATTTCACAAATATTAACCAAATTTAATGTATTTGTGCTTGTATATAATATCTAGTTTCATTAACTAAAATTTAAAAAAAAAAAACGTCACAGCTCTTGGATATAGGATTTTTTTATTGCACTGTCTGTTTTATCATCTCTATACACTTGAACTCTCTAAAATTTTTAAAACACTCAATGGTAACGGGAATTTTCAGGAAAAAAGCGTGTTTGTTGCACATCTGTAAAAGCTCATGAAAATAAATTTTTTGCTTAAAAATATATAAAATTTCTTAACAAATCCTTGAATATGAAATGGCAATGTCTGTCCATGCATCTACATCAATAATTTAATTCATCTCTTGCATTTAGCTCTCTCTCTCCTCTTTGAAACTACATATGTCAATAGACCTTGATGAGAACTATCCATTGCAACCTTTGTTCTTAGCTTACCCGAGCCTTTGGCTCGGAGTAAAGCTATTGTGATCACTCCCTGTCCATCCGTAAACTTTTCACATTTTCGAATTCTTCTCTGAACCACTGAAGGGATTTTGATGATTTAACTTTACAGTACTAAAGGTCCTCTACCAAGTGTGTATTTTTCAGCCAAATTGGCCCAGGGATGTATCCAGGGTAGGGCAAAATAGGTCCCCGAACCAGTTTTTCTTTCTTTCTTTTTTTTTTTTTTTTTTTTTATTTCTTTTATTATCTCCCTTGTATTCACTATGATGCATTCATTTTATATGTTGTACCTGTATATAGGTGTAGAAATGAAAAGAATTTTGCCAAAAAACCAAATTTTTAATTTTTTTATGAATTTTTTAAGACTGTAAAAACGAGGGGATCATTTTTTTAACACTACATGTATCAACGTTTAAGACTATAAAAAAGAGGAAATCATTCTTTCACACTATCAACTTGTGTTTCAAAACCATTGAAGGGATTTTGATGATACTTTACTGTAAGTAAGTACTCAGAGTCTACCAAGTCTACCAAGTTTGAGTTTTGGGCTGTATCCGCTGAGGGATGGATCCAGGGTGGAGCAAAATAGGCCCAGAGAGTAACTGCTTTTCGAAAACATTTGAAATCTCCAAAACTACTGCATGAATTGAAAAACATATTTTATCTTAGTGATATACACGGATGTATGATTCAAGTCTGTTTTTTGTAGAAATCGGATAATTATGGTTTTTTTTACTTGTTTTGGGGGTCATTCAGGCTTTGTCAATTTTATTCATTTTTGTCTGATTTCTTAAGACTGCAAAAAAGACAAAGGGGGGGGGGGGAAGAGGTGGTAATTTTTTGACATGTTCAGCTTATTCTTAGAAACCTCGGAAAGGATGATGAAACTTACAGGAAAAAAAGTACTCACAGTTCTCTACCATATTTGTGTTTTTTTGTCCTGATCAGCATACCTATCCTTCGTGGTCTTTTTTCCATATCTGTAGATGGTTCTCAGGTGAGCAAATAGCCTCTTGATTACCTTGGGGGGATGTAAAAAGCAGTATTTTGATGGGTTCAAAGGGGATGGGGTGTACATGTACTATAGAAACGTTGGTAAATTTTTATTTTTCATTGTAACTTGAAAATAGTACAGATTGCAACCACCATTTAACAAAATATGTATTTGTTCCTTATGCAAAGAAATATTCATTGATGTACATTGGGGTCCTTGGGAGGATATCCCCTACTCCTTTGAATTTATGGGTATTTTATGTATAACTTGAAAACCATTCACATCCAAACCCCAAAAGCATATATACATGTTTGTTGTGGGGAGAAATATTCATTGATGTACATCGAGGTACTTGGGAGATATGGGGTAAGGAGAACACAAATTGTGAATTTCATGATCCTGGCAATCCCCTGGCCATTTGGGTGGGGCCAAAACTGCCAAGTATATCTCAAACATTTAAAATCTTTTTCTTTACCTCAGGACATCAAGGATAAAAACTGAATATTTGGCTAGAAAGAGGATAAAGCCCTCTACCAAAATTGTGAAAATTACGCTCTTGGAAGCAAGGGTTAAGGGTCTGGGTGGGGCCATTGTGGCCATATAGTGATTATGTACTTTATCTTTGAAAATCTTTCTCTCTGCTTCTGTTGATTGTAAAGAAAAAACTGGATACATTTTTTAAAAGATCATAGATCACTCTACCAAAAATGTGAAATTTCCATTATCCAGGGAGCAGGGGTCTAGGGCAGGGCCAATTTAGCCATATGGTGACTGTATACATGGTCTAAGAAAACTTTCTCTACGTCTATGAATTTTAAGGAAAAACTGAATACAATTTTAGAAAGAGCGTGATACTTTCTACCTAACATCGTGAAATTGATTGTCCTGTGAGCAGAAGTTCAGGGTCTTGGGTGGGGCCAGTATGGCCATTTAGTGATAATGGTCTTTATCATGTTTATCTAAGAAAATCTTCGTCTCTTATTCTAGAGCCGGCCTGGCTAAGTCGGTAACACGCTCGACTCTTGATCGTGAGGTTGTGAGTTCGAGTCCAGTCGGCGGCAAGTTGGTTTCCTGACATTTGGATGAGACAGTAAAAACCGAGGTTCCATGTCACAGTAGGTGTCGGCACATTAAAGAACCCACATTGCTCTTGCTCAATGCATGGCCATAAGTGCCGAGAATAGGCCAAAATTTGAAGCCCTTCACCGGTATTTGGTGAGTCTCCATATGAGTGAAAAATTCTTGGGTGGGACGTTAAACAACAATAAACAAACAAACAAATTCTCTTCTTCTATGCATTGTAAAGCAAAACTGAATATGTTTTTTTTTGGAAAGAACATAAAGCCTTTTACCTAAGTTGCGAAATTTATTACTCTAGGTTCAGGGTCTCGTAGACAGATTTTGTTTGTCTGGCTCGAGCTCCCCGCCCCTATATCAGAGTCCCTTGACATGTTGGTGCTCACATGAACATCTATAAATGACAATCAAAAACTGCAGGTAATTCATTATATACTAATATTAACAGGAGCTGCTGCAGCTGGGAAAACACCAGCCCAAGACAAAACTGGTAATACTTCAACAGCCTCCAATATGTCTGGATCTATGGCAGGCTCAACAACATCCACACCCAGAAATCCGTCACCATCAAAAGGTGATCCCTCAGCACAGAAAGGTCCCAGGACTGTTGTGTGTTATATTTGTGGCAGGGAGTTCGGCTCAAAGTCTATTAGTATTCACGAACCTCAGTGTCTTGAAAAATGGAAAGTTGAAAATAGCAAACTTCCAAAGGAAAGAAGACGGCCACTTCCCAAAAAACCAGAAGCTGGTGGACAACCATTGACCAGGTAAATTGAGTTTTATATACAGTGGAAACTGGTTATTAAGACTCTAACTGATGAGGAGAGGTTCCACTGTAATTCAGTTACACGAACTTTTTAAATTGGAGCTCAACCGATGAAGTCTAATTGACAGAAACGATATCGTCTTGAGCATTATAACTTTGATATTTTGTTTATGATATTTATACAGTTGATTCTGTTGTTTTCGGTTGTCTTACAATCGCTATTTACAGTAGAACCTGGCTATTAAGACCACCTAACTTACGAGGAGAGATTCCACTTTAATTCAGTAATACTGTTAAAAGTTGCTAATAATAGTGGAACCTCGCCTACAGACCTCCTCACTTAGAAGACCAGCACAAATTTCAGACCATAAAAATCCAGTCTCTTGATAAACATGTAATAAGTAAGGAACCACACTTAATGTGATATACCTGGTAAGCTGTCACAATGATTATTTTTGTCCCCAGACATATAGTCGAAAATATGATAAAATGTTTGTTCATATACATTACCAAACACGTGATCTTCTTTTTTAAGTTATTTGTTTTATTAGAATTTAAGTTTTCCCGTACCTTAAAAAATCCAGCTGTATTTCTGTATGCAATGACCTTTCAGATAAACTCTTTCACCATATCAAATGTACTTCATAATTCGGTCAGGGAATCTTGGTCCTTTACGCGCTCGGACTATGTTAAAGTCAGTCGATTTTTTTTGTATTTTATATTTACTTTTAAAATACAGGACGTGATTTTTATTGGAAAGTGCATGTATTATGTAAATATATGCTTTTCAACGCTATTTTAAATACCTGAAGAAAATCGGACGAATATATGAATAAATATATCAGGTCACTAAAAGAAATTTTTCCCATCTTTAATGTTACCCTGAATGCTGACAATGACAAAATCAAAACAATATAACTGTGAAAAGTATGCGTACCTCACGTTTTACAATTGTGCCGCCATGTTCGGTGGAGTTGTGCAGTTCATGATCATATGTGTCAAGAATGATAATGCGTTGGGACGAGTTAAAAATGGGTCGAGATCACCCGATATACCCGACACATGAACAATTTCAGAAATGAATGTTTTGAAACAACGAAAAAGACCAACTTTGCTTGATTTAGGCATGAAATGATGATGTACGAAAATAAACACAAAGGGTAATAAGAATAGAATGTATATTAACTGCAAATAACACATGTTTATTGGACACTCTGTAATCTTCTTAAACATTTACCGAAAATTAATTTGCAATGCTCAAAGCAATGGTGAACAAGCAGTAACTAAAAATTCGGGGTTGCGTTTGGAAAGATTGTTGCTATTTTACACATGCATTTGTTATTCTAACCCCAAGATGGTCTCTTTGGAATATATACGAGATAAAATATTACATAAAATGGGCATGTAAAAATTTTCACCTACGACAGCTCATATCGCTTTAGGAGACCACCTAACAAATCAAATCACTTTGATACAGTCAGTCAGGTGGTCTTAATAGTAAGGTTCCACTGTACTTATCATTAGCTTTTATTTGTATATGACTATGAGGTCTCTCACAGCTAGTCAGTGTAGGCTCAGGCCCCACTGGAACCTGCAGATTTTGTAAGAAGAATTGCCAGTTTACTTCTGGAAGGCTGTTGGTCTTCTTCCCAATTTAAATTGTAACCATGTTTTCTCCACCATTAAAAATTTCAGTCACTGCATAATTGAAAAATTGTTGAGTGTGGCATAAAACTTGTGACATAAAACTCCATTATAAAAAAACTTGATATCTGAAGGGATGGAAATTAAACTCTGCAATCAAGGAGCCATTTGGGCTTGTATGTCAGGATATTTTGGAGTCCAGTTACATGTCTGGAAGCTTAAAACTTGCTCTTCCTATAACATGCTATTTAAAATATCTTACTACGAAAACATATTTTAAAGTAGTTCATACACTAGCTACATGCAGTAAGGTATGCTCAGTTTACAAGAATATCAGTTGAAATTTCAGAAATTGCAAGATATACCCCCAAATTTTCAGTAGCCACCTGGGCTAACACATTGTGAAATCTACTAGCCCAGCTCAGTTTTTACTCACCATGGGCTACTGGACCCCTGCTAATTTCTCTCCCTGTGACTGTGTGTTGATATTATCTACAACTTGACAATTTAGGGAACAGATGAACGAGGCTGCCTGGGCAAATGCTAAGAACCAGTTAATACCTTGTGAAAATTGTGGACGTCGATTTGCTCCCGATCGCCTTGATGTTCACTTACGTGTTTGTAAGCCGAAACCTGGTCAGGGCCCAGCTAAACAAGCAGAGGCATCAAAGGTAATTTGATATATTCTGTTCTTTTTTCATTCTCTACGTCTGATATGTTTATTTAATATCCGTAAAGCTTTAGGCTAACTTCATTAACAACTTACTAGCTGTTATCTGTTATCTTTAGTTTTAGATACTTATACTTTTTATCACTGACACAGTTAAGTTGCCTAGTCCAATGTAGTTAAGTTAATGTTTGACTAGCTATAACCTGTGTGAACTGACATAGTCAAGTTGCCTAACCTGATATAGTTAAGTTAATCAGAGACTAGGTATAACCTGTCTGAGCTGACATAGTCAAGTTGTCTGTAACCTAATATAGTCAAGTTAATGTGTGACTTACTGTAACCTGTCTGAGCTGACATAGTTAAGTTGCCCATCCTAATATAGTTAAGTTGATGTTTGACTAGTGATCACCTGTCTGAGCTGACATAGTCAAGTTGCCCATCCTAATATAGTAAAGTTGATGTTTGACTAGTGATCACCTGTCTGAGCTGACATAGTCAAGTTGCCCAGCCTAATATAGTCGAGTTGATGTTTGACTAGTATATGATCTGTCTGATGTGATAAAGTCAAGTCCGTGGGTCTATAGTCACATTACTGTTTGACTAGCTATAACCTGTCAGAGCTGACATAGTCAAGTTGCCCAGCCTGATTTAGTCAGATTAATCAGAGACTAGGTATAACTTGCCTCATCTGACATAGTCAAGTTGTTTGTAACCTAATATAGTCAAATTAATGTGTGACTAGCTGTAACATGTCTGATCTGAGATAGTCAACTTGCCCAGCCCAATATAGTCAAGTGAATTTGTGACTAGTTATAGCCTGTCTGAGCTGACATAGTAAAGTTATCTGTAGCCTTATGTAGTCAAGTTAATGTGTGACTAGCTATAACCCTTCTGAACTGACATAGTTAAGTTGCCCAGTCTAATATAGTCATGTTAATTTGTGACTAGCTATAACCTGTGTGATCTGACATAGTTAAGTTGCCTAGCCTAATATAGTTAAGTCCATGTTTGACCAGCTATAACCTGTGTGATCTGACATAATTAAGTTGCCTAGCCTAATATACATGTAGTCAAGTTAATTTGTGACCAGTTATAACCTGTGTGATCTGACATAGTTAAGTTGCCTAGCCTGACATAGTTAAGTCAATGTTTGACCAGCTATAACCTGTGTGAGCTGAAATAATCAAGTTGTATATAACTTAGGTTACACAATAATATCACAGGTACTTATTTCTATCAATGAGAGGTCGAGAAGTACAATATGTAATTTTCGACTCCGCCATTGATAGAAACAAGTGCATGTGAGTAATATGGAACTAGCTATTATCTGTAGACTGCACAGAGAAAGATTATTGACAGCCTAACCAGCTCCAAAGCAGTCAAGTGTGAGAATTGTCATCGTAGTTTTAGTACGGAAAGACTCAAACTTCATCAGTGGGTTTGCAATTTATTATTAAAAGCAGGAAATAATGCCTCTAAAACCAAAGACCATGTCGATAAGAAGGTATAGTGTTGTCCACAAGGTTTTTACGAGTGTTTGTCGACTTTCACTCACATTTAACACATCACCATGGCCAAGTGCTATAAAATCGGAGAATGCTCCTAACTTGGATATTCTTTAGTCTGAGGATATTCAGTTAACGTGGCCTGCTCAGCCAATTAGATTTTAGGCTTTGCGCTGAAGTTTAGTAAAATTCTTAGATTTGAAATTACTTAACTTTTATGTATGTGGACTTTGGGTATTTTTTTTATAAGTCTGGGAATATTGTTAACATGGACCACTCGGCCAATCTGATTGCAGAACTAACTGAAGTTGAATAAAAATTGTCCTCAGACTTGAGTAAAACTCGTATTTTATGACAATAGGCTCAGGCACACGATAATTTCTGCTGTTTAAACTTGACTTTTTGCCACCATGTACAAGTGTGCACATGAAAATGTTTTAATTACCTATATTGTCCATTAAATTGGCCACTACAAAAGCCTATCAAAATGTCCAGGTAACATATAGCACTGGTTAACATACCAACCTCTTACAAATGAAACCTGTATTAAACTCTTTGATTGGATAGGGTGAGAGAAATTGGAGTATTTCCTGGGTACAAAATTTTCCTTTCATAGTAGCTACAAACTTACACAGCGGTCACAGACAAGAGACTAAATGTAATCTGTTTAACTTGTTTTGTCATTTATTTTACATTAAAGTTTTTTTTTTAATCTGTTTCATGGAATTTCAAATTACTTTATCAATAAGTGCTACATAAGTAAAGGAATGAAGTTAACCTTGACATGAAAATGACTTTTGAATATAGAGATGTTCTTGACATGGAGATGACTTTGAAATATGAAGATGTGCTTGACATGAAGGTGACCTTTTATCATTGAGATGTCCTTGACATGGAGATGACTTTTAAATATGGAGATCCTTGAATGAAGATAACCTTTATATATGGAGATGCCCTTGACCTTTAATTATTGAGATGACCTTGACATAGAGGGTGACCTTTAAATATGGAAATGTCCTTGACATGGAAATGACCTTTGAATATGGAGAAGTTTTTTACATGAAAATGACCTTTAGATATATAGATGTCCTTGACAAGGAAATGACCTTTATATATGGAGATGCCCTTGACATGGATATGATCTCTAGATATGGAAATGTCCATGAGATTGATATTTTTTGATAGTTATTAGTTTTTAATAGTTGCAGTGTTTGATAAACAATTGTTGACATTGATTTCATTTTTGGGTAATAAAACACTAATTTCATGGGTTTGACGGCAACAGTAAAAATATTGTCCCCAGGCATTAGGGAAGTCACAGGAAAACTGTTACCCGCTATTGCATACTGTTGATTAATGTATTTTGTCCATTAACTCAATTTCCCCTGTAGTAACATTTGAACTCAACCATTTCAAAGAATGGTAAAGTCCACTGGCAGAATGAAGGAGCTTTTGATTTAGTATACACATTTTACAATAATTTGATATGCATTATTTACTTGTTCATTCCTAATTTTTGACAGTAGACTATACTTTTTATCAATTTGGTTGAGTCTATATGTGATCTTAGGGGTGTATGAGTTATAATCTTTTGCCAGTTTCATTTTGGACTTGCACTGGAATTTTCACTTTATTAATACTGCATAACTTCAACAATCAATCACTTAAATATCGTAAAGATAATAAATTATGAAGTCCTCGTTGTTCTTCTGATTCTTAATTTGAATATAAATGTGAATAAATGTGAATAAATTCGTTAATCTGTTGTTTTCCTGGAGTGTTAAATATACCTTACTGTATTGTGTAAAATTAGGGGCCTCCGTGGCCGAGTGGTTTGAGCATAAGACATTCATCCATGAAGTCTCTCACCCCTAGTCAGCATTGGTTCGAATCCCGCTGGTACCTAAAACTGATTTTGTGAGAAAGTTTGCCAGTTTATTTATTCCTTGGTACATTGTAATTAGATTCAAGCTTCAAATCAAAACAAACTGACCAACTGACCATTTGCTTGAAAAAATTGTTGAGTATGGCATAAAAAACATTTAAACAAACAATCAAATATTCTGTTAAGTGAGACAATACCCAAAACTTGAAACTGTATTGGTCAGGGTCCAGTAGCCGGCTAGAACCAGTAGCCGGCTAGGACCAGTAGCCGGCTATGGTGTGATTTTGTTTTTAATTATGTACGATGACAATATTAATTTTCTTCTGTTTGAGAAAAATGTCCATCATCTCGTACTTGATCTAAAAAAATCCTCACAAAATCATGTTCTGTGTATCCAAAATAATGCAAAAGCCAGCTATACTGGTCCTAGTCGGTTGCTGGTCGCTGACCAGTATGTTGTAAGAAGTACATACATACATTTTACATTAATATTTACCTAAGACAAATGAAATAGTGAAAAGTAATTATTATGTATAGAGTTGGAAGGTTCAACATTTAATTTTTGCATTGAATTTTATTGATCAAAGCAAGGATTTATCTTTTAACACATCAACCCCTGTGGTCACATTTAGACTCACCCAGATCAATAAATAGGTCTACTGTCATCAATCAGGAGTAAACAAGTTCATATTGCATGTAAAATTATTATAATTTTTTTTTCTAAATCATATGTAAGTACACCCCTGAATTCTGACAGTGGACTTTACCATTCTTTGAAATGGGCTGGTCCAAATGTTGCTTTAGGGGTTGATAAGTTAACACATCCTGCATCAACTTTTATCATGTTAATTGTTTATCTTTCAATCATTTTGAAAAGAATGTGAGACTCTGATATGCCTTTTCACTTACTGACAAGTGCCATGCAGTACTATTTATGTGAGAAATTATGTTTCACTTTTGCTGTTTCAGCCGCCACCAGCCATGCGGCGACCACCAACTGTTGTCTGTTATATATGTGGCAGAGAGTTTGGATCGAAGTCTATATCAATACATGAACCGCAATGCCTGGAAAAATGGAAGATTGAGAATAGCAAGTTACCAAAAGAACAACGACGCCCAGAACCTAAGAAACCAGAAGTGCGGTCAATCGGAGGTAAACATTTTAGAACTTGACTTTTCCAACATTAAATTGACATGACTGTTAGGGTCAATTTTAAAGGTATTCATTCACACATTGTGGTGTCTACGGTCAACATTCTAGTATAAAATTTTATGAATGATACCTGACATTGGGTAGTATAATTGTTAAGCTGACATGACGCTCTCACAAGATAAATCTCACAAACCCACTGACCTGGGTACTACAGCTGTTAAGCTAACATCTCTATCACAAAATAATTAAACGTTTTCGCGGTCATTTTCGTCTGAAATATCATCCACTACCTATATTGTATACCACTCAAGAAAGATAACTCTTGCCTCCGATGTGGAATGAATTGTTAGCGATATTTAATTATAGCAATCTTAAATATTCAAAATGCTAGCTAATAATGCCAAAATTTAGTACTCGCAAACATTTCTGCTCATATAGAACGTTTTTGGAATATTTTTAAGATATTTCAAAGTAACATTTTTTTATTTCAGCTAAAGGTTCATATGATGTAAATGCGTTCAATGAAGCTGCGTACGAAAGTGCAAAAGCGCAGCTGTTACCATGCGGAAATTGTGGTCGGACTTTTGCCCCCGATCGCCTACCTGTGCATCAACGGAGTTGTAAACCGAAACCTCCAACGGAATAGAAAGGAGAGAAATGTGCTCCATGAATTACATAATAATGTAAAGCAATACGAATTTAATGATCGAAAGGCAAATTTGGGTCCCCAAACGAAGGATCAGGTGTAATGGAGCTTGTATAAGTAAACACAAGGTTAAAAAAGAACTTGAAGAATTACATTTAAAAATTCAATGAGTTCATCATAGAGACTGTGATATATATCTAAGGAATTGTTTTTTGTTTTGTAAAGATATAGATCTGATGAAACAAACATTTAACAATTGCTTATCTGTGATATTATTTAGTGTGTAAATTTTTATTTCTTGTTCAAAATGTTTTCTTCTCACAATTATGGCATGTGTTAAGTAATTTGACAATTTCACTCAGGCTATATACATGTATATGTGATATTTATGTTCTAAGTAGCATATCTTTTGAAAAGCATGCACTGATTCATACTGTTCCAAGGTAACTTGTTTTTTGAGAGTAGAATGAAATTTTTCCAGGTCAAATTTCCTATAGGAAAAAAACATGATATATACATTACCTGGTGACATGACTATTGAGAGTAGCATAGAAATTTACAGGTAAAATTTCCTATTAATAGGAAAATTGTAATATGTACAGTTCCAAGATTAAACTTGACTATTTACAGTAGCATGGAATTTTTACAGGTAAAATTTCCCATAGGAAAAACGATATATATACTTTTCCAAGATGACATGAATATATTGACAGTAGAATAGAAAATTACAGGTAAAATTTCCAATAGGAAAAACGTGGTACGTACAGCAAGCTAATTTGACTATTGACAGTAGCATGGAATTTTTACAGGTAAAATTTCCAATAGGAAAAAAGTGATATATACTTTTCCAAGGTGATATGACTATGTTGACAGTAGCTTGGAACTTTTACAGGTAAAATTAATTAAGTTCCAAGGTGACATGAATATAGCACAGAATGTTTGTTAGCATACTGTAAAAATGCATTAATTTGAATTGATGGTTGGTGAATTTCCCCATTATTTCACAATTTATTCATTTACCCAAACTGTTTTATTTTTATCATTAGTGTAACATTCAGGGGCAGTGTTTCAAAGGTCACTGTCCCAAATAAAACACCTGTTTTTCAGAGTTGTTCCCCTTACATTTTGTAGCAATCATCTGTCTTTCATGCCCCATATGTAAATGATGCACCTAGAAGAGGTTGTTATATATGTGTTGATCCCTTATATCACTGAAAATAAGTTAAAAGGCCATTATTTGAGTTTAAACGGGTGCTTAGCCTGTTTGTACATGTACTATAAATTTTTGCCTTCAATTTTGTTAATTTTACACATTCTTTATTTTAGCAAAGGGTAAAATTAAACAATTTTTACTTCTAGTTTATATTTTAAACATTTTCACTTGCCTTAAACTGGAAAAGAAACACAACATTATTGTATGATGAATGGATGAATATATATATATATATATATATATATATATTATATTATATATATATATAAATATATATATATATATATATATATATATATATGTTTTGGTCTTTGGTTTGGCTTGCAAGACCTTGATAGCTTAAATATACCAATTGAAAGTGCTTAATGACAAGTGCTTGAAAAACACTCTGAAAAGTCCTGGAAAAGTGATTAAGAAATTATTTTTGTTTCCTATATCATTTGTATGAACCATGTATATATATAAATTTGGAAAAGTTTTACTCAGATATTTTCCGTAGATGTGATTGACACATGTCCCTATAAATAGATCTTCAAAACTCGAGCAAACAAACAAAGAGGTAAAAAGAAAAACAAAAGATTAAACAAACTTGTATTCATATGACGCAACATGCGATGAACATTTTTTGTTTTCATGTGGCATATCCTTGTCATGACAGTGTCAGTTTCTATGTCTATTTCCTTATCTTTATCTGCAATACTTTGGAATGAACAAAGTTGACGTTTAACATTTACTGACTCATATTGAAGAGTTGAATGTGCTTATTAGTGCCAAATAGATGAGGGATGATAAATTTTATAATGGTTACAATTTTTTCAAACACTCTATATATTGTAGCTGAAACAAAACCATATTTGACCCAATGAGGGCCCAGGGTGCTATAAAAAAACAGAAAAAAAGGGTTGCGTGGGTGCTTTTTGGAACCAGTTGATTGTCAAATTGACATAAAACGGTTATTTTTTTTATAAAGCACTATGATAAAGGTGTTTTAGTTATTACCAAGAACACATATCAACATTCTTCTGTTGCTGGGGACTAGAGATAAACTGGTTGACTTATGTTTGTCTGGTCCATATGTCTTTATCATCCTGGTAGAAAAGATACTTGATCATGTGTAAAAAAAAAAGGGGGGGTGAGTAAATCTGAACTAAACGAGGAAGGGCGTTTATAGGGACATGGGCGTTTATTGGGTTGTATATGGTACCCCCAATCAGTATGCAAATATTATGATAATTACATGACATGTCTTATTTTCTAGTTGTTAATTGGCCTATTTAATACTTCCTGTTCTTGTTCAGTCATTATATTAACCTCAAAATCACTTTGCAGGTTGATATAACAATCCAACAACTAGTACATATGGATTACAACGACGTCAGAGTAGGAATGACGCCAATATTTCTATTGTTTCACATAACACTACTTTTAACAGTGTAATCATTAATGGTTTTCTGACATAGTTGTTCTTTTTTCGTATTTCATTAACATGACTAAGTCAGATAAGATAATCATGTAATAAAACAATTGTCGACTTTTGATATTGGTTGACACCTTGATTTATCAACCCCAGGAAAATGTGATATTGGCCTCGGTGAATATCATTTCCCTGGGGTTGATAAATCAAGGTGTCAGCCTCATCAAAGGTCAATATTTGTATTAACTACTATGTGTACAGGCACATATTTTGATTTGTATTCAAATATTTATGACTCCTAGGAGAAATAACTTGGTGTGTTATTATTCACGATTTGTTTCAGCTCTAATATATACATATATAAATTGTTAAATACCGTCCAACCCTGGAGTTTAGGATATCCCTTTCGTATGTAAATACAATATCCATTTAATCATAAATGAAATATTTAACCATGGAAGAAATATGTAAGAAATAATAATACGCCATCTCCGATGCCTTGGAAATTTCATTCTATTGACAAATATACTATTGACCTGCTATAAAGACCGTATTTGTAATTAAACGATTGTTATATCATTTGACTGTATATATATGTGGTTAAACGTGATATTTCCGCGGTCGTAATTTAAGCGATTTTCTTAAAACTCTGTCCATTGGGGTGCTTAGTGTAAACTTACCCCCAAGCAGTCCTGTATTAAACGATAATTCATAGCTCAACTATGGGACTGATATGCGGGGGGTAATTTACATGAGAAACTCTTCATTGGATGCTCAGTGTAAATTACCCCCACCCCCACACATAAATTGCCCCCTCGCATAAATTTATCATGTTTATTTACTGCAGTAGTGCTTAAGCCCAAGTGCTAAATATTTAACCAAGAAATGTTAAATACTTGTTAAAACTCAATATATCTTATAAATTGCATGTTTGTGTGTCTGTATAAATTGTTTGGTTTCTATGTTATAATATTGAATATAACAGACTGCTCACTGCAGTATAAGTGTTCGACTTTTTATCTAAAACCCACCTTTTTTTTATTTTCTGTAATTTAATTTTTTTTTTTTCCATTTCTTTTTTTTGTAATGGGAAATATATGAGTTTTCATTTAATTTGTTAATTTTTTTTCTCTAGCAATCTGTGATACAGAGAAATTACCAGTAATGATAAAACACACTCGTAGACATGTTATACAAGTGTTTTTCTTACGTAAAAGGTTTGTTGTAAATGTTGTGTCTGAAAACTTTTAAATAGTTAATAATAAATTATTTATTTTCTGCATTCATTGTTCTAATTTAACTGTGTATAGCTTCTGCAATATAAGTGTTACATTTTTATCTAAAATCTATTTTTGTTTGTTTTTTGGGTTTTTTGGTTTTTTTTTCACTTTTTTGTTATGAGAAATATATGAGTTTTCATTTGATTTGTTAATTTTTTTTCTCTAGCAATCTGTGATTCTGAGAAATTACCAGTAATTATAAAACTTTTGAGTGGCATAATGATAGAGATTCCCGCAAAATGACTTCAAGAAACAATCAGTTACTATAACGATGTCTTATGTTTTTGCGGGTATCTGTATCAATTTGTCACTCATAGTCACAGGACCGCCGCAGTAAACGTGAAAGGGTCTTTTGTAGACTTGTTATATAACTGTTTGTCTTATGTAAAAGGTTTGTTGTAAATGTTGTGTCTTAAAACTTTTAAACAGTTAGTAATAAATTATTTATTTTCTGCATTCATTGTTCTGATTTGACTGTGTGTACATGTATCTCCTTTTGACTCTTAATATCCAAATGGTTAAAGGGGCATAACTGTGTCTACCAAAAAAAAAGTTTTACTTTTTCTATTTTTACTGCTTACTTGTACTTGGTGTACAATAACAAACAAGAGCTATACACAGGCATACAAAAAATCTTATATTCCTATGTATTTTGTGAAAATATGTTCAGGTCCACTGTGGTATTCATATACAATCAGTCAATTGCAAGTGAAAAGGTGTCAAACCTGGGGTTCTCAAGCAATTTTCACAAAATATATAGGAATTTAAGAATTTTTTTGCTTCTGTATATCTCTTTTTTTGTAATTGTATATCAATCTAAGTAGTAAAAAACAAAAGGAAAATTTTGAAAAAAACACAGCTAATGTCCCTATAAAGCATTGCATTTAAACCTTAATGGCTTTGTTTATATCAAAATTAATGCATCTCACCTGGTTAAAGCCAAAATGTCTCTCACCTGGTTTAAACCACAACATCTTTATCCTAGAGGTTTAAACCACATTGTCTGTCACTTAGTTTAAACTACATTGTTTCTAACATAGTTTAAATCATATTGTCTCTCACCTAGTTTAAACCACAATGTCTCACCTGGTTTAAACCACAATGTCTCACCTGGTTTAAACCACAATATCTCTCTCCTGGTTTAAACAACATTGTCTTTCATCTAGATTAAATCATATTGTTTCTGACCTAGTTTAAACCACAATCTCTCTTACCAAGTTTAAACTGCAATGTCTCTCACCAGGTTTAAACCACGTTGTCTCTCAACTAGTGGTTTAAACCACAATGTCTTTCACAGATTTTTTTCTTCTTAACGGGGAATGATTTCCTTCTCAACCCCTAGGGTGTTGACAAGCTACACGTGTTATGACATCACAATACAATTTATGACGTAAAACGTCTGTGGCTTTTCATAGTTATGTCAGACTTGGCATAGATCTGTGTGATCTATATAGACATGTACACTATGTGTAGAATCTACATGGATATGTATATAAGATATGCATGGGAGAAAAATAATCAACCCCTACCTTGAGGGTATGGCAAAGGAATCTTAATCCTCAGGACAAGATTCTGGAATGACAATTGTCATTTAAGAATATTGCACTTGGATTGAGATTAATAGAATCTACCCCTATCTTGAGGGTGTGACAAAGGAAAGCCTCTGGTTTGTCATTCAAGAATCTTACCCTTAATCCTACATCATGAATTGTATTGTGATGTCATAGTGCGTGTAGCATGTCAATACCCAAGGGGTTGACAAGGAAATAATTCCCCATTAAATGAAGGAAAAATCTGTGAACAATGGGAGATCGAATCCTTTGTCATACCCTCAAGGTAGGGATTGATTCTATCAGTCTCCCATCTAGTGGTTGAAAGCACATTGTCACCTGGCATAAACCACAATGTGAGCTTTCAGCTAGTGGTTTAAACCATGTTGTCTCTCACCTGGTTAAAACCATATTGTTTCTAGCCTGGTTTAAGCCACAGTGTATCTAAACTTGTTTAAACTGTATTATCCCTAAACTGCAGTGTCTGTCACCTGCTTAAAACCACATTGTCTATAGCCTGGTTTAAACCACAGTGTCTGTCACCTGCTTAAAACCATATTGTCTCTCGCCTTATGTTTTAAACCAAATTGTATCTTACCAGGTTAAAGACCACGTGGTGTCTACAAGATGTCCTGAAAGAGTGATTGGTTCAAGCTAAGGGTGAATTTATCATCTATAAACTGGTTTTTGTTGATAGACAGTTTGATAAACCTATCATTTATTGCACTAAACTGGTATGAAACTAGTTTTGATTCTCTCTTCATCACTGACAGTTTCTAGTTCTGGAAACCGACAAAACTACCTCCGGAGGTAGACAACTGAAGTAATTGCTGTGAAATAGGCTTTCCTAGTATGTTTTATCCCCCAAAAATGTTTTGAATGTTATAAACATAATACAAATGTTAAAATGCTCAAGACATCGTTTCAGTCAATTAGACTTCATCAGTTGCGCTCCAATTTTAAACAGATTTTCTAAAGGGAATCTGGTATATACGGAAGCGTATTAGGCTGACCTTCCAAAATATTTTTCTTGAGAGTGAAAATATTTTATCTGGCGGCCGCCACATAATTAAGAAGAGAGAGAGAGAGAGAGAGAGAGAGAGATCCGTCGTTTTGTTCAGCAAAAACTTTTAATACTGTTCTTTTAATTTCTATTAAAACTGATTGTACAAAATATTTAACTTCAGTTGTGCCACTTATCCATCTGGCGCTTATTTATCGGTATTTTTATATACGAGTACACAGAGTACTGTAGGCTATTCCCTTCAACACAATATTCGGCCGTGAACAGTCTCACAACAGGGATTCATGAATGTTCTTTTTCAAAGTTCCTGTAGGCCTATCGTTATTTCAGATATATATATTAATAACATATTAACACTAAAATACAAATTATGTCAGCAAAATATCTTGAGGAAGGCTAATTTTAAGTTATGTAGACAGTTTGTGTAGGCATACTCCGTAATCTTCCCGCATAGGCATTTCCATTGAGCGACGTCGTGAATATAACATAGAGATTAAAAAATATAATTTTTATCCTTGATATTTAATGTTTGTCTATTTACCAGTAGAATTTTAAATGTACGAGAAAAAACAACAAATCATGACAAAATCTGTATCCCATGACATATCAACCCTCATGCCCTCGCGCGTCATAGCGTGTGATAATTCCAAGCATTGTCACCTGCTGCGCTTAATACTGTGTGATTAGCTAGTCCTATCCGATATCTAAACATGTGTAATGTTTGGTATAGTTACAATGATTATTTCGTTATTAAAGTTTCAAGTTTAGACTAAATTGGACTTTAAAAGTCAGTCCATGGCCCGAGATCATGAAGCGATTTCAGCCTCAAGTTAGACTTCAATTAAGTGGTGGCCGCCAGATAAAATATTTTCACTCTGAAAAAAAAATATTTTGGCAGATAATTATGTGGCGGCCGCCAGATAATTAAGTGGCGGCTGTCATATAAGGCATTTTCACTCTCAATAAAAATATTTTGGCATGTGAGCCTAATACGCTTCCGTACAAATCCGTCTAAAAGTAATAACCATTGTAAAAAGATGACTATCTTAGCTTTTAAACAATTTTGAATTCAAATGGTGTTATCGGTGCCAAATATTACTTTAGTATATTAACATTATCAGATGATACCGAAATACCAGGTAGTAGGTTTATGTATACCTTTGGGGATTCAAACGGTCCACCAGCAGTGGCAAACACCTAGTGGTTATAAATGTTTTTAACATAATACCAAAGTTATAATGAACATATGCTTCGATAAAGATTAGATAGATAATGTTTTAAGATACTGTAAAAATACACACTGAACCCGGTTTACACATGAATACACAGCAATTAAGTTTTAATTTTGAAAATGCAAACCTAACGAAACTGGTTTCAAATCAAACACTGTTGAAATAAAAACATAAACCAAACTGAAACTAGTTTTGCCCTAAAAGTTATCAGGAAAACTCGTACTCAAGACGAATCGTACCCAAGACAAAGTCCCAGAACCAGTGATAGACAAAGTGTACCTTATGAACACGAACTCAAATATATGAGTACGAATTATATTTTATATAAGATTTTTTTATACAATGATGGAAACTGTTGGGACAAATTGACCGAAATTCCCAGTAACTTTCAAATTATACATTCTCATTTTGACTGAGGACTCACGGCGGGTGTGACCGGTCGACAGGGGATGCTTACTCCTCCATGGCACCTGATCCCACCTCTTGGTTTCCAGAGGTCCGTGTTTGTCCATTTTTATTGGATTTGTATCTGTGTCCTGGACATTCTATTGATTTATACTTTGGTATCTGAAATTTTTATATTCCAATAAATAAAGAACAGAAAAGTTGAATATTTAGAAAAAAAATAAAGAAAAAAAGTTGAAAAATCACGGAAAAACATTTTTTTAAAATGATGGGACAAATTGACCAAAATAAAAGTTGGGACGAATTGGCGAAAAGTGGGACAAATCGGCAAAACATTGGACAAATTAACCAGACCCCCTTATTTTCTGGAGGTAAATAAAATCAATAAATTCCTTGTAGATTGGATTTATTGAAAAAAATTATTTTATTATGACGAAAACAAATGACCGTGCTTGTCTATTAGCCGTTAATATTACGCAACACCGTCTTCTGGTGGGCCACCACTACAAGCAGTTTTATCATTTCTAGTACTCGCAAAGAAAGCAACATACCGAAGTGTAATTTATGTGTACTTTACAGGATACGTTATATTTTTATTATATTAATATTAAGCATGATGTAAAATACATTTATTAATCAGCTAAAACAAAACTGAAACCTGGCGATTCAATCTCTTACAGAGTTGTCGGTCCTTGAACTCAACAATCTATGTCAAAGTCTCCACTTTTGCCAATTTCTGGCAAAATATGTAAATCTACTACAGCTTTTGTTATTTATAAGGTATTGGTCTTTTAGCACATAGTTTTAGTGCTGACATAGAAAAGAATACTATCTGAGGCGAAAATACTTTTTAAAAATGGATATAAATATGGGGACTATATTTTTGTAAAAAGTTTCCTTACTCTGTGTAATTTGGTTTTATATTCATTTTGTGGGTTACATGATCACATGTTTTGGGACTTTTTCTAGACGTTGATAGAGATTGATTCGGAGTGCAAGGACCGACAACTCTGTGTAAAGCGATTGAATTGTCGGCCTTTGCACTCTCGATCAATAGTGCAAAGACCGACAACTCTGTGAAAGAGATTGTCGGCGATTGTTGACCTTTAGGGCACCACGGGCCTCTTGTTCCTATATAATTAAAGTCATTTCAATTTTGTCTAGGATGTTCCAAGGATTTTTTTTTTAATTCATATACTAGAAAACGGATTTTTTCGTGTATTTTTACTCAAGGAACACTGTTAATTCTATTTGAATCGATTATTTTTCACAAAACATCTTTATCTGAATAAAGTGATTTCAAATTGTTTTCATTTCATCTTTGTGTCAAATATTGGCCACTTTACTCAAAACAGTATTTTAATTTAAAAATCTTTTTTATCAAAATCATCGGAAAGGGTTCGCGTGAGTCGTCGGTCCTTGTGCGCGCGCGCACGCGAGAGAGAGAGAGATTTAAGTAACATTGTGACGTTTTATACAAAGGCATCTATGACGTTGTGTGTTTGTAGTTAGTTCTGCTTGACAACTATCCTCATGGAGCCGTATGGCAAATTGAGGGAGTTGTTTTTTATCCTGTTTATTGCGATAAACTTTAGCTTGATTGTTTATCATGCCTGCATATACACACTTTGGTAAGTATTTTCGATATTTTTTAGGTCAATGAGTAAAGATGACCAATTGGTTTATCTGTCGCCGTCCGTCGATAACTTATTTTTTTATTTCTCAAGACAACAAGAGTAAATGGACCAATTGCGAACGGAAGGATCTTGTCACTGAACTAGGGCATAAAAAATCCTAATTTCAAGGGGCAATAGCTGTGTTTTCACATTTCCTTTCTACTACTCAGATTGATATAATAACAAAAAAAAAACAGATATATGCAGGTATAAAATTCTTAATTTTAATGAGGAACTAATTATTATTAATATTAAATATACATTTTGTGAAAGTTGCTTGAAAAACCCAGTTTGGCAATTATTCAATAAAAAAATAAAAATTCAATCTTACTATTTGTATATAGTATACCACACAAGACCTGACCTTATTTTCACAAAAAAATATAGGAATATAAGATTTTTTATCCATGTGTATAGCTCTTATCTATAAATGTACATCGAGTATAAGGAGGCAAAGAAGTTAAAATCTGAATAATTTTGGAAACACTGTAAATGCCCCATCAAATAAAAGTAACGTCACGCACAATTTTGAACCGGCTGTGTCACTTTTGATACATTTGAGATTGTTTATGGTCATTAGCCTACTATAGCTCATATCAAAAGTATTTTAGGACTGCGTCCTCTTTCAGGATACGTCTTAATCTGCAATTTTTCCTGACACTGCGATTTAACACTCAAGTTAGCACACAATGAAGGCGTATAAACTGTAGATGTCGTCGGCACAAAATTTATTTTACAGATTCTATGCAATATTTTATCTCATATATATATATTATAATCAACGGTCGTACTGATCTCCCAATTTAAATTTTAAGATTTGCGCTCGATGTTTGTATGTTTCGTTTCCGTGCCAAATTAGTCAATTTAAGCTTGTCATGAGTGTATAATTGATCAAAGTCGTGAAAATGTTCGCGTGGTGCACTCAGAGACATTGTGACGTTTTACACAAAGGATCTATGACGCTATGTTTGCTTGACAACTATCCTTATGGCGCCGTATGGCAAATGGAAGGAGTTGTTTTTTATCCTGTTTATTGCGATAAACTTTAGCTTGATAGTTTATCATGCCTCAATATACACACTGTGGTAAGTAATTTTCATTGCTTTTCAAATATAGAATATCTGAATTTCAAATTTTAAAAGTGCTAATAATAATAAAATGGGTAATAAAATAATAATAATAAAACACAATGCAAAAATTTTAAATAACTATTTTTCCAGTATTTCCTCTATAAATGATGACTTGTCTTATACTCCCTCATTTGAACCCAGGACAAATAATATTATTGACAGAATTCGAGTTAGTAGAGACGAAATAATAGATGTTATAAAATAAGGCTTCTGGGATAGATGGAATTAGTCATAAAATGCTTAAAGGGACAACACACTCTATTAGTAAACCCCTTCATCTTTTATTCAATAATTGTCTTGAAAACTCCGTGTTTCCAGCGGTTTGGAAAAGAGTGGGCATCATGCCTATTTTTAAAAAAGGTGACAAACACTTGCCCTCTAATTATCGTCCGATAGCTCTATTAAGTACAATTGGTAAACTATTCGAAAGACTTATCCATAAACATATTTATAACTTCATGTTAGAAAATAATCTAATTTATAAACTTCAATCGGGATTCCTTCCAATCAATTCAACAGTGTATCAGTTGATAGAAATCTACCACACAGTATGTGTTAGTATGGAAGAAAATAAGAAAACATGCATGGTTTTCTGTGATATATCAAAGGTCTTCGATATAGTATGGCACAGGGGATTGATTATCAAATTGAATGGTCATGGGATCGGGGGGACTTCTAGCTTTTATCGAAAACTATTTGAGTGATAGGCAACAGTCCGTTTTCATTAATAACGTGACATCAGACTACAGTTTTATCAATGCTGGTGTTCCCCAAGGTTCTGTCCTTGGACCATTTCTATTTTTATTATATGTAAATGATATAGCCGATAATTTATTAAATGTTTCACGTCTATTTGCTGACGACACTTCCATTTAATGTACATGAAATAAAGTTAACACTTGATAACGATTTGAAAACATTACGAGATTGGTCTCTCAAATGGAAAGTTAACTTTAATCCATCTAAAACCAAAGTTCTTCTCTTAGGAAATCGTAATGGCACAATTGAGCTTGAGTTGACAATACATTCTATTAAGTCAACTTTCTCGCAGCAAACACCTTGTTAATATAACTTTCTCATCCTTCAAATGCCAAGAGGTCGATACATATCGATTAATATATGTAAATTCTGGCTTTAAAAGAAATAAATGTACTAAGAAAATTAAAATATACTTTAAGTAGGAAAGCTCTAAACAAGATCTACAATACATTTATTCTTCCTATACTTGAATATGCGTGTGAGGTTGGGATGGCTGTTCTAAAGGAGACGAAGAAAAACTAGAAAACGTTCAATTAGCAGCTGCCATAATCATACCAGTATTGCCTATATATGCTAGCAGGGAATCGTTATACTTTGAAACTGGGTGGGAATTATTAAAAGGAAGAAGATATAGGCGTAAGTTAGCTTTGTTTCATAGAATATATAACAAGAATGTTCCTCAGTAGTTATAGGCAGCTCCATAGTGCGCGATTTGAATTTTGCCGCCAGGGGGCGCTTTTTAACGGTTTTTGATGACGTCATCAGAATGCTGGCTTCTGATTGGTCAATTCAAATGGCGCACTATGGAGCCGCCTGTGACGTCATACCGGAAGTGTGTCATACCGGAAGTGAGGTCATGTTGTCATGGCAATAAGGAGAAAGAGCCAATCGTTGAGCTTGGAGGCGTGTCTATGACCGAAAGTGGAAGGTTGTGGAGGCGGCAATCTTGGTTAAGGAGCCAATGAGAGCCTTCGTTACAAGAGGTTGGGGTCACGAGAGGTCACGTGAGTTTGCGAGAAGTCAACGGGAAGAGAGAGAAGTTGGGTTTTTCCAGTTTTGAGCTGAGAGTAGATCTATTTTTAGAACCGAAACTTTTGTGAAACTAGCAGTTGGTGGCGCTACCGTCGGTGAAACTAGTAGTTGGTGGCGCCACCGTCGTTGAGAGTTGTGTATCATGCGCATGCGCGAGAAGTGAGCTCGACTCAAGCTTGAAACTAAGACTACTTGTACCTTAAGGCTTGTAGAGTGACGAGTATGTACAAAGGGAGATCACTCTGTATAGGTAAAACAAAGGGAGATTACTCTGTATAGACTGTATGAGTAAGACTAAAGGGAGATCACTCTGTATAGCCTGTATAGGTGAAACAAAGGGAGATTACTCTGTATAGACTATAGGGGTGGAACAAAAGGGGTGATGATTCTTTATGGGCTGTGTGCATTAAACCAGAGGGTGGGTGGGTAGCGAAATAGGAAGGTTAGGAAGGGTAGCCATCTTGGGTATGGAATCATGGGATATCTAGTTTCCAGGGACTGACTAATCTCATGGCAGGAGTGAGAACCATAGAACATGAAAGTGTGTAACGTACTCAAAGTTTGTCAAAGTGATCAAGTGTGTATCGTTCTCATGTTTCCAAGTTTGTCAAAGTGATCAAGTGTGTGTGTTGTTCTCAAAGTTTGTAACGTGTGCAACGTTCTAAGTTATGAAGTCTCAAAGTGACACAAGTGACAAAGTGACACAAGTAGTTTGTGTCGTTCTCAAAGTTTGCAACGTGTGCAACGTTCTAAGTTATGAAGTCTCAAAGTGACAAAGTGACACAAGTAGTTTGTGTCGTTCTCAAAGTTTGCAACGTGTGTGTACGTTCTCAAAGTTTGCAACGTGTGTACCGTTTAGTTATGAAGTCCTCAACGTGACACAAGTGACAAAGTGACACAAGTAGTAAAGTGTAAAGTATGAAGTTGTTCACTTACATCGTTTCAAACAAGTTTTTATATTTACTTGTTACTACTGTATATAAAATAAAAAATTAAACACTCACCCAGAGAGAGTTTTTTCTGACGATGTTGACTCTTCGAGCTTCGGCTGCCAAAATGAGCTCTCAGTAGTCTAACTGAAGTTATTCTCAAAGTGTTTAATGTGTTACTATTTTTAGAATTGCCTCGTTTTGAATTTTTGTCCTTCTAACTAAACTTTTTCTCAAGTGTTTAATGTTACTATTTTTAGAATTGATTTCTATTTCATAAAATTTGTTCAATCACGTAAAAGAATTAACTTACTTACTACTAGACTTACCACTATAGTATAACACATACAAAAACTGCATCGTTTCAGTTAAGGTTTCTTTTCGTGTAAGTTAGGTGGCCCTGAAAAGGGCCGTTTGTTTCGGGTTGTTAAAACCCTATTCCCCGTCCATCAGACGTCGCAACTGACTGACTTGCACTTCTTTTTCCTTTATCAGGCGTCTAATTTCTTGCTCCTGCAGCCTCAGAAGTCTCAAATCTGCCTGAGCCATAGTATACTGCAGCTCAGGCAGTGGAGGCGCTGATGGTACAACCCTGGGTGGAGGAGGTCTAGGGGGTGCTGGTCGACGGGGAGTAGGCCGCACTATCGTCACTTTTCTCTTCGGCGACGAACACCGACGAATTCCTCTGACAAAATCACTTTCAGAAGGGATATTCTGAAATCTGTCCATGATGATGATGAACTGATACCGAGTCACACCAAATGTCAGGTTTTATATAGAGACTATGAACGCGCACGCAATCAATGACGTCAGAGGTCTATTCGGAGTATGAGTTTTTTCATGACTCCTACTACTATACTACTACTACTATCGGAACGTTTTTGGCTTATACCTTAGATGTTTTATGCATACACTACTCAAGTGTACTATGTATATATATACATACATGACTGAAGTGACTATGTATATAATACTACATCTCTCAGTTTCATAACTAGTATTTAAAATGGCTTACTATCAGTCCATATCTCCCGATACGATACAATTAAAGCATGAATTTACCATGGTTGTGGCGGGAGCCTACCAATCAGGGAAAACTGTATTTGTAAAACAGTTGATAGAATGGAAGGATCAATGGATTCATTCCCTCCCAACGAAATTGTATGGTGTTATCGTGAATGGCAACCTGCTTATGAAATCTTACAACGGGAAGATCATATTCACTTCATTCATAATATACCTGAGGACGACGAAGTCTAGTTTTCTGATCCAAACTCGTCGTCACCTACTTTGTCTTTGATGATATGATGGGCAGTAAAGCTCTCGATTCTATCGTAGAATGGTTTACACGTAAAGCTCATCATCGAAACACAAGTTGTGATCTACATCACTCAAAACTTGTTTGATCGTGCTAAACAATATCGTACCATAAGTCTGAATGCTCATTATCTCGTCCTGTTTAAGAATCCTAGAGATAAAGTGACCAGCTTATCACGTCAATTAGACCTACCAGGTTTAAACCATGCTTATCACGATGCTACAAATCGTCCTCATGGTTATCTCTTGATTGATCTCACATCGTTCTACCCCTGATAATCTAAGATTAAGATCAGATCTGTTTCATCCTTGGTTTACGGGAGGAATAGTGTTGTATACACCTTATAAGTAGACAGTCACTTTCTCTAGGGTGTCATTTCTCGTATTTCTGTTAACGTAGAATCATGAATCCTTTACCTAAAGCCACCAGTAAACTGGTGACTACTCTAAGAAAATTACAATTGGAGAAAGATCCCGTCAAGACGTCAAGAACTTGTTAGAATTAGGTAGAGACGCTTTATTGAAATGGTTTGGTATGGGGGCTAAAAATCTTCTGTCTTGGGTACCATTCCAGTTGGACTAAACCTACAGCAACGTTAATACAGAGAAATGCTGATCATTTAAAAAATCATTGCTGACCCAAAAAGCTGATGAAGAAGCTAAGAAAACTGCTATCTTTTAAAACGAGGAGGGGCAGGGTTCTTAGGGGGGTAATCATTCGATCCCTATTACAGTGGGCTAGTCGTCTCAAGAAGAACACTGCACCTAAAAAGAAAAAAAAACACCCCTCCCCCTAAGCAGAAAAAGAAGAGCCCTAAAAAGAAGAAGAGTCCTAAGAAGAAGAAGAACCCCACCATTGGTTCTAAAAACTAAATCTGAAACAGATTCGTGAAGCTAATACAATGAATCAGGCTACTCCTACACGATAACCGTCTCCACCTGTAACCAACAGTCCTGTAGCAGGAACTTCTGCTACTGCAAACATCTATCTTTGGACAACCTATACGTCTTCCTGGTTAGACCTATATCAAAATTACACAACGGAAACAACCTTCTATTTACTAAGACTAAAGCAGTCCAACAGGCACTGAATGTACCTAAGAAGTCTACTCTTACTAATACTCCCAAGCAGTCTTTGTTATTTCCCTTATTACCAAAACCTTTAACTGCTAAAGATGTATCATCTCAGCTGAACAAACATGTTACATCCTACTCAAAGTCTACTCGTTTACCTTCGTTTTGCTTCTACCTGTTGGATCTCCCATCACCCAGTCAGGGCCTAAGACACAGGCTACTTCATATATGAATAGCTACAAATGTCTATGGTGTCGGACTCTTTTTAGTACGAGTAAAGAACTTAAAAAGATCATAAACGACTTCAACATCCTATGTTGATATAGGTTTATAAAACTACCTCAGATCATGTATTTGAGTCATTTGGTATAGAATACTTAGTTGTAGTGACATCATGGCACACGAAAAAGTAAGCATGGGCTTGAATCTCATGCTGCTTTGATTAAAGTCTTAGGACAAAAGCAGTATCCTATTGAGTTTAAAAAATGATCTTACGGTATGCCCTGATGATACGATTCATGAAAATTTGTGAAGTGGTGTATAACATCATAAAAGGAGTGATTCCTTTAACAAAAACGCCAGAAACAGCACTTAGGTTCAAAGAAGAAAGGGTTCTTAAGAAAACTAGTTCATCCTCAATTGACTGTCCCTCAACGACGTCGAATTCTAACGAATCAACAAGGTGGGTGTGTTACCTATCTTACCTTATTAGCGCCATTACTAGGAGCCATAGCTTCTCCTGTCTTAAAATCTATTCTATAACCATGAGCACACGAAAAATGATCTTAGTTCCCGAGAGGACCATGGAGAACTCAACAATGGAGAGAAAGAAGTTTAAATCCTTTGCCTCATACACACCTGAAGTAGCATCCTTCGGTGCGTTTAGTAAATGAATTAGATACGATTGTAGATCGTGATGATTTGACTCCTGAAGCTAACGGTAGCAAGTTTGGTCAAAGAACTTCATCGATACCAGTACCGTATCTACAAACAAGCTCGTCATCCTGTAGAAGAGAGACCTTGGTCTCTTGAAAACAGATAAAGTCAAAGAAGTCAAAGATGATGTTAAAACTGAAATGTCTTCTAATGATCAAGATCTTATGGCAGCTATTTCATCCAGTGTCACTGTTCCATTAAAACCAAAAGTCCCTCTGTTATTTAAACATCTCAAGAAACATTCTGATGTACTAACATGGGAAAAAGAGTCGGTCAAATACAATACAAAGGAAAGACGACCGTCCCTGGGACCAATATGGTCGATCTCGTAACTGATGCTTTACACGAACACAAACCTAGAAAAGGGTATCAACCCTCGGGACTTGATAGTTTTGTAAAAGGATTAGTGGAATCGAATGTTCCTCGTGATTGGATACGTAACCCTAATTATATCAAAGTGATGAATCAACCTATTGTAAAACCAAAGGCTATGAGTACCCCTAAACCTCTGGATGATGATGATGAAGATGACACAGGGTTCTATGACGCTATGCCTTTCTCTTCCTTCTTACTGACATAAAAAGATTCTGCAAAGACACCCCTTAGTCAGAAATGGTGAAGGATTGGCAAAGATTGACTCCTACGGCCTGGTCTACCATTAAAAAATCTAAAAAGAGTTCTCATCTTCCAGAATGGATCAAAACTCAAAATCTTCGCAAAATGCCAAATTAGCATCCATCTATTATGATCCTTCTAATCGGGGTGGTTATGCTGGTGTACAACCTCTCTATCGAGAAGTGAAACGTCGAAAAGTACCCCATTCTCTCTAAATGAAGTCCAAACAATGGTTGAAAGGAACAAGACACGTATACGCTTCATAAATCTATCAAGAGAAAGTTTCCTCGTAACCAAACGAGAGTGACCGATATGGTAGATGAACAATGGCAATTAGATTTAGCGGATGTATCCAACATCAAGACACACAATGATGGGTATACGTTTCTCTTATGTGTCATTGATGTTCTATCTAAATATGCTTGGGTCATCCCTTTGAAAAATAAATCTGCCAAAGAAATGGTACGAGGGTTTCAAGCAGTATTAAAACAAGCTAAAGGACGACGTCCTATTCGTATACAATCCGATAAAGGAAAAAGAGTTTTTGAATCGTGAATTTCGTCATACGTTTCATGATATTCATTTCTTTACGACAGACAATACAGAAACAAAAGCTAGTATTGTAGAAGAAAGCTTTCAAAGGACCCTATAAAAGCTCGCATGTGGAGATATTTTACTCATACTCGTTCACGTCGTTATGTTGACGTTCTACTCAGATTGTTCAAGCTTATAATCAATCGTAGTATCGGTAGATGTCCCATAGAAGTCAATCCTTCCAATTGTGTTAGAGAGTCCTGGGAGGACCTTATTATGGTACACCCTTCTAAAAACCGTCCATGCCCAAGTTTCATACAGGTGATCGCGTACGTATCAGTAAAGTAAAGCGTACATTTGATAAGGTGATACTTACCTAACTGGACACGGGAACTGTTCACGGTCGAGAAACGAGTACCTGATCGTTATCCTTATGTGAATTACATCCAGGATGATCACCAAGAACGATTGGAAGGTACGTTTTTAAACGAATCTGAATTACAACCCGTTGTGAAAACAGATGATGTCTATGAAGTCGACGAGATTCCTCGATCATAGAAAAAGGCGTGTAGGAAAAAATCGTGTTATAGAAGAAGTGAAGGTACATTGGAAAGGGATATCCTTCTACTTTTGATTCATGGATCCCAAATCACCAACTTGATCGACCAGTTAGACTCGGTAATGCCGGGGAAGTGTCTATCAGAGTTAACAATGAGCCCACCGAGCAAACACCCGATAGAGTGAGTCATACGCCTAGTACTACTTGGAAATGGTGTGGAGAAAACATTTACCTCGGAATGAAATTGTATTCTTTGTTCAAGTCATTCTTGCCTTTACTATCATCATAGCTTGCGTCGTTCATTTGGCTTTGAAGATGACAATAGTCAGTTCTGTATGGTTATGTTAAGTGGGTGTATGGGGTACATCATGCCTAATCCTAGTATGAAACTACCTTCCAAAGCAAATCATTGAATCTATAAAGACTTCAAGTTCCCACGTTTGAATCCATTCCTAAGGACTGTATTGTAAGGTATTTGGTCAGACTTTCTCAAACCTACCATGACGAAAGCCATTCCTCATATAGCTAAATTTGCTTTGAATACGGGTATGGATGTGATACAAAATAAACGTTCATTGAAAAATGCTCTTGTTCAACGAGGAAAAGAAGCCGTGAGCAACTTAATGACGGGTCCTAAGAAAACATTAGCTCGTGCCCCTCTCATGTCGCTTCTCGTTTAGCAGGCAACAAGAAACGAACAGGAACAACGAGTCATAACGAACAGTAGTTAATAAAAAAGAAAACGAACGAGCCGTCCCTTTCAGTCTACTTCTACAAGTAAATCTAAACAGGTCGGAAGAGAGCAAGATATATTTGACTAACAGATTGATGATGCAAAAAAGATTCCTGTGAGTTGTAGTAGTGAAGCACTAGAGTTGTTTAATGTCCCTCCCACCAATGTAACCTTAGAAGAAGGAAGATGGGTGGAATATTACCCCATCTTCTAGTGTCAATACACAAATCTGCTCCTATTGAGTTTGAAATCAAAGGACAGGCGATGAGTATTTGGATTTGAACCCAGACCCTATGTGTACGTAGAAGCTAAAATCGTCAAACAAGATGGAACTGATCTAGCAAATGATACTCAAATCACTCCCGTCAACAATTTGCTGCATAGTTTGTTTTCCGAGATCGATTGTAATCTAAATGGAAAAAGGATGAATCACTCCTGGACCGGATACTATCCCTATCGAGCTTATCTCGAAAAGTTGCTGTCCTTTTCTAACGAAACGCTAAAATATCAGATTAGTGCTACCAGTTTATGGTACAAGGATCAACCATGGACGATTTTGACAAGTTGAATCCTCATGCCGATGATGTCGCCGAGAAAAACTCAGGATTAGCTGATCGTCTATGAACGTATCAGTGAAAGTAAAACCTTTAATATGATGGATCGTCTCCATTTGGATCTGTTTGAACAGAAACGATTTCTACCTAATGGTATAGATGTACGTCTAAGGTTTAATAGAAGTCGTGAACCCTTTTACATGATGTGTGGAGGAGGTGAATTAGGTTATTTGAAGATATTACAAATGTATCTAGTGGTACGTAAAGTGGAAACCCATTGCAACTTTACTGAATCAGATGAACGAACAGATGAATACCAGTACTGCTAAATTTCCCCTGAGACGTGTTAGAAGTGAAAACGTTTACCATTCCTGCTGGGGACACGTTCAAAGATTACAGATCATTTGTATCAAGGTCAAATGCCAAAACGTATAGTAGTAGGTATGGTAGTTATGGTGAGCAATGCCGCTTTCAATGGGGATGCGACAAAGAATCCTTTTTATTTTCAACATTTTAATGTCAATAAAGTGGTATGTTAGTATCAATGGGAGAAAGTCTTTGCACTCGTCCTTTAGAACCTGACTTTGAAAACAACCTTGTACTTGCGCTCATACTTGAGCTTATATCAAGGATTAGGTCGATTAGGAGAAGACTGGGCCCCTTCCGTGACCATTGACAAACTATAGAAGAGGGTTTACCTTGTGGTGTTTTGATTTGACAGGCTGATCAAGACAATGATCAGAGCAAGTTTTACACTGGATAAAAACAGGAAATTTGTACGCATCGAACTTCAATTTGCTCAAGCTTTAGCAGAGAGTGTGAACTGCATTGTCTATGGAGAAATTTGATAACGTATTAGAAAATAACAAACAAGAGAGAAGTATGGCTATAGACTATGAAACCATGCAAAGTATTCAAGGCTTGAATGCTCATCAACTCAATAGTATTTTATCACGAGAGACCCCTTATGTAGGACCTTCGTTCGGCGGAGTATACCCCAGAGGACGGTTTTACCCGACTATCTACCTTTATGGCAAACATTCATTTATCGTTAATATACAGATCCTCACGATCAACCAGGAGAGCATTGGGTTGCCATTCATTTCATAGGTCATCAGACTGCTGAATATTTTTGACTCTTATGGGCTACCTCCATGGATCTATCCCTGATATCTATCAGTTTATTGAAAACGCCATGCAGATCGAGTGATTTATAATTCAGCAGATGTATCAACACCCTCGCACCAAAGTTTGTGGAGACATTACTGTGTGTATTATTTACGTCTCAAAGACATCGAGGTGTCCCTAGTCATGTTTTATTTCAATCGTTAAGTCCTCAACCTAGACCAAGAAGAAGAAACATTGATCCTTTACTAAACGATCGTTTTGTTTGGAGATGGTTTAGAGAGCAATATCGTATACCTGTACCTAAATCAACCGTGTATCAGTCCTGTCAGTCACGACAAGTATGGGTTTAATTACGTCAAGGAATCCGAACCGACCGATCTAGGACAAAAGTCTGACGTTCTTTTGCTCCGCGCTGTATGGGCAAGATCAACTGTAGTAGTGAGACGTAATAAACTCTTTGTTGTTGTTTTTTTATTTTATTATTATTATTATTATTTTGCTTTTTGGTATCACTGTACGTAGTCTTACAGGGACGGCCCTAATCCTCTAAGAACTACTTCTAGTTTGAGCGGGGTAATAAAATGTTGAGTGAATAGACTTGTTTATGAGTTATTTATGAGTTAAAAAACACATAATAAAGTAGAAAGAAAAGGTGGGGGTGTGCGTATGAGAGAGAGAGAAAACAAATAAGAGAAAGGTGAACATGTGGAGAGAGAGAAGAAATGAGTAGAGATGACAAAGAAATGAGAGAGAAAGGTGAACATGTGGAGAGAGAGAAAGAAATGAGAGAAAAGAAAAATAAGAGAAAACATGGGAAATGGGCGTGAAGCGAAACCGTACAGAGATACGATTCATGGGGGATCACGTGACCTGATGGGTATGACATAGACTGACATCCCTTCAGAGTGCACACAGAGAGAAATCATGATTGCAACTGATATGGATGATCTGCTGTTCTCTATTACGCTAGAAGGATAGAAGTACGATGTACTCTGATTGGAATACTTATGTACGTGGAGTGAAAACACCTGCACATTTTATAGGGATTGTGTATCATATGTTTTGATGATGAGATTTTTACGACAGACCGCTTATGCGTATTAGGAACCTTTACAGAAGATGTAAGTGCATTACGTCAAAATCCTATCTATTGGGAGATCTACGGTATAACCCGTGACATGATCGAGGAGACAATTGTGTACAAGCAACTAAAAATACATTAGATGGGATGTCACGTGATTCACTCAGCTATTAAAACTGCAGTTCAGACTTGAAACGGACCAGATGAATTCACTACACTAGTTATTTTCGTCAACATCAAACTACAACATGGAGTGCAGAGCTACAGTCAATCCATTGATAGTCAATGGCACATGGTGTACGCAGAAGCCATATTAAACAAGATGTACGAAGTAGCCATCACTCAATGTTACGCTGTGAGATTGATCATCCGAGTCAAAAGCAACATTCCTGCCTGATGATGTATGATGACGGCACAATGATGTTTCACTACTTTGACGAGGCTCTAGACACACGGTGAACGAAATGAACATTTTGGAAAAAATTTGAAGAAAGTTTAGAGAATCTCCAGTATTCCTAAAGCATTTAGCGAGACGTCTACAAACAGAAATTCTACTGCCCCAGATTGGATGAGCTACTCAATGGCACAAAGAAACCGACCGAAGCCGACTTTGGGATACGGTGTATCGTTTGATGGAACTGGCACCCCGTCTCCTTAATGAAGTGACAGTTTAAGTTTTTTTTTTCAATTATTGTACATTTTCCAGAGTGATAAGCCCCTAACCCTCTGCGAAAATACAGTTTGATTTCCTTTTTTTTCATGGGGAAATTAAAACATTAAAACATTAAAACAAAATTATTATTTTTGTTTTGTTTATGTATTTTATTGGGGTATAAGGTGTGCACCTATATAGTGTAAACATAATACTCAGTACACGGTAGACACAAAGGTACATAGAGTTATAGGGTGTAAAAACACCATTGAGAACTATGAGACGGAGTAATAGTATCACAAACTCTATGAGATGTTTTTGTTATGATGTATTCACTTCATTAGATAAAAAGTCTTTAAATATAGTAAGTCATGTGACTAGAGAGAGGTTCAGTTCAGCCTGTGAAAAACTCATTTGAGATCCGAAGCTCGAGGTGTTAACATCATAAGAAAAATCCACTACTATCAGGCATAGGGTGAGTGTTTCATTTTTTTATTAGATAGGGCTAGATTATTTTCCATGCACTAAAAATAGATTATCTCAAAAAAAAGTCACATGACTAGAGTATAGGTTCAGTTAGACCTCTGAGAGCTTCTCATTGCGATCCAAGCTCGAAGAGTCAACATCGTCAGAAAACCCACTACCAGCATAGGGTGAGTGTTTCATTTTTAATGTTAGATAGGGCTAGATTATTTTCCATGCACTAAAAATAGAATTATCTCAAAAAGTCACATGACTAGAGCATAGGTTCAGTTAGACCTCTGATGAGCTCATTTGGGATCGAAGCTCGAAGAGTCAACATCGTCAGAAAAACCACTACCAGCATAGGGTGAGTGTTAGAAATTTTTTATTACTATAATGTTTAGAGCCCATCACTATACATTTACTCTACAAGTCTTAGTACAAGCTTGAGTCGAGCTCGGCCTACAGCTTCTCGCGCTTGCGCACTTGAAACAGAAACTCTCGACGACTAACAGTGAGGGCGTCGGCCTACCGCTTCTCGCACATGCGCACTCGCACACTCTTAACGACGGCTGGCGCCACAACTACGAGTTTCACAAACCTGGAAAACCCAAAGTTTCGGTTCTAAAAATAGATTCACTCTCAGCTCACTCAAAACTGGAAAAACCCAAAGTTTCGTTTCTAAAAATAGATTCACTCTCAGCTCAAAAACTGGAAAAACCAAAGTTTCGGTCGGTTTAAAAAATAGATTCTACTCTCAGCTCCAAAACTGGAAAAACCAACTTCTCTCTCTTTCCCGTTGACTTCTCGTGAAACTCACGTGACCTCTTTTGACTTATCGTGACCCCAACCTCTTGTAACGAAGACTCTCATTGGCTCCTTAACCAAAATGGCCGCCCCCACAACCTTCCACTTCCGCTCATAGACACGCCTCCAAGCTCAACGATTGGCTCTTTCTCCTAATTGCCATGACATGACCTCACTTCCGGTATGACGCACTTCCGTATGGACCTCACCTTCCGGTATGACGCAATTCCGGTTATGAGTCACAGGCGGCTCCATAGTGCGCCATTTGAATTGACCAATCAGAAGCCAGCATTCTGATGACGTCATCAAAAACCGTTAAAAAGCGCCCACTGGCGGCAAAATTCAAATGGCGCACTATGGAGCTGCCTATAACTACTTTCCTCAATTTCTTATGCATATTACAGAACCTCTTACTAGTACCAATACATATAACATTAGAAACATTACCTAACTATAGACTACAAAATACTTTAAATTCATTTATCCCCTCTACAATAAGGCTTTGGAACTCATTAGAACCAGAACTTCGTCATGGATATACTCTTAATCAATTTAAATATGTCTTACGTAACAGGAGCGTCACTTATAAAGTACCGGACCACTTCTATGTAGGTAATTGTAAATGGAATATAATTTTAACCAGATTAAGTAATATGTGCAACAGTTTAAATTATGACCTTTACAGAGTAAATTAACTAATTCGCCATCCTGCCCGTGTGGTTCATCCACGGAAGATGTAACCCACTATCTATTAAATTGTAGACTGTATGCTGTCCACAGAGCTATCCTTATAATTCCGACTTCTTACTGTGGAAAAACTTCTATTTGGTAATGAAAACATTACAGTGCGAGAAAATGAACAAATAATGTTAGCAGTGCAAGACTTTATTAAAAACAGCAAACGGTTTTAATTCAAAATATATCTCGCATTGTACCCTGAAGAAGTGTCCCAACCTTATCCTATCCACCTTACCCACTCACCTCCATCCTTCATCTTGCATTTCTCTTCGGCTTTTTTTATTTATTTATTTGTTTTTTTTTCCTTATTATATTCCTATACATCAGTACATCAATATCTATGTCGCCATTTCTGACTATTCCTATACATCAGTACATCAATATCTATGTCGCCATTTCTGACTATTCCTGTATATCAGTACATCAATATCTATGTCGCCATTTCTGACTATTCCTATATACCAGTACATCAATATCTATGTCGCCATTTCTGACAAACTGATATGTTGTAAATTCTAAGGAGAGAGCTACTGTAATGTTGTTATAACTTTTGCCCAATCCTATTTCACTGTATTACGAAATAAAATATGTTTAAACTAAACTAAAAAATGGGTTGCTACTCTAAAATATTTAATCCTGAGACTCGCTGCCTTGAAATAATAAACCTTTCATGATAATTGCAATTTGCATTTTGGACGGCAAATAATTCAGATTTCTGCAAAAACATAGACGTCGTCGGTATAACCGATTGTTTCATGACATAATTTTCCTGGAATCGGTATCTTTTTGTCTATTTTAATACGAGAACGAGAGGAAATTATTATCGTTAGTTTCACGAGTGATGAATTGACGAGTGACAAAATGTTGTAAAGTTAGTTTCACGACTGATGAATTGACGAGTGACAAAATGTTGTGAAGTTAGTTTCACGAGTGATGAATTGACGAGTAACAAAACGTTGTGAAGTTAGTTTCACGAATTCACGAGTGACAAAATTTCGTGAAGTTTAACGAGTGACGAAATAAGCAATACTGCGATCATGTGTGTCACATGAACGCGCCAATGGAGCTCTTGTGGCGCTGTTTGAGACCTTACGGAACTTCTACGGTAACCCTACTTAGTTTCTACCTCGTGTATATCAGAACGCAGAGCCACGGTGCATATGTTGTGGATATGCTATTTCTGCTGTGCTGTAGGAGTTTTACTCTCCGTTCCTCGGCGTTCTGCGTTTTACACTGACGCCGCGGGATCGCATTGAGGACGCAGTCCTGGTGTGACTGGGGCTTTATTAATACTTAGGGCGGGAAATCATAGGGGTAGGCTTAATTTTGTTCAGATATCAGTGAGGAGCCAGAGGTGGATATTTTCACGAGGCTGTTGGTTTGTCTTGATTTAATTACTGAGGAAAACCAGTGCCCGACATTGGGGTCAGCAGTATGGGTAAATTAATAAATATTACGATTTTACAAATATTTAATTAGTAAAGCGGCTCTACAAAAGCATTAGATAAATCTTTTTTTAAATGCAAAATAAAAGGATTTATTCAATTATTTAGTCCAAAGCAAAGCTTAAAACTTTTAGCAGATAATAATTTTCAATAAAATCTGGTGATTTTGCATTTAAATAAATTCTGACAGGTAAAAAAACTGCCAAAACAATTATGAAAAAAAACATTTATTTTTCCTTTAGGGATAGGGATTAATTAGGGATTTATTAATTAATTATCTGCTTGGATAAGTAAGTATACCATTGAAATTGGTATGTCATGTTATTTCCTGGTAATTTTGGGTGACCTTTTGTTATCATCTTTTATCTGCCGTCGTGCGGTGTTAACTTTCAGATATTTTTAATTTCTTGACAAGAACCAATGGACCAATTTCAACGAAACTTGGCAGTAACAATCCCCATGTGGGAGCTGCATAAAGTTTACGAATTAAAACGGTTTAGGGCGTATAGGGGCTTAAAAGAGACCAAAAAGGACCAAAAAAAAGGTCCTGAATAAAAATGCAAGTTAATACTGTAGTTGGATATCTGACCAGTAGTATACGTGGTCACCAAAACAAAGTAATGAGTCGGTGTTATCAGTAGTGTGTCTGATTTCCGAACTAAGGAATTCAAATTTGACAAAAGTATTTATGAGAATTTTGGACAATAGTTTGTAAATAATAGATCTAAGTATAAGTCTGAAAGGTGTTGAGTCAAATACTAAACTATAGCAAATTAAGTCTTACACAGATGTACATGTACGTCATAAACATAATCGAGAATAATTGCTCTGACAGGGGTAAAAATAATTATGTCTAAGCACATATGGTGGGAAAACATTAACAATTGAATCTGTAAATTGATAATTATAATTCGTGACTTACAGAGTAAATTAAAAAGTAAACATACATGTGAAAATAGAAACACAATTTTGATTTGTAAAGTCGAGAAAAATTTTTTTTTAAATGTCTGACTTCAGCTTGGTGACAGTGGTAACAAAGTTTTCTCGTCATTGGGTCAAAGGTCAAGGTCACAAGAACTCGAATAAACAGAAAATGTCAATTTTTCTTTAATTTTTAGTTACATTTGTTACTTCTTTTTAAAGAACCAATGATTCAAATATAATCAAACTTTCAAGGAACACTTCTCTTGTGAAGCCCCATAATGTTTGCTAATAAAAAGTGGCCTGTACCCATGGGAGTTCCAAAAGTGTCCAAAATGGGTATCATTTAACTCGGGGAACTGTTAAAGCCCGTTGAGCCTCTTGTTTAATCTCAAAATTTATTTTCAATGTAGTATTGAACACAAACACAGAAAAAATACTTTTTTATCATAATTATTGGTTTGATTATTCATAGAAACTTATTATCATTTTAAATCTGTAATATTAATTATAATGAAATAGATAGACAAACAATATGATAATTTTAAAATACAATGTACGTCATTTTGTTTAAATATGTTTCATTATTTCAGTGCGTAAGTTTAGAAGTAGATCAAGTGTTGGGATTGCAGGAAAGTACACCTATCATTTGTAAGTACGAAATAAGTACATCTATCATTTGTAAGTACGAAATAAGTACACGTATCATTTGTAAGTACGAAATAAATACACGTATCATTTGTAAGTACGAATTAAGTAAACATATCATTTGTAAGTATGAAATAAGTACATCTATCATTTGTAAATAGGAAATAAGTACACTTATCATTTATAAGTACGAAGTAAGTAGACTTATCATATGTAAGTATGAAGTAAGTATACCTATCATTTGTAAGTATGAAGTAAGTACACTTATCATATGTAAGTATTAAGTAAGTATACCTATCATTTGTAAGTATGAAGTAAGTACATCTATCATTAGTACATACGAAGTAATTACACTTATCATTTGTAAGTACGAAATAAGTACACTTATCATTTGTAAGTATGAAGTAAGTACACTTATCATTTGTAAAAATGAAGTAAGTATACCTATTATTTGTAAGTATGAAGTAAGTACACCTATCATTCGTAAGTACGAAGTAAGTACACTTATCATTTGTAAGTACGAAATAAGTACACCTACCATTTGTAAGGACGAAATTCATCTTTTTTTATGAAATAAGTTGATCTATCATTTGTCAGTATGGAAATTATATATTTTGATGTTAAAAATTAAAATACTATGTTTGTTTGTTTGTTTATTGTTGTTTAACGTCCCACTCAAGAATCTTTCACTCATATGGAGACGTCACCAATGCCGGTGAAGGGCTTCAGATTTTGGCCTATGCTCGACACCTATGGCCATTGAGCAGTGAGGGTTCTTTAACGTGCCGACACTCACTGTGACACGGGACCTCGGTTTTTATAACGCCAAATTAACATCATATGTATTTAAAAACTATCAACAAAATAAGACATGGTAAGGAAGCATCCATTAATTGTTGGATAGTCGATTTTTTTTTTTTTTTTTTTTTTTTTTTTTTTTTTTTTTTTTTGGTTTTTTTTTTTTTTTTTTTTTTTAATTTTATGAGAAATAGCAAACTAATAAACGAAAACATGATAAGTTGTACATTGCTGTTTGTCTGAATGTTAAATTTTTATTAAAATGTATTACTCCATTAATTTCAGGTGCAAAAACGCATATGCCCAGCGAGGAGAAATGTTAGTCAGGCGCATTTCTGACACCGATGAGGCACTTTTCAAAATGGACCCACGAACCAAACGGTTCAAATGCGTCTTTTGGCATCCAGTTAATGAGGATGATTTTTAAGTTTCATCCATGTCATGCGTATTAGATATTTTCGTTAGTCCGAGTTATCTCCAATGCCAGCAGGTATCTATTGTTATGTCATTTGTTTGTGCGTAAATGAGAAAAGTTATCAATTGTAACGTCATATGTTCGTGTGAAAACGACGTTTTATTCTCACGTAAAGATATGACGTCACAATCGATACCTGCTGACATGGGAGATAACTCTGACTAACGAAAAGACAGAATTGTTGCCTTGGTTGTTTTAGGTCTTTATCTGATTGAGTATTTAATGCATTAATTTTCTAATTTTTTTATTATTATCATTATTTTTGGTTGTTGTTGCTGTGTTGTTTTTCTTTACTTCTTGTTGTCGTTTTTGCTACTGTTTTGTTTTATCTTTTATTTGTTGTTTTTTGTGACATTTTTGGTGATTTTTTCTTACTCCTTGTCATCATCATCATCATCATCATCATCATCATACTTGTCTTGTCAGCAACTTTAAAGTATTATCTATTTTTTATGTTTTGTTGTTGGTTTTTAAACAAATTTAGCCATCATCATCATCATCATCACAATACTCTTTGCTTATCAGCGACTTTGAATTCTCATTTTTCACATCAGTTTTTTAATTATTATTTGAATATTATTATTTAGATTTGTTTTGTTTTCTTGTCTGAATCCAATAAACTTTTATTTACATTTTTTAAAATTATTTATAAATTTTCAAGGTTTTTTGTCTGTTTTCCGTTTGGAATAGTCCAGTAGATGTGTTTATATTCGTTTTAGTCCTGTCTGACCAATGAAAGTGTTGTTTTATAATTTAGTAACATTGGTGAATATGAGGAGATTGTTTGTTTGTATTTGTCGCAAAAAAATTAATAAATAAAAAAAAAAAGAAAAACAAAATACTAATATAAACAACAAATAAAAAAACGAAAAACAAGATGCAAGTCAAAGATAAATAACACAAAAATTAGATACAAAAACCAATAAATATTTTTTTATTTTTTCGATAATTTATGTTTTTATAAATTCTGAAAAAGATTTTCCATGAATTGATATATTATTATTTTATTTTCATGTATTTATCATTTTCCCTTACGACCGTGGATTTCTATTTTTTCTTCCTTTTATCTTTCAGATCTTTTGGTTTTATTATTATTATTATTATTATTACTATTATTATTACTGTTATCATAATTATTATCATTATTATTATCATTGTTATGATTTTATTATTAGATATTATTATATTATATTATTATTATTATTATTATTATTATTATTATTATTATCATTACATGTATTACTAAGTATACGCACTTCACGCCTCTATTTGAGATAAGCGACTCCAGCACATCGGCCGATTTAGACAACAAATACCGTGGGTGATAATTAAATTAGCACTTTTTAAATGAATATTCGCTCCTCCATAACACCTGCTCCCACCTCAATATTTCTCTCCCATCCATGAGATACATCTTTATTACTAAGTGCACACACTTTACCCTCTGTATTTGAGATAAGTGACTCCAGCACATCGGGTTATTTGGAAAATACAAATTACTGTGTAGGCCTACAGATAATAATTGAGTTGTATTACTACTTAAATGAATACTCGCTCCTCCATGGCACCTGATCCCACCTCAAGATTTCCCTCGCATCCCTGAGACACATCCTTATCACTATGTGTATATATACCTACTTTACCCTCTGTATATGAAATAAGTGGATCCAGTACAATATTTGGAAAATATAAACATGTACAGGTGATAATTGAGATATCGCTACTTAAATGAATACTGGCTCCTCCATGGCACCGGGTCCCACCTCGCGATTTTCGTTGCATTCTTGAGACAAAGCCTTATCATTAAGTGACCACACTTTACCTCTGTATGGAACATCGGATAATTTGAAAAATATGAAACATTGTGAACAGGTGAAAATAGAGTTATCACTTCTTAAATGAGAAGAGCGGATATATTATAACTTAAAATTATCACGTTTGTTGATTAGTTTTAAAATTGTCAATGTCCTGTCTGTGTTAAATAAAATATCAAAGAATGAAGTGCACTTGCTCGTTTCTGTGTAATCTTTAATGTCTCATCCGTAAGCATTCATATATGAAAGTAGGCAGTAATGATTATCAAAATATCACTGTTTGAACTGGCTTTTTCATCTTCTAACCCAGTCATTTTTTTTCTTTCACATAAAAACTGTCGCTTATATAATTGCATAGAAAGGTGCAGGCTGGCTGAAAAACAAGTGAACACAGGTGGTAGTTTTTCTAAAATCCGAATCTAGATCCAGGTATAAAAAATCTATATTTCGGGGAAGTTATTGTAAAATTTGACCTTTTGTACTGATAAACATTCGTACCAGATGGAGAAGGAAAAATATTCAATCTATTTGAAAATACAAAATGTAATTATGTTGGCGTTAGAGCATTGAGCTTTCAACCATGAAGTCTCTCACTTCTGGTCAGTCAACGTTCAAGTCCGGCTAGAACCTGGGATAATTTTGTGAGAAAGTTTGCCAGTTTACTTATGGAAGATCGTTGGTATCCTCCTGGATACATGCCCATTATAACCGAGTTCTCTCCTCCAGAATTAAAACCTGGTCGCCACCATATAACTGGAAAAACTGTTGAGTGCAGCGTAAAACGAAATGGCACAAATCAGCCATTGTATAAAACACCATTCAGACAATAAAAAAAATGCTTTTAACCCTTTCACCCCTCAAAATCAAGATGGTATGCTCTTTTATATCGTTAAAATCAGTCTATTATGGCCTGTAGGGTTGAAAGGGTTAAACGAACTTTTAAAAATCACATTTTAGATACGAGTAAAAATCCTCCTTTAAAGATTGAAGTATCCAAATGCACAATTACTTTTCTGTCAATTGCTGTTTTTTTTCTGTTAATTTACATCCGGTCAAGCACTTTCACTTCCAGAGACGTGGAATTCCAAACATGTCGCCTAGATACTAAAGAACTTTTTTTTAAAAATATACGTGTTAACTGGGGATGCATTGCTTAAAACAAGAATAGCTGGAAATTCCTAACGACAGAAGAGCAATACGACGAACTATAACAGGACCAATATACGTTTGTAACAAACAAAAGCTGCAAAAACGTTTTACATGACTCCGTAATCTGGATATTAAAAATTGTATTTTATTTAGAAAATGTACAAATTAAATCACACTGTATTTAAATATCACATGCTAGACAATGAAATATCACAGACACACATAAGACATTATCAATTAAGAAACTGTATAAATTATGAAAGTTCAAATTCTATAAAATACGGGAAAATGGAAGCCTTGGCAATTTTTTTACAGGTAAGACAGAACTTTACCCGAGTTGTGTACGATTACAACTCATTCGCCACAACTTAACAAGTGTGAAATTTTACTTGGTTGTACAAGTGGAGATCTAATTTTCAAAAAGTCATACAACTGAGAATGAATCGTTTACACCAGAGTGTTCAGAAAACATTTAATAATAGTCTTAGCAGGACCATAATTACCACTGGAAATTCAATTTGTGACATTCACAATGAGATCTACCGAGATGAATGGAGACAGAATGTTGATGAAGAAGATGATGATGGAGAAATAAAGGTCCCAAATGATAACCCAGGAGAAATTCAGTGCGCCAAAATCCTGTGTTACAATATTGCAGTTGCATTGACAAACAAACCTCTTTAAATGTTATAAACAAAATACCAATAATCTCTAAGAATAACCACTTAAAAACATGAACATGTAAGCTTTTGAAGAATTTAGAATTTAAATGGTGTTTCAGTGCGAAATATTACTCTAGTATATGAGTTTAAAAACATAGCTCTAATTAATCTTATAATATGTTTTAATAAAATATTTTCATGAACTTTCACAAATATGTCACATTTGTATTATATTTTTAACTCATCCCTGAAAAAATAGACTCTTCCGTAAATGAATGAGTTAAAACAATCCAAATGTGTCTTCAGGGTTGAATGAGTGAGAACACTGTCGAATAGAAAATAAAAACATGGTTCAGCTGGGGTTCGAACCCAGGACCTTTCGCGTGTGAGGCGAACGTGATAGCCACTACACTACTGAACCGCTTTATATCCGATAATATTACCTACAGTTTGTGAGAGTTCAAAAAATCTAGCTCATGTTTTATCAACCTTCGTTCACTGACAAACGGAGGATTAGTTTTTAATATAAAAACTCCTATGTTTTCTAATATTAAAAATGATTTATTAATATCTTAAAATCCTCACCGATTTATTAATGTTAGAAAATAATTTATAAGACTATAAAAAGAAATCAAATTTGAATTTTTTTATATAACAAAATATTTTTTATATATTAAATGGATGAGATTACACATATTGTCGCCGGCGACAATATGTACAGAGGCGACAATATATGCTGCCTAACCATGTTTAATATTGAATATATATTTTTAGTTAATTATGCTTGTTACTTGTCATATTTTTAGCCGGTGATGTTCAGAACAAACCATTCTTATTAAGTTAGTTAGTTACGTGTGTGAACTATTTTAACAAAAATAATATGGTTAGTTTACAAACGGAAATATCTACAATTATATAGTTAGTACACGAACATGACAAATATGGTTAGATTAATTAAAATAGTTCACACACATAACTGACAAAAATAATATGGTTAGTTCACAAACATAGCTAAATAAATAATATGGTTAATTCATTAACAATACTAACTAAAATAATATAATTAGTTAACAAACATAACAATTAACAAACTACAAATTATATGCATGTAGTTAGGTTAATTTAAATAGTTCACACGCATAACTAATATCATATGGTTATTTCACAAATATAACTAACTAAATAATGTGGTCAGTTCCTAAACATTTCTAACTAAATAATATGGATGGTCAGAAATATAACTAACAAATTATTATGGTTTACTTACTTTACAATTTTTTATGACTATATCACAAACATAACTAACTGACTGACAGACTAACTAACTAACTAATTTCATATGATCTGTTCTCAACATAAGCAACTAAAATAATATGGCGAGTCAAATATAACTGTGAGTCCACAGTCAAGTCCAAATGAAATACGTGAGGAACGAATCCTCGTCACAGTTGGTACAGACGTCTCAACAACCGCCAACGAAAATGCAACTCAACATTTCACCCAGTGAAACAGACGGTAATCGCAAACAAGACTATTATACCGACCGTAAAATTTGTGGAACGTTGACATCAAACGCGGTTTTCGATATCCCTGTGTCAATAATTTGTCAGTAAGTAGTTTACATCTGTATATGAAATGTTCATATGTTGAACACGGCCTGGCATATCGGATCATTTGGGAAATATAAACTCCATGTGCGGGTGACTGTGGGATATTACTACTTAAATATGGGAAAGCCAAAATCGTCGCGTTTGTCGTATAGCTTAGTTGCCAATTTCCCGTCTGTGTCTATACTAAGTAAAATGTCTGTATGAAGCATGTGTGCTTGATTCTGTTGTATCTTTAATTTCTAGTTCGCTGGGACATATCGCATTGACATATGTATGAAAATTGTCATTATTAATTGACAAAACGTCGTCGATATATCTAAATGTGAATTAAAGGACACCGCTAACCTTTTCTTCTTTTTATTCAGCAGTTTCTGAATGAAATCTTCTTCGTATGAATAAAGGAACGGGGCCAATAAAGGGGCACAATTGGTTCCCATAGGAATGCCGACAATTGTTGAAAGACTATGAGCATTACAAATATGTTGTCTATTAGAAATTCCAGCATGTTTTTTTATATCAACTTCAGTATATTTATGTGTAGAATCAGAGTGGTGTTTGACAAATAAGTATCATGATAACCTATCACTAGATATTTAAATTTTCGGGTACCACCTTTAGTGAAAAAACTGTTGTCTATGATGCTAAAGTCTTTCTTTTATTTTTTTTTTATGTGGAATAGTTGTGTAAAGAGTAGAGAAGTCGTATGTTTTGATACTATGAATTTGAGAAAAATTGTGTGACTTCAAATTTTTAAGTATCCACATCTGATATACACCGCTTCTGGAATAAGCAACTGTACAGTAATGCTGAAGTTTCTCCTTAATGGCTGTTAAAATCTTGATAAGGTTTGGTAGAACATTTCCTGGATCCTACTATGTACTTCTGCTTATATGGGGTTTTATGTTATAAGTTTAGGTATCCAATATAAATATGGTAGCTCAAAATCAGTATCGGTTGTATGTACATCAAAAGAGCGTAATACGGACACGTGATTTTGAAGGATATCGTCCTTTGAAAGTGAGCTACATGTGTATGTAGGATTACCAGAATTCGTATTAAAACCTAGCTCTTCTAATAAACAATTATAGTAATGTGCCTTGCAAATACAAACTATATAATTTGAGGCTTTGTCTGCTGGGACCAGTACATATTGGTCATTTAATCTATCCAATTCAGTTACTACTTCTGGATCACTAAATACAGAGGGATAACGTGTTTTCATAGCTCCTTTAAGTTTTCGAATACGGGATTTTTCAACCATCGTACAGCTTTTAGCCATTCAGACAAAGTGTCTGGTTCTACGTCTTCATGTTTGGACCAGCGTCTGGCATAATCTTCGACAGAATTCATATCTAAAATGAAATTCTGACGCCAATTAAAGGAACGGGCTTCGCGGTATTTAGGACCTCTTAAAATAAGATTTTCGAGGTTTTCATTTTCAACAATAGAAACGTCGCCGGTGATGACATGTCCGATAGGATTATATTTGAAGCGAGATGATGAACAGTGACGGTGTTGTGTAGAAGATGGTTGATGTCTAGGCACTGCAAAATCCGTTTGTAATTGAATAGCTTGGATGCGATTCTTGGTGTATAGCTATATGAAATGCAAGGCGTGGTCTTCATTTTAAAATATGGCGGAACACAGGACTGAACGTTTTTGTGATTTAGAACATTGCCAATGTTTAAAGCGTCTATACCTTTATTTGTAAATTTAAGTTTAAGGAAAAGACGTTTCTGTTCAGAACAGTCATCGTTTGTAACGCGTGTAGGCTTGAACAGTCTGTGATAAGCAATTTCCATTATAATGGAGTTCAGTGTGTATTCTGGTGTTGAAGATTCCGTCTAGGGGTTCATTCTTGCTTCCTGAAGAAGTTCATTAAGTAGTGTAAAAAGGACAGAATAAAGTTTGCTGCGAATGTGATGAAGGCCCAATGTTTTGTTAACGTAAGGTAAAAGAGATGAAAAAGTGACATCATGTATCTTGGGTCTGTTGTATGAACGATGTCCGTGACTTCGCTTACGTTAGAATTAAAAAGTTCCATCACATTAACACCACTACAAAGTGGGCTTGATAGATTGCCCACACTTTGAATATTATCGTTACATCCATAGGGGTATGCAGTGTCAAGCTGTTTAATCCGAAATTCTTCACGTTGTCTACGGAAGGGGTTACTCAAGGTAAGATTGTTTGTCCAGTGGTATATATTTTTTTTCAATTATACGCACTCTCATAGACAAAATGGAATTGTCAGGTGAGTTGAAACGTCGATAGAGTATCTGGTTACCCCCATTATAAACCTTAAATCGATGACCAGACACTCTATCATTTAAGGGCCCCTTAGTCTCGCCAACATAAACCAAACCACACAATGTACACTCAATTCCGTAAACAACGTTAGATGATTTACAATCCAGATCGATCCCAGCTTCTGGTGTTGCAATGTTTATTTGTCAGATTGCTGGTGAACCCCTGATCAGTTATTAATATTAAATAATAGTATATTATATACTAACTAATTTGATATGATCTGTTCACAACAAAAACTTATATAAGATAGCAGATTAAACATAAATAGTTATATTTTTTAAGCCACAAACATAACTAACAAAATATTGAGAAAGTTTCCAATAAACCGAATAACTAAAATTAATATGATTAGTCTACAAATATAACTAATAAAATAGTGTGTGAACTAAATTTGTGAATATTGAGTGTTTTACTGTTTTTTCGCATAAATTAATATAGTTAGTTCACAAACATAACTAAAGTAATATTGTTAGTTGAATGAAAATGGTTCAAATATGTAACTAATAATTAGTTAACAAAGATAATCAATTAAAATAATATCATTTGTTCACAGGCATAACTAACTAAGATAATATAATAAGTTCACAGACATAACTAACTAAGATAATATAATAAGTTCACAGGCATAACTAACTTAAAATAATATGGTTAGTTGATATAACTAACTAAATTAAAATGGCCAGTTCACAAAAATGTCTAACTGAAATATTACATAATGGTATCTAAAATGATATGGTTACATGTAGTTCACAAGCATAACTAACTAAAATAATATGGTAATTTCACAAATCTAAGTAACTAGAATAATGTGGTTAGTTCACAAACTTAACTAACTTAACTACATCATGCTGTACATATGGGTAAGTAAAATCATAGCATTTATGTATAATTTATTTTTTAAACATTTGAGCTTCACGACTTTCATCGTACAGCTCGAGAGCCGGCCTGGCTCAGTCGGTAGCGCGCTCGACTCTGGATCGTGAGGTCGTGAGTTCGAGGTGGCAGGTTGGTTTCCTGTCTTTCGGATGGGACAGTAAAACTCGAGGTTCCGTGTCACAGTAGGTCTCGGCACGTGAAAGAACCCTCACTGCTCAATGGCCCTAAGTGCCGAGCATATGCCAAAATTTGAAGCCATTCACCGGCATTTGGTGACGTCTCCATATAAGTGAAATATTCTTGAGTTTTATAACGTGTTTTTTTTATTACGTGAAAAAAGGCGCTATTATGCGAAAAAGGCGTTATAACGGCTTTGAAAGGCGTTATTACGCGAAAAAGGCGTTAAAACGACTTTTAGAAAGGCGTTATTACGCGAAAAAAGGTAGACAGTGTATTCTGGAATTGATCAAAACTGTTTGGGCGATAATTCAAAATGTCATTTCTTATTTATCTGTGAACAAGATATAATTACTCGTTGGATGTGTGTGAACTTTGGCACAGATTTGGGGATTAAAAAAATGTCAAAGAATTTTAAAATTTGAGGATTCTTTGTTAAGTCTGGGGTTTCTTATTGGGGTAAAGACAAGATTTTTGAGGATTTTAAGAAATGGACAAATTGATAAACGGATATTGTTGGGGTTGACATGCCCTAACGCTCATAAACTTTTAGTTATGCTAGGTCAAGGTTTTTAATGTTTAAAAACCTATTTCATTGGGTTTTGCCATGAATGTTTACAATGAACAAGCGTTAAGAAAAACAAATTTACAGACTTGCCTAAAATTTGACACGAGGGTGGGAATTGACGAACGCTAAAGATGACTACATTTTGGTGTTTCTATGTCAAGTCTGTGGGCATTTTATGTTGAGGTGGTAGTGGTGGTTAAAACATAATTTCTTTGGGTGTTGTTTTCATGTGGATTTTGAAAACTGGCCCAACAAATTGACGAATGTGTAAATTATCAAACCACGATTTTTGTGGATTTTTGGTGGATTTTGAAATTTCCAAAATTCACCAATGGATTTGTATAAGATTTGCTTCAGATGCTTGGTTAAACATAGCCTTGCAGCCTTTTTTTCACGTAATAACGCCTTTCAAAAAAGTTGTAATAACTCATTTAAATAGTTGTTAAAATGCCTTTTTCCCTTTATAACGCAGTTCAAAAGTCGTAATAACGCCTTTTAAAAGTCGTTATAACGCCTTTTTTCGCGTAATATCGCCTTTCAAAAGTCGTTATAACGGTTGTTTTCGCGTATTAACGCCTTTTAAAAGTCGTTTTAACAACTTTTTTCACGTAATAACGCCATTTAAAGGTCGTTATAACGACTTTATTTTGCGTCATATCGTCTTTCAAAAGTCGCAATAACGCCTTTTTTCGCGTAAGATCGCCTTCCAAAAGTCGTTATAACGCCCTTTTTCGCGTTATAACGCGATTTTAATTTTTTTTTTGCTGGACAAAATTGAGCTTTCGTACATTTGAGTGTTTTACCGGTATCTATTTTTTTTTTTTTTTTTTTGTGATAGTCAGATCTATTTTTTTCTTTTGTTACCTATTTATGGTTTTGTTTAGTCATTTTCATTGTATTCTTCATTCATGACTTAATATCAAGTGCAGTCCGCTGGAGTGTGAAGTTACAATAGATTTGAAAACGTGACTAACAAGACAATGTATACAATGTATGAGCATCAAGTCGATATATACGAGTTACTTCCCTTTGATTGCAGCTGACGATGACATCACTCGACAATATGGATGACAAACAGACACTCTTCAGGAATACGAATTATGATTAATCCCGGGAAATAATCAATTTAGATAGAATCCTGAAAGCTGTAACATCTTAAATGCTGAATATACGACTACTACAATATAAGTGGTAAGATAGTTAAGGTGTATATATTTCTCAAACGGTTCAAACGACAACAATTTATTTTGAAAACGAAACTAAGATGTCCACCATTCCTTGGCTTGACACTGTTAGGCCTGTAACTTAATAGGCTGATTTGTATATCAATAGACGGACAGAATTTCAGGTTCCTGTGCTCTTATCACCTGTAGACCTACATCTCATTGTCGTGTGTAACATAGAATGACTTGTTTAGCAATATACGGACAAAATGTCAGGCTCCTGTGTCTGTGGATACATATATTTGTTAAGCTTAACTCATTACCCCTGGCTGTGGTCACATTTAGACTCACCCAAATCATTATTGAGAGTAGGGGTTAAATTCTCATGTTACCGCCTTCTAATGACATCCCTGGATATGCCGAAGTGTCAACGATGCAAGTTAAAAGCATATCACAGTTTAAACCTCTAACATTGTTGGAGTGGGTCTACTAACTGTTATAAGCCAGGAGTGAACAAGTTCATATACTGTATACCCACTGTATGTACAGTAATAGGCCAAAAGTGTTTCCCCATTAATGAATTCAACTATATAACCTTAGTAATTCTGCAGCTTTTTTTATTTTGTCCTCTGAATTTGGTGCCATCCAAAATTGAAAAAAAAATGGCACGTTTAATCCTAGAAATATGGGCCTAATTTGGATAATATTTTTTTTAATTTACATCCGTATATTACTAAGATATCGATAGTTTCATTTTGGTGTTAATGAATTACGTCACCGATCAGTTCATTATCTTTACTAATAAACATCTAAATGATCTAGCTAGAATTTTACTCTCCTGAAGAATAATGTATTTCTCCTGATATAATAAATAGATTACAATGAAATTTGTACTAATTGAGTACCAAATCCTCAATGTTCAGTGATTGAAGTTTTGTTAAAATTGGATAATTGATCATTTCTAGAAGAGTTTTTGAAAAAAAAAAATGCAAATTTACTAAGGTTATATAGATAAATTCTGTTTTGGGAAATCACTTATGACCTGAGCTGTATCATGTACGCTGTAGAATTATTATAAATTTTGATTCTAAATCATACATCCTTGAAATCTGACAGTGGAATTTTGATGTGTTACATGTAAGGATGATTCAGGATATACATGTATCTATTTTGAAATTTAAGTGACTAATTTCCATTGGCGACAGGATGTATAGATCTTTTTATAGTTAGCCCTTACAGGGGCCAAGTGTTATTGTTATAAACTGTAATCTCTGTGCTAAATCAGAAATGAAAATAGAACTAGTTCTACAAATGTACAGTACACATACATGTGTGTTTATATGTGGATGAATCCTACATGTACAATACATGTACATGTATATTAGCTCATCAGCCCCTGAAAAACAATGCACTCTTCTGTAAATCAATGGTTTAAATGTAGGCAAGTCTAAATGTGTCTTTAGTTGTGAATGAGTTAATAGAATTTACCTCTACCTTGAGGGTATGACAAAGGAATCTCAATCCGAGGGTAAGATTCTTGAATGATGAACCTGAGGCTTGCTGAGGTACATGTAGGGTTTGATTATTTTTCTCCCATGTTTTAAATACATATAGGTCTCCATATGTAGATCTACGCAAATAAATCTGACATTATGCACTGCATACTAGATGCCATAAACACCATGCATCATAAATTGTATTGTGACGTCATAGCGCGTGTAGCTTGTCAATACCCTAGGGGTTGACCAGGAAATCATACCCTGTTAAAATGAAGGGAAAATCTGTGAACAATGGGAGACTATTAAGTATTTGCCTTTCAAAGTCACAAAAGCACTAGAAAGTCATACATTGTACATCAGATTTTTAGTAGTTTCTTTTTTGTAGCTGTGTTTACCAAAAAAAAAAAAATGATTTTGATTTTTATCGGTACTATTTGTACATGTATTTGATGTACAGTAACAAATTATAATAGATATACATGTACATGTAAACAGACATAAGAAATCTTATAAATGTATTGTTATATAAAAAACAGTAAAACACTCAAAATTCACAAATTTTTGGCCACTTGGCCTTTATCAAGTGAAAGACAACAATACGTATATCAGTTACATAGTATTTAATTAAGTCTGCACAATACAAAGCTTCAGTGCAAAAATCATACTATGATATTGTCGTCTTTCACTTGATAAAGGCCAAGTGGCCGAAAATTTGTGAATTTTGAGTGATTTACTGTTTTTTTTTCGCATACTGTTACTTCCCTTTGGAGGACATTAAATTTTATTGTTATATAGTTTGTGAAAGATATAGTCAGGTTCAGTGTGGTATGCATATACAAAGAAAAGTTTTTGAAAAAAAAACCCACAGCTAATGCCTCTTTAAAATTACAAGTACATGTATATATACATTTATTTAAATATATTCCAATCAGATATGTACTGGCCCTGTCTCATTTTTGTCCTGAGGTGCTTCAGATTAAAGATAGAATAATGGAGTGATAGTAAATGAAGCATGAAAGTGTTTTTCTTTTAACTTCCTCTTCATGCCCGTTTATCTTTAGTATTATAATTAGTAGTGTTTCCCGCTGCTCCACAAGATGTACACAGATACATGTATACGTGTACTGTACATGTATGTCATCATATACATGTATGTATATCAACTTTCCATTGTGAAATCTTTGACTGGTCATTCTGTCATACATGTACATTATATATATATATATATATATATATATATATATATATATATATATATATATATATATATATATATATATATATATATATATATATATATATATATATATATATATTATACATGCAGGGGCTGAAAATTCCTCAAGTCCGAGGTCCGGAACCTCCATATTTTACTTTCGGACCCAGTCATTTTCCTGCTATGTGGGTCCAAGGACCTAACAAGTCTGAATCAGTGAATGACTTCTGTCAAATTCTTTTTTTCTAAACTTTATTTCTTCCCTTTGTAAAGATTAATCGTCATTTTCTAATATGATTTTGTGGCAGTTTTTGGTTGATATAATTTTGTGTTCCTGCCTTTGATAATTGTTATATGTATTGATTACTTATATTAAAAATCTGACTTAGATTTATTGTAATTGTACATATATGATAGAGGACCGGACCCCGCCAGAATTTAACAAAAAAGTCCTGAACCCAAGCAGCTGAAAGAGAATTTTCAGCCCCTGATATATATGCCAGTTTAAGTTTACCACTGTTACTTGTTTTATTGTATTAGACTTAGAACATCTACATGTACTGAATTAAGATTACAGGACTGTTTGACACTGGGTTGGGCTTGCAATTGAGCTATTGCCAAGTGTATAACACATGACTGTCCATGTGCTTTTTTTTATGTCATTTGATTGTGATGTCATAATCACACAAGTGTTTGATGGGCTATTAATTGTGACGTCATAATTGAAAAGTTTGCCAAAAGGTGCCTTGTCAGGCATTTGGCGATAGGTCAATTGGTGCATAAAGAACATACCGGTAGATGTGAGTCTGTTGTAGCTGAATTTGTGTGAAATTTTACCAGTTTACACAGCAAAAAACAGTCTTTATGACCAGCTGGACTTTATACACAGGTGGTCGCTAAAGCAGGTTTTACTGTAATACAAACGTACATGAATGGTATGGTACATATACATAAGCATGCACATATATATCATTACATGTACAATGTATAGATACATGTATGTGATCATGACTAAAAATGAAATAGCTCAGATGGGGGAAAATTACTTTTTCAATTTTTTTTTCAATTTTTCCCCAATCCTAGAGGTATGTACATGTAAACACAAGCTTTATAAAAAACAAAAACAAAATTTAAGTTGTGCTACTTCTTTATTTCACTTTTGGTCATATAACAAGGTTACACACATGTACATGTATGTGACGGTTTCTGAGCTTTTCAAACTTTTTCACACATTTAATGATTTATCATGAAATGAGGTCATAATGCTATTGCCTTTTCAATGGGCCCATTTTGTCAGAGGCAGTCAAATACATGTTATGTATGTCAGTCTTACTGTAATTGACCAACACTGTATCACCAAATATCGACACAGTGGCTTTCCATTTGCATTCTTTTACGTCATTCAGATCACAAAATAACAAGGGACTGGGAGTGATTGTTTAGGTTACGTGGAAGTTATGACAAATACAAATCACGTAACCTCCTTTTCATTATCGATGAATTTCATTTTTAAGTCCTGATAATTGCTATCGTAACCTGCAGGTTATGGTCATTCCTTTTAGCGTAACCTGGAAATGGGTTACGATGATTTCTGTTATTTTGTGGCCTGTCATTGATTCAGTTATGAAGTCATAATCTCACATAATGTTTGACAGACTAAAATGGAAAAGTCTGCTCAAACCTGCTGTGCCAGGCCTTTTTAGAAAAGTCATTTCTAACCTTCAACGGCTTTTGTACATGTAGACGTATTGTGTTTCTATTGTGTGGGCCTACAATGTACATGTACAAAAATGTATGTGTACATGTAGGTTCATGTACAGTACAGTGCCATAAGTCTATGAACAAACGTCATTTTCCCATTACTTTTTAATATGTATAAAACAATCTACATGAATACATATATAATTTTCATTGACTACATTTCTAAGTCTATTTCTTTAAAAAAGAAAAACACAATTACAGAAAAATCTGTATATAGGGGCCACCCAAGGGACCAGAGAATATTGACCTTTATGTGTAGGTGACCCTTATACACAGGTTCAATTTAGTTGAAGTATGCAGTCAAGGGACTTTTCAAAACTGGTCTTTATAGACAGGTGATCCTTATATAGAGGTGGCCACTATAGCAGGTTTTACTGTATATTTAAAATACATACAGATTGACCTCATAAACAGTTTTATTTGGACCTGATTGTAAATTAGGAAGGAAAATGTACATCATGCATCCTTACTTGACAAATTTTACAATATCATTTCCTTCTTTGTTCTTACATATCTTAGACAATTAATCCCCAAGAAAATACTTATTGTAAAGAAAATATATTGAACATGTATCTCGGACTTTTAGCATCACAGAATTATCAGTGATTTATGAGAAGAAACTATACTGTACGGATTAAACACTAAGAAAATGAAATTTAGAAGAAAATGGCCAAAAACATACCCAACAGAATAATTTCAAAAAAGATAATTTTACATAGAAATTAATAGAAAACTTCCGTTTGTCCGTAAACTTTTGGCACTGTACTGTATCACTTTGTATGGGACAATAAACATGATACAATGTACTCATAAAGCAAACCAATGCACTTAACAACTGTACTAGTGCATAGATTTACAACAAAAAGTAAATTTTTGTTCATTGTATGCTAAAAAAAAAATGTATTAAATTGATCTATACAAACATGCTACTCTTGGCCATGTATACCCTATACCCGGTAGTTGTACAAATGTTTCCTTTTATGGCTTGTACAAATGTATGTTACTGTTAGTATGGTAACTCCACTCTAGAGCCATCCCCATAATTAGGGCTAATGTTAAATCTACACTGCCTGAACCATGGAAATTTTTACAGTGTACAACTCTTACATGTAAGAACCTAGTTTTCATTCATTTGAAGATCGTGTGGACGATTTGCATACAATATATATACACATGTACAGTGGAACCCCAGATATATTGAAATTGAAGGGGAATGGATTTTTCTTTCAAATTAACAGGGTTTTCAAAATAACCAGGTAATAAATATATTTGATGGAGGAATCAATTTCATTTCAAATAAAACAGAATTTCAATGAAACAGGGATCAATATATTACTTTATAAGTAAGTTCTAATATATATATATATATACACACACAATGTAGTTAGATATTCATGTAAATGTTCAAGGAAGTGACATGAGTTATACATCTAGGATATTTTATTATGTATGTGAACACCACAAGGAAACAGTGAAGTGAAAGTCTCAGGAGAGGTCATTGTTCTGGAGTCAAGTGATGTTGAAATGAAATATATTTTGTGCATATATATATATATATATATATATATATATATATATATATATATATATATATATATATATATATATATATATATATATATATATACATGTACAAGTATACAAAGTAAGTAAATCTTTATTTATATATATATATATATATATCCAGGAGGGTCCATATTTCAACAGGCAAAACTTTCCTATCACATCGCATCAAGCGATTTCTTCCATACCTTTTCAGTTAAATAAAAACTTCATTAGTTTAATCATCTATCCAGGTTGTCAATTTATTTTTAAAGACTTTCTTATTTTTTTCATTCATGAAACAAATTCCACTTGCTGATAGTTGGACGCTGCCATTACTGGGTCCTAATTTTCAAAAAGATTAGGTCATGTAATGTTGTGCACATACATGTAATATTGACCAAATAAAACATCATTTCCATTGCTTACTGTCCATACTGGGCAGATGATAAAGCTTCGAGTTCGCAGTGAGTGATTTGATCCATTTATCATTTTATTGAATATACACCAAACGGAGAATAACTGAATTCTCATTTTTGGCGCATGGTGGTAGAAAAATCGTAATTACTCACCATCTTTCATCACATTCCAAAAGATATAATGTCAGGAGGAAGCTGATATATAGTTTTACACATGTTTTTGTTTACATACATGATTTTGCAAGATTAATGAAATATAAACAAAAGAAGAACGTTGTTGAAATTAGAACCCTGGCGAATTTAGGACCATCAGTAATATACAGAGAATTCGAAACTCGTATATATAATGACCTCATTAGGGACACAAGAAAACTGGTCTTTATAGGGAGGTAATCTTTATTTAAAGGTTGATCTGTACACAAATGGTATTATTGGGGACAGCAAAAAAGTCTTTATTACCAGGTGGTCTTTATACATAGGTAGTCACTAAAGCAGGTTTTACTGTAAATAATGTATAAAGATATATATATATATATATTGCATTAGAATGCTAAGTACATGTACATGTAGGTATAGAGTTTATTAGGGAAGACAATTTTATAACACGATGATACACATTTTTTGTAGACAGGGTTGAACTATGACACTAGTGGTACCACATGTCATTTGTACATTGTACAGTGTGCAGTAGTGTATATAATATCCTGGGACAATATATGGATGAGTTTCTTACTGTTACTGTGCTAGGGTATACCTGTAAGATGATATGGGACAATATGTAGGCCTATAACTTACATGTATGTATGTATCATATTCAATGCATGTATACTAGTGTATATATGGATGGATGGATGAATAGATTGATTTTCTCATTGCTAGGGTATAACATTTTGTATGAATTTCCCATAGGTAGAGAATCCATGGCCAGTAACACACATGTCGGGGCACATGTCTCATCTGTAAACTTTGTGACATATCTATGTAACATATTTATACTCTAAATAATTTAAGATACATGTAGATTATTAGTAATCAATATCCCTTATTTGCATATATGTACTAACTGGAGTTGCTGATGGGATGATTGCAGGTGATATGAGCATATATTCATTCATGTTGCACACTATAATGATATTATCAGGGGTTCAAAATTCCCCAAGTCCAGGGCTTGGTTAATTCAGGTTTGGACTTGGCATTTAATTAGAAATACCTGAAATCCGAGGGACTTGCCTCCCCTGCATTCATTCATAATTTTACTGTATTACTTATTAACAAAATTAAGCATAGACTTTGAAATTTCTCAGTTGGACTTGCCAGAAATTTACTCTCCAAGTCCCAGACTAAAGTATCTAAAAAAGAATTTTGAACCCCTGTTACATGTATTAACTCAATGACACCTGTAGTCACAATTGGACTCATCCATTTCAAAGAATGGTAAAGTCTACTGTCACTAGTGTCAGAATTCAGGACTATTCAAATGTAAGTTATAATCCAATTTTCAAAATGATTTTACATTCAATATTAACTTGTGTACCCCTGAATTTTGACAATTAGTCTTTACAGTTACTGAATTGAATGAATTGGGTGAGTCTAAATGTGACCACAGGGGTTGATGAGTTAATATATATATATATTTTTTATTATTCACAATACTGTATATCTGGTTAATTTTGCCCTTTTACAACAAAAAACATTCACTCCCTCTTAAATTCGCCCTAGTCTCATGGATGGCATCATGCATGCACATCTGTGCTTGAATTATTTATCTTGAAAATTTTGCTTTCATTTTAAATTCACCCTCTCATCTAAGTGAGAAAGAAAAATAATGTCTATTTGTTTTGGTTTTTTTTTCAGATACTGGTTTAATAATGAACTCACCATTTGAAAGGCAAAACAGTGTTGGTAAGGAAATCTTAATTTTTATATCATTTACAAAGTGTGTCATCTCATGAAGTTGACCCATAGCCATCACTTTGACATCTTTGCATACATGTATATATGTTTATACCATGTATACCAGTAGATTTCATTTTGTATATGTACATCCCACTGGGACAGTAAAAGTCCCATTTAGTAGAAACCCCCCACCATTTATTGTCCTGCAGTTTAATTTGTGCTGTCATTTTGTTCTTGTCAGAACTACATGTAAGCAATGTGTGATCTTCCTTGTGAATCACATGATATAAAAGTTGTAAAACAACTGATCATTGATTCTGGGCGAGTGGCGGGGGTGTTCTGATTGTGATTACTATTAATGTCAGTATCATTTTTTTTGTATGGATGTAGCCAAATGTATTGACCAATGCCAAGAAAGCTTGTAGTTTGTATATCTGTTATTTGTTGTTACTAAAAGTGTTCAAGAAACCTGTCACATTTCTCCCTTAATTTATCATCCCCTGAAAAACAATGGACTCTTTTGTAAATCAATGATTCAGGCCAGTCCAAATGTGTCTTCAGGGGTGAATGAGTTAAAAATGTGTTTTGTTCCTTTTTTAAGAATGTCTTAGATTGACCTCTGAAAAAATATGGCATATAGATTTACATGGGATGCATCCCTTAACCCTTTCACTCCTGAATATTCGAGAGGTATGCTCTTTTCTATTGTTTAAGAGCAGTCTATTATGGTCTCTAGGGTTGAAAGGGTTAAAATATTATAAACATAGTACATGTACCAGAATTATAGTTTTGCCCCCAAAAATGACCAAAGACAAATGTTCAAAACGAACGTTTCCATCAGTTGAGCTTTAATTTAAAATAGATGAACAGCTCTGAAACTTTAAAACTTTTGTGTTAATTTTGTAGCTAGTAAAATTGTTTCCATTTACATGTACAGGAAGAGGGGCTCTGTGTATTGATTCCACCATTTAATTAATTTCTAAACTTACGGTGGAAATATTATAAAATGATAAATATTTACCTAATTAAATGTGGCGTCAGTTAATCAACTGACAGATATTAAAATGCTGAACTAATCAACTTTACTCAATATCAGATTCTAGCCAATGAAAATCTTCTTCACAACTTATATGCTTACATTGTATTTCATTGGTTGAGATGTGGACAGAAATGCTTACTACAGAATGATTTGATATTTTTGCAGCGTTTAGTTCCAGCATTACCTGTTTGGATGGAATTCCATTTAAAATAAGTCCACAGTTTAAACCACCACCACAGGTAAATGTTACTAACATTTTGTTTATTTTAATGTCGTTTTACATCTCACGGAGAATTTTTCACTCACGTGAAGATTCAGTGAATTTCCACAAACTTTGGCCAGTGCTAGAGACTGATATCAATGCAGTTAACTCATCAAACCCTGAGAAACAATGAACTTTTCTATAGATAAATGATTTAGGCCAATCCAAATGTGTCTTTAGGGATGAACGAGTTATGGTTCTTTTATGTTTGACTGGGCGTTGGTTTAAAGTCTTATCCAAAAGACCTGCAAGTTTTGCTTTATATGTGAAGGGAAAACTACAACCTTCATTATAGATTATAGATAGGTCTGACCATGCTCTGGGAATCAAACCCTGGACCTTTGGCTTGTGAGTCCAATGCTTAACTGTTACAAGTGAATAATTCCAAAGTTAAATTTATGTGAATTCTGCATTAATATTTGATGTGATTTCTTGTATTAGGTATATTTGAACATGTTAAATGAACATGTGTAACAAAGTCCATCATGGTTGCACACTAAACACACGGAGCCATGCCGGAGCTACTAGGGTAGCTCCGGTGGTGTGGTAAGCGCTTTGAGTAGTCATGCCACATGTTAAATCCCCTCTGATTGGTTGATGATGAATGATAACTTGGATTAAATATCATTTTTGTTATTTATTCCAGATAAGAATTGATCCAGATCTCCAGATTTCCAGAATTACAAGTTCCTTTGAAGAAGAGGTCAGTAAATATCCTGCTTATTGTTATAATCACTACGTCAACACAAAGCTCTTTTCATCTTGATAAATGACTTTTTCTCTTCCATGTACTAATATTTAAATATCAACCAATCTCCTTCATTGTAAATAAACAGACCGGTTGCATTGTATATTCAATGCTTGTCACACAGCTGTTCAGCTGTCACATCATATGAAAACCTCCCCGTTGCAAAGTCAATTATATAGATTGAATTTCGTATCCAGATTCGCAGAAAATGGTAATATATATAAATATAAGGAAGTGTTGCACATTGAATTTTTTTCCATGAGCCATTGCATGTATAATCCATGTTTTTCAAAAAATGAAAAACAAACCTTAAATATATGTAATCAGTATCTGAGCAATAATGGTGTCCTTTTAAGAACTGCATTTTCTGTAAAGACAAAAAGGGGATAAACAGAGCTACATTGTTTAGTGTCTGAAACAATTTGTGAGTTCCTTATACTCAGCTTTGGCACTGTCAGAAAAATGTCAAATTTAAGCCTTTTGTGCGGAGGGGATTTCATAATGCCTCTAGTAAATATTTTTTTTTTTTTTTTTTTTTTTTTTTTTTTTTTAATTTTGAATGTTGTTTTATGCCATACTCAACAATTTTTCAGTCATATGGTGGTGACCAGTTATTAATGATGTAGGAGAGAACCCAGTTACAATTTACCCTGGAATAGACTACCGGCCTTCTGCAAGTAAACTGGCAAACTTTCTCATGAAAATTAGCTTAGGTTCCAGCAGGGCTCGAATCTGTGCTGATCAGAAGTAAAGACTTCATGTCTCAAAACACGATGCTCTAACCACTCCATCGCTGAGGCCCCCCTCCAGTCAGTATTCTATGAATTCTATTTAAAATGATTAGACAAGTTATACAATGCATTGATATATTTTATCTTGTGAACAGTACAACTTCGCTACTGAAGAAGGTGTCTTGAAATGGGCAGACGAACGACAAAGGCAATTACGAGCACAACAGAGAGCTGAAGAGGAAAGAGCTAGACAAAGGGAAGATAATCCAAATTCTGATTCTGATGACTCTTCTGGAGATGATCCTTGGTTGTCATCTAATGGCTGCGACGTAAGAAACGAAGGTGCACAGTCAAAACCAGTGCCACCAAAGCCAGCACCTCCTCCAAGGCCTGCACCACTTCTTGCAGGAATATCCAGTGATATACTGACTCCAACAGTTATTAGTACACCTAACAACAAAACACACGATGGACAAGTACAAAGTGCCGTGGATGTTACACAATTCGAGAAAGTAGACGATCCATTTGACATGTTTGAACGGCAGACTCTAAATGACCTTGAAGAGCTTAAAAGTGTTTTTGCAACCTCAAAAAGCGATTTACCCGTAACTCAAACAAAGCCAGCTAGATCTTCTCAGAAAACATCTAATTTGTATGAGAATGTAGGCATTAATACTTGTGGTCCTATTAATGGTCTAATAACAAATAATGGACAAGAACAGAGCACCGAAAATAGTTGTGATAATAAAAATACTGACTATGAAAATGTTGAAATTCCAATGCAGGACATGAAAAAGAAAACAAAAAATAAACAGAAAAAAACCCAGTGGCTCCCACCTATTCCTCCACGACCATCTTTAACAGCAAAATACCCACTACCACCCATAGGTGGTGCTGACAATAGTTCAACATTGGATACCACACCAGAACAAAGTTCCTCTTTATTTGATAACACTGAAACTTGTGAACAAAATGGATTAAGTGTGCCTCCTGTTAGTGATTTTGAAACAAGTTCTGATTCGTATGAAAATGTATACATCAGTGAGAATACAAACACTGTGAGTTTTACCTCCAGCCATCAAGAGTCATCAAGTCCAAGACCCGATTCTATTTCTAGTAAAAAAACATCTAGAAATTATGTCAATGTGGCGCCAAAGATTGGACCAAGAAGAGCTAGTCCAAACAGCCATGTGATAGAGGAATCCAAAATATCAACAGAAACTGATTCTACTGTCAATCAGGGTGATTTGAATTTTGACAGTTCACAGAATTTGCCTTTCGTTTTGTCACAATCACCAACTCCTCGACCATCTTCTAAACAGGTCTGTATGCTTGTTACTTATACTTACTTCCTGTTTGTACACTATTTCTAGGTTTTAATACCTTGTCAAGTACCTTAACTCATTTGGACTGGTCTAAGACATTTTTATTTACAGAAGAATCCATTGTTTTTCAAGGGTTGATGAGTTAGACGTACTTCAACTCGGTTAAAGGGGCATTAGTTTTGGGTTTTTTTTCAAAGTTTTTTTTTTTTTACTACTTAGATTGATATACAATAACAAAAAGAGATATACACAGGCATACAATTTCTAAAATTCCTAAATATTTTGTGAAAATTTCTTGAGAAACCCAGGTTTGGCACTTTTTCAATTGCAATTGATTTAATAACTCAACTTTACTATTTCTATATGAATACCACACTAAACCTGACTTTATTTTCACAAAATTTATTGGAATACAAGATTTTTTATGCTAGTGTATGTCTCTTATTTGTTATTGTACATCAAGTACAAGTACGGAAGTAAAAGTAGAAAAAAAAAACTGAAATAATATTTTTGGTAAACACAGCTAATGCCCCTTTAAGTCTAAGATCATGTACATGTATTCATACACATCTGCACCTCTGTTCATATTTTGTCAATGAAATAAGCTTAAAATTAATCAAAACTTTGAGCTTTATTTGGTTTGGTTTGATTTGGTTTGGTTTGGTTTTTTATGTGTGAACATTTTTCATGAATATTTCATATCCCCAACAGACCTTCTATTTTAGCTACATTGCTTTGTCACCGAGTTACGGCCCTTTGTTATTCTTTTCCCAATCATTTATGTATTTTGCAGATGACACTTTTGTAGTATTGACCCTTTAAACTCTACAGAACATAATAGACTGGCCGAAAACAGTAGACAAATCAGTACCACTCAGAACCTCAAAGGTGAAAGGGTCAATGATGCATTGTTTGTTTTAGAGAGTTTACATTTCTGTGCTTGATTCACATTTAAATTGTAGTTTTGTGTCTTATTTTCCCAGGAAGCACATGTAGAGCCCACAGCAGTAAGTACATTGTACATTGTACGCCATATTTGTAAACTACCCCAAAACCACCAAATAACCACCTGTCTGCAACTCTACAGATAGATAAATAGTTTTCACACAGTAAAATGTGCAAGAGTTTTCCCCCTTTGTTGGCCATATTTGTTATGCTAAACTAATGAAATTAGTGACATCCCATTTTTTTTTTTTTGAAATGTGTTTTATGGATTAACTAACAAAGAAGACAAAAAATTTTTACCAAAAAGAATGTTTTGACCCATTTTTATGCCAGAATACTTTGCATTGACTTTGATTGATTTATAATTATATGCAGAAAGACAAACATGGCCACTAAAGGGGAATAACTCACACAAAAATACCACTTGTGAAAATTATCTAGTTTACTAATCCAGTCAAAATTTAAGCAGCATGCTTTATGTCACCGTATTTGGAGGAAACCATGTATTTTATACAACGTATGTTGTACAGATTTTGTAGAACCAGAGAAAACAGTACTAGTTATACATGTATACACATTTATGCACATATATGTGAAATGTGGCCATGAAAATTTGGGGCTTGGGCATACCAGGTTAAAATTGTGATTTTCGAGTTACAAAATTGTAATTATTGCAAATAATGCCAGTAATTTTTATATGTGAAATATTTTAAGAAAATTTCCAGTGTTGCTTTTACATAGTTTCTATGGTAACCTCCATGTACATATACAGTAATCTAAGTATGTTTTAAGCAGGATTGCAACTTTGAAAACAAACCAAGAAATTTTGAAAAGTTAATGATAGATCAAAGATTTTATCATTTTAACAAAAATCATTGAAAACCGGAGATTTAAATTTCAATGTTCATAATGTTTGCCATAAATGGATAAAGTTTATTTGGTTTTCAGTTTCACACTTGATAATTTCAATAAAATCTTTATTCACAGTGTTTAGTAATAAGACATGTTCGAAATTCATTACATATGCACACCATGAGCAGAATTTTTCAGTAAACTTGCCCCTAGGACCTAAAGTCTTAGGGGTGTTGGGGGTCACATGTGTGTATTATGTTGTTAATTTTGATTTTTAAATTTTTATGTACATATGCATGTATTTGTGTTATTCCTTCTATGTGTACACGTGTGCTGTACATACAGCGAAGCCTTACTTGAAAGACAAATCTGATGACCACGGCACCTGTCACATGGAACCACCTGTCGTATGAGAACACCATGAGAACATAATTCTGTTACATCAGGGATTTTCTGCACTCCTTCGGGAAGGAGGCCAGGGCTTTTTGAATTGGGAATTTTAGCAACATTTTATTGAAATTACACAAAATACACTACACTGTTTAAAAATACAAGAATGTGTTTAAATTCATTGTCATTTTAATTCAATTGATAAACTTCAACTACAGATTGAGAAAAATGCAGTTTTTTTTGGCATTGGGAATGAGGCTTTATTTTGGCCCCTTATGATAGAGTGGGGAAATCTCTGTATATCACTATATGATCCTTTAAGTAATACCTCGAACATGTTAGAGACTAAATGTCTTGAGAGACAGGTTCCGTTCCACTGTGCTACTTAAGTTTTTCACCTTTGACCTGCACTTTATAATTACACGTAGTTTGTCCCATACTTTTTTTTTTTTTCATCATTTACATGTATTTATTCATGAGTTCCACTATGCTACTTTAGTTTTCACCTTTGACCTGCACTTTATAATTAGTTTGTCCCATACTTTAGCTTTTTTCACCATTTACATGTATTTATTCATGAGTTTATCACCATTGGCACATACTCTAGTTTTGACACCATTTGACCTGACAAGGCTGTACATCATTATACTGCAATCATTTGTTTAGCCCAAATCTGGCATTGTAAAGGTCTTTCCTACCTATGGTCTCATGCGACCGAAATCTTTCATACATACTTTTGTTATTCATGAAGCTTCAGCCAATGCGAGTAAACAGTGCTCGCATTTGTCAACCAATCAGATCGAGGCTTTTTAATTAACAGACTATGCGATAACTTCTGTGGCTGATCACAACTACTATGATTGGATAAATTGGACAACACCTACTCCTTATAAATATTCATTAGCTACAAGAGATCCAAAGTTGCATGAGATGATGGGTAGAAAAGAGCATAGCGATTCCGGATCGTGGTTTTACAATGATGGGTTTTAGTTAATTTTCAATTAAAGCTTAAATGAAAGTTTAGGGTATATTGGCAAAAAGAACTTCCAAAAATTGTAGTATAAAGCGAGGTGGCAAATGAAACTAGGGGCATTATAAAGAGGTTTTACTGTACTTTTTAGTTTTTTTACCATTTGACATGGACATGTAGTTTCTTAGTTGCATTCTCAAATGCAGCAGATACTGCAAAACACTTTTATTTTGCTGTGGTAGATGAACTTCCGTGTTGCAAAGCTTAAGTGTCCTGCTCTAGAATTCAAATATCAATGGAAATTTACATTGTAAGCTTAAAGTTTGTGTTAAAAAACCTTTGTCACAGAATAACATTATATCGTTGCTATCAAAATATGTTTCTAGCAAAAAAGTTCAAGTTTGCTGAACATTGTTTTTTTTTTGTTAGTTTGTTTTACATCCTGTCAAGAATTTTTCACTTATATTGAGATATCACCAGTTTTTATTGAAGTGTCACAAATTTTGACCTGTGCTATGGACCGATGCCAATGTTATGAGGGTTCTGTTACAACTTATGTGCCGTGCCTGCCATGACACGAGACCTTGGTTTTAAGTCTCATCCAAAGGACCTGTGACTTTCACTATGTATGCCGAGTGCTTGGCGAAGGAACGGTCACTACCATTTGTGAAAAGTCTTTGGTATGATGTGGTGCCGGGAATCAAACCTGGTACCCTCTGCTTGCGAGTCTAAAGCTCTACCACTAAAACCACCTCAAGTGGTCAGAACATTGGGAAAAGGCATTCTTTGTTGAAAGAAGCTCTCGATCTGAAAACAACAATAACTGTACACTAACACAGCACTTCGGATTTGTGAAATGAAGTCTCTTGCAGGTTTTAAATTGCAAATTTATTTACTCACTTATTTGTATGAAAAATGAGAATTTTCCTTCAATTCGAGGAATTTGTCCTTTCCCAAAATTTTGCTGCAATGTTTTATCTTTATTTTCCCTATAAAACCTCTATAAATGAGCCATTTCCCTCCTTCTTTACCATTATGAATCACATGACATCCCTGTGTCTGGGTAGCACCATGGTTAGCGCACTTGCTTCTCACCAATGTGACTCGGGTTCAATCCACAGAGAACAGGGGAGAATTTGAGATGGTATGGCTGTTGCTAGGTCGGACACTTGGGTTTTCTCCGGGTTCCTCCCACAGCAAGCACCCCATAACGCCAACATCAGAGCAAAGGAGAGACATTTACATGTTTATAAGTTGACATAACTTATTTGTTCATCATTGTAAAATAAATTAGTTTAAATTTAACATCCCTCACTGATAATTTCATGGTCAATAGACTCATGAGTCATGTGATGATATTGTGGGACTATTTCTTTTCCCACTCATAGATGCATACATGTACATACTGTGAACCTGGAATTTTTTGTCCCATGTTATTTTTGCCCTGTCATGTCAGAAAACATATTCACCACATCTTAAATTTGCCCTATATCACTATAGTCTCACGAATCACAGACATTTTGAAATAAAAAAAGAATTACTGGTCAACTGGACCAGTGAATAAAGGAATTTCACTGGTCATAGAAAAAGTTTACTGGTCTGTATATATACATAAAGTTGAAATGAAGTGGAAAATTACTGGTCATTTGGACCAGTTATCAGATTGATTTCACCAGACTTTTGTCAACTTTACCGGTTTTTCTGGTAAGCCCGGTGAATTTCAGAACCTCTGGGATCATATCATGTACTATATCATGTATGTCTTGCTTCATTTTTTTAATAGCTTGAAAATTTTGATTTTATTTTGAAATCGCCCTCTCATCTAAGGGCGAAAATTAAACGGCAATGAAAATATCCAGGTACATACATGTACATGTACAGTAAACAATTTGCTAGGTCACCTGAAGCATTTATAGCTAGCACTTTTTTCATGTTTGTATTTGTTCATTAACCTACATGTACTGCAACATGTAATTCTGTAGTCGTTTAGTCTATTTACTAATTTTCTTCATTGCACTCATAGAGGATGTCAGCATACAAATGTATGTCATTAACCCATCCAGCCCTGAAGACACATTTGGGCTGATCTGAGTCAATGGTTTACAGAAGAGTCCAATGTTTTTCAGGGGTCGATGAGTTAATATGTCAATTTTATTTGGATCATACGGCAGTCTAAAAGTGCTCTTGCATAATGTCGAAACTGTATTTTGTATTTATTGGTTTTTGATAGTTACTTGATTGAATTACCCTTACAGTGTTGACAAAATGCACAGGGGTTGATGAGTTAACTATAGTTCATAATCCTGTATTCGTTTAGTCCACTACCATGTCTACTTTTCTCTAATGCACTCACAGGGATTAGCATTTATCACTATAAGATATATAAACTGTAATTTGTACTGCACATTCTACATGTAATTAAAACCTTGGCCCATAGTCACCAAATTTACTCAGTACTCAAGCTCAAATAACCATTTTTTCCATGGTTTTAAGATGAAAACCACACCAAATTTATGCTGCAACTAGTGGACATGATTCCATATAATGATGAAAGTTGGTCATTTCAATTTGAAAAATAAAAAACCTTAAAAAAAAATGTTAAAAAAAAACGTGTCAATATAATAAAATAAAAGTTGAGCTTGAGCATTGTCTATTGAGTAAATTTGGTGACTTTGTGCCCGGATCTCTCATCTTTCCCATTTTCTGATATGTCACGTGGGAGATGTAACATAAACCAGCTAGGGGTCACATGTGAGTGACCTTTTAATAGGTGTGCCTATTCGACCAATGAAAATGCCACTTAAACAATCTTGAAAGTTTATCTAATTGTAATTTAAAGGGATGTACAGGTACCTAGGCCTGTAACTCCCATTTTATGACAAAGAAATCTTCAGTCCTGCTGAATTCATTCGAAGTATCTTTGGTGCTTTAATCCTAGGATATGACAGGAATTATCAACCTCCTGATTTTGTATATTCAGTGTTGTTTATAATATTTACTTCCCTTTACCATTTCATAAACCTTCAAGATTCCCAATGCCATATTTTCATTGGTTCAACAAGACATACCTACAAGGTCTGATTCACATGTGACCCCTAGCCATGTTTAGAATTTTTATTTCTTGAAACTGATATTTTGTGAATGGACTTTTTTTGTCCTGCCCAACAAGTTTGTTTGTTCAGGCCTTTGCTACCAATTATCCAGACCACATGACCTCCAGATCAAACTGGCCATCTTACATGTATATGTCTTTTGTAACTTTTCAATGGAACACCCGAAAGATTCATCTCAATTTCCAATCTCTTACACAGAGATGTTGGTCCTTGCTCTCTCTCAGTCTCTGTCAATGTCTCAAAAGTATGGTAGCCTCAAAACACATAATCATGTAACTGAATGAATAGAAAAACCAAAGTACGCCGAATTATAGGGATAATTTTCACAAAAATATAGTCCCTATATATACATGTATATAGCCATTTTGAAAAAGTATTTTCACCTCAAATGATATTATATTTCATGTCAAACTAAAGACATATGCAAAAACACAAATAGCTAATGCTTATATAAAAAAGGAAAATCTAGAGTAAATTTATGTTTTTTACATAAATCTTATAAAATCGAGATGTTGACATAGTTTGAGAGAGAGAGAGAGAGGAGAGAGAGAGAGAGAGCGTATGGAAACTTTAATTACACACACACATATATGAGTGTGTGTGTGCAAGTACTGATAACTCTGTGTAAGAGATTGCTCAATTTCAAGGATTTTCTTACTAAACTACCATACTCAAGAAATAAGCCCATTAGGCCTATGTCAACTACAGAGGCCTCTTATGTCATTTATTATGTAAATTATACATGGGTTCTTATTACAGCAAGATTAATTTTCTTGTAATCTAGAGATAATAGGTCTGACATAGTAGAATGGCATAATTTCTTCTTTAAAGTTACCTTAACAATTACTTTATCATTGTTTTTAGTCCTGGAACAAGTATACACCATTGCCGGATCCTAGTAGTGGTCCCAACACACCGCTGACACCGCCAAGCTCCTCCTCCACCAGTAGCAGTAATAGTGACTTGGCTAACCAGGCTGTTGTAGATCCATATGTGCTCCTGTCTGCAGAGGGCAAAAAAACAGTAGACAATGTTGTGTGTATGGGATTTTCTAGACCTAGAGCATCTCGAGCCGTCGAGAAAGTTGGAAATGATGAAAAAGAGGTAAGTGATCACTTTGAAAATTGTCAACTTTCAGCATTGGTTGTTATGTAGTTTTACTGAAAAACTGTCTTTGTTTTACAATGGAACCTTTCTTTAGAGACCACTCTGCTGAAAAAACTACAATGTACCTGTCTTTTGAGACCAAATTTTGTAATTTTTCTTCTAAATCTCTCTGTAAATAAGACCGTTTTTGAGAGACCACATTTCAGTGGCTGAAAGAGTGGTCTCTCAAAGCAGGTTCCATTGTAGCAATCATTTTACCACAAAATATAGGAAGTCCAAAAATAGTGATACTATAAGGAAATTTTTAATCTGATTTACCTTTTAGGGTCAACTGAACATTTTTTACTTCTTTTTGAAAACTGTTGGCCAATTATTTTAAAATTTTGTAGAAAAGTTTCTTAGGGTTAGGGGAACACAAATTAAGATTTTTGTGATCGTGATCTTTGTACCCCTGGGCTTTTTGGATGGGGCCAAAACTGCCTGAAATGGCCCAATCTTTAAAATTTTCTTCTTTGCCCCTGCAAATTGATAGAAAAACTGAATAAATTGTTAGAAAGTTGATAAAGACCTCTACCAAAAAATATGAAATTTATTACCCATGGAGCAGGGTCTTGGATGGGGTCAATATAAATGTTTAAAATAAAATATAAATTTTAGAAACAGCATAAATCATTGCCCTGAGAGCAGGGATTTGGGGTGAATTGTAAAGGAAAACTGAATACAATTTTAGAGCATAAAGCCCTTTACTGAATTTGTGAAATTGATTACCCTGAGAGCAGGGGTGCAGGGTCTGGAATGTGGCCAATATAGCCCTAAAATAACATCCATCACATCTGTGCATTGTGCCATTTCACCTCAAGTGACCTGTCAAGGCCCTATGGGACCCTTGTTGATTTATCCCATACAAGCTGGTCATTAGCATACATATATATATATTTGTATAGAGGAACCCCAGTGTTAAGAACACTCAAATGACTGACTCAAAGTGGTCTGATTTGATAGGTGGTCTCTTAAGTGAGGTTAGATACTCATCAACATCAAGAAACTGAAAATTTGTGGCCTGAAATGTGAGGTGGTCTCCTAAGGGAGGTGGACTTGAGATGAGGTTTCACTGTATATTCATAAAAAAATTGTTATTAATTATCTTATTCTAAATTACTTTTATTTACGTTAAAGTTTTTGGAACATTTTTTACTCATGAGAAACCGACCTTATACAACAATTTACAGATGAGTTTTCTATTATACACGTTTAAACTCGACAGGTTGTGGAACATCTCTGCCTTGTAAATAAGCTGACGGAGAAAGGACATGATCCGCTACTGTCAGAATCAGCTGTGCTTTTGTGTAAAAATAATATGGAAAAGGTAATATGTTTTATTTACTTTGTCCACTTTTCTCCACACCAATGTCAATTAAAATTTGCACAGGATTCTCATAGTAATTGAGCTGCTATCCTCAATCCACATAAAAAAAATTGTTACTAAAATTTGTATGTACATGTAGGTCATAAGTGTCCATATATTTCCAAAGATTCCTATAAAATCCCTTTCATTCCTTAACTCTGTTTCAAAACTGTTCTGTTATCCCAATATTTTAGACTGGAAATAGTTGTTATCCCTATATTATCCCTATTTATTACTGGAAATAGTAATTATCCCTGTATTATCCCTATTTATTTCTGGAGATAGTTATTATCCCTATTTATAACTGGAAATAGTTGTTATCCCAACATTATCCCTATTTTTTACTGGAAATGGTTGTTATCCCTGAATTATCCCTATTTATTACTGGAATAGTTGTTATCCCTATATTATACATTTTTATAACTGGAAATAGTTGTTATCCCTGTATTATCCCTCTTTATTAATAGAAATAGTTGTTATCCCTATATCATATCTATTTATGACTAAAACATTTGTTATCCCTATATTATACCTTTTTATAACTGGAAATAGTTGTTATCCCTGTATTATCCCTCTTTATTAATGCAAATAGTTGTTATCCCTATATCATATCTATTTATGACTAAAAAATAGTTGTTATCCCTATATTATACCTTTTTATGACCTGAAATAGTTGTTACCCTGTATTATCCCTTGTTATTAATGGAAATAGTTGTTATCCTTATATCATATCTATTTATGACTAAAAATAGTTGTTATCCCTATATTATACCTTTTTATAACTGGAAATAGTTGTTATCCCTGTATTATCCCTATTTATTAATGGAAATAGTTGTTATCCCTATATCATACCTATTTATGACTAAAAATAGTTGTTATCCTTATATTATACCTTTTTATAACTGGAAATAGTTGTAAACCCAATATTATCCCTATTTACTACCAGAAAACCCACATACCGCCACCCGCCACTGATTATCCGATACAATTGTTTATTTATACATGTTAAATCCCTTGACTTTATCGCCAGACCAGGTGAATAAACAGGTGTGAGTAAAATTGTTAACCAACAGTTGCTTGTTTACTTCATATTACAACTGCAAAGGGGGATAACTCAAACATCGACTGGTATCCGGTTGTATGAACAAAGTGTAGACCAGCTTAGGAGTGTCACAATTTTCAAATCTTGCTTCCTTGAGAGTTGGAAAAAATCATCACATCGTGTGTTTACACAGCAATTATCACAGGTCCAGAAATAATTATGAGTAGACGGGAGGATATAAACCTAAACCTTTGTATTACCAGCCTGTCAAAGATTTATTTTAAACAAAAATGATGAAAGTTAAATATTAGAAATGTTTCCTCATTAATGTTAAAAACAGATCTTGATTTTCTGGCCATCGAACATGTAGCCCCTAGACCTACATATTTTGGATGATTTGATTTTGGCCATTTTAATAGGATTCCTAAATTGTCCAAACTTTCAACAATAGCCAAAATATCCAAATTTAAGGTAGTGAGTTGTAAAGAGGATATGATATACAGTAAGGATTACAAACATGAAGACGACTACACCATGAAAATAGTAAATCCTTATAGTGGTATATTGGGGGTGAAATGTATATGTATATAAAGCTAATAGTCTACAGAGAATCTTATACAGTAAAACCTGTATACAGGGACCATCCAAGGGACCAGAAAACATTGACCTTTATGTGCAGGTGACCCTTATACACAGGTTCAATTTAGTTGAAGTATGCATAAGGGACTTTTCAAAACTGGCCTTTATAGACAGGTGATCCTTATATAGAGGTGGCCACTATAGCAGGTTTTACTGTACATGTATATTAGATTTCATATGAACCCCAATTTAATTAAATGATAACTTCTTATCTTTTGTATATTGAATGACAAGTAAATTTTGTGATTATGTTTAATTTTCAGCTGGAAATATTTTTATCCCTATACAAGCAGTTCCAGGAATTAGGTTTTAACGGGGAAAGGATCAAAGAAGCTCTAGTGAAGAATGATTTAGATAGTGAAAGAACAATCGATTACCTCACAAGCTGAATAGTTTCCAATATAGGCGATGTCATACTCACCTGTGGCGATTTCTCATAACCAAGATGTGGCATCTAGTATAAAACACAACCTACCCCATGTGGTTTGTACTTAAACAACATCAATTGTTGACAGAGTCTTCAATGAGATGATGTTATTGGTTAACTCACCAACCCCTGAAAAACAATGGACTCTTCTGTAAATCAATGACTTAGTCCAGTGCAAATGTGTCTATAGGGATGGACGAGTTAAACTTTAGAGCAAAGATATGGATATGGTGCTTTTTTGTTGTTGTTTTTATTTATATGTGAGCGAGTGCATCAAATCAGTGAATTTAACCCTGACACCCCTATGTATTTAATTGGTATGATCGTTTCTATTGTCTTAGATCAGTCCATTATGGTGAGTAATGCTAGAAAGGTTAAAGGTTAAATATTTAATGTTTGATATTTGAGTCTACATAATAAATGTGATAAGAGTCCATGTAGCATTATGTTGCAAATACAGTCATGTACTGACAGTAAAGGAGACAGTTGAAATGAATGACCTTTGAACTTATGATTATACATCTTGGTATCATAGACTGTCTTCTAATTTGGTCAAAGTGAATTTGGGGAATAACTATTTAGAGAGAAAAATTATTCTATTCGCACGGAAATTGTATTCCTTTTGCACAGATTTTTTTTTTTTTTTCACCACTGTGTCAGCTCCTGACCTCCGTAAATATTTTACGCAGAACACAATCGACATTGTTACACTTGCATATATAAATACATTGTACAGGAATGAAGCAAGTAAATCTACTGATCCATACCAACATTGTTATGAAAATTCAACAAATTATTTATAATTACTGAAACCAAATCTTTTTCATCACTGAAATGCAAATCTAAACTAACCACATGTATGATACATGTACCTCATTGATACAATTTATTTGAAATCCATTAGCTTTAGTACGGTAACACGTACATGTACAGGGATGTAGTACTTCCTGTTATGAGAAACTTGGCATTGGATCTGTGTTAAATTGCTGTGTTTTTGTTCATCCATTAAACATATCATTTTGTTACAATATATTATATGTAATATTGTTTTTTCTATACATATTATACTCAGTTGTTTTTTTTTGTATAGATATATCTGGAAATGTACGTGATCATTTTTTTAATATATAAACTGAAGCGAAAACCAAAATAATATATATTTTAGTGCTGCAACTCATATTTTTTTTATTTTTTCAAATTCTTACAAATTAACCATTTTTTAAATGGTCACACCACAAGTACAAAAATGGATTCAACGATTTAAAAAGTGTGTATGATCTATCGATGAATTTTGTTCGGTAAGTTGTGAAAAACTGCTGAATTTAAAAATGTAAAATATAAGTATAAAATTACTCCTAGGGTGTATAACACCAAGTACTCTGACATATGGAAACCCAACTCTGCCAGCATCAGTAAATTCTCTAACTCAAGTTCTATTTTTGATGATTTTTTTCTGCTGAAAACATAGTGAATGTTGATACCTGAAATATTTACTGTTTACCTGGAAATTTTAGTTCCCATTTAATTTTTCGTCATTTTCGCCCTTAGATGAGAGGGCGAATTTCACATGAAATGAAATTTTCAAGTGAAATAATTGAAACACGATATACATGCCATCCATGAGTCTATGGTGATTTAGGGTGAATTCAAGACAAGGTGAATGTCTTTTCTGTCATAAATGGGCGAAATTTCACCAGGGGCAAAGATTTCCAAGTACACAGTATATAATTTTTGCATACAACTATAGAAAATATAAGTTCTGTTCATTTAAAGCAAACATGGACGCATTCTCAAAATTTTGAGTTGGTTCCGTGGTAGAGTGCTCGATTTGCTAACGGAGGGTAGCAGTTTTGAGCCTCGGCGGATGCCCTTCAGATGAAAAAGTAAACATCGAGGTCCTATGTCACAGTAGGTGTCGGCACATTAAAGAAAAGTCACTGCTCAATGACCACAAGTGTTGTGCATAGGCCAAAATTTGAAGCCCTTCACCAGCATTTGGTGACGTCTGCATATGAGTGAAGGCTTCTTGAGTGGGACTTGATACAACAACAACAAAATTTGAGTACTATACTCTGCCAGTAGGTGATCTTACATCTAATGATGCTCTTGTCCAAGTTTTTTCTGTAGCATGTATGGAGTCCAAATTTTGTAAACTTGTATTTTTTGGAATTTTCTAGATAGGGTAAATATTAGAAAATCTACTAAAAACAAGACACAATGCAAAAACCTTTAATTTGACTTTCACCACAGACTTTTTTATATAAGTTAGTAAGTATCTAGCTGGAATTTAGACTGCATCTTCATGATCTTAGACCGTATACTTTTTCACCACCTTTAGTCTTAGGGATGCAAATTTTGTTAACAATGGTATAATTGATATCACTTATAGAATATTTCCTGTACATGGGGAGATGAACATCACGTAAGTTAAATCCAATTACATTGTCATTCTTTCGCAGGTCAAAAATTTATTTGTACAAATTCATACATCATATTTACATTACCAAAGAGTCATGCCGATTTCCGATTTGTTTTACATCGGCATCTTCTCTGTCTGCCATGAAAATGATAGAATTTCCTATTTATATAAAACAAATGCCGTCTTGGTACTGACTACTGTATGTGTATGTAAACCATGTAAACAGCCCAAATATTGTTATTTTGGTATGGTTGGTTCATGTGCTTAAGTCTGATTTTATCCATTGTTACATCTACCTTTGTTTGTTGTTGTGCTTTTAATTAATAATTATACCTCCATCTAAACAAATGGGTATCAGATATATTTCGAAACTTTGAAGATTACAATTTAATTATCTCTGAAAATGATAGGCCAGGCCCTATTGACGGGGCAAAAAAAATGGCCTGACTTACTGGAATATCCTCATATATAAATGTAGTCTAAATGACTACCTGAAGGTCTTCTATAATCACCTCAGAGAAACCATTGAATACATGTAATGACATCATTATTTACATGATTGAAGTCCCCAAAATAAATATTTATGAAAATTTTAATAATTATATCTTAATCTTTAAGGAATTTTGGTTAAAAGTAGCAAATTAAGCTGTACTAATGGCTAATATAATGTATTGATAATATCTCTGATGGTTTTTTGTTTTGTTTGTTTGTTGTTTTTGTTTTTTGTTTTTTTTTTTATTTGCATACTTTTGAAATTTTTTAAATTTCTCAGAAAACCACAGGGTCTATTGTCTACAATTTTGACATTTAGTGTCTCTAGTTAATGTTAAATAGAAGTTCATTGCATTCTTTTTTTTTTAGTTCTAGTTTAGAGGTCTTTATCACTCTATTCTGAAAAAACACCCACCCACCCACCTACCCATACCTCAGAAGGAAAACTCAATTTCTTATCTTGATACAAATGAGTTTAACATTTTAGTAGGCAGATCATCATATATATATAGGTAATTTATTGTGAGTTCTAATGTTGATCAAAGGCAAAAGTTTGATATGGAGTCTTACTTTGGATATACTGTATATAGGGAAATTTTTGCCCCCTGTTTAATTTTTGCCCCTTTTGACCTCATCATCAATGGGCAAATTCAAAACTGGGAACTGGGTGAATTCAAAATGGTAAATTCATCTATTTTTAATAAAAAAAAAGTCTGGGCGAATTTAAACGGGGTGAAACCAAATGCATTAGGGTGAAAATAACACGGGGTGAAAATAGCCCTGTATACAATAGTTTGAACAACCACGTATGCATTTCAGTTCATGTATAAATTGAGTTATGCAGGACAATGAATAATCCATGAAAATCCTACCCATATGGAATTGGAAACAAATTAGGCTACAAATTTCCTTTCACCAGAATGTTGGATAAATTTGTTCATCTATAAATCTATAAATTTGGATCTTTAATCCCTCTTTTAATTTTGAATTGTTTGGAATTTAGAACTTGTATCATCATTCTAGTAGGCTACATGCAATATACATCAACTTCTGGTTACGGTAAACAATTACCCATACATTTTTTGTTCAGTTTCAACAGTATTTTTGATATCTTAAACTACATGTATTTATAAGTAACGGTTGCAGAGGGAAAAAATTTACACTTCATTTTGTGAAATTTTTCCTGCCTTCATGGAAATAATATTTATTGCCAGCTGAAACATAATTCTAATCAATTTTCATTGTGTGTAAGTGATTGGAATATTGCTGGGTTTTTTTTGGAGCCCTATTTTTGTGAAAGTGTGTACTAAATATAGATCAGTACTAAATATAGATTATCAACTGTGTTGCCCATCGTCAAAGAAAAAGTGTAAAATTGTTATGTAGTGTTAAATCTGATATTCTGAAAAGTAAATAAAATTACTTTGATTCTAATGTGAAGATGTTTGTTCTTTTTTGCACCTGAGATACAAGGGCAGGTAGATAGCCATATTGTTTGTTTGTTTGTTTGTTAATTGGCTTGCCATAATTTGAATTCCCTCAAATAATCAAGTTTCTTTGCATTGATTAAAACAGAATTTGCTTGGTGTTTTTAAAACCCTGTAAACCTATCATTTGATATGGATTACCTGAAAGTGATCTATATGTTGTTTTTAGGTCACCTGAGCCAAAGGCTCTGTTGTCCGTTACCACACATTCAACTTCACTCAGAAGCATATGTGAAGCCACATAAAGTTTTTAAAATCTCATGACCCAATGATAAAATTTTATATAAACAGATTGACTCTTATATACAAAGATATATTAGAATGTTGTTGGGCATTATCCAAGAATCATTGAGACAAAGTTTCAAGGTCATGGGGTCAAAGTCAGAAAATATCAGTTTTTGATCAATTTTTATTTCATCTCGAGACCAATAGACAATGTTTTAGCAAATCATGCAAATTGACAGTAACACTACATTAATAATGTTTGCTCCAAAAAGGACCAAATATTGGTATATATTTAACAAGGGGCCAATTGGGCCTTAACTGTCACCTGAGTAAAACATTATTATAGTGACAATATGCTGGTCATTGGTTCATGAGGAGATTTTTTTTTTTTGAATGAGAGAAATAACTCCCATAAGCATCAAGCTGATAATTTCTGCTCTTAATGACATTTTTGAGTGTTGAACAAGTTTGCTTCTATCATTTTCTCTGAACGATTATACTTTTCAAGATAAAGGCCAAAAACATGAAAAATCCATTTGAAGGAGGAAACCTGCTAATATGATTAGTATCATTATAGAAGTTATATTAAGTGCATGAACAGAAAGAACACACACTGGATATCCTTGATGAAAGCCTTATTTGAAGCGTAGTACTGGTATATTGTTTCGAGACTGCAGAAAAACAGTGGAGCGTCAGAATCTGTATGATTGCTATATGACTGTCTCGCTTGACTAAACGTCATAAAAAAAAAGTCACTTAAAAGGGGAAATAACTCCCAGTCAAAAATAGGTAGATTTTGCAATCCGAACCTTCTCTCCAAAATAATATTCAATATATATGTATTGAGGCAAAAGTGTCTGCTGAATCATTTGATCAATAAAATTTGATAGAAATCTGATAAATGTCCATGAGTAGACAATTTTTAAAGCTCTACCAAGTTTTGGGCCTTTTACGACTCTTTTAGAGGCCCTATGGGTACTAGCTCCTTTTTGTTTGCAAACCTGAAGCCCCTTCCTACAACCAAGCTCCCTGGCACATTTGGTTCAGTGGTTCTAGAAAAGCACCTGAGGCATGTTCTCGATCTTCAGGGGCCCCATTTTTTGAAAGGTCCCAAGTCTTAGAACCACATGATAGTTTTACAACGAATTAGGACTTTTGATTTATGACCAAGTCTTTATGACTACCAAGGAGCAGTGCATAGACCCAAGTTATTTTTTTGTAGGGGTCTTAATTTATCTTTGTAAATGTAGTGAGTAAAAGTATCTATAAATGATCATACAATATGCTTTAAGACTTGACTTGGGTTAGCAGCGTTGATTAAATGGGTCCAAGTTTCGTCTTAAGGTCTAATAACTCAAGACTTGCAACTTCTCGATAAAACCGACCCCTGAACCCTAAAATGATGCACTCTGAACTAGATTTGATTTGGAATACTGTTTTATGCCACACTCATACACGTATGGTGGCAGCCAGTTTTTAATGGTGTAGGAAAGAACTGTTACAGACCACTGGCCTTCCACAAGTAAACTTGCCAACTTTTTCACAAAATCAGCTCGTCTTCTGATGTACAACTAATCGCTCCATTACTGGAACTACCCGCTACATTTTTTAAAAACTTTACTGATTTTACAATGATTAACAAACAAATTAATGCAACTTATATAAATGTCTCTCCTTTGGCTCCGATGTTGGCATGAGGGGGTTGCTCGATGTGGGAAGAAACCAGAGTACCCAGAGAAGACCCACGTGTCAGAGCTGGCCACTGCCATACCATCTTACGTACTACCCTGCCTGGTCCAAGGTTCAAAGCCGGGTCTCACTGGTGAGAAGCGAGTGTGTTAACCACTGGGCTATATAGCCGGATATCCTTTCTACAGTAGCTGACAGCATTGATGTTACATTATATGTTAGAATAAGAACAACAGAAATATTCATCTCAATATTTTTATTCAAATCTTAAAATTTACAAAGCAACAAAACTGTCTGAATTAAAGCACTTGTATTTTTTTTTTTCTATTAAAGTCTTTTAATTTTTATTTCAAACAAAGACATTTTGCCTTATTATAGGTCTGGGTGTGCCCTACATAAATAATGGCAGTAGTCAAGACCTAAAAAATTCATTTTTTAAGAAAATAATTCAAACTAAAATCTTGAATATATGTATATTGAAAGATATCTATAATTCAAGTCATTCTGACACTAATCATATCAAGAAATTATTGCCAAATTTGAAAATATCTCAAAATTACAGATATATATCATCCCAATTTTTCTGATTGGCAAGCTAAAATTTACTTGGTAACTTTCCAAATAAATTTTGTTTATCGATTATTTTCATTCAACATAAGTAGCTTAATTGTCATATTAACATCATTGTTAGTATTTAGTTTAAAACATACTGTGAATACTAAATCCACACAAAAAAAACGAAAGCGCAATAATACTGCATGTGTATTTAAATTGGCGCACTCATATTTCAGTGCTCTCAGGGGATATAGACTTAACAGCGCAATCTTAAATTCCCACAATTAATTTTATTAGATTTGTCGTGTATAGAGAATGACAGGATGGAGAAATTTTAGCGCTGCCCTTGAATTAGCGCAATGATATGAGTGCGAAAGGCGCTAATATTAGAATACCGCTAAAATTAGTACACATACAGTACTATTGGAATACGAAAATATATGTACACTGTAATTAAGTGACACTCTCTCTACAACAATGGAGATCTATAAACGACCTCAAACTTAAAAAAGTCAAAACTGGATCAAATATAAAGTTCTAAATAAGGAAATATGCAGTAATATTATAAAATCTATTTATAGTATCCAAAAATCTTTGTTCCAACTTTTCTCGGGGAATTCCGAGAGTAAAAAATGACTTATTTGCTGTTGTGACGTAGTTTAGTATTTTTCTTGCCTCCTGGTTTCATCTTTTCTTGAACTTTCCTTGACGTAGTCTTGTGTTGTCCTTGATATTTTTGGCTGTCACTTCTGAAGAGAAATAAACAGAATTCATCACTTTCTGATAAACTCATCAACCCCTGAAGTCATATCTGGACCTGCCCATTTCAAAGAATGGTTAAGTCCACTGTCAGAATTCAGGGGTGTATGATTTAGAATAAAAAGATAAGAATAATTTTACATGGAATATGAACTCCTGAAATATGACAGTAGACCATGCTTATTATTGATCTGGGCGAGTCTAAATGTCACCTCAAGAGTTGAGAATCCAGAATTCGAGATAATCAAATTTCATTTCTCTATCCATAAAAATCGGGACCAGTCATTCAACTTTGACATAGGTAGAATTTCAACTAATCCGACTTCAACACAACACCATTCCATTGTATACTTCTTGTTAACTAAACGCATCTAAATTTAATGCTTTACTTCTATAACAAGGATTCCCTACAGCCCAAGGGCTATTGATGGATCTCCTAGTGTACTTACTTGCTCATCTTTATTTTATCTCTACAGCCCAGTCCTCCTTCCCAATGAGAAGATCGTGCTTTTGTCAAAGCATGCAGGCAGGCAACGCAGGGCTTGTCTAGTGAAAATGGCTGAAGGAAAAAAGAATCACAAATAATTATCGAAGAACATTAACCAGCAAAGTTAAATAACAACTTTTAAAATTTGGATAATTATGAAAAATTGACATGAAATGTACATTTGTACTGAAAACTGTTCATCAACTCATCAACCCTTGAAAAACAATGGAATCTTCTAAAAATCAATGATTTAGTCCAGTCCAAATGTGTCTTTAGGGGTGAATGAGTTAATGGATATGATTAGAGTTTGGGGTAAAAATTCATTTTCTTAACCAGCAGGCAAATCATTGAACATGAATGATATGACAGCCGAGTTTCAAAAATTTTTTTTTTACTTGGACAATATCTGATTATTGTTTGTTTGTTGTTTAACGTCCCACTCAAGAATCTTTCACTCATATGGAGACGTCACCAAATGCCAGTGAAGGCCTTCAAATTTTGGCCTATGCTCTGTACTTACAGCCATTGAGCAGTGAGGGTTCTTTAACATGCCGACACCTACTGTGACACGGGACCTTGGTTTTTACTGTCTCATCCAAAAGACAGGAAACCAACCTGCTGCTGGCGGGACTCGAATTCAGGACCTCACGATCAAGAGTCGAGCGCACTACCGACTGAGCCAGTTCGGCTGTATATGATTATTTTAGTTAAGTATCTATAATCTAACTTGATAGAAAGATGTACACCATCAGGATATAAGAAATATGAAAACAGAACTCCTGTCTTAGGTATTTTCATATGTAATTTGTAGAATTTTTATTTTCAATGTTGTTTTATGCCACACTGATTTTTTCAATCATATTGGTGGTGGCCAGTGGTGGAGGAGAGAACCTGGATACATTGTACCCGGATACAGACGAAGCAACCTTCCACAACTGGCAAACATTCACATAGAATCAGCATAGATTCCAGCAGGACTCAGAATTGTGCTGATTAGAGTTGACCGACTTCATGGTTTAAAGCACCATGCTCTAACCACTCGGCCACTGAGCCCCCTCATTTGTAGAAAGCTCTTACCTGCTCTCGACAGCAGTAACCACATATCATGCGGTTGGCTAGCAACATTTCATGATCGCCCTCTTGTTCTTCGTGGCAAACGTCACACGGGTAGGTCTTGCCACAGCATGGAAACCTATAAAAACATTGTATAATTATTATATGCCAATAGTTTTTATCCCATCAAAAATAATTTTTAAATTCCTCAAAAAACTGTATTTTGTACTCTTTAAATTTTCGCCCTTGAATGAAAGGGCAAATTTAAAATGAAAGCAAAATTTTCAAGCTTAATAATTACAGCAGAGACATTTAAATGCAATCCCTGAAACTATCGTGATTTAGGGTGATTTTAAGACGGGATAAGTATATTGTCTGTACTAAAACGGGGGGAATAACCAGGAGCATAGATTTCCAGGTATACAGTTATGTTTCGAATGAAATGGATATTTCTATATACAAAAATATATTTTGTCCTATACTCATAGAGATATTAAACATTTGCCTAACTAAAAGCTTAACAAAATAAACCAGACAACACGGTAGTCATTGATCACAACCACTCAGCCAGAGTCTATGTTACTGTGGTTAAAATAAAATGGAAAAAAAATCAGATATTTACCTGAACCACCTGAAACTTTTCTTGTAATGTTTACAAATTCCAAATTCAGGTAATGGCTTTCCTAACTGTATTGCTGGATCCTTGATTATTTTCTTGACTTTTAGTGCTGGGAGGTGGTGCAATTTGTCAAGATCTGTCAAAGTAGTAATACACAAAATATGTCAATCTCTTCAAGAAAAGTATTCAAACAATTAGAAATTTTAAAACTAAACAAATTTCTTGTCAATCCCTTCTCTGACATAAAATATCCCCAGAGGTTCTTTGGGGGACTTTAATCATTTATCATCTGATGAAGGTGCACAAACTTGAGAACATCAACCCCCAGAAAAACAATGGACTCTTCTGTAAATCAATAACTTGGGCCTGTCCAAATGTGTCTTTACAAGTGAATGAGTTAAGGCTTTGCAGGTAGGGGACTGTTGATTCATCTATACTCAGAGCATGCTTGTTTATTATGAAACTATTAACTGATATCGGTGAGTCTAAATTTGATTTTTAGGACTGATGAGTTAACTCTTTTCACCCCTAAAGACACATTTGGACTGATCTAAGTCATCCATTTAAAGAAGAGTCCACTGTTTTTTTTCAGGGGTTGACAAGTTAATACTGTAAACACAAACTTACCAGTATCCACCCCTGATGGCTCAAGTTGGTTGAACCTTACAGAGTCTATGGCCAGTCTCATCTTGGCATGACAAGTGGTACACCACACATCGGATATCTGGCCTGGGGAGATATTCTGTCAAATGAAAAATTATTACAAATTAGTACCTGTCATAAAGGTTCAAAATTACAAAATTACAAAAATGAAATTCATGCACATCTATGTAATGTTTACAGTATTATGTATACAGAGATTTTTATGTATCTCTCTGGCCTTTTTCTGCAAATTTGGGGAAAATGCCATTAGCAATCCAACTGGGAATTTTAATGTGAATTTGTGTCAAATTGGGGAAAATGATTTGCAGACATATAAATTTAAATGTAAATGAATCTCTCTTTTTTTAATGCATTTTCCCCTTCATTAACTCATTTTTCTTCTTTTCAGTATGGCATGTCTTTTATAATGATTTGTTTGTAGTTGTTTAACGTCCCACTCAAGAATCTTACACTCATATGGAGATGTCACCAAATGCTGGTGAAGGGCTTCAAATTTTGGCCTATGCTCGGCACTTTGAGCAATGTGGGTTCTTTAACGTGCCGACACTGTGACAAGGGACCTCGATTTTTACTGTCTCATCCGTCTTTTATAATGAATTACTATTTTACAACAATGATTGTCGGAAGCCATCCATTATCATTTACACTGAACAAGGTCTAGACTTGATGGTATAAATTTTCATAAATCTCATAGCCTGGAGGGAATGGACACCAACAAAGAATACCAAAATTCTAGAAAGGTCTATTGAGAAGGAGTCTGTCAACTCATCACCCCCTGAAAAACAATGGACTCTTCTGTAAATAAATGATTCAGGACAGTCCAAATTTGTCTTTAAGGGTAAATGAGTTAAAAGTGAGACTGATCATTAACAAACACTTAAGTGAGGCAGATTGTAAATCCTCAGAACAATTACCTTGGCTTTCATTTCCTTGTTACAACTGAAACATCCAACTTTATACGTGGAGTCCTGCAAAATCAGATCAAATGGTATACACCCCTCTAGATCCAAATAGCCCAGTGTAGAGGAGAACTGATGCATAATTGCTGATCTAAAGTTGACAATCTGCGTGTTATGACATTTATTGCAGCTTATTAGATTGGGTCTGCCAACAGGTGTGACGATCTCAGATTTGCTCTTACATCGACCACACTGAATGGTTACGCTTATCTCTGTATAGGTCATTGTTGAAGCATTTTCCAGCAACTGCAAGTTTCGACATCTTATCTCCGTTCCTCTTCTCTCGTTCTTGCTGGACTGGCTAGAGTTTCCCAGGACAGGGTTCAGTACATTGTCGTCTCCATCTTCATCCTCTGAACTGTCGCTCTCTCTTGTTGGACCTTAATATACACAAGGTAAAATATATATATATAATTATATATATTAAAACAACATCATTAAAATTCTGCCCAATCATATGCCAGGAATCTAGATACTGCTGCGTAATTACAGAAATGTACATCTAATCACCGATGGTAAACAGTCAAGACTTGTCCAACTCAAGGGAATTTCATAAAAATAGCCTTTAAGGACAGGTGACCTTTTTAAAAGAGGTTTATTCATTATAAAGAATCAACAAAGGTTAGGTTTGATTGGCCTTTACAGGCAGGTGTCCTTTATACAGAGGTGGCCTTTAATGCAAGTACATTCAATATTTTTTCAATTACGTTTTGTGCTCTAAAATCAGCTGCAATTCACTTGTTAGGAAATGGCATCTTTTGTAAATGAAAATTAGTTTTGTATGAACAACAGATTAAAATAATGTTTTACAAATCATTCGCCTGGCATCTCAGCCTATGGGTAAGTAACCAGATGGCAATTATGTTAATACGAAAACATCCCTCATCCAAAAAAGTGATGTAATTTTAGACTGGTTCGTTCTGAATCATGTGCGATGGCCAGTTTAACGACTCACAATCAGAAGAATCGTCAGTCCTCTACCAGGGCATATCATCAAGATTAGCATCAACAAAACCCTCCTCCACTCAACCCAAGATATATATTTGCATCAAATATGGTGAGCATTGGTGAAGAAATTAATAAGATCTGGCTCGGCAAAATAAATTCTTTAAAGGGGAATAACTCTAAAATTAAGAGTGGAAGGGGCCAAATTTTGTGTGTATACTGACATTTACACAGCATGAGTGATTGTAAAGTTTGAAATAAACAGCATACATCACAAAAACTACGAAAGTTCAAATTTTACCTGTATACACCTCCTCGTCATCATCTTGTTTTCTGTAGACCACACCCTCTCTCTGAACCTCTTCAGAGGACTCATCACTCTCTTCCTCTTCGTCTTCCTCAGAGCCATCACTCCTCTCGTTCTGCATATGCTGCTGCAGCTGTTTAGCGGGTATAAATTCAAGTCCAGCTGCTCTGGCTGCTAATTCTCTCTGTAGCTGTAAACACAAAATCATAGTCTTCAGTATTCAGTCTTTTGAATTGAGTGGAAACTTTTTTTACATAATTTATTATACTTGTATACATGTTAACTATGATGCTTCAGTTTATACTAAGCTTGAAATTTTTGCCTTCATTTTAAATTTGCCGCCTCGTCCAAGGGCAACCAATGTTGAAAATTTAACCAGGTCCAGGTATACAGTTCAAGCTAGTGTACATTATTTTCAAATGATAAAAAAAAAAAAAATCTAACAATTTTTTTCAATGTACCTGTTTCAAGCCACCAGTTACAATCGCCTCCAAATTTTTGTCCAACCATCGTAGGAAGGGTCTAAATACCATTTGTAACAGCCCACTGTCTTCAAGCTGTGCTTGCTTAGTTTCTATCCACTCTGTGACAGAGACTTCAATATATCTAAGAAAAGAACAGACCAGAAATAAAATCAATGTTCAAATACCTAGAATAAAATCAAAGGCTCTTATCCTTCATTTTCTGGTACATGACGTGTAATTTGACAAGTCAAAATATTCTGAACACAGACACTAAATTCCTGTTCCCATTAGCCCTTCTTGGGAATTTTGTCATCAAGTTGGGCTAAAAAAATACAAAGATTTTGCATTTGGAATGGGGCTAAGTATCAGCCCTGTGGAAACTACAGAAAAAAGGCCTGATTTTGCATTGGGAAATGGGGCCAAATATCTGCCCTGTGGATAACATAAAAAAGCCCTGATCAGGATATTGTATGCATGTACTAGTATTTACCTTCGTACAGTTTCTGGAAGGTCTTGATCAACTGGCAGATTAACTGTGAACATCTGTAATACAGTTAGAAAACAATTATGAATGTCTAATTATAACCTGTTGCCTGGCAACCCATTTTTATTTGAAAATATATCCATAAATTTTACAACATGTTTAAGTGTTCAAAGTAAAATTCAATTTTCAGATGTATGTAAGAGATATTCAAATTCCTACAACGAATAGAAGTACACAAAATTATGTGAAAATACTAGAATCTCTTCAAATTGATCATTGTCATTTGATTTCAGTTGGGAAATTTAGACTGCAAATTCAATATATAAGATATTGTATATTTTCATATAACTTACCTTATAAGGAAAATCATGGGGAAAGGTGATTTCAAATTCAAAAACTTTGACATCATATGGCTGAAAAAAAAATGAATACATCATTACATGTGTAAATGCAAGTCATAAAATTGTACATATATGTACATGTACATGTACATTGTACGTGCATATTTGCATGATTTACAAGTATACTGTACGATGCTACAAATTTATGTCTAGAATGTATATACATGTATAGTGTAACAGAACACAAGTCCGAGATCAACATAAAAATGCATGCCAAAATACCAACATGAAATGGTAGTGTGCACTGCAGGCAGGTGATTACATATACTTCTTTTTTTTCAATCGTGTTTTACGCTACCCTGGGTCATGTCAATGATATTCCAGTTATATGGTGGCAGCCAGTTACACCCTAATGGTGGAGGAGATGATCTGGTTATAATGTACATGTGCCCGAGAAGAGACCACCAGCCTTTCACATAAACTGGCAGACTACGATACCTAACAAAATCAGCTTGGGATCCAGCGGTAACCAAACCTGTACGTGCTGACAAGTGGTACCCAAACCTGTTCTGACAACTTAAACTTAAAGAGGTGAGAGGCTTCATGATCTGCATGTTTAAGTGTGTGATGCTCTAACCATTCGGCTACGGAGGCCCCTGAAGGTGATTTTATTCTACAAGTATGTCTATGTACAATTTACTACCAATTCTGATACAACAATATCTCGAATATGACATAGAAAGGTAAAAAAAAAGAAAAAAAAGAATGGGTGCCGTTTTACTGAAGTTTGTTCAAGTTTACCTGTACAAACACAGCTAGAAATTTGAAGGTGATAATATGATTACCGGGTAGTCACTGTTTACAGGTAAATTTAAACCTTAGGAACAGTGTACAATGTATATCTAAACCATATATAGCCTGACCTACATGTGGTCCTACTTTTAGTTTTATAGCATAGGAAATTGTCATGTACAAGTACTACACAATATGTAAATACACATGTAGATACATACAATGTATGTGCACCAAGAAACATTGGAAGTCGTTTTCTCACTCGAATTGCTTACTCACAAACTTGTGCTTATACATATGCATGTACATACATTTCATGTTGCTCATTACCTCATGATCATATCATCAACCCCCGAGATACAATGAACTCTTCTATAAAGCAATGACTTAGGCCAGTCCAAATGTATCTGTAGGGGTGAATGAGTGAACTATTTTTGTTGACTATATAACTGGCCTAGGTTAGCAACATGTTTATCTACGTGATCTGAATTTTTGTCCTACTGTAGTAGCTTCACAGCTCTAATTCTAAAATGATTAAGCTTTATCTCGGTATGATAAATACGGTTAAAACTACTGACAGTCAGCGTTATCAAGTTAAATAACTTGACTACCATAGTTTACACTTTACATGTATGACGTATACAGTGGCTTTTGAAGCCCGAAAACAAATTCAATTTATGTCATGTGTATTTAAACAGGGAAGTAAAATCTAAACACAAAGTTTAGTTCACAAGCTGGCAACAAAGAAATGTACAAAGATAAATTTCAGCTCCAGTACATGTGGCATCACGTACTGATATATATGTACATGTACATGCATATGTACATTTACATGTCCAGATGCATGCAAAAGTAATAATGATAAATCAACTACAGTGTTTCAGAAAATTTATCATAGGCGTCGGAACTGGGGGGATAGGGGGGGGCTTAGCCCCCCCCCCTTTTTTTTGCAAAGATAGACATAGGTGTTGAAAATTTGGGCTTAGCCCCCAGACGTTTCTGGTGTGTGTGTGTTTTAAGTTGGTTTAGCTCCCCCACTTTCAATTTGCTTCCTACGTCTATGACTATTGTGGTCAAATCACAATATTTTAAACTGTAGAAATCTACATGTCTTTTGGCAATTATAAATGTGCATGTACATGTACACAGAGTTTTTGAAATTCACCAGTCTTACCAGAAAAACTGGTATATTTTACAAAAGTCCAGTGAAATCTATCTGATAACTGGTCCAAATGACCAGTAATTTTCCATTTCTTTGCAATTGTGTATATATACAGACCAGTATTTTTTTTTTTTTTCAAAATATCTTATGTACAGCTTTTGTAACAGGTTAAAGAAACTTTTTTGACAGCTGCATGATGCACATCATAGAATTTCTACATGGTCAGTTTTGTATGAGTTCTAGTGTCTACTGAACTGTGAATTTAAAATATAATTACCCAATCTGGATCACTTGAAGAAAATGGAAATCTGTAGCTACCATCTCTATCTCCCTCTTTCAGAACCTGAAGTTTGCTACCCAAACGCTTCTTCATCTGTTCGATCTCTGTACGTTTTAGAGCACATATTGCCTCATCAGTTTCTCCAGTTCTTTTTAACTCTGTTTTAATGACTTGTGGCTTTATGACTGGCCTTAGTGGCCTATTTTGAAATATTCTCCTGTTCTCATTGAATCTATTTATGTCACCCTTGGACCGTTCATTTGGCCCTTTCCTTTTCTGCTTGATATCTCTACCTCCCGAGGGTGCTCTCCCCTGATCTCCATCTATGGCAATGTTGCCCTTTGGCTTTGACAATTTTTTGTCAACATCAAGGAGGGAATCCAATGGATCTACATTTTGCTCTAACGGATGATAAAATCGGCATCTGTCTCCCTTACGGCAATTGCCAGCCTTGAAATAGTCACAAATTCTTTTAGGTCTCTCATGCTTACTATTTGGTTTACGTGTGGGGGCAATGGGTTGTACTGAACGGTTTTTCGAGTCGTCATCATTATTTTTGTTGTCATAATTAGAACTATCAAAATCAGTATTCAAGTTTTCTTGTTGAGGTTCTGAATGCACAAATCTACAATTACGACCAAATCTGCATTTCTTATACTTTTGGTAAGAGAAACAGACTTTAGTATTCACACCAAGATTTCCAGTCGGGTTTGACTGTACTGTATTTACTGCTTCATCATGAATTTCAAGATTTTCCAAAGCTAAACTTACTTCTCTCTCCTCAAATTCACGTTCTGATCGTTGATTTACTGGCGTTCCATGTTTCCGTTTCGGGGATCTTGATGTATGATAAATTTTAGGTTTTGAGTGCAAAAATCTACAGTTATTACCGAATCTACAACCCAAATGACTGTTAAAATACTCACAAATTTGTTTGGGTCTAATGTTCATACTATGCAAAGCAAAGCCACTAGTTTGTGAACCTGATTCGGTCACGATGTTGTCTTTTGAGGTCAACTCACTGAACACCTCCTGCAGCACCTTGGAGTTTTGAAGGACTGGTCCTTGTTGTTCTGCGCCGAACAGGTTGTTGTTGTGAGCGCTTGTCCCAAACAAACGCCGAGGGGTGAAAGCCTCTTGTACCGCTGTAGTTTCTTCACTAGACCTCTGTTTAGGCCTACTGTACACTGGCTACAGTACCTAGTATCTGTTTGAGACGGAAAAAGCTTTGATACGCCTTCTGCCACCGGAAAGAGGCGTGATGAAATGGCAGGTTCACATCTATTTATACCTGTTTTACTTACACACCAGAACGAGGTTTTTAAAATTGCACAACGAGATGAAATGACCTATTATACCAAAAATAGCTCAGAATGTGGTGAAATCGGGTCAACAAATAAAATCGAAGTTGGTACAAAATCAAACAAAACTAGATCTACGGATTGAAGTTCTTTCCCCTGAATTTCATAAGATTAATTCATTTTACCATTATTTATAACGTATCATATTCTCCGAAAAATATAATTAATTTCATTGTTTCAAAAACTTAAAATCCTAGATTAAGATGCACGGGAATCAATTTCAAAGTACTTGACTTTCTATCGTGTCAAATGTCATTTATTTCAGACGGCTTGCATTGGCGTAGGATATTATTATTATTATCATAAACACGTAAGCAAATAGTTTTAATTGTTATTGTATATAGATCCAGCCATGTTAGCTTTATATATCGCTGATAGATCTTAAAAAAAACTTTGGTCCCCACTTTTGCGGATTTGCTTCCTACGCCACTAACTCTGTTCTCTGGCTTGGCTCCCAATGTGAATTTCACACCATTTTCAGATTGTGATGTCATAATCGAAAAAAATATTTAATTGTGGCGTCATAATGAAAAAATTTGTCAAAACGACAAAAGGTGCCAATCTTGGACATTTGAAAATCAATTTTATTGTTTCAAAAACTTAAAATCGTCAAAGTACTTCACTACACAAGTACTTCTGACTTGTACACGTGGCTCTCCATGTGCATTTTCACGTCAATTGATTGTGACGGCATAATGTGATGGGTCATTTAATTATGACGTCATACTTGAAAAATCTGCCAAAAGGTGCCAATATCGGGTCTTAAGCAAAAAAAGGTCAATCGCCCAGCAAATGTCATTCATTTTTCAGACGTACACGTGGCTCACAATGTGAATTTTCACATCATTTGATTTTGACGTCATAGTCCAGAACAAAATGATTGACGGGTCATTTAATTGTGACGTTATAATGGAAAAGTCTGCCAAAAGGTGTCAATGTCGACCCTTTCACAAAAAGGTCAATTACGCAGTCTAGTGGGCCAAATTTCTGCTCCGATTTTAAGCGATTATTATTATCTATTTTTTAATTTTTTTGCCCGATTTTACCCCATGCAAAAATCGCTTAAAATCGTGGCAGAAATTCAGTCTGTCAGTCTAGATAATTGGGGTACGTGGTCAATAATGAAATATTATAAAATCAGTCAGCAGTTTAACACCCATTTATAGATACTATGGAATACAAATGAAAAATCCAATATTGTCACACATGTCCGTGATAGCAGAGACATATAGTCTCTGTCGTGATAGTAATATTCTAAATGAGAAAGTAACTTTTTATCCCGAATATTCATTTTCAATGAAAATTGTACACGATCGATTTTGGCTAATTCTTCCTCGAGCCTGAAAAGAAAACGAGCAACTGAAATCAACAGCCTGGAAGAAAGACGAATTTTATATTTTATTTTATTTATTTATTGTTTTTTTTTTTTTTTTTTTTTTTTTTTTTTTTGTGCTTTGTTTTGTTTTTTTTTTTTGCTTACCATCGGCTTTCCGCAAGTAGACTGGTAAACTTTCTCGGCTTTCCGTAAGTAGACTGGTAAACTTTCTCACAAAAAACATTATCAGCTTAGGTACCAGTGAAGCTCAAACCTGCGCTGACCAGAAGTGAGAAACTAAGATGAAATCGCCTACCGATGATAACATTCCGTTTCTAAACAGGATTTATATATACATATTTATCCCGAATCGACTTCCTAGTAAATACGAGTATTCCAAACCCGATTTATCAATACCGTGTGTTAGTATCAGATGAAATTTTTATCAAATTTATTTAAGAAATGTTATCTAATATTTTGTTTAATGTTTCAAATATGAACAGTGATAGTCGTCTATTCAGTTGTTGTTTTAATCACTTATTGAAACGGGTTCGGCATCCTAACAAGAACTTGAAAATTTAGTACCAGGATATTTCGAAACTACGTTACATTCGGTCCTAATCAGATCGGACCGAAATATGGAATGTCTCGCCAATTGTATTGTGCTAAATTTTACAGAATGTTATATACATGTCCATTATCTGTTTTCCTTAATTTGTAACAAAACATAGCTTAATAAGTAACGGAGTCAGAAAAACCTTTGCGTACCCTTAACACTGCTGTAACCAGCGGCCCAGTAGCCTTCCCAAACAGAATTAACAGTAGACAACGTACACGACCCCCAACGTTTTGAAGTTTGGGCTAAATCCCGGTACATTGGATTTAATGCAAAGAAGTGCTATATTTTTAGTACCGAGGGTAAAAGTAAACGCTTACAATTGAAGAGTTTGGACAACACCATCCTCCAGTGGTTACCACTACCCTTTTCTCGGCATAATTACCATTTCAGAGGATTTATAATGGATCCAGTTTTCACTAAGATGTAAACAAGATAGAGTCACCCGTGCCAAGATTTCGCGGAGGGATGACTTAATTGCCACTTATAAAGTAAATCGTTCAGCCTTCATTTGTACATCCGCGGTTTCTTTGTATCACATTGTAAAACTGAACAGTGCGAGAATTCCTTCCTTGTTAGAAATGCATTGCATTGGAACCACCGGGTCGGACGACTTACCGAAACAGACCGAAACAAACTACAATTACCGAAGCAGACCGAAATACTCCAAAATTACTGGAGCAAGATACAAATGTTGTAGTACATATAATTAAAATGTATTTTGTAACATAATTTAAGTATAATTGTGGCTTAATTTAAATAAATTTCCCAAACAAGATCGAAACAGACTAGATACAATTACCGAAACAAGACCGACCCGATTTGGTAATTGTGGTGTGTTTCGGTCTTGTTTCAGGGATTTATTCGTTAAATTTAATCAATAATTATCGCACCGACTTATGTTTTCGACGAAATGTTAAATTCGACGATTTCATTACATCTCCTTTAACATCGGATCGTTCGGAAGGGTCCTTAGTTCGTCGAAAACCCATGTCGCCGGGGTATAAACTTTTAATACTCATAAATCAGGTTACAAATTAAATTTTGAAACTATTCGACAACATATACGTTGGTATTATGTTCATAATATTGCGACATTTTTATCTTGCTCTACTAATTTAAGTGTGTTTCGGCCTTGTTTCGGTCTGTTTCGGTAAATCGCCTTACCGGAACCACCTAAGCGACTATAGTAAAGTGCAGCATTACCCTCAAATCGCGCTCCCCCACTCGCTTTAATACAATAATTATGCTAACCATCATATCCATTAATATAGCGCCGGTGTATCCAATACAATCAGAGAAACATATATATCGTGAATTAGGGGCATTAACTTGAAAAACTGAATCGTGATCTATGATAATATATAAGTACATCCCGTATACATGTAACCCCAACATACACAAGATATCACTAAGAAATGCGGAAAAGCACGGCGGAAAGGTAAAACCATGATTACAATTCCGAATCACCTTCAAGCAAAATTACAAGGATCCGTATAGCCAGCGATATCTTTATATATCGCTGGTATAGCCTGGGATCCTGGCTCACTGATGCTGACGCTGCCTAATCCCATCAACGAAGTAAGATTGGGCCAGGAACCCAGGCTATGATCCGTAAAAGTACGTCTATACATTGAGGATTAGCATTGTACCCGAGGTACCAGACTAATTGAGAATTGAATCAAATTGCAATATATTCAAACTTTATTCGCGCGTAAGTTTTCAAAATTTGAAATGAAAATAGGTTTGCTTCAGAATGCGAATTTTCTCAGCTGTTGGAAAACAGTATTTTCACACCCAATCGATCAAATGCCATAAGATACGTGCTGGATAGTGTTTTTTTTTAAGTATTACCTATGATATAATAAACAAATTGTTTCCGATATATCTGCAATGATTGAAATATCGCTGATGCGATTAAATATGCATATCATATGACCACAGCGTGTAGAAATTGTTAAAGATCGAACTACTTTCGGCTCGAAACGCCCAGTAATATTACAGCATGGCTGCCCTCTTCACGGTCATATCCCCCATGTGCCGGTCATCACTTGCCTTTAGTTTAATAGTAACCAGGCATTCAAATGCAATTGTTTCAAGAGAATTCCGTCGACAGAATAACTTGCGGTGTTTACAAAAATTATGCACGCTTAGAGCTCTTTGCACAGCAGCCGAAAGTGAAAAGAAACCGCATTGTAACATTGGAACGATAGGGCATGTTGATCATGGTAAGACAACATTGACTTCAGCCATAACAAAAGTTTTGTCTGAAGAAAATAACAAAACGAAATATATGAAATTTGATGATATAGACAAAAATCCAGAGGAGCAAAAGCGAGGTATAACAATTAACACTTGTCATGTTGAATTTGAAACGCCAAACAGACATTATGCCCACACAGACTGCCCCGGTCACATTGATTTTATTAAAAATATGATAACCGGGACATCCCAGATGGATGGGGCCATTCTTGTGGTGGCTGCCACAGATGGCACCATGCCGCAAACTAGGGAACATCTTTTGCTTGCGAAACAAATCGGTGTTGAAAATATTGTAGTTTTCATAAACAAAGCTGATATTGCGGACAGTGAACTATTGGAGCTTGTTGAAATTGAAATTCGCTTGTTATTAGATGAATATGGATTTGAGAGTGATAAAACGCCGGTTATAGTTGGCTCAGCATTAAGTGCTCTTGAAGGAAAAAATGAGGAACTGGGCAAAAAGTCTATTCTGAGTTTAATGGAAGCCGTTGACAATCATGTGAAAGTACCAGAACGATCTACAACGGGTCCATTTCTCCTTCCCGTTGAAAAAGTTGTTCAGATTCCGGGGAGGGGCACAGTAGCAATTGGTACCCTAACAAATGGTGTTTTGAAAAAAGGAAGTAAAGCAGAAGTGCTTGGCTTTGGAAAATGCATCAAAACGGCGGTATCGGACATACAAGTTTTCCATAAGTCTGTGATGACTTGTGAAGCAGGTCAAAATGTGGGAGTACTTTTACGAGGTTTGAAAGGTGACGCCGTTCAGCGTGGGATGTATTTAATAGAGCCGAAAGCTTTAGATCAGTATGAAGCTATTTCAGCGAAAATATATGTGATAACAACGGAAGAGGGTGGAAGATCCAAACCTTTAACCAATTTATATCAACAAATGATGTACTGTTCAATGTGGAATACAGATTGTTGTATTGTTTTACCAGATGACTTACCGATGATTATGCCCGGCGATACGGCAGATGTTAAGATAATGATACGAAAACCAATGGTGATACAAACTGGACAGAGATTTACAATTCGGGAAAATCATATAACTACTGTGACTGGTGTTGTCACGGAAACACTACCTCCCCTAGATCTAAGAATAGCAGAATTCCATTATAGAAAACAACAGTAATTGATTCAGATTACCTCCCTTTAACAACTATTTTTCTGCAGATTACAAATGTCTATAATACTGTCATATTTGAAATAAAACTAAGCCCAAAATTTCGACCTTTTTACCCAAATTTGCTAGAAAAAACATTTGTGTTTTTTTTTTCCTTTTTAATTTTCTTTGTTTTTTTTTGGTATAGAATATATTAAATTTCCTTATGAAATACATGTAGAAGGCAAGGGCACCTCTTAACTTCAGCAAAAATGATAATCACTGCATAGTATACATGTATATAATTACACACACACACATCATACACACATATATATATATATATATATATATAAAAAGGGCGATAAACCAATATTTTTAAAGTACATTGTAATTGTTTTGTATGTAGTTAATGACATACTTAAGTCATTTTGAACTCGTTTGACGGTTTTAACACATTTAATAAGTATTGTATTGTTTATATGATATTTGCAGTCTTTATTTTACATCCTGATACATTAAAGATTTAAAATATAAAACATGCACTTAGATTTGTTATCACTTGAGCTCACCTGTCTAGGTACGTGTAGGTGAATGCTTAGTTATGCCTTCCAGTGTCAGGTGTTGGTTGTTTCAGATGCTAATACATGTAGTTCTTCAGTTTATTATTTTAAAATCATTTTGAAATAAAAAAAAATGTTCCTCCTTCATATGCAGCCAATTCTACAATCATGTAGGTGTCATTCCATGGAAACATGGTTCTCCATAGTCTACCATATTCGGCCCATTATGTGCCCAGGGCGCTACAAAAATCAGGAAAAAGGGGTGGGTGCAATCAATGCAGTGGGACCAATTAATAGTCAAATTGATGTAAAAAAGTTAATTTTTTATTAGACACAGTGGTAAAGTTGTTGTAGTCATTACTGAAGACACCTATCAACATTTTTCTGTTGTTGGAAGGAGGGCTACAGATAAACTGTTACTTGCGCTTTTTCAGGTCCACCTCTTGTCAACCAGCTAGATTAGATTCTCGATTGTATGTAAAAAAAATGGGGCGAGGCACTTATAGGGACATGGGCACTTATTGACTTAATGAGTCGAATATGGCAGCAGACTCTATACTGGGTATGGGCCAACATTTTATGTCCAAATATGGCAGCAGACTCTATACTGGGTATGGGCCAACATTTTATGTCCAAATATGGCAGCAGACTCTATACTGGGTATGGGCCAACATTTTATGTCCAAATATGGCAGCAGACTCTATACTGGGTATGGACCAACATTTTATGTCCAAATATGGCAGCAGACTCTATACTGGGTATGGGCCAACATTTTATGTCCAGATATGGCAGGTAGGCAAGGCTTTTCCACATTCTTTTGGGGCCTAGGCCTTTAGAATTGTGAATTTTAGAAACATTTTTGTTGAAATTTGAAAATCTAGAAATACACAATACTACATGTTGATGTACATGAAGAATCTCTTCAAATTCTCGTTAATGCAGTGATCGTAGTAAACGGAATATAACGACTGACTGAATTATTCGGGTTACCCACGGGGTTAAAGGGCAGCACGAATACACATTGAATTTTTTTTTTCATGAACCATTGTGTGTGTGTGTGTATATGTATATATATATATATATATATAAGGCCGTTTGGGTCACAAACGGTATGAACTTACGTGATGAAAACTTTTACGTTAAAAATCACTTTTAACATGATAAAACATACTTTTTGTATGCAAGTAGTGACTTAACGTTTTTGCATGCAAAACCCATTTCATCGCGTAAGTCTGTAAAACTGAATTTTAACGTGAAAGTGGTAATCGCGTAAGTTCACCCTGTTTGTGACCCAAACGCCCTTTCATATATCGCTGCATATATATATTCTATGCTATTTAAAAAAAAAATGTAAAATAATCCTTTTGTTTGAGTTGACTTAGTTAGGAGAAGGGAGACAGCTAATATTCGTTCATGACAACTGAAAGTAGCCATTCTATTTGACATTTTTACCAGTCAGCTGGGAACCGGGATGACTGATTGAGTGATTCATACGTAACTTACGTATTTCACACGGCCCGATTTCACAGGATGCGAGTGTTTATCAACTTTATGACGGGAATATCCGGTGAAGGCAAACAAATCGACCTGTTTATCAGATATGCTTGACAAAATTGCACAAGGCCTAACTCTCTTTTTACGACTTTTTAAGTTTTTACGGAAACTTTGGCTATACAGCTGAAGGAAATTGCACTTGAATTACGTGCACACAATTACAAAACCTTATTTACGATGTCATTGTCTACATTCCAAATTCTGTTTGTGACAATGTTATATGTGAAGTGATATTCTTCTAAAATTGTGCAATTTAAAGTTAGCCCATCTAGACAAATTTACGGTAGCTCACCAGGCCGGCCCCGAAGTCACCAAATTTACTCAGTACTCAAGTTCAACTAACTTTACATGATTTTAAGGTTAAAACATGCAAATTTTATTCTGTAACTGGACATGTTTGTATATTGACAGCCGATACAATTGTAAATAATGGGGGTGGGGGACCCAGGCCTGGCGAGTCCCTTGTTTACCGGAGTTTTGTGGCATGTTTGCATGTTTTACCATAAAATAATATAAAGTTAGTTGGGCTTGAGTACTGAGTAAATTTGGTGACTTCGGGGCCTGAATTAGTTAAACACGAGCATCCTGGTTTTTACTCTGGCAATCAGTCTACCGAAAGCCCCCACTAAAATACCAAAAGGCCTTCCGCATGCGATGGTGAACGTTAATATTCAACATATCTATAAGCGTCTAATTTTTAAAAAGAAGCTTGCTTTGACTGCTTGGTGTCCAGATACGGATTTAAGGTATCCATTGTGTAAATCAGTATGTTAAATTCAGATAAATCCGTCGCAATCTCGGCAAATTCCAGAAAAAAATAAATTTCATTGCAATATCATTAAAATAAGTTTTCTTTAGAAGAAAGTCTTATATTTTATATTAATAAAATATCTGTGAATGATTATTGTACAGAAATCATCAAAAAATTACAACAATTATGTTTTTATGTTTAATGGCATCGAGATTTAACTCCAAGATTAGTGCTTTGACAAGAACAATGAGTTTTTCCATCTTCGATATTTGGTCCCTAAAAACCTTATATCTGTACATGGGACATACCTATCTATCATAAAATATAATCATTATAGTACCTTACCAGGCATCAAATTTTGATCCTTTTTTTACAATGGATACCTTAACTAGCGGCGTTATCATACTTAGAGCCCCTCGCCGCTCGTCCCTGTGGGACAGGGAGAGCGATGTCTAGGGTGTGTGTTCAGTATGTCCTTGGTTGAGTGGTCCGTATTTCCAACGGCTTTTAAGTACCACTACACTTGTACATATACAATTTGAGACTCCTGTGGACCCGGGAATCATTTCATAAAAGGTCGTAAATCGGGGGGTGGGGGGTGGGGGGGGGGGGGGGGGGAGTCGTGAACCCTATACTATGATTACCAACCGTTTCATAAACGTGTCCGATTTAGTCGGTAATTTCCGACTGGGTCTAGGCAGTCGTCAATTCCAAATCTTTCTTGTTTTCATCAAGATCACGTGAAATATTTTGAGAAAATGTTTGAAATGACAGACTAGATGTCTTTATTTTTTCAGTTAGAGGGAAATAAGACTGGTAGGAGACCCAGCTTGAAATGACATAAGTTACAGCTTTAAACAAATCCTGTATACTGAAATGACTGACTTTTGTGTACAAAGATTGCGAGTAATTATCTATGGATCCTTCTTATACATGTACTGAGTTGTCGGTCCTCGCACTCTTGCTCTTTCTCTGTAAAAGTCTCGGTTTTACAAGTTTTCGCTCTTTATGAGCTATTTTCCTTTTTGCATATATCTTTAGTTTTTATATCGAATTCAATAAATACTATCTGAGACGAAAATACTCTTTAAAAATGTCTATAGATATAGGGACTATGTTTTTTTGTGAAAAGTATCCCTATTGTCATGTTGTAAATTTTGAATTTACTGGGTGGGTGTAAATACACAATTTACAACATGAGAACTCGGTAAATTGAAAATTTACAACATGACAATCTTCTGGGTAGTTTGGTTTTTATATATTCATTCTTTTGGTTATATGATCACATTTTTGGGACTGCTTTTTAGATGTTTACAGAGATTGATCGAAAGTACTAGGACCGACAACTCTGTGCAAGATATTGCAAAATCAGAGGATCAAAGGTCAAAGGTACCTCCGTAAACAAGAAATATCATTTTTTCGGTAACATTGTCAATATAAACCAAACGTGACAGGGAAACCATATGAAGTTAGTTTCCGAATAGAAAAGGGCTAGTACCCACAGGGACTCCTTAAAAGGCTTAAACTTGGTATGATCCGGGACAAAATATCAGGAGAGCCAATGACACGCCCCCGACGAATGCACTCACTTTTAATACTGGGCGTTTCGCAAGGGTACAACTTTGATTTCTCATTTTGATTTGGATTTCAAGGTGGAGTCATGACTGATAAATATAACTGACACCTCCATGACATCTGATCCCACTTCAGCATTGTCCTGGGTCTAAGCTGTTGCAATTTACACTTTTTATTTTTGTGTTTGAAGGTTGTGATTTTTGTTTTATGCCACACTCAACAATTTTTCACTTATATGGTGGCGGCCAGTTTTTAATGGTGAAGGAGAGAACCACGGTTACAATGCTCCCGGGAAGAGATCACCGGACTTCTGTTAGTAAACTGGCAATCTTTCTCACAAAAATCAGCTTAGGTTCCAGCGGGACTCGAACCTGCGCTGACAAGAACTGAGGGACTTCGTTGTTCAAAGCGCAATGCTCTAACCACTCGACCACGGGGGGTTCCTGTGTTAAATACTTTTACTGTGAATCATTTGGTATCACTTATTTATATACTAGTACTAGAATCCCGTGCATCGTAATAAGTCTTTCCCGATGAAAACGTTTTTAACCCTTTTCATATACTATATGCCTGGATATTTTCGCTCTTACCTGAGAGGGCAAATTTAAAAAGAAAGCGAAATTTACAAGCGCTAAATAACTGAAGCACAGAACTACGTCATCCATGGGACTATGGTGATTTAGAGCGAATTCAAGACGGGGTGAATATGTTTACTGTTGTAAAAGAACGAAAATAACTAAGAGCGAAAATTCCTAGGTATGCAATTAATCACGGCATTTTTATATTTGGTATGATCGATATAATCCAAGTGTTGTGTCGATATAACTATCAAGTAAATACCGATATCGATACAAAGTCTTTAACGGACAGTAGCTGTGTTTATCAAAAATCATTTCCTTTATTATCACTTAGATTGATATAAAATAACAACAACAAAAAAAAAGAAATATTCACGAGCATGAAAATGCGTAACACTGGCTAAAAGCTATAACCAAGGTAAAAGTTTTTGAAAATAAGATCAAGGTCACTAGGTCAAAAGTCAAGGCGCCAAATGAAAGCTCCTGTCTTAAAGAATCTATATCCAAATTTCATAGCCATATTCCTCATGGTTTCAAAGCTATAGCCAACGTTAAAGTTTTTGAATGTAGGTCAAAGTCCAAGATCAAGGTCACTATGTCAAAAGTCAAGGTACCAAATGAAAGCTCTTGTCATAAAGAATCTACATGTGAAATATTAGAGCCCTGTCCCGTGCGGTTAAAAAGTTATAGGCCAGGTTAAAGTTTTTGTCTACGGACGCCAATGACAACGACGCCATTGTTATGGCATTAGCTCTCTGGAGCTAAAAATCGGAAAGATATTTTGAAACACCCCGTATATTTTTCTGTTGTATAAAATCAATGCATCTGTTTCCGAATTGTACCGGGTTATATGATATACAGTAGGTTGACAAAAGTGAGGATTTTTTCTATATATTTATATAAAACCACATTTTTTCAAAACATTCATCAAGATTTATTTCTATAGCAACTTTGATGAAATTTATACCATTGACTCAAAATATCTAATACTTTCATAATTAGATACATGGAATTGCTGTTATTGTTAAAATCTTCGGCTTTTGAAGGTTTAGCAATTCTAACAGAAAATTAAATGATTTATATCCCAATTTCCTATTTATGCATAATGAAAATATACATAAAAAAATGTATTCCGCAAAACCTATCATTACTAACAAAACAATGCAAATTCAGTAAAAGCCAATGCAGAAACTTCAAAACATGAATGGTAAATGATGAAAATTGTACTGAAATTGAATAAGAAATGGCTATATAACATTATTTTTAAAATATGTGGTTTTATTTGAAATATATAAAGAAAATTTTAAAGTTTTCTCACTTTCGTCACCCTGCTGTAGAATCAACTCAGCACATGTTAAATCCTAAAATTGTTTTCACTCCCTGTAACCCGAGATGTATCAATTAAGAGAGTGACGCCTTTATCAATGTTTGAAGACACATGCAACAATGTATACTGTCTATATTTTATTTAATGTAAGAAAAAAATGACAAGTTACATTGAATAATTTTATAAAAAAAAAATAATAAAAAATAGATAAATAAACAATGTGAAACAGCATTGGTGGATTGAAAACAAATAACCAGTATCATATAATGCAAAAATGTACAAGATGCAAAGAGAACTATACACGAACACTCCCACAATTTCTCTCTATTATAAATAATGACGTGTGTGCAGTTTACATGACAATGAACGTGAACCTATTCAAAATGTTGTTAACAGTGTAAAGATGTACAAGATGCACACTGAACTTATACACGAACACTCCAACAATTTCTCTGTATCAAAAATAACGACATGTATACAAATTATATGACAATGAACATGGACCTATTCAAAATATTGTTAAAAGCGTGAAGATATCGATGTACAAGATGCATTTAGAGCTAAACACGAACACTCCCACAATTTCTCTGTTTTATAAATTATGACGTGTATACAAATTACATGTCAATGAACGTGGGCCTATTCAAAATACTGTAATCCGGAAATTTTCACGGGACTTTATTTTCGCGAAACGAAAGTTATAAATTAGTTCTTAGCGAGATGATATTTTCGCGATTTTGAGTGTCTCCCTTTTCATACTCCTGTCCTACTTCATTCCGCGATAATTTTATTTTCGCGAAATTACCCGTAAATAAAATTCTCGCGAATAAAACTAGATTTACAGTATTGCTAACAGTGTAAAGATGTACATTGTATACTTGATTCACACTGAACTTATACACGAACACTCCCACAATTTCACTATAAATAATGATGTGTTTGCAATTGTCAAATTAAATGACAATGAACGTGGAGCTACACAAAATGTCATTAAAAATGTAAAGATGCACAAGATGCAGCGAAGTTTACACGAACACTCCCACAAGTTAACTTTATTATTATAATAAATGACGTGTCAATAAATTAAACGACGAAAGTGAATGGAATATACAAAAGGTGGGGATTTGATTTTACACGTAAAGTAAATATCATCTTATTAATGATATCTACAATAACATGACCCATACAAAGTAAATATCAAATATAGAATATCATATAATTATTGCACGTTTGTGACTGAAAATATTTTGTCACATTTAATGAATAAAGCTTTGACGAAATACAAATTGTGGGTGCTTGCTTAGTCATACATAATTGCATAATTATGTGCATTTTTAAATGGCACTAATTCACACACACAGAGACACACACACACGCACACGCACACACAGACACACACACAGACACACACACACGCACACACACATATATACATATATATGACACCATGCTGACCTATACATGTGACACAGCACTATGTTGTTATTGTTTTAACACCTAATTGCACTGTGTAAGGACTATGTTCTACATGTACATGTATAGTTTTAGGAGAATGATGTAATGTACAGGTTTTGTATAGATTTTGTTTTCAGCTTAGACTAACACTACTCATTTGTGGCATTCAGATTATATATACAGCAGAGATATAAGACATGAAAACTCTCACATCTCGAAAACAGTAATTTAAGAAAATTAAGAAAAACAAAAAGTGGAAGTATATCGGGATGAATCGTATGTATGTATAGATCAACATATCTATAAAGGCCATCCAAGGGAACACACAAAAGTAGTCGTGATAGACAGATGACCTTTACAAAGAGGTTTATACGTTATGAAAAGTTTTTAAATCCCACAAGGCAAAAAGGCTTACATCGGTTTGTTCTACATGTATCAATTTCAGTGATGCACACAATATACATTTTTTAGGTAACATTAAGCATTACCGATTTTGATGTAAGGCCATTTCAAGTTTTTTTTTATGTTTAGCGTCCGCCTTAAAGTAAAAAAATCTTTCTATCAGGAAAAAAAACCCACAAAACGACAGAAAAACACAAGATATTTTTTGACACCAATTGCAATTTTATGCACATCTAAATATTTTCCTGAATTGTTAACAAAAGGAAAACAAAATTACACTTGTAATAACCATATCTGTGGCACACACAATAATAAATAATCTATAAAATTTTAGTTTTCAAAATGGATGAAAAAAAATGTTCATGTTTAACCGTTCATTGTAGGTATATATATATATATATATATATATATATATATATATATATATATATATATATATATATATATATATATATATATATATATATATATATATATATTAGATGTTTGTGTTTTTTCTGTTTTATGATATCAAAGCCAATCTGTCCGCAGACAGAGAAAACAAACTTGGAATGACCTAATTAAAACAGCATTGCTAGAGACTACACATAGAGCCCATACACGACTCAAACAATGTATTTCGTAGCACAAATACAATTTAGGTACAATACGTGTATACAACATGGCATGATTTGAATGTACGAAGATGTCACTTATTGTCCAATTTTAAAGAAATGTTTATATGTGCAATTTGCATAACACCTGACACTTTGTGTAATGACGATATTTTATACCACTTTTATTATGCTGTCCACTGCGGTATTTATTATCAAGTCGATTGTCTCTCCATCTGTGCTAGAACCTGCTTCTTCTTCCGGTGTAACTATTGGTTCCATTTCATATTTCTCGCCCCGTTCAGTATCCGAGTTTTGTTTCTTCAGAGTCTTGTCCGTTTCCTTTTCAATAATGTCCGCTGTTTCATCTGTCGTGTCTGAGCTTGCTTCATTTTCATCTGTTGTTCTTCCATTTTCCCGCTTCTTAGAATGATAAACATCCAATTTGTCGACATCTATGTCAATGGCTCGCCAGTTTTGTTCATAGCCATGGATTTTTCTGTTCAATAAATTCTGAAAATGCATGTTGTCGGTATCCACTACAATATCTGGCGGAGGCTTGAAAAGCACAAATCGCAGCATCCACGGCAGGAAACCTCCAGCGAGCGTCGCCAGGAGCTGGTTTGCGCCGGATATTTCATAGGTTTCTCCAAACGCTTTTACGACTAACAAGACAAAAAGTAGGAAAATCACAATAACCATAAACTGGGACACAGCAGAGAAAAGGTTTGCAAATAATTTACCTGGACAGCCTTCGTGAGGCATGTAAGCTGTTTCAAAGAAAAATTTCTGGGTGGTAAATATTTTATCTTTTCGGTCCATAAAAAGTACAGCTCTGCGGAGTTTCCATTTAAGCGCGCCATTGCTCACGACCAGTGACACTTCCCCATGTTTTTCATCAGTCTCGTGTTCGCATTCGTGGCCAGTATCTAGTGCAAAAACTGTATTGGCTTGCATTTCTTCAGTGAGCCAGGCGGTTTTCCCAACTTCTTCTTTGCCTTTCTTAACAAGTGCGGCGATCAATTTTTCACTGTATACCAAGTACTTAGACGTAACACTGCCAAAACAATCTTTAGCATACAGAAACAACATTATCGTCAAAGTGACGAATTTTAACAAATCGGAGGCATTAATGATCACTCCTATCAAGGTGTATACGGCCATTTCCAGAAAGAAAATTATACATTCGAATGCTAATAGAACGAATGATAGAACTGATAACATGCAGATGTTGATCACCAATATTTGAAACAGACGATATCTCATTGAAATAGAATCTGGCCGCTCAAGAGATTCCTTTTCTGTCAAAATATCAAAGCCCAAATCTTCTCTCACACTTTGAAGAAATTTGGTATTAAAACACGACGAACACAAGGCTTTACCGTACGGAATACAGTATGCAACGAAATGAACTAACAGTCGGCCCAAAACATTTACTGTCGGAAAGAAATAGAATGCTACCACTATGATTATGAATGGAAGGAGTAAAATCCAGTAAATCCATATAAAAGGAAACACAAAGATCCCACATGATTTTAAGGGCATTAGAAGGACCCTTGCACTCCATCCGATAGCACGTGATCTGGAAACTTCTTTCATATCCCTAAAACATTTGCGTAACACTAATTTGAATTTTTCCGTAACATCTTTAGATATAATGCCCATCAGAAGACCATCAAATAGCAAACAGCCATATGCTACAAGGAACACACCATGCATAGGCGTGAGAAACTCGACAAAAGTTCCGGGGTAAGACACTTCGAGTCCTTTTGCTGAGGCAGTTTGATATCTGGCGAGGTTATCTTCGTTCTCTTCTGCGTAGTAAAGATACAATCTAATAATCCAAGGCATAGTGATAATCAACAGGAGTATGCACCACATCAGTTGCTGCAAGCAGACGTACCACGGGTATGTCTTCCCGAAGGGACGTACTTTCCCAAATAAATTACCAACACAGCAACCATGAATGGATTCTTTTTCTCTGATTTTACAACGGATGACGGAGTCGTACAGTGCCCTCGGTATCCCTACTGGTACCTCGTTGGGGGGAACTAGACGCGCAAATTTCACCAGGATGTTCAATTTTGAAATTGTCAATGAGTACACGACATCCTCCTCCATTTCATCTATTTTTTTTCTAAATTTTGGAGCCGTTAAGCTATCGAACTGTCTTAGTGACAAAACATTGTCTCCTTGTTCCGAACGTTTTGAAATAAATTTCTTCATGACTCTAATAACGATTGGGTTTTTCAGGCAAAATTCGTATTTCATGTCTCTCTCTTTGTCTTTGTACAGTACATGGGGAATAAGAAGTGGACAGTACATTATCACAATAAAGTTTAAGATAAAAATGGACAAAAACAATGCACTTATCCAAACATCTTCCTCCAATTCTTCACAGACTGTTACATTTTTATCCAGCTTACAACACACATAGAAAAATTCGGCGGTGCCCTCTTTATCTCTTACTTGCATATTGCAGATATTTTCATTTTCACTCAAACTGTTGCTTCCACCTTGGGCAGACGGCATCACAAAATCATTCAATAACAACTCCCTCAGAAATTTCTCGATTTCGTTAACATTTCTGCTTAGTAAACATCTTGGTGGATTTTCCACCAATTCCACGTCTAGCTCATTGACGCTATATGACAGCGTCGTGAGCGACAGCGATTTGAAAGCATTTTCAAGCAGCAGTAGACCCCTACCTTGTCTGCCAGTGGTTCTCCTCCAGTAAAATGGATTGAACACAGCGGACTCCACTTTTCCTGGCAGAGGGCCACTATGGTTCACAAAGGACAATGAAATTTGTATCAATTTGGCTCCATCATCCAAGAAAGCCGCTAAGTCACTACGGACACTCGGGGAGACTGTATTAACAGCACAATTTTCATTGAAAACAAAACTGTATCTCACTTGTACGTTATTCACGATCCCCTCTGTCGTTGTAATCGTCTGAGCAGTTGTTTTCAGCATAGATCCAAGAAGCAGAAATAAAGTCCAATACATTATAGCCACCGCCATTATAATAGCACGCTTCTTTCACCTGTTGATACAAAATATAAATCTTATTCAAAACGACAGGAAGTGTTACTATATAGTTCCGTTCATTGGCCCGTTACACAAAGAAACTCTCTATCGCTGACTGTTTACACGGATATAAAATTCATTCTTCAACTTGCTGTGTATACTTTTATGCTTCGATGATTTTAAGTGAAACATCAATATCATTATTGGTAAAGGTGAGGGTTATAGAGTACACGAGACTTTTAACGCTAATAATCACTAGCATAGGTGTTTTATACTTGTAATTTTGCTGAAAGACATTTATTACATGTATAAATCTCCCCATTCTAAAGAGAAATTTAGTAAATTATTTTTATCGATTTTCAAAAGTTGCTCCAGGACACAATCAAGGTACGTTGCTTTTTGGTTGAGGTGGAAATATACGTGATATTCAGAACTATGTGAAAATCTTTCCCCCCCAAAAAATGTATCATAATTCTTGAATTGGACGACAAATTATGATTTATCTATAAGTGCAACAGTATTTATTTTACTGTTTAAATACAGTTATAACGGCGGTTTTTTTTGTACTGTATGTATTAGTATTATTTTGTTTTGAATGGTGTTTTACGTCATTAAACCATTTTTCTAGAGCCGGCCTGGCTCAGTCGGTAGCGCGCTCGACTCTGGATCGTGAGGTCGTGAGTTTGAGTCCCGCCGGAGGCAGGTTGGTTTCCTGCCCTTCGGATGAGACAGTAAAAACCGAGGTACCGTGTCACAGTAGGTGTCGGCACGTTAAAGAACCCTCACTGCTCAATGGCCGTAAGTGCCGAGCATAGGCCAAAATTTGAAGCCCTTCACTGGCATTTGGTGACATCTCCATATGCATGAAATATTCTTGAGTGGGACGTTAAACAACAATAAACAAACAAACAAACCATTTTTCAGTTATATATAGTGGTGACCCGTTTTAATGATGGGTGAGAGAACCTGGTGCCAATGTACCTGAGAAGACACCATCGGCCTTCCGCCTGTAAATTGGCCAATATTCTCACTAAAATCGGCTTTGGTTCCAGTGGACTTGCGTTGATCAGAAGTGTGAGGTTCCATGGTTCAAACCGTGATGCTAAGGTCTAGTAAAAACGGAGTTACCAAAGATTCATTTTATAAAGCTCAGCTTACAACATCATATTTCATCTCCCCGGTTAACCTGACCCAAAATAATCCTCCTAACCAGAGCATTGAAAGTTGAACTAGGATGATAAAAAGCTGTTGAACTTTTAATAATAATAATAAAGCTTTTTATGATCCTAGTTCAGCTTTAATTAGACTTCCAAATACCGAAATTAGTACTTCTTCGTTTTACTTTAAATAGCACTGTTTTTACAATACAAGACTATCTACCACCAATTTCACATTACAATCATTCTAACGTAGTTCATGACATCTTACAATAATTATTTTCATTTTACGATTTGGGGGCATATTTCACTATGAATCTACAATGGTGAAACAAGCGGTGTTCCACTGCCATGTTCATAATAATAATAAATATAATTGATTCACTTTGTAATCAGTTTATCATTATTATTCATACTTTTTGGTGAAACTCCAAAAACTAGTATGTAACATTGTGAACTAGGCGAGATCAAAGAAGACTGTCGGCCCGGGGTATTGGCCTTGGGTGGAAAGTTGTCAAAGGGTCAAATGTACATTTGATTAATTTTTGTTACGAACAAGACAGACGAATATGTTAAATAAAATTTGCATCGATATCATTACTGACTATCATTGCGGTGCACTCACGATTTCACGGTGTATGATAGCATTGATCATAATATAAATCAAAACAATTTTTTTTTAATATAAAAGTATTAATTCATATGCATGTAGAAATTAATTGCGCAACGGTCATTGGAAGTTGAACAATTATATTGAGTTTATCATTTCATTTTAAACTTGTGCAAATGCACGTGACGATAATAAACAAAAATAATTTAAAAGTCCCATAACTCCGGCAAATATTGCCGAGTGTCGGCCACAATGGAACTAATTAATGTACCACGAGATACCCGATAACGTTTGTGCGGGACTATTGTTTCTATTGGTGATGGAACATAACTGTACGTAATCTTCCCGCTGAAATGACGTAAGTGTGGGATATCGTCTTCTAATGTTATTCCATCACCAATAGAAACAATAGTCCCGCACAAACGTTATCGGGTATCACGTGGTGCATGAATTGGTTCCATTGAAATAGCGCCAAGTAACAAAAAATATAAGGTGACTTGTGCTTAGTCGCCGAGGCAAAAGGTATCCAATAGAAAACAATAAATTCACTGTCGTCCTTTCGTGGTGAAAGAGCGAAAGGACGACTGTGATTTTATGCGAAAATTCAGGTCTCTAACTAGAAGTTAACATTTCCGTCCTTTCGGTGACAATTCTCGTTTTTTCGTCCTTTCAGACAGAAAAGCAGAGATTTAATAGCGTACCGATTAAATGTCGCAGGACAACGATATGACACAAATTAGCCCCCGTATTGATATGATGCATCATACCTAATTATGGTTATCTACTGGAATATTGTGAACGGTTAAACAATATGTCCCCGGATGTTCGACCTCAAGTGCATAAAAAGCATAATATTGCATATGATATTTACCTTGATAAAGGAAGGGTGCCCAATTCCACCGTCTGACGTCTCTGTTCTCTTAAGAGTCCGAGTGATCTAAAAATATAAAAAAATAAATATCTACAAATGTATGTACACCGCCTATCTGACAAGAATTTACTTTCTACTTTGTGAATACTTTATCTCATTAACGTTGTGTGATTAAACGATCCACTACTGGCCAGCGATGAAGACCCTAGGGGAAATTTGAGAGAGAGAGTAAAAAATAGCTTATGTACGAGATGTGAGGAACAACATAACTTGTGTGTCAAACAAAAGCATTGTATCAAAAAGTTTGCTCTTCATTGAAAGTCTTGATCGCAGTCTCTCTTAAAATGGGGCATTGGCTGTGTTTACCAAAACGAACTATTTCTGTTTTTCCACTTTTACTAATTGCACTTCATGTACAGTTATAACATATAAGAGCTATACACAGGCATAAAAAAATCTTATATTCCTATACATTTTGTGAAAATAACGTCAGGTCCAGTGTGGTATTTATATACAAATAGTAAGGTTGAATTAATCAATTACAATTGAAAAAAAAATGCCAGGCCTTGGTTTCTGAAGCAATTTTCACAAAATATATAAGGATTTAAGAAATCTTATGCCAATGAACATTTCTTTTGTTATTGTATATCAATTGGAGTAGTAAAATCGATAACAACATAGGCGTCGGAAGCAAATTGAAAGTGTGTGTGTGTGTGTGTGGGGGGGGTAAACCAACTTAAAAAAACACACACACGCCAGAAACGTCTGGGGGCTAAGCCCCAATTTTCAACACCTATGTCTATCTTTGCAAAAAAAAAGTGGGGGGGGGGGGGGCTAATGTGTGATACCATACCAAATTTGAAAGGAATTAAATGAAAAATAAAAAAAGTTCTTGCCATTTCTACATAATGTCCATTTTTACAATCAAAGGGTCATAACTCTCGTGAAAATTAACGCAGCATCTTCATTTTACGATACGCACATCTTCATATGATACCAACCACACAATCCGAATAACAAAATATTTGGGTGAAAACTGTGGGACTAGTTGGGCCCACAAGAAAATTTAATAGGTAATGTAGAGCCATAACTCCTATTCTGTAGAAAGTTGAAACACGACAACAAAACATTATTGCTTCTTGTGATACCATACCAGTAAATGAAAAAAAGTTCTTGCATTTTGTACGTAATGCCAATATCTGGCAATAGAAAGGGCATAACTCCACCAAATATAGTTGAAATTTCACGATTTACGGACTTGTAAGAACGGTTTATGCAGTGAATCATCTTACTAAGTTTGACGAAAATCGGGTCAAAATATTTTGAGTTATGGCATAAAACAACCGGACGGACTGACGGACACCGCCATATCATAATACGCCGTTTTCGACGGGCGTATAAAAAAGAAAATAAAAATTTTTTTTGGGGGGGGAGAGCAGCTAATGTCCCTTTAATATGTTATGTATTTGTTATGACCCTCAAAAGGTAAAATTACAAATTACACTATTATAAAAAGAAACGTTTGCCTACAGCAGATCCATGTACATTTTTCAGTATTATCTGAATGCTGCATCGTGAATATATCAAACAGATTAAAACCGCATTTTGAAACGCCCTAAAATTTCCCATAGCTAATTGACCACTATGCTTATCTGAAGGAGCGAACAGGGGCCAAATTCACTAAAGGCCGTAATTTTACGTGAAAACGTAAATATAGACGAAGTTGTAACTTACGCGTAAAATGAGTTTCACTAAAGTTGATATACATTTTGTATATCTTTCAGGTAGTAACTAAAAACAAACGGATTTAGAGGTGTTTTGCTGTTAATCAAAATACAATATTTTGCTATTATAGGGATTTCAGATAATAAGTTATCACGGAAGGGTTTCTAATAATTCTTTGATGATTACGGATAGAACTGTCGTGTTTTAATTTTTGAATTTACTGGGGGGGGGTGTAAATACAAAAATTAAAACATGACAGAACACGAAGAATATAAAACCTTCCGGCGAAAATTTGGAATATGGAATAAAGTCGATATATCTTATTAATCTATCATGTTCTCACGTTTTTACTTACCAAGGGTTTTACCAAAAACAGAAGTAAATCAAAAAGTGAGAAGATGATCGTTTTATTAATATTCGTGAAGATATAACTATCCATTAGCAATTTCCAATTTTGATAGGTTGAAAATGAGTAAATGAATTAAATAGATCTACATTGCACTTAATAATCGGAATTTGTCGATGTTTTATCACATTTTAGAATTATTACTAATTTAATTTTTTTGAGCATGAACATAATAATTGTTTTGTATTTTGCTGCAATTCAGTAAATTCAAATTTTAATACATGTCAGTAAAATCCATATAACCGGGCGGGGTGGAGTCTTGTGAACCCATTCTTGACCCGGAAGAGTTTAAATTTTAGGTAAATAAAGTATAAAATTAAAATTACACTGACTAGAGTAATTGCCCCTACTTGTCACCATACACAAGATAGTATCCAGTGTTGAATAAAACATTTTCCCGTTTAGTTTGATATAACCGAAAAGTGAGTAGAATAATCCGTATGATAATCTAAAAATTACTCCGCCTCGACATTTCATGCGAATCGTACAGTAAATCTACAAAATTAAAATGGGTTATTTGTTTATCTTACCGCTCGGGTATTTCCTTATCTATAAATACGTTGCAGTGACCAATTTCATCCCTCGGTTATTATATCTGGATCTTGGGTAAACTAATATGCGAAAGAAAACGGATTCTGATCTTTTAATTTGATGACAATTCACGCCAATAATGTGGGGTAGTTTTCATCACGAGTAAACACACGAACTGAACACCCCTCACTCTCTCATGAACAACAAAGGCCATGACGTCATTACCAAAACTCAAGTGCGTTTGGGTACATATAGCACAAAGTTTTTTGCAAAGAAATTTACAGAGAAGTGCAAAAAGTATTCATACACTATTAATTTTTACTATATCTATCATATAAAACCATCATTTTTCAAAACAATATTGTGAAGCCATTTCTTGTCAAATTTCAATAAATTTTCACCTTAACGTTAAAAAGAGAATCTTTCCAAATTTCATTGTTTTGTTTTGGGTGTGTGTGTAATTTTCTATTATATCATTTCAAAGATTTGACAATTTCAGTAAAGTAAAAATCAGACAGTACACTTTTACTTACACATATAGGGAGTTTTCATAAAAAAAACTTAAAACTTTCTGTTAAAATAGATTAATGCTTAAATTTTTGATTAAGAAAATTAAAAATCAAAATAAATAATGAAACTGTATACAATTATTTTTTCAACAGTAAAAATTTTATTGAAATGCGATAAGAAATGGCTTCACAATAATTTTTAGAAAAAATGTGGTTTTATATGAAACATAAAAAATAATAGCGTATGAATACTTTTTTCATGTCTCTGTATATCTGCATCCATAACCTTACGTAAAATAAATTCGTTTTTACAATACGTAACTGCAAAGAATTTACTACATAAATCCATCTACAAGATCGAGCCCTGTACTCTTAGAAAATCTTAAAAGTTTCTGTCATTAAACCGCGTTTAATGTCAACATTCCGCAAATTTTACGGTCGGTATAATAGTCTTGTTTGCGACTACTCTGTTTCACTAAGTGAAATGTTGAGTTGTCTTTTCGTTGGCAGTTGTGTACCAGTTGTGATGAGGATACACTCCTCACGTATTTCATTGGACTTGACTGTGGACTCACGGCGGGTGTGACCCGTCGACAGGGGATGCTTACTCCTCCATGGCACCTGATCCCACCTCTTGGTTTCCAGAGGTCCGTGTTTGTCCATTTTTACCGGATATGTATGTATGTCCTGGACATTCTATTGATTTATACTTTGGTATCTGAGATTTTTTATATTCATGACGATAGTTTAAAACAATCAACAGAACAGCCTGTATTACCTACTTTTTTGTCATGTGAACACACGTGACCAATTAACTGAAAGTAAACACGTTTACCGTATGCAAATTTAATATTTAGAACCTTTTTCACGTGGTTAAAGAGAGCTGACATAAAATAAAATTCGAAGGGGTTTGTGTCAAAGAATAATATTGAATTGAGGGGAAATGTTTCATTCTTTCGGAGAGAAATGATAACAGGGCCGAGAGCCGTTTTAGTAGCGCATTGTAGCATGTTGTGAATAAGGAAACATATCGACAGAATTTGAGTTTTAAACGTCAATGGGATTTAGGTCTGAATATAATGCTTTATATCTGAGAAAAGTCTAGTTTCGGAGATTTGTGATGATGAAAGTGCCATTTTTATCAAACCATAACGAATGATTAGCGAAATAGATCTAGGTGGCAACTTCATGTGCCATATAACTGGTGTTTATACATTTTTCAAAGGTTGAAAATAGAACCATATAATCGGTTCTACAATGAGGTCTGCTTGATTGATTGGTGACCTCACCTCCGGTTTCATTTGCAGATTGGCTAACGCTTCAACATCTTCGGTAGGCCTACGGGGGAACATATTTAAATCAATATTACAATAAATATTTTATTCATCTCTGGACCAAAAATTTAGAAAATTGCGTATGTGTTATGTAGTATATTTAGAAATACTTTGATGAACGCTATTATTACGCATGGTTTTTATTTTCCGCAAAAATTCGATTTTCTTTGTCCTATATACATGTACTCAAACGGAAGGCTTAATGTCATCAGGGCCCAAAGTCACCAAATTTACTCAGTACTCAAGCTCAACTAGTTTTTCTTGATTTTAAGACAGAGAAATCATTATTTATTCTATAACTGGACATGTTTGTATAAACTGGTGGCATATAATTGTGAAAGTTATTGCTCATTTGAAGAATACTTTAAAAATATTAATAAAATGTTTGAGTACGTACTCAAATTTTGGGTACCGTACTCAACGCATTTATTCATTTTTTGCTGGGAAATCATAAGTGTGACACGAACATTTATAAGTGAATGATGTAAAATAATAATATGGTTCTTATTCACTCAAATTTGAAAGTTTTACAAACAATTATATTGTCAAAATAATGAAATAAACGTTGAGCTTGAGTATTGAGTAAATTTGGTGACTTCGGGCCCAAACTGCATTTGATATCATATAGCGGAAGGATTCAACTCGAGCTACCTTATCTCTGAATCTTTCCGCTACAAGATCTCGTACAAGCTGGTGATATGGATTGTGTGGTTTTGTATTTAAAACATGTAACTTATTTATTTGTGTACTTAAATTTGAAATTCTTGTCCTTTACTAATTTTTAATTTGTAATAAAAGTTAAGCTCTAGTACTAAAATAAATATTTTTTTTTTATCAAATGACAGCCAGTATGTCTTCAAGTGTCAATATTCAATACAAAACAAGATATATCAGAACATAAATTTAATACATTTTCATAACTGATTCAACAATTTTGTGCATATTTGGAAATACGAAATTTGATACTACTATTTTGCTACAAGGTTTTGATTAATAATTGATTTAAGTAATCTTATATATATATATATATATATATATATATATATATATATATATATATATATATATATATATATATAAAGTGTATAGCAATGTATCAAATAAGAACTACATTTTGGGATTATTATATCATGTATACTCATGATGCTACAATTTTAGGGGTTTGAAATTTACCTTAAAGGTATAAATTTTAAAAATAATTATTTTAATTGATTGTAACACAGTACTAACAAAGTATAACATTCCTATTTTATTATAACTAAAACTCAATATATTCACTAGATCTAAATTTTTAATTTTGACCATTGTTTTTTTCTTCTTTATTTTGGATGAATTATTTTCTCAACTTGATTCCAGTGCTTCATAACAAGACATTTTCATGGTTTGCATAATACATGTAATAACTAAAGGGAAACAATGGTATACAATGGGGGGAAAAAGCAACAAAACATTACTTTTTTAATTACATGTACCTACATTCATACCTATACATTTTATTTTATAACTGAACATAAAAATTTATATTGTAGCCCATAAAATATTTCTGTAGATAGCTTGATCTTCTTCTCTGTGAACTGTCTTGGGTAAAAATTCTCAAGATCTCTAGATCTTTATATATAGGCCAGTAGACATCATAAAATGAGGATATTAAAATTACTCAGCACTATAAAATTATACCTGTATTATCTATCCATTATATACATCAGCGTTGGAAGCAAATTGAAAGTGGGGGGGCGGCTAAACCAACTTAAAACACATACACACGCCAGAAACATCTGGGGGGTAAGCCCCAATTTTTAACACCTATGTCTATCTTTCAAAAAAAAGGGGGGGGGGCTAAGCCCCCCCCCCCCCCGGTTCCAACGCCTATGATATATATATATCGGTATATATCACCATGCCAAAAGTGAGTACACCATCACCATTTCCCCATAGCTTTCTATGTTAAATCAACCCTTTCAAAATATGGTACCTGTCACAAAGTAATGTTTGCAGAAATTCTTATCAAAATTCACATATTGAAAAAAGGTCTATTCATCATCTGATACTAGTTTTTCAACTCTTTGGAATTTTATTTCTGAGTAGCAACAATTTTTCTTTGCAGTAAGTACTTTGTTGACACCATTTACTATGAACAAAGAAGGAAATTTCGCTGCAAATTTCATTTGTCTCTTACAAAATACTTGCAGTTTTAATGAAAAGAAACCGACACATTCCAAACCAATCTAGAAAGATTATCCCATAGACAACAATACAAATACCCAAAAGTTTACAAGATTTCACCAAGTACATAAGTCAGACTAATTATTTCCAAAAAGTCAAATTAGCATACATGTAGAAAGCTATGGGAAAATAATTTTAGTTGACTCACTTTTGGCAATGGACTGTATATATATATATATATATATATATATATATATATATATATATATCCTTTTCAACAATACATTGGAACCTTGTCTAAATACCACCTACCTTAGGAGATCACCTCCCATTTATTAAGACCATGAATAGTAGAGGTCATGTACATCCATACTACAGAGGTTATGTACATCCATCTTACAGAGGTCATATACATCCATCTTACAGTGGTCCTGCACATCCATACTAGCTACAGAGGTAATGTACATCCATACTACAGAGGTCATGTACATCCATCCATACTACAGAGGTCATATGCATCCATCTTACAGTGGTCATGTACATCCATACTAGAGGTCATGTACATCCATACTACAGAGGTCATGTACATCCATCCTACAGAGGTCATGTACATCCATCCTAGAGGTCATGCACATCCATACTACCGTGGTCATGTACATCCATCCTACAGAGGTCATGTACATCCATACTACAGAGGTCATGTACATCCATACTACAGAGGTCATGTACATCCATACTACAGAGGTCATGTACATCCATACTACAGAGGTCATGTACATCCATCTTACAGAGGTCATATACATCCATCTTACAGAGGTCATGTACATCCATACTAGCTACAGAGGTCATGTACATCCATACTACAGAGGTCATGTCCATCCATACAGAGGTCATGTACATCCATCTTACAGAGGTCATGTACATCCATACTACAGAGGTCATGTACATCCATACTTGAGGTCATGTACATCAATACCACAAAGGACATTTACACCCATACTAATACTACAAAGGAACATACACAATCACACTACAGGACATATGTATATACATACCACACACTCATATCATATTAGACCACATACATGTCTAAATGCCAATCATCTCTCCATTATAAATCAGTTATGACATTTGGTCACTGACACCCCTATTTACCTATAAAACTTTAAAGCAGATACATAACAAAGGGAAGGTATACATGAAATCAAAAGAATTATCTTAACACCTCTAATTCATGGGAAAATGAAATATTCCCAGGAATGTCACTGACAATACAATTTCATACAATTAACAGCAAGTACCTGTTATCCTTGAAATTAATCCAACATTTCTATCATTTCCTACGTCAGATATTGGATCCTACTCTTGTCCTCTCCCATTTCACTGATCCTCTAAATTAACACAATATGGTGACTATACAAACGCCAATGAAATGTACATGTAAATAATTATACTTACATTGTAAACAAGCAGAGGAAAACACACCGTGTGACTAAACACTGATAAGTTCAAGCATTAAAAGCGCAACATTTCAGGATGTTATTTCCTTTTGTTGATGTCAAGTTTATAAGCGCATACTAAAAGGATATATTTAGCACACTTGCAACAAAAGAATGAGTACTATTATCATGGTGGCCTTGAATGTGAATAGATTGCATAATGTATAGGCTATTCGATGTCAATGCTAAATCTGGTTTTTCACAGCAAAATGGGAAATTCTATTTTTACTCACACTGGTTTACATGTTCTTTAAATAGCATTTATGTAATTTCGAAGTTGTTAATTTGTTCTTTGTATTTATGTAATTTTAAAGTTTCTGATAATGGAAGACAAAATATATATTCTAATGCCCCTTATCTATTTAATTGTTAAACCCAAATTTAAAATACATTCTTAAAAATTCTTTTATCGGCATCATACTACATATTGGATGACTGGAATTCCATTTAAAAAAGTCGCTCTGGTGGAAACTGTATCCAACTGCAGTGCAATACAGTGTTGTGTATTGCACAGACTTATTGAATTACTATGTACATGTATCATAATTAATAACACAGGCATGCATGTCATGAAAATCCATATCACACAAGAGAATCGACATTCATACTGCAAATCAAAATAGACACCCATATCATACCATATATTCATGTCCAAGGTGCACCATCACCATCTTAATGTCCATTATAAATCAGTTATATTGAAATTTATCCAACATTTCCCTCGCTCCATATATCATATACTGGATCTCTACCCATTTAACTGATCCTCTAACTTAGCACTGGTGACTACAAACTCCCAATATTTTGTAATGTACAAGAAAAATAATTATACTTACATTGTAAACAAGCAGAGCAAAACACGCTGTGTGTGACCTAAAGCACTGATGTGTTCAAATATAAAAATCACAGCATTTCAGGACGTTATTTCCTTTTATATGTCACGTTTATAAGTGCGCACAAAAAAAAGATATATTTAGCACACTTGCAACAAAACAACTAGTAGGTTCTACATGTATACAACGGCCTAGCATGCAATGGATAGATCACATATAGCTGTATAAGAATATCAACACCAAATCTGGTTTTTAATAGCAAAATGGGAAGTTTATTTTCGTTTCTTTTGTTTACACTGGTTTACATAATGTTTTTAAATAGCATTTATGCAAATTAGTCCTTTTATAAGCATTTATTCTGAAAATGAATGACAACATATTGGTTCTAATGAAATGATGAATTTCTCTTCTTTTGATAGAGTTCATGTAATGATTTATCAAAATTGAAAAAAAAAAATTCAGAAAAACTTAATTATTTTCCTCATGCATTAAATTTTGCTGCAACATGGCTAATTCAAAGAATTTATCGTATGTTAGGAATATAATCAAGATGTATAAACTGAGAAAACAACCATCTACCCAAGAAGTATGTCTAAACAAAAAATGGTAAGCCCAGATGAAAAAAAGGAAACAGATATGGTCCAGTCAACTGAAAGGAAAAAAGGGGAATAACTCTAAAATATAAGGGTGGCAGGCTTGCAATTTATTAATTGTGACACTCTGTCTTCTCAAAATGTATACCTGTACTAAAAATGGGGAGCCATTTTGTAATCCGATCCACCTGAAAATGTACACTGCACAACTGAACCCCAAGGGGAACCTATATGTCAAATTTCGTAAAGATCCCTTCAGTACTTTCTGAGAAATAGCAATAACAAGAATTGTTTAAGGACGGATGACAGACAGAAAGTGATAAGAAAAGCCCATCATCTGTTTATGGTGGGCTAAAAATGCCAAATATTTCACAATTTTTTTTTCAAATTGTCTACTTTTTACCATGTTTTTTTCTCAAACATCTATAATAAGTTATTGATAGGTATTCTGCCATTTGTTTATAAGTACTCACTAACTAGTGTAAAAACTGCACCCCCACTTTTCCTTAAAAAATTCATAGAAAATTTTAGAAATTAAATTTTCTGCAAATTTCTTGCACAAAAACATTTTCTTCACCTAGTTAAATGAATGGATCAAAGTAATTGCAAGGGGAGATAATTGAGAAATTCATGCCAAAATTAAAAATCATACATCGATGTAGATTACTCAGAAACAATCCGTTTTTCAATTCACGTAGCTGTTTTGTAGAAGATTTTTAAAGATGGGTTCTTTTTGGGACCTATTCTGCCCCGACCTGGATCCATCCTTGTGCAAATCTGACTGAAAACTCCAACCACGTGCCCCCCCCCCCCCCCCCCCCCCCCCCCCCCCCCCCCCCCCCCCCCCCCCCCCCCCCCCCCCCCCCCCCCCCCCCCCCCCCCCCCCCCCCCCCCCCCCCCCCCCCCCCCCCCCCCCCCCCCCCCCCCCCCCCCCCCCCCCCCCCCCCCCCCCCCCCCCCCCCCCCCCCCCCCCCCCCCCCCCCCCCCCCCCCCCCCCCCCCCCCCCCCCCCCCCCCCCCCCCCCCCCCCCCCCCCCCCCCCCCCCCCCCCCCCCCACCCCCCCCCCCCCCCCCCCCCCCCCACCCCGTAAAGAACCTTGAGCACTTGCTTCCTGTAAAGTTTCTTCAAAATTCCTTCAGTAGTTTTGAAACAAAAGCTGATAGTGTGAAAAATGCACCTCCCCTTTTTGCAGTCTTAAAAAATTCATGAAATATTCTAGAAATTAAATTTGTGCAAATTTCTTACACAAAAACATTTCTTCACCTAATTAAATGAATGCATCAAAGTAATTGCAAGGGGAGATAATTGAGAAAATCATGTCAAAATTAATGAAAAAGAAAAAGGCTGAAAAGACCCTAAAATCGCGCCCAAAATTAATATTCCAATTTTAATGAAAAATACAAACTTGAATCATACGTCCATGTAGATCACTCAGAAACAATCCATTTTTCAATTCATGCAGCTGTTCTGAAGAAGAAGATTTTTAAAGAGGGGTACCTCCTAAGACCTATTCTGCCTCGCCCTGAACCAATCTGACTGAAAATTACAAACTTAGTAAAGGACCTTGAGCAATTGCTTCATATTAAGTTTCATCAGAATCCCTTCAGTGGATTCAGAGAAAAAGTTGAAAACATGAAAAGTTTATGGCCGGATGCCAGACAGGGAATGATCACAAAAGCTCATTTGAGCCTTTGGCTCAGGTGAGTTGAAGTGATATAATGATAACACAAAAAATTCCAGAGGGATCTTGCCACCCACCCTGGAATGTTCTATGTCTGATCTATGACAGACTGTTCTTTTCTCTAATATTGTGTTTCAACATTGAATTTGAACTTAAATCCATATTTCTGTGAAACACTTTTTTCACAAGATTATAGCATAACTGAATTCGAACTGAACATATTACATTTTAAGAGAAAGTGGAATTCAACGTGGCCGACAGGTGTCATTTTTGGATTTTGATCTCTCTGAAAATGTAATGCGCACATTTAGACCTCAGCCGTAACCTCCATAATCAATTTTGAAAAGAGTCCTTCAGTACATTTTGAGAAATACAAACTTCCTTTGCTCAAAATCCAACATGGCCACCTGATGGCCATGATGGATTCCGATCTCTCTGAAAATGTAATATGCATAACTAGACCTCAAGAGGAACATTCATATTAAATTTAAAGGAGAATCCTTCAGTCCTTTCTGAGAAATAGCGGTAACAAACTTCCTTTGGTCAAAATCCAAGATGGCCGCCTGACGGATAAATTGGATTCCGATTTCTCTGAAAATGTAATATGCACAACTAGACCTCAAGGGGAACTTTCATGTCAAAATTTCAAGGTGATCCCTTCAGTACTTTCTGAGAAGTAGCAGTAACAAACTTCCTTTGCTCAAAATCCAAGATTGACGCCTGTCGGCCATGTTGGATTTTAATCTCTCTGAAAATGTCATATGCACAACTAGACCTCAAGGGGAACCTTCATGTCAAATTTCATGGAGATCCCTTCAGTCCTTTTTGAGAAATATTGGTAACAAGAATTGTTCAGGATTGATGTACAGACCACAGATGCAAATCCATATAATATCCCACCATCTGTTGATGGTGGGCTAAAAAAATGTAATACTCAAGTTTTTAAAACATTAAAGGCCTAATTGGGCCTACCCAAAAATAGCTAAGCTGAGCTGACCATCAACAAATGTTGGGGTGGGGGTAGGGTGGGAAACCAAAGAAAACATATACATGTACTGGCTAAATGACAAATACATGATACATTGAAATCTCAATATAGTGATGTCAGATTAGTCAAAATTCTGGTTACGCCAACCCCCCCCCCCCCAATTTTTTATTTACCATTACCAATCCGTCAGTCTGAAGTACCAAAACACTTGTTATCTCGAAATTATCTTATCATGATGATGAACGTGAATTATGAACTGAACAGGGAAAAAATTATATTTTTTTTACAAAGAGGAATAACTTGGTCAAAACGGAAGCAAGAATTAGGATTCTTAGACATTGCACTCCACCTCGATATGGTCCTGACGTGTATGAAGTTTGATAAAATTATCATGCATAGTTTGAGGGTTATACTCTGGACAAATATATAGTATGGGCAGATCCCTATGTCCCCTTGGCGACTCGTCCCATGGATTTTGAGATAATGATATTCCATCTTATTTGGTTTGTTCTCGGCATAGCGGGTCTAAAGAAGGAGTAAACCAAAGGAGGGGCCCCTCTGCAAGCTATTCTGCCTAACCTTGGATCTATCCCTTAGCACACTTGGTAGAAAAAAAAAAAAAACAGGAGTATTGGACCGTCTTCATTCTTACCATGTTTCCTTAACTCATCAACCCTTGTGGTTACAATTAGGCTCTTCCATATCGATGAATAGTATAGTCTACCATCATAATTCAAGAGTGAACAAGTTAAAATGGCATGTCGAATTCAAAATCATGTACCTCAGAATTCTGTCAATGAACTTAACCATTCTTTGAAATGGGCAGGTCCAAATGTGACTTAAAGGGTCGACGAGTTAAAATACTTTCAGTGGTTCTGAAGAATAAGCTGACAAAAAAAAATGTAACATTGACACCCCCTTCCTTACTGAAGTCTCGAAAAGTAATAAAATTCTCTCGTGAAAATTATTTTTGACCAATTTACAGATAATACACTTAACAATTGATTGCATCATCGCAAACAAGGTGAAGGAAATCATACAAAAATGAATAAAAAGGACAGTCTGAAAAAAAAAAAGTGTCAAAATATGTAGTTTATGTGTACATGTAGAGCACTCAAAATTTTGTTTTTCAACTCATTCAATGTTCCTGGTGGAGAATCTTTTTTAAAAAAGAGATACCCTCTTGGACCGAATTGCCCCCACCCTCGATCAATCCAAGAGCCGATCTGCCTTAAAAACCAAAACTTGGCAGAGGACATTGAGAACTTGCCTGGCTCCAACCCCCATGTAAAATTATGCTAAAATCCCTTCAACAGTTTTGAGGAACAAGCTGACAGTGACAGTGCCCCCTTTTCAGTTCAGGTCAGCTAAAAACCAAAACACGAAAGAATACTTAAAGCTTACGACTATATACACGCTAGCCATAACTAAAACGACAACAACATTTGAAAAAAAAATTACATAAATGTGCATAACACAAAAAAGGCAACAATAAAAAACAACAAAAAGCAAAACCAAATAAAGACAAAAGTAATTAAAATTTCTTACAAATGATTTCACAAAATGTTGATTACACAAATATTTCCTCCTTTTACCTCAAGTATTCAATTTGGCTTAAGCAGAAAAGATACATGTACAACAGCCAGTCTCACTAAACAACGATGTTACCTGAACTACAATTTTATTTACGTCTGCTTTGGCTTCAGCATCAATAAAGTTTGTAAACGTATGCCTACATATAGCTACGTGTGACATCAATAGTACAGTCAAACCCATCTTAACAACCACTTGTTTTCATTGGCCTGTTTGTCTTCCAGGCCCACAATCTTTTTACATTAGACAAATATACCAAAACCAGTAACCTCCTATCTACATGGCCCAACGATATACACATCAAAATACTCCAGCTGCCATTTTGTGAGATGATGGCTGATCTATCAGTAGGAGCTAAAATTGGAAACAAATAACTGATTTTTTAAACAATAAAATGACACTTCTAATCTATCTAATGTATATATCTACTGTATTTATGGTGACATTCGGATTGATTTTTGCCCAAGAGGGCCTTAATTGCTCACCTGAGAACCATCTACAAATGTGGAAAGAAGACCAAGAAGAATATGTACATGTAGGCTGATCTGGCCAAGAAAACATAAATATTGCTATTTTAAGAAATTCATCAAAAATTCTCGAAATCAAACTTTGGCAAAATTTTTGAACAAAAACATGTCTTCAATTACATGTATATACAAGGAAAACACTTTAATGTGTCATTGTGAATGCAAGGGGAGATAATTGAGGAAATCATGAAAAAATTAATGAAAATGACAAAGTTGAAAAGACCTCAAAACGCGTCAAAAATTAATATTCCGATTTCTATGAAAAAAAACAAACTTGAATCATACATCCACGTAGATCATTCAGAAACAATCCATTTTTCAATTCATGTAGTGGTTCTGGAGAAGAAGATTTTCAAAGAGAGTACCTTTTGGGACCTATTCTGCCCTGCACTAATCTGACTGAAAACTCCAAACGTGGTAAAGTACCTTGAGCACTTGCTTCCTGTAAAGTTTCGTCCAAATTCCTTCAGTAGTTTCGAAACAAAACAAAAGCTGATAGTGTGAAAAATGCACTTCCCCCTCTTTTTTTGCAGTCTTAAAAAATTCATAAAAAATTGTAGAAACTAAATTTCTCCAGAATTCTTGCACAAAAACATTTCTTCACCTAATTACAAGTAAAACACATTAAATGAATGCATCAAAGTGAATGCAAGGGGAGATAATTGAAGAAATTATGCAAAAATGAATGAAAATGACAAAGGCTGAAAATACCTAAAAAATTAATATTCCGTTTTTTATGAAAAATACAAACTTGAATCATACATCCATGTCGATCATTCAGAAACAATCCATTTCTCGATTCATCCAGCAGTTCTGGAGAAGAATATTTTTAAAGAGGGGTACCTTTTGGAACCTATTCTGCCCGCCTTGGATCCATCCCTGGGCCAATCTGGCTGAAAACTTCAAACTTGGTAAAGGACCTTGAGCACTTGCTTCCTGTCAAGGTTCGTCAAAATCCCTTCAGTAGTTTTAGAAAAGAAGTCGAAAATATGAAAAGTTTATGGCTGGACGCCAGACGGGGAGTGATCACAATAGCTTACTTGAGCCTTTGGCTCAGGTGAGCTAAAAATATCAAACTATCACACATTGTTATGAATATTTATTGGTGAGTACATGTGTTGCCATACATAATGTAGACCAATTTTCTAGTGATTTTTGTAAACCTGGAATTAAAGGCCACCTGTCTTATGCAGCCACTTTTCCAATTATCCTTGAGTGGCTGCTGAAACAGGGTTGACTGTACTTTGAAGCAGACGTAGACTGAGAAGTATGTTTTTTACGCAAAAAGATATGACCTTCAATGAAATTCAATTTCGACATACTAAGCTAAGAGTACATCTAGACGTAAAGTTACGGCCTTTGGTGAAACTAGCTCCAAATCACTATAGTGCAATCACGTACATGCTTTGTTTTAAAATGACAAGAAATGTTTGACTCTCAAAAAAGCAATTGGATTTCGAGATATTATGTGTATTTAATTTTGTGTCATTTACTCCGATTGCTTCTTACGATAAATTATCTGTGACCTGATTACTTTAACAATGTGACTAGTTTCATTGACAATGCGACTAAAGTCTTCATTCACTGAAGGCTCAGTGGATCGAACAGATATCAAAATATCAACATCCTTTTTCTTAAAACTCTTTAATTTGTAAGAATATAAACCTGAAATACGGCCAGATGATTTCTCATAACGAATTTGGCAGAATGACTAGACAGACCGACATTAAAATTATAGATAAAAATGCATGGCCGTCTTTATTATCGGGAATTTTTTTTCAGGAAGAAACTTGTAATATCTGTCTGTTTTCTTTTTTGTGGTAAGAAGAGCTGTTTATTTGTCAAAGAATTGCTTGCTGAATCAACTCCTTCTTCTTTCAAAACCACATCTGATGATAAAATCTGCCTGGAAACACTCGTCTTATGACTGGAACCCTTGAAATAATCTGGGGTTCTGTAAAACTGGTTTTCAGTATATTCCTGGCCAATAGTTGTAAGACCTCTCTTTGATGTACTATCGCAAACTTTTTGTAACTTTGTGATGCTTTTAGAATGAATATTTTTTTCAGGAGATGAATTACAACTTCTGCCCTCTTCACCGTTCTTCGTTCTAAAGTTAGCAGTTGATGATTTCTTTTCTTTTCGCCCAGCTATGACCATTTTTTGCTTCAAAGGTATTTCTTGGTCAATAGTTGTGAGGCCTGGTTCTGAGGTACTTTCAAAAGATTCTTGTATCTTGGCAGTGTTTTTAAAATGGATATTCTTTTCAGGAGCTACATCACAAGTTCTGCCCTCCTCATGTTTAAAATGTCCTCTAGTTTCCGTTCTCTTACACTCGTCTGCACTTTTCATATCCTCTTTTAAATGTTGCCAAAACTTGACACTGCTCTTCAGTCTATAGATAGCAATAGGCGATTTCTTTTCTTTTTGCTGAGCTTTGATCACTTTTGGCTTTGGTATTTCTTGGTCAATAGATGTATCGATAAGACCTCGGTCTGTTGTACTACAACAAGATTTTTGTATCTTTGCAGCATTTTTAGAATGAATATTCTTTTCAGGAGATATATCACAAGTTCTGCTCTCTTCGTGTTCAAATGGTAAATGACGTTTAAAATGCCCTCTAGCTTCTGTTCTCTTAATCCTGTCTGCACTTTTCATAAACCGTTTACAAGACTCATCACTGCTATTCAATTTGAAGTTAGTAGTCAATGATTTCTTATCTTTTCGCTTAGCTCTATTTTTCTTACATTTTGTTATGTCTTTGCCAAAGGTTGATGTACTATCACAAGATTTATGTAATTCTGCAGTCATTTTATACACTTTTTGGGCATCATTCTTCAGAACAATTGGATTAGAGACCATTCTGGCATCATTCTTCAAAATAATTGGATTAGAGACCTTTTCAACATCATTCTTTGGAATGATAGGATTAGAGACCTTTTTGGCATCATTTCTATATCGACTTTTGTCTTCCAATACTTGGTGATTTGATGGTCTATTTTTGTAGTCCACAAGATGATTCTGGGTGCTATGTCGCCTGGATCTCTGTCCACTGTTACTATGCTTCTGACATGACCATGCTAATGGAGAATAAGAATCATCCCCAGACGACAAACTCATTATACAAATATCATTTTCCTCGCTGTCCTTCCTAGAGACTGACACGTTGTCAGCGACCCCCATATTTGACATTTTATTGCCATCATCAGAAATTTTTGTAACAGACAAGCTTGAAAGACTTTGACTCTTGATCTGATTACAGTTGACGGAATTCCCAGAATTAAAACCAGCTAGGTTTGTCTTTTGATCAGTGGCAGACATGTTTACATCCGAACGACATACAAAGTTGTTACCCGGCAGAGACCTCATCTGCACACCTGGTGACACACACACAATCTCGCGACTTTTCGGAGTTAAATATATCGTATCAGGAAGCATTTCGTTGATGGGCGATCTACAAAGCCATGTGATTGACGGACTAATCATTGTAGGTAGTAATAATTGACTTTTGTTTCTCTGCTTATAATACGAAGGCAAAGAAGGGATATTTCTTGGAATCACAACAGGCTGATGTTGTTTGTCCAATCCACAAGAACCTTGAATGGATGTGGTCACACTACTGGACACTTTATCTTTGGGAGTTGTTGTTTTCAAGTCTGTGATGACATCAAAAGGATGTCGTCGTGGCAACTTGGCAGCAGCTTTAATTTTTCTGATTTTTATATTACTTAAGGCTGCCCTTGGCGGTACTAGGGGATATGCTGGTTCATTTATGTTATTATGACCATCTTTAGTCAAATGAGTGACATATTCCTGTGTTTCCTGAAAGTAATGATCTAGTCCAAATTGTTTGAAGATTTCAATACTTTTCCTTAAGTTTGAGACCAATTGTGTGAACAGTGCCTCTGAAATGAAAAAAAAAATCTTGTTAAAAGATATAAAATCGTGATACAATTGAACCTATCCTGAAAGACCAAAAAAACATTCATGGGTGTGTTAAATGGATAAGGAAATCTCCATCAAAGTGGTAGGAATCCGGTTGTCAAATCCAAGGGGTTCCCTCAGACTGGACATTAAGATTCTTACTTCAAGGGTTGAAACTTCCTTTTCCACTTGACGCACTTAGGATCACAAAATTCACAATTTGTAATTTTCAAGAAGAAATTAAGAGTGCTCAAAACGGATGATGGACAAAAGGTCACCCAAATAACTCAGGTGACCTAAATCTTTTCCTCGACAGTACAGTATACATGTATATCAGGGGATGGTGAGCTTGAATTTGCTGTCATTTACTCATTTTCAAAGAAACTGTAAAACATATTTCTGGTCCGAGGTATCAAAATAACATAGAACTGTAACTTATTATTGCCAAATTACCTGCCATGATTGAAGGCTAACTTTTTGTACGCGAAAAGCAATTGTAATTAACGACTTTATTTTCTTCCATATTCACAGAGTTATCCTTATAACTAGTACAAAATGATCAGCCTGTCATCCACAGGTGGGGGAAAAGCTACACATGTTATGACGTCACAATACAATTTATGATGTAGAATTCGAATCTGTGACTTCTAGAATGCAGTACATAGTTATGTCAGACATGACTCGGATATGTGTAGATCTATATAGACATGTAGATCATGCGTAAATCTACATACAGACATATATTTAAGAAATGTGAGAAATACAATCAACCCCTACCTTGAGGGTATGATAAAGGAATTTCAATCCTAAGGATAAGACTCTTGAGTGACAAACCCTCGGCAAGCCTTGGGTTTATCATTCAGGAATCTTACCCTCAGGTGGAGATTCCTTTGTCATACCCACAAGACAGGGGTAAACTCTATTTATTTTAATTGAAAAAGGTATCGTACAAGGCCAAATGATAAATCTAAATGTATAAGATATTCCCTAAAAATTTTTGTTGAAATTGGTTGAGAAATGTAGAATTGAGACCGCTTACAAGAATTTTATATGGTACAAGATGTGTTTGTGAAACACAAATGCCCTCATTCCCAACAAAATTCTATGCTGGAAAAATATTGCAATGTCCTACATTTTTATCTCACCCCACCCTATCTCCAGGGGCATGTGATGTCAGTGAAGTGTGAGCAACCCTTAGATAAATCTACAGTCTAAGTTTGGTTACTGTATCACAATCCAAACTTGAAATATTGCACTTTATATGTAAGCGGGATGGAATTATGGACAGACAGACAGACAAACACTATGAACAGACAGATGGACGATCCAAACACTAGATGCCCGCGGTGGACCTTTCAGGCCGGGAGCATAAAAATGAAGTCAAGGGCAGCAACATCAACATAAAAAAATTAAGTTGAATGAGAAAAATTAATTTAAGGGCAGTAACTCCCTAAAAAATTATCCGAAGGTTTTAACTTGATCAAGGTATTGCCCATAAACACCTTCCGTATCAATTTGGTTGAAATTGGTTGAGAAATGTAGAATTAAGAGTGCTGACAAGAAGTGGATAGGAACAAGAGGCCAAGAGGGCCTTAATTGCTCACCTGAGAACCATCTACAACTGTAAAAAGAAGACCAAGAAGAATATGTACATGCAGGCTGATCTGGCCAAGAAACATAAATATTGCAGTTTTAAGAAATTAATAAAAAAATCTAAAAATTACATTTCAGCAAAATTCTTGCACAAAACATGTCTTAACCTATATACATGTACAAGTGAAACACATTAAATGAATGCATCATAATGAATGCAAGGGGAGATAATCGAGGAAATGTAAAAATGAATGAAAATGTTAAAGTCTGAAAAGATCTCAAAAACACGTCAAGAACTAATATTCTGATTTCTATGAAAAGCCTTCGGCACAGGTGTGCGAAAAAACTAAGTCAAGCTAGGGCATTAACCACCACCAAAATTATCTGATAGCATTAATTTTTTTAGCTGATCAAGGTTTTGCTAATATACACCTTCTATATCAATTTGGTTGAAATATGTTGAGAAATGTAGAATTGAGAATTGATCTAACGATATGGATAGAAAAACGTAGTTTTGTATATTTTACTCACAACAAATATGAAAACTATATAATGACCACCAGTACATAGTGAACGTATGGTAGGTGTCGGCATGTTAATGAACCCTCACTGCTCAATGGCCGTAAGTGCCCAGCATAGGCCAAAATTTGAAGCCCTTCACCGGCATTTGGTGACATCTCCATATGAGTGAAAGATTCTTGAGTGGGATGTTAAACAACAATAAACAAACAAACAAACAAAAAAAAAACCCAAAAACCAAAAAGGGAATGGCGAAAGGAATTGGGAAAATGATCAGGATTAGTACAGATGGAGCTAGTGTAGTGACAAGGGCAAAATTTGGGGTTATTATAGAGAGCATGACTGCCATCACTGACCCTGTGGCATACTACAGACATCACCAGTCAGGCAAGTCCATTTCTGAAATTGCTCAATGGACACAATGTACACAATAAGTCAGTCAGTAAGATAACCATGTGGTAGTCTACCTTTACAGCCAAAGGTCTGGGATAAACCTGTCGGGGGTCTATCTTTACAGCCCAGGAAATGGGATAACCATGTGGTAGTCTACCTTTACAGCCCAGGGTTTGGGATAACCCTGTGGGAGTCTACCTTTACAGCCAAGTGTCTGGGATAACCCTGTAGGAGACTACCTTCACAGCCAAAGGTCTGGGATGACCCTTTGGGAGTTTACCTTTATAGCCCAGGGTCTGGGATAACCCTGTTGGAGTCTACCTTTACAGCCAAGGGTGTGGGATAACCTTTTGGGAGTTTATATTTACAGATAAGAGTGTAGGATAACCCTACAGGGGTCAAATCTAGCAATTCTGTCTCACTAGTTAGCCTCAAAGTGGAACGACAATTTAACAAATTTGCACATACATGAATTTACTGAATCAGTACCATTTAACTGAATTGGTAATTTAAGTAAGTTGTCTATTTTGTGTTTTTATGTTCTCATGACTCAAAGTAACTATGATTATCTTAGTAGTTGAGAAAAAAAAAGGGGGGGGGGCTGATTAGGTAATTCTGGCGTTCAATGTGCATACACTTTACATTTTCATAAATGGTTGCTAATGTTCATAGTATTGTAATGTTTATACAGATTTTCTACTAGTCAACCGTACTAGCTGAACCTTGACTAGTCCGCTACAAAAGTTACTTGTCCCAGACTGACGGTCTACTGCTTAGTGGCGTGTGGCAAGGGCTTTGAGTAGTCACGTCGCACGTTAAATCAACTCCGATTGACTGATTGTCTACTGCTTATTTTAAACCCTGTCCATTGGGAGTCTACCTTTTATAGCCAAGACTCTGGGATAACCCTGTGGGAATCTACCTTTATGGTTTAAGAGATTTTAGGGATATGTGCCAAGTGACCTTGACCGTTCAGAAATGACCTTGCGTGACCTTTGTCCGAAAGTCCCTGCACCAAGGAACATGTGTGTGAATGGGTTAAGAGATAAAAGGCTTAAGAAAAAAAAAGTTGTGTTTCCGCTTACCCGACAGACCCTAATGAAAAGTCGCCGACCAGGAAACAAAGCGTACTGTAGTGCAAAGAGTTTTGTTCACATAGGGTATTGCAAATGGCACAATGACACATGTTCTTGCCATGGACAGCATATGGTTCCAAATTTAAATCATCAAACATTTTTAGAGATGTCCATAACAGTGCGAGCACTACAGATGCACATAATTTCACTGTATGTATTCGGTCTGCGTGTTGGCGAAAATGTAAAATGTTTATTTTTGACTGCATGGCCGCGGGTAATGAAGAGGCGTCCAAGACATCAGACAATCTGACACAACCAGTCCCAAATGCCCTTCACTTGTTATTGGCAAAGGCTAGGACCAGGTCATACCCATCCAATCCTTTAAACAGAGGTGTCCTTTATAGCAGGTTTGACTGTACTGCAATCTTATTGTGGTGGTAAGTATGAATACTTTTTGTGTATTTGAAACCTGTTTATATGACTCTTTGAAAATATTGTCCTTATTTTGCAAAAAAAAAAAAAAAAAAATAATAATAATAAAAAAATGCCTACCTACCTACCCAATTTTTTTTAGCAATAAGTGGAATCAGAACTTTTTTTTGGGCTTATGGCCTTTCCCAAAATTTTAGGTATATGTGCTGGGTGACCTTGACCTTTCAGAAATGACCTTTGTCTAAGTTTACACTAGGTGGTGGAGTAGTTCTGAGAGTTGTGTGAGGATATTAGTCAGTAATTCCACACCAATTTTATTAGTAGTTCGTTGGAAATCCTGGTCCTGATTTTCAGAAAATAAGATAATAATAATATTATTTTTTTTACTGCACCTGTTTTGAAAGTGCGCACGCGAATGATTTTTTTCAAGATTCAGGTTCAGTATTGCTGTTTTCTTTTTAATTAATTTTTTTAATTTCATGTGTTTCTGTTCTTGTCCTTCGTTTTTTATGATGACTGTTGACATAGTTTCCATGCAGGGAAGCATCAAAATAATCAAACCACCATGAGCCCTAAGCATACAAAACTTAATAGAAATGATAATTATAGACTTTTTAAGCCTATCTATTGATCAAGATCATGGATCACGATATTGAATCTGATTAAACTGCACAGATTAATTTCAGTGTTCAGTTATTTATCAGTGCTGGTCATCCGTTTTGTAAGGAAGGATTTCTGTACCGATTTAAAACATTTTTAAAATTTATCAAAGGAAAAAACACATTTAAATCGAGGAAGAAATTCGGCCTACAGTTTTGCCAACTGCTTGATTTTAGATATGAAGTATGAATACATAATTATAAAAAAATCAGAGAATTTTATAAAATTCTAATTTTACCTAATTTCTGTGGAAATGCTGAGTAAATCAGAGAATTTTATTTGCCCCAGCTGGGGCATAAAAAATTCTCCAATTTTAACGTTTACAAAGAAATTATGATTTTACCCCCGCATTTCCACAAAAATTATTTATATCTAACATACATCTTGAAGACATAAGCCTGCCTAACATAAACAAATAAAGACATTTTCTTTTTAAAAAAATCACAAGTTTCCACAATATATCAATCCTAATGTGTATTTATATGATTCTCTATTACTGACATACTGTCTTTTTGTTTCATGTACATGATTATCTTTAACTGTACTATTAGTGAAATGCAATACAGAAATTGTGCATCATTGAAGAATATTCTTTGTGGCAATTTCACTTATATCAGATGAGTTTTTTCCAGTGGTTTCGAGTTTGGATGGATTTAGTTAACAGTTTATAGCCAACATAAATTTTTACAAAATATTCTCTACATTTTGTACTCCGCATAACTTTTTTGTAGTCAATCAATGACAAAATTTGTCATTGTCACAGCGTCAGTCTTGACCATATTTCATTTCACAATCCATAAAAATCATTTTACTTGTGTTTTACAACTTCAGAAAATGTCCATGATTTCTCTTTTAGTATCTTCTACTTTAGAATTACAATTATGAAATAAGTCCCTATTTTGTGGTTTTAACAGGAATCAAATTCTTTGAAAGATAAAAGCTATTTACTGCTCAAAATATTCACATTATTGTGTTGTCAGGGTTAGGGCCCTGATGTCAGCCCATTTACATAAAGACATATTACTACAATTAAAGTATACATTTCAAATAAAAATATAAAATGTATTATCGATATTATTCTAATGTTTCTGTTGATCTTGGCATTAATGAGGTATTATAAAAATTTTGCAATGAAATTGTGTGCAGAAGTTAAACATATATATATTTTTTGAATTGATACAAATATAATTTTACTTTATTTATTTTGTTGAAGACCGTAGGCAGAATATATGTGGAAACAATTTCTCGGTACACTTACCCTTTTGCAGACATTTTGAAATTAAAAAAAAAATTACTGGTTAACCAGACCAGTGAATAAAGGAATTCCACTGGTCAAAGAGATTTTTTTTACTGGTCTGTATATATACACAGTTGAAAAGAAATTGATAATTAGTGGTCATTTGGACCAGCTATCAGATAAATTTCACCGGACTTTTGTAAAATTTACTGGTTTTTCTGGTAAGACCGGTGAATTTTAAAAACTCTGCTATTGCAAATCTAACAGGAAGATTATTACCCTTTCAATTTCTTTCAAAACAGTTTTCGTGATTTACAAACCAGAAACTTGATGGTCAATTTAATATTTACATGTGTAGATCACAATAATGTATTGGATAAACCAAAATAAAATTTTAATAGATTTCATAATTAAATAATCTACATGAAATTTTGCATTAGTAAAATCAAAATTACGAAAATGATAAAAAAATAATTTCGTTCTGTCCCCATTTTTCTTACTAATCGGTCCAATTTCAATGAAATTTGAAATAAAAATATTAAAAAAAAAAATTTGATCGTTCAGTCCAAAATCTGAAAAAGAAATCTCAAAGAACTACAAATCAAATTGGTATGGCTTAATGGAGTTAAACTAAAATCTGCTAATGCAGAGAGACATAATCATTTTATCTTATGCATATTATATATAACCAGCTTTTGCTTTGCAATTCAGCAAAAACTCTCAACAAATTTTTAAAAAACTCACCTTCTCTCACACAAGTGAAAAACAAGTTTTTCCACATCAACGATACCTGCTCCAGTAAATTAAGCGGACCAGTTATCCATTTAAACTTGATGGGAGAATTGCAAAGGCCAAGTGCCGTGCATTCGCAGGCCAGGTAATCAGTGAGCATGGACAGCAGAGTGCAGCGTTCTTCAAGTGTATGTAAATTCTGTACCAGATCCTGAAATAAAATACATGTGAAATGATACAAGTACCCTAAATCTAATCTCAACCATCCCTCTTACAGGTATTGAAAACAGACTTCTGTATTTGACCTACTAAATACTTAGGGCACTACATAAATAGGAAAACGTGGTGGGCATTAATTGAGACCAATAGTCAATTACAGTTATGGTATTTTTTATAAGGCACGATGGTAAAGTTGTTGCAGTTATTACTGAGGACACCTATCAACAATGTTCTGTAATTGGGGGCTGGAGATAAACTGTCACTTACATGTACATTTTTCTGGCCCATATCTCCTTATCAACTGGCTAGAAAAGATACTGCATCATATATGTAAAAAAAAAAAGGTGAGTAAATCTGAACTATAAGGGGAGGTGTGCTTAGACTAGGGACATGGGTACTTTTTGGGTGATTAGGGTAAGTCAAAAACATACATGACATATGACAGGGATTGACCTCACACTTTTTGGAATGGGGCCCGGGTCTGTTCAATCTAGTGAAAAACCAATCTCTCATTGCTCACGTTTTCTGATGTGTCACATAGAGGATCTAACGCAATCCGCAATCAGGGGTCATGTGTGGGTGATCTCTCGTAGATGTGTAATGTTCATCCAATAAAAATGCGACTTACAAATATTAATGGCACAGAGATATTATTTATTTTATAAAAAAGGAAATTGTCAGTCTGCAAAATCCCATCAGAATATGTTTTGTGATTCAAACCCATCCAGGGTTATGAATAAAATTCTGTACTACCATATTTGTGTGCTCAGTGTTATTTATAATGTCAAAAATGTTTACATCTCTTTGCTATTTGATTGCTTACAAGATTCTGTAAGTCGCTTTTTCATTGATCGAAAATGACACACCTACGAGGTCATCTTCATGGGACCCCATAGCGGATTGTGTTAGATCCTATATGCGACATATCAGAAAACGGGAGCAATTAGAGATCGGATTTTACTTAGATTGGGGTCTGTTGAATTGGGAATTATTCTACATGTACGTGTAGCAACATTTTATTCTGATTTTGAAATCTAAAAATATACACAAAACTGTTCGAAGATACATTGTACATGTACAAGAATCTTTTCAAATGACTTCAAATTGGGAAATTTCAACTGTAAATTTGTAAAGAAAAAAATTTGATTTTTGGCATAGGGAATGGGGCCTTATTTTTGCCCCTTTCATAGGGTGGATCACTGTATGAGTAGTTGAAACAGATAAACCAGGCGTCATCTATCTCCTTATTCTAGCCAGACTCAGATGAAGGGGCAATAGACTCTCTCCCCCCCCCTCCCCCAACTTCACTCAGGCTAAAAACGTAAGCAGACAGCAATTTTTTTTAGAAGTGCCCTAGTCCTCTTAATTGGAGAATTTTAATATAAATATATTATGGACAAATTTGGGAAAAGAGATCTAAATTTCTGAGGTGGGGGATGGAAGATTATAAAGAATAATTTTCAATTAGGAAACAATCCATGCAGTGCTTTAGATTGTAAGTTCCACTTACAAAAATAAGATCAAAGTACTGAATGCCAGGCTTTGACAAAAGTGCAAGCAATGTTGTTGCATAATGATGAAATAACACTGGAATTCAAACTACTGTATTGGTATTTCCATTAATACTATTTCTCAAACAAAGGGGAGATAATTGTAAATGCTAGGGTTATAGGTATGATTAAGCCAGTTAACTTTTCAATCCCTGAAAAACAATGGACTCTTCTGTAAATCAATGACTAAGACCAGTCCAAATGTCTTTAAGGGTAAGGGAGTTAAGGCATACCTACTAATGCTATAAAATTTCAGTTTTACAAATGCAGGTGAGATGATTAAAGTCCACAAAAGGTACCCAGTGAGTCCCAAATAAGAAATAATTCCCCCCTAAAATTTGGCTGAAAATTACCAATGCAGTCTATTCACTAATATTGTACTGTAAATACACCTGGAAAAAAAAAGTATCAGGGGATTTTCTAACACCCAAATTCTTGATCCAATGTCTAAAAAATTGGGAAAATATATTGCATTTTAACTACAACAGAAAAATTTGATTTAATATTTTTGTTTGAATATAATTATGTTATTCTTTATTTTGAAATTCCATATTGAAAATTTTTGCATATTTTGTGAAAAATACAAAAGTACAAGCCATTTTTGCATTGGGAACAGTTACTGTATCTGAACCCAAAGAGGGCCTTGGGAAATCCCCGATTAGATTGACAATCTACAAATCAATTTGCTAATTTTTTGTCATAACAAGGCACTCATATCTTTGTCTACCCTTACTTGTTCTTCTTACATGTAACTGCAGTATTGAAAATAAACTAGCTAAGTCAAAACATACATGACATATAACAGGGATTTTCCACTCTTTTAAGAATGGGGCCTGGGCCTTTTGAAATGGGAATTTTAGCAGCATTTCATTGAGATTTGGAAATCCAAAAATACATAAAACTGTTTGAGAATACAAGAATCTTTTCAAATTCATTGTCATTTGACTTATATTGAGTAAATTTTATTGCATATAAGGGTGAAAATGATTTTATTTTGCATTGGAATTGGGGCCCAATTTTTTAATTTTGACCTGCCCCAACCTGATAGTGGAAAATGCATGTGTCAGAGCTATAGTCTTTTTGCAGGAATCTGTAATATTTCATTGTTGTATGTTGCAGGACCATATGTAATTACAGGGGTGGAAGTTAGCACTAGTCCGCCAGTCTGAGAACATTTTCAGTGGACTAGTCAAGGTTGTGCTTCAGCTAGTCCGGTTGACTAGTACAATGCAGTAAATCCGTTTAAACATGAGCCCCAAACTCGAAGATATAGAGGATATATATTTGACAATTGTTTTTGAATAACATGTTTATTACATCGAGTGAGGCAGGAGAATATACATATGTAACACAAGTGCGGATTTTCAATTGTGGCCTGGCACTGTATTTTGATTGGCTTAATGAAAAATATCACAGTTACATTGATATTTTTCATTAAGCCAATCAAAATACAGTTTAATTAGTTAAAAATGTCAGTGCACAATAATGCTTACATTTCATTGATAAATCTTATAAAAAATGTACTAAAATTACCAATGCAGTAATTCTGGTACTTCATGACTAAGTAAATACATGACAAATTGGCAATTGGTTGTACCACCTTGTGACTAGTGAATTTGTCATAGGACTAGTAAAATTTCTTTCCAACTAGTCCAACTGACTATAGTGAGACAAATGCTAAATTTGACCCCAGAATTAACTGAACCTGTCTAAGACTACAGTAGTACTAGTAGTTTCCAGTGCATATGATGTTACATAGACCCATGCCCTGTATGCTATAGGGCCTACAATCATAGCCCTTTGTAAGTTCTATTATGAAAATCAGGCACAGTCAAAACGCATGAATTGGAAATTGTATCTGTAAGTTAATTTGAGAGTAAAAAAACACCCAATCATTGGACAAACATAATTTATTTATGAGTGTTTGCCCGACAATCGGTTGTTTGACTGTCAGTTTTAACTAACAGAAAAAAATTTCCAATTCCTTTAGTCAAACTTGTCTATACAGGTAATTTCTGTTGAAATGCTGGGTAAAATTGGAGAATTTTGTATATGCTCAAGGGAACAGCCAAAAGTAGACATTATAGACAGGTGGCCTTTATAAAGAGGTTTATTCATTACAAAAAGTTAACAAGGATTATGTTTGAATGACCTATAGGCAGGTGCCTTTATATACAGAGATATAGCCTTTAATGCAAGTTTGACTATTTAAAAATGATCCCATTTAAAGGGCAAGTCAATGTCTTCACTGAATTTATATTTTATAAGTACAGAGGAATCTGTCTTGAGAGACCACCCGATCAGGCCGATCTGCCACAGAAATGTGGTCATTCTCTCAAAAAGAACTTTTATCAAAAGGGTCATTTAACCAAGTGGTTTTCCAAATGTGGTCTCAAAAGACGGGCGTATTTTATGAGTGGTCTCTCAAGACAGGTTTCTCTGTATTATAGACTATAGTTCATGCGTTCTAACTTCTACGTTTGAAGAGAACCAATTCTTCATGAATAATTTTATACCAGCATTTTCCAAATTACAGCTGCATTCATGTCTCCGTACAGCAACCCAATCAACGAAAGAGACGAGTTTGACACAGCAGCCATCGATGCTCTCTGTGCATTCTCAATATTTTGGTCATAATTACTTAAGAGTTCTTTACTAACTCCGTCATCTTGGGCTATTTTGGTCTGAGAGCGTGGCATTTTAACTTCTGTGACAGTGTTATATAACCATTCACCTTCGGCCTTCGGATGTCTTTTGACACTTAGACTGCAGTCACTGAGCCTGTACGACTTATTTTCCCGCAATTTTATCAAACTCCGCGCTGAGAAGTAGGACGAATCTCACTTAAAATTTGATCAAAGTTATTTTAGTATAATTATGCTGATGTATTAAAATTAAATTAAAGTTAAAGATCTGACTTTTTAGAAATACTTTTAATCGAAACTGTATAAATGTTTTTTATTCCTATGATAAAGGGGCATCCAGCGTGACGTCACGGGTAGGCCGAAATTCTGCCCCGATTGTATGTCGCTTTTTTTCAGAATTTCGGCCTACGTCACGTGTTACTTTAATCTACAATTTGATAATTTGTAACTACAAAAAAAAACAAAAACAAATTAGCAATTTGTATTTTACATAGTAATCATTTGTATTACGAAATTCCAGCGATATATAAAGCTTATATATCGCTGGAAATTCGTATAGACTATCAACAATCTGGGGGGGAATTGTGGCAGCCTCTTAAAATTGACAAAATGATTATTATTTTTTAGTAAAAAAAAGTAATATCAAAATAGCATTTTAAATTACGTTTAATTATTAGAAACTGCCCACCCACCCCCCCAAAAAAATTCTTTGTATCATTGTAATTTTTCATGAATATGTGTGTAAATCAATATCTTTATGCTTCATATGTTATGAAGCTTTGTCAGTTTTGAAGTAAATGATCCTTCACAAAAAAAAAAAAATAAATAATTCAAAAATAAATAAAAGAAAAATCGGTTAACTTGTACTCTTAATTCATTTGGGGTTATCCGACATAAAAAAAAAGCTTTATATATCGCTGGATTCACTAAAACAAGAAATTGACCGCGTGGAACCGAAGTTGTCTCCAAAGACACAAAAGAATAAACTCTTTATTGAGCCACAAGATTCTTTTGAGTTCTTCTTGACAGATTTGGCCTGTGTAGTGTGACTTCGCGGCGTCGATTTCCATTGGCTGCGGGTACCGTTAGACGCGTTCTGATTGGCTTATGGAACGGTACCCGCAGCCAATGGAAATCTATGCCGCGAACTTGCACTATACAGGCCAAATGAGGAACGACGTGGTTAAAAAAAACCACACAATGTGTGACGGATTGACGAAGTCTCCATGAGGGACCTCTGATTTCAAATTTTGAAAGAAAGCCTCGATTTATATTTAAAATGTCTAGAGACAGTGTCTTAAACAAAACAAAATTTAACAAAGAAAATTTCGTCACTCGTCACTCGCCAAACTAACTTCACAACTTTTCGTCACTCGTCAAACTAATTCATGCACCTCAAAATTTATTTTGTAACTGGACATGTTTGTGTATTGACTGCATACAATTGTAAATAATGGTGAGAGTTACTGTTCATATGAAGAAAACTTCAGAAATATTAAACACTTTTGAGTACCTCATTCATTTTTGCAGTTGGAAAATCATAAGTGTGAGGCAAAAATCTATATGTTAGTGATAAAAAAATAAATAAATACATGTGTAAATACGTTTCTTATTCACTCAAATTCGGAAGATTTACAACAATTATATAGTAAACTGAATTATGACATTAAATTTGATCTTGAGAGTATTAAGTAAATTTTGGGGCCGGGCATAGAAGTATAGGCCTACCATTGATAAATTGATTGAACCTCCAAAATAAAGTGGAATTCAGCGACGACTATTGCGTTTGGGAATATGCTCCCGTGATACATTTTGGAATTATCCAATCTAAAATCTCAATGAGGTATTTCCAAGCTCCCACGGACACAAAATCACGGTTTTCCCTTGGTCCTGGGTATTTTTCCCAGAAATCTTCAATTTTAAAAGTCCCGTGAGAGAGTCAACTATCGAATTCGGACTCGTTTTTATGACCAAATGTCACATTAAATTATCAGACTAAAATATGTACCCACAATAAATTGAGGTTCGGGAAACATGCAGAGCTCAAGAACAATATATGAGGTGGGGGTCCAGAAAAAAAAATGTGAATTTTAGAAGTTCTGGGAGGCCTTTTTGCTACTATCACAGACACTACATAACAACCAACCCCTCTACAGCACTTCACGTATTGAAAAGAAACGTCAACACTGTTTCATTTCACTTCTATATCAAAATAAAATGATGGTGAAAACAAATTCGAAGGGGGAGTGTTCCTCTAGATCCGCCGATGACAGCAGTTACAATTTCCCCCAGTAATCTACATTTGCATTTCTCTTTATTAAATGGGGATCTGTTAAAAAGACGAATCATGAAAAAGATAGCCATCAAAGTCCAATATATATAGAATTATGTCGTATTTGGTTTAAAAACTCGTATATAATACAATATCGATATCTTATTCGGTAAGCGTGTTGTCATTTTTTTAAAAGCAACATATTAGCTGTATTTACCTGGACGTTAAACAACAATAAACAACAACAACAAAAACTGTATTTACCTTTTTTCGATTTTCTTTTAAACTTTCACTACTTGTATTTGATGTACAATAACAAATAAGAGCTATACACAGACATTCCTAGTATATTTTGTGAAAATTAGGGTATGTTCAGTTTGGGATGTAGGCCTATATACAAATAGTAAACCTTTTTATAAGGTTGAATTAATCAATTGCAAATGATAAATTTATGCCAATTGAATTGGGTTTCTCAAGCAATTTTCACAAAATAAATATTAATTTAATATTTTTTATACTTCTGTCAGTGATATATAATGCTAACATTTTAGCTTAATATATCGCTGCTTCTGTATATCAGTTTTCTTTCTTTCTTTCTTTCTTTTTTGTTTTTGTTATTGTATATCAATCTTAGTGAAAAAGTAAAGATTTAAAAAAAAACAACAACAACTCAGAGCTAATTTAGAAGAGACTATAAATGAATGATTTTGTCGGTGCCAGGTTCGTTCGTCCATATTCCCGTTTGCGCCTAGGTTTTACACAATAGTTCCCACTCGACATGAAAGCCACGCATTTTCAGCGTTCCAGGAAAACAGGGGATATTGTGAACAGTTTTTTTAAAATTATATTGAATGATTCGAGTAAATAATTAAAAGGAAACCGCAACCAACTTTACTTAGTGCGAACGGACTCAGGGAGAGTGAATCCATATTCATTTTACCCATAATGCATTGCAGTAAACATTGGCGAGTGACTTTACATAAGCTCAAGCACATGTTACTTATCTAACTAGACTATAAAGCCGATCAACAGAGTTGAGATCAAACATGCCGGAAGGACCAGAGTTACATCTTGCAAGTCAGTTTGTAAATTTAGTTTGCAAAAGTAGGATTTTCAGCGGAAAAGTTCTGAAATCCGCCGTAAGCAGGCAGGCTGAAGTGATCTGGGATGAGACGAGCTATTCCATATCTGCTGTGTCTCGTGGTAAAGAAATGAAACTCATTTTAACTTCTCTTCCTGATCAAAGGAACGCTGAAGACAAGAAAACCCAAAAGAGAGACAAAACTCTTGATATATTGTTTCAGTTTGGAATGTCAGGGAAATTTGACTTCTATGATGCATCAGAACTAAAGAAGCATGCGCATCTAAACTTCTTCACTCAAAGTGAACCCAAGATGGTGTTGAGTTTTGTAGATTACAGAAGGTTTGGAAAATGGAATGTCGGGGCAGATTGGTCGGTAGACAGAGGACCCTGTGTCTTATTTGAATATGAAAAATTTAGGTAATTTATTTACTTGTTCATTAAACTGGTGTGCTCTATTGGCCACTGCATGTTGCCATTCTAGAGACATGGATGTATGATTTGAGTTTTTCAATTTCATAGAAATCAGTTTATTTTTTGACATTTTTCAGACTAATTTCTTTGTCGTTTTCATTCATTTCGTATGATTTCCTTGATTAGGTTACCTCCCCTTGTAATGGCTTGTATTCACTATAATGCATTCGGTTTGTGTTTTGCCTGTAATTAGGTGAAGAAATACTTGTACATGTATTTTGTGCAAGAATTTTACCAAAATTTAATTATTTAAAATTTTTATCAATTTTTTAATATTGCAAACAAGAAGTTGATGTGTCACTTTTTCACACTATGGGCTTGATTTTCAAAACTGATCAAGGGATTTTGATGAAACTTTACAGAAAGCATGTACTCAAGGGATTTTGTGAAACTTAACAGAAAGCAAGTACTCAAGGTCCTCTACCAAGTTTCGGATTCGATTTTCAAATTTCTTGTATATTAATTATAATTTTAATTTACCCTTCTGTACATGTAAGCTGATTAGTAATGTTAAATAAAGCATAAATGCAGACTTGCCAACTTGAAAAATTTTCATGGGGGAGATTTTTCAATCTCACGGGGGAGACTAAATTTTAGTAAGAATAAATAGGAAAATTTAATTTTTTCATGAGGGTGATATGCATTTTTCTTGAAGAAATTATTAAAATTTTACATAAAAATACCTTGAGTCTCCCTATTTATGGGAGAGACTTGGCAAGTATGTAAATGAATTTAAAATATTAGCAATTTCGACCAATTACAAGTTTATACATGTAAATATGATGTAATTAATTAATTTAATTTTTTACAGAATCTTTTTGGTTTTATTCTGATTAAAATAATTTTATTATTAAACTCTACTTATTGGAGGTCTTGTTACTGCAGATGTCCTCCAAAAAAATTCCTAACCAGTTGTTTCCAGCTGCCCTTTGATAGAGAAAAAAATTATCGGTAGAGCATAGGGTAAGGGATACAGATGGCGATTGAGGTATTCTCAGTAACCGTAAACAACCACTGACATTGCCATACATAATATGTCCTGTCTAAAGACGGACATGTAAAAATGAATATTTTACATTTCCTAAAAGTTGTTGATTGTCACCAATCTTGTATACCCAATGTATAGACATGTACAGTAAAACCTGCTGTAGCGACCACCTGTGTATAAAAACCACCTGGTAATAAAGACTGTTTTTTTGTTGTCCCAGATAGTACCATTTATGTACAAATCAACCTCTATACAAAGACCACCTTCCTATAAAGACTGGTTTTGTTGTGTCCCTATTCGGGTCTTTATATACAGGTTTCACTGTTGTTGATTGTATATGTTCAGGCCATACATGTATGTATGTATTTCTTTTCTTCACCAGAGACACGTAGAGTGGAACCTTGCTATTATGACCACCTTTCTTACTGACTCAAAATGGTCTGATTAGTGAGGTGGTCTCTGAAGTGAGGTTCTGTACTTATTTGATGTTGATGATGAAATTCTCAAGAGACTGCTGAATATTAGTGGTCTTAAATGTGAGGTGGCCTCCTAAACGAGGTAGCCTTTACGCAATGTTCCACTGTATTTACATGTACAGTAAAACCCTGTTGTACTGCCACCATTTGTTTAGCCAAAATTTGGCACTTTAGAGGGGTTTGGCGATAGATTGAGTGATTAACCTTAAATTAGATATAAGGGAAATTAGTGAACTTTAAAAAATTGCGGCATTAAACGAGGTGTCAAATGAAACTGGGGATATTGTAAAGATGTTTTACTGAACATCTTAGGTACGTCATAATGTACATGGAGTGTTTTATCCCTTAATTTATACTTATAGTATGCCCGGTTTGGAGGCTCAGTATTAATTCTCTTTGAAATAGACTTGTATCTTTAATTTTCCAGAGAGAATGTTCTTCAGAATTTACATGTATCAGCTTTTAATCGACCTATTTGTGAAGCTCTTCTGAATCAAAAATATTTCAATGGGATTGGTAATTATCTTAGAGCTGAAATTCTGTACAGGTAAGTTTGGATTTTTATCTCAATTATTTTTGTATGTTTTATCGTCATGTTATGTCTCAGCAAGAGTTTTCGCCCAAATGGAGATGTTGCCTTTAACTTTCTAGTGCAAAAATTTTGACATTTGTAATGGACTAAAACCAATGCAGTGAAGGGTTTGACATGCCTGCTATGATACTGGACCCTTTGGTCTGAAGCATCATCAGGGCCTCCGTGGCCAAGTGGTTAGAGTATCGCATTTTGAACCATGAAGTACATGTACTCTCTCATTTCTGGTCAACACAGGTTCAAGCCCCGCTGGAATCTACCTGTAAGTTGATTTTTGTGCGAAAGTTTAATTGCCAGTTTTTTTGCAGGAGGTCTGTGGTCTCTTCCTGTACATTGTAACTGTGTTCTCTCCTCCACCAGTAAAAACTGGCCGCCAACATATACATGTAACTGAAAAATTAATTGAGTGTGGTGTAAAACACCATTCAAATTTCAAACTGAAGCATCATCTGAAAAATGTGCAACTTTCACATCTTATGATAATTAAGCACTTGGTGAAGGAAGAGTCACAAACGTCTTCAAAAGTTTTGAAAGGGAATCAAACCTAGCTATTATGCATGTATATTTTAGATCTGGAACGCCACCGTTTGTGCCAGCCAGGTCAGTTTTGGAGCCACTGGTAGATGGTCAAGGTCAAACTGATATGAAGGTGAAGGTCAAATCAGAGAATCCTGATATATTACAGCTGTGTCATATATTACCAACTGAAGTCATTAATCTAGGTAAGTGTTTACTAAAATTACTATACGAGGAAACAACATGACCTACATGTACTGTAAACCCCTAATTTTCGTTTGCTCTTTAATTTCACGAATTATGTGAGCTGTGTAAAATCACGAAATTTAAAGGTAGTGAAAATATATTCCAGAATCTTGTTTCTGTTTTACAAAGATAAAATTGTGAAAATATGGAAAATTGCAAAATTACAAAATTTTAGGATAACAAAATTAAAGGGGTTTACAGTATTAATGTGTAGTTGTGTGTTATGCTTGAATTTTTGCACTTAATCCACTGCACTTAAATTTCCTACTGGTCTTAAACAATTTCCATTACAGTGAAACTTGTATTGAGAGACCACCCTTTCTGCCACTGAAATGTGGTCCTTCAAGACAGGTGGTCTCTCAAAAGAGGTTTCATTTACAGAGATATTTAACTGAATGGTTTTCAAATAGTGGTCTCAAAAGACAATTGGTCTTTCATGACAGTGGTCTTTTAAGACAGGTTCTACTGTATAATGTATTGTTGAAATGTACATAGGATTGCTTAGTTATTGATAACATTAACATGTACAGTTGTCTGTTATTGATGTAAATTTCATTTTTATTTTTTGATATGCCATAAGTCAAAGTTTTAGATATGTTGCATGGACAGGAGCCTGAAATTCTGTCCATATATTGATAAACAAATCATTTATATACAGTAGCCTGCCCTCTTCCATCATTATAGAGGGCAAGCTATATACATGTAAATGACTTTTTTTTTATCAATATATGAACAGAATTTCAGGCTCTTGTGGTTGTGGTCTCTACTCTGAAAACCTGAGCCACCCTTCATTTTCATTCTGTGGTGGTCCTTGGAATGCCACAGAATGAAAATAAAAGGATATATTCTGCAAAGACTTTATCATAAATGCCCTAAATTTTTATTTGAATTCATGATATATGACTGAATACTAACACAAAATTACTAGTGTACATGTAGTGGTGCAGAGGGTATCAATCCAGATACATGTAGCTCTCTTGGAAAGAAGGACCTGGGTTCAGAAATCTTGTTGAGGGGGAAGAGTGTAGTGGAGCAGAGGGTATCAGCCCCAGATTGGTTAGAACATCCAACTAGTGTTCCGAAGGTCCTGGGTTCGATTCCCGGCCTGGCCACTCATTAACATTGTTATGTAACTGATAACTTTTGGTAACAACCGTGAACCTTGAACTCCGACTGCACAGTACAAATGTAATGTTTCCTGCTGTCAGAGGTATACCTGGGAAATTTTTACCCTTTAATTTAACACAGAAAACATTGTCCACCCTGTCTTAAATTTGCCCTTAATCACCCCATCATCAGAGATGGCATGAATATCTGTGCCTCAGTTATTTATGGACACGTGGGATTTCCTTTGGTACCTCGGTTTCTTCACACAGCAAGGACCCCCAGCATGCCAACACCAGCCAACGAGAGACATTAATATAAGTTAACATAACTCGTTTGTAAATCATTGAAAAATAATTAAAGTTTAAACTTGAAGTTATAACTTATATAGCCTGTAAAATTAGCTTTCGTTTTTAAATTTGCCCTCTCATCTAAGGGCGAAAATTGCGAAAAATTAAACAACAGCGAAAATATCCAGGGAAACAGTAATACATGTATCTGTGATGAATGTGATTATGATCAACATTAGGCAGTGTTGGCCAGGGTTAACTCATCTGAAAAACAATGGACTCTTCTGTAAATCAATGACTTAGACCAGTCCAAATGTGTTTTTAGGGGTAATTGGGTTAAGAGACTTTGAAATCTTCTTAAACGCAGACTTATTTCTTGCGGGCATTGTGTTGCTCAAACATGTCTTGTTTATTATTCAGGTGGAACGGGTTATGACCCGGAAGGCAGAGATCCCGATTACTCTAAATTTTCAGAATGGCTGCAGTGTTATTACAACCCGAATATGAAGAACATGGCCGACCACAATAAGAGAACGATTTGGTTTCATGGCAACCCAGGCCCAATGGTTCCAAAAGGTAAAACTAAAAGACTTGTATTTAAGCATTTGTTTCAATGTTAGTGATATTGTATTGGATAAAACCTTAACCGTGTGAGGTACTGTAACTCACATGCAATTTAGGTGTCATATTTCATATGTACGTTGTACATTTCATGTATGTTATTTAATGAATGAATGCTTTTCAGAGTGCATTTATTGTCAATATGGGTGCAGTTTGGGTGACAGATAAATAGAATCTGTCACCCAAATGGCATCCATATTGACAATAAATGCACTCTGACAAGTGTTCATTTCGTTATATTGACATATCATAGTTTTGAAATTGAAAAACAAAATAATGAAATCAAATATCCCGCTTTATACGTGGTCAGTCGCATTATGATGGAACAGGGTAGAACAGTAAAGTATAGAGTTTTCCCAAATGAAATATCCTGGTGTGACGTCATGTTATGAATGAAGCTACATTGAGTGACGTCATACGAGGAACTTCATTTGTAGCTGATATGTTTGTTTATTGTTGTTTAACGTCCCAATCAAGAATCTTTCACTCATATGGAGACGTCACCAAATGCCAGTGAAGGGTTTCAAATTTTGGCCTATGCTCGGCACTTACGGTCATTGAGCAGTGAGGGTTCTTTATTGTGCTGACACCTACTGTGACACGAGACCTCGGTTTTTACTGTCTCATCCGAAGGACAGGAAACCAACCTGCCGCCAGCTGGACTCGAACTCACGATCAAGAGTCGAGCACGCTACCGACTGAGCCAGGTCGGCTCTATAGCTGATATGAGTGCTGTCTGGATTAACTGGAAGGCTGATGGTCTCTTCCTGGGTACATTGTACTCAGGTTCTCGCCTCCACCATTAAAAACTGGTGGCCACGAAATAATTGAAAAATTGTTGAGTGTGGCGTAAAAAACAACATTCAAAATTAAAAAAAATCAAATGCATAGGGGGGCCTCTGTGACCTCTCACCTCTAGTCAGCATATTTTTAGACCTGCTGGGAGTTAATTAGCATATTTTTTGAGAGAGTGTGTACAGTTTAAAAATTCTATCAGGCCCATTATTCATTAATTGCTTTGTGATTTTGTTTTTCAGAAATTAAATCCAGAGCAATGAAGAGACATTCTAACAAAGGCAAGAAGAAACAAGGACAAGATGCAAAGGTATTCATTGTGTAATGTATCTAAGATCCACTGTATTGTCTGTGTTTAACCTATCAACCCCTGTGGTCACATTTAGACTCACCCAAACCAATAAATAGTATGGTCTACTATCATAATTTAGGAGTGAACAAATTCATATTGTATGTTAAATAATCATAAATTTTTATTCTAAATCATACACCCCTGGGTTCTGACAGTGGACTTAACAATTCTTTGAAATGGGCAGGTCTAAATGTGACTTCAGGGGTTGGCAAGTTAAATATATCCATTGCATTCATATGTATATAAAATCTCTGATACCAAAGTATAAATCTTCAGGATGTCCAGGATATAGATACAAATCTGGTAAAAATGAACAAACAAGGACCTCTGGAAACCAAGAGGTGGGATCAGGTGCCATGGAGGAGTAAGCATCCCCTGTTGACTGGTCACACCTGCCGTGAGTCCACAGTCTGTGTTTATAAGAACCCTTGATAACCTTTTAACTCATTGAATTAAATTTTTCGATGTAGAAATGTAATTCAATTAATGATATTTTTCAGAAAGTTCAGTAATGCTCATAAAACTGTTTCATAATGAATAAATAGAATTTTGCAAAAGACAAAAAAAATGAGTCCTTGAATTTTGATTTAAGAAAATGTTTATTTGTAAGTGATAGCCAAAATTGTCAGAATGTCATAAAAAATAATAGGTCTGAATAAACAGCATGTATATGTGTAAGTGATATCCAAAATTGTCAGAATGTCAAAAAGGTAAAAGGTCTGAATAAACAGCATGTAAGTGATAGCCAAAATTGTCAGAATGTCAAAAAAGTAATTGGTCTGAATAAACAGCATGTATATGTGTAAGTGAAAGCCAAAATTGTCATAATGTCAAAAAAGTAAAAGGTCTGAATAAACAGCTTACATACTGGTAATAGGACTAATTCATGTACCACATAATACCATAATACCCGATAATGTTTGTGTGGGACTTTTGTTTTTATTAGAGATGGAATGATGCTAGAATATGATATCCTGCGCTAACGTCATTTTTGCGGGAAGATTACGTAGATACGTTCCATCACCATTAGAGATACTAGTACCCCACAAACTTTATCTGTTATCACGTGGTACATAAATCAGTCCCATTGATAACCAAAATTGTCGGAATGTCAAAAATATAACAGGTCTGAATAAACACCATGTATATTTGCAAATGATAGCAAAATTTGTCAGAATGTCTGAAAAATGTAACAGGTCTGAATAAAAAGCAGGTACAATGACCACATATTCACTCTGTTTTTAGAAAATAAAAGTGGAGGAAGATTTTGAATCAAAGGCACCAAGGGAGAAGGAAAACAAAGCAAAACAGAAGGGAAAAAGGTCAGCTATTATTACGAGGGATGTGTTGAAGAAAGAAGAAGCTCAAGGAACTACCAGAAAACCTACAGGGAAACGGAAAACGTCCTCAGCCAGCGATGAGGTGCAGAAGCTGAAAACATGTGATAATGTCAAGAAAGAGAAGAACATTTCAAAAGACAATTTAACAGTGGTAGAGGCCGATCTTTCTGAAAATGGCAGAAAGTCCAGGAGAAAAGTCACAAAGCTAGAAGTATCACAAGGTGTAACTCCAGAATGTCAAAGCAAGGAGAAGCAAGTGAATTCCAGAGGTATTTATTTTTCTTCATCTTTTTTTCATCAGGCTAAATGAAAATTATGTGTATTTGGAGCATAACTGAAAAATGTGTGTATCGGTTGCCTTACCAACCCTGTGTTTGAGAAGATATCTTACAGAATCTAGCTTTTTCAGGAAATTCTTACAAATTTGGATCAAAATGTTGCAAAGAGACAGACAAAGAGTTGGACCAAAAACAATGTGACCCCCCTCCCCCTTCCTCAATCTCGGAGGCTTAAAGACAGGGACACAGAATTATCATACCATTTTAGTATGTCACCCTTCATCTAGTTACATATGTATGTAATTTTTTTTTATGTTTAATTTATTTCACAGCTGAGCGAGCGTTAAGGAGAAGAAACAGGAAAAAATGACATTGTACCAAGTTTATGAAGATCTGAGAAATCTAAAGCACTTGATGAAAATGCAGTACCTAATAACTTTTTGGAAGCACACCAAAAAGATGGGAAGATAACTCTTACTGATCTGCTTTGCATTCATTATTTTGTCTGTGTCTCAATACCAGAAGACACATACATGTATATAGCTCAATATAAAGGGGAGATAACTCTTAACAGATGTGGCGACTTGTGAAACAGACGTTTATACTCTCATATTCAAGACAAACCATTCTGTGTTCAGCAATTTTCTCATTGTTCATTGATATCTGTAAACTAAGAAGTTGATATCTGTTAAATAAGAAATTGATATCTAAATTAAGAAGTTGGATATCTGTAAACTAAGAAGTCAGTATCTGTGATCTATGAGGTTGATATCTGTGAAGAGGTTGATATCTGTAAATTAAGACATTGATATCTGTAAATTAAGAGGTTTATATCTGTAAATTAGTATGTTGATATCAGTAAACTAAGAAGTTGGATATATATAAACTAAGAAGTCAATATCTGTAAACTAAGAGGTTGATATCTGGAAATTAAGTGGTAAGATATCTATAAATTAAGAACTTGATATTTATAACCGAGAGGTTGATATCTGTAAACTAAGAGGTTGATATCTGTAAACTAATTAGTAGAATATCTGTAAACTAATAAGTAGGATGTCTGTAAACTAAGAGGTTGATATCTGTAAACTAAGAACTTGATATCTGTAAATTGAGGGGTTGATATCTGTAATCTAAGAGGCTGATATCTGTAAACTAAGAGGTAAGATATCTATAAACTAAGAACTTTGTATCTATAAACTGAGAGGTTGATATCTGTAAACTATGAGGTTGATATATATAAACTAAGAACTTGATATCTAAACTGAGAGGTTGATATCTGTAAACTAAGAGGTTAATATATATAAACTAAGAACTTAATATCTAAACTGAGAGGTTGATATCTGTAAACTAATAGGTAAGATATCAATATACTAAGAACTTGATATCTATAAATTGATATTCTTTATTTTGAAACTCCAAATTGGTAATTTTGCATTTGGAATGGGTCCTGTAACCGGACCCAAAAATTGACAGAGGAAAATCCCTTGGAACATGTGGAATAAACTGGTTTCTGATTTAGTTTTAATGATAAAAATATGAAATGATTTTACAAAATGCTTTTATAATCTACATTGTATATATATATATATATATATATATATATATATATATATATATATATATATATATATATATATATATATATATATATATAGTTTCTTTTTGATACAGATTTTTATGTGTAAGTTTTGTAAATAAAACATTGCCTTTAATTTGTATTTGGTCGTCAGTTTGTAAAGAGCGTACACATACATATTGTTGATGTATTTTGAAATACAGTAAATGTTGAAATTTACGTGTGGGGGTAATTTACGCTGAACACCTGATGAAGTTTTTTGTGTAAATCACTCCTGTGTACCAGGTTCCATAGTTGTGCTAAGAATAATGTTTAATACAGTGACATATGGTGACAGTATGTAGTGACATTGCATGTAATACCCCCACGTGTATGGTTTGCATAAGAAAATCGCACAATTAACAACAAGCGGAAATACCCACGTTTATAGTATTATACCAGCAGGGCCTCTGTGGCCCAGTGATTAGAGCATCACACTTTAAACCATGAAGCCTCTCACCTCTAATTAGCATGGGTTCGATACCTGCTGGAACCTGAGCTGCTTTTGTGAGGAAGTTTGCCAGTTTACCCGCGGAAGACTGGTGGTCTCTTTCAGGTACATGGTAACTGTGTTCTACCCTCCACCGTTAACAAGTGGCCGCCACATGACTGCATGATAAATTGTTTAATGTGGCATAAAACACCATTCAAACAAAAGTATTTACGGTATCCAACATTTTCTTTTTAGTGCCTCACGGGATCAAAGATCGAGGGGTACAACATTTTTTATCTGCAACATTTTAGATTCTGTCCGATTTAAACCATATTTGATATGAAGCATTTTAAATCGCTAAGATCTAGCTATAGAATGAGTTTGACTATGAGCAACGTAAGACACATTTTCCCAAGTCAAGGTTTTTTGATCCACGTCGTTCCTCATACACCTTGACATATTACACTTCATATTTGGTGGTCACATCTAGCGCTGATCTAAAATTTCACTTAAATTGACCCGATACTGACCCTGACTTCAGTCAATGAAAACAGTCATGCCATAGCCTTGCACTTCGCCATTATTCTGTGTTTACGTACTTACCCATCTGTCATTTTGTTGATGCATGATTGATTGTAAGACGCATTCTGATTGGCTGCATTAATGGTAGTTGCGGCCAAAGGAAATCGATGCTGCAAAGTCACAATATACAAGCCAAACCTATCAAGCTGTATGAGAAATGAAGTGGATCAGAAAACCTCGACTTGGGAAGATGCATTAGACATTATTTGCACAAGAATTTCTAATGAGCATCCAGATAGGCTTCAGTGCACAAAGGACGGTAGACCTGGTTATTTTTCTTCCCTTTTGTGACCAGAAACATACGTCTTGAATTTGCCCAGAATTTGTTTTTGAAGTGTAAAAATGGAAGGACTTTGAGTACTTAATGCAGTTCTACCTGGAACAATCAATATCTATTGAGAATCATGAATTGCCATTCAATGCAAACTAGTAGAATTGCAGAAATGTAGGTTTGCCTTCAATTATTAAGCTTTAAATTTTTGCGTTCATTTTGAAATCATTTTCTCAAGGGCAAAAAATTCCAGGTATACGTTAGATCTTAAAAGGGAATTAGCTATAATTGTTCAATTTTTTTCCCTTTTTTACGACCGTATTTTACGGCCTATAGGTCGATATTTTTTTTCTCCAAAGTTGTGACCTCGACCTATTCACCGCATCGACTTATCTTAAAAAAAATAGTGAAATATTTAACTTGTATCTGCAATTCCTCATTTTAACATCGTAATTCAACATTTTCCATGGGATAATCTAGGGGCCTACTCCAAACACCCATTTGTATTTACACTTAATAGGACTATTAAATGTGACCTAGTGTGTGCGTAATGCACTGTGTTCATAATCAAGTGACAAAATAATGATCTTTCACGTTACAATATCATTGGGATTCAAGACTGTGTCAGAAACTGCGTAATAAAAATACATCGTTTACATTATATTTATACCGGACAGTTTATACTTTTGAATGATTCCCTTATCTCGGCACCCCACTGTGAAGTTGAAGTTTTCATTCACTTTCAGGACACTACAAGCTGTGTTCACTGGAACGTGACCTTCAACTGATAAGGATCGCGGGGCAGTCTTTGAAGTTGGGAAAGTTTTGGAAAAAGTGTTACATAAATTAATTGACACTAAACCTTGAGTATTTAATTGTTTGACAATTGCAGCAGCATAATAATTTAGGCCAATGTAAGGATAAGACAAGGATTGAGGTCACTTGTGTAAACAGCATAAAGAATTTAATGATGATTTGACAGGTAACATAATGGCGATGTTTGTATACATAATCAGTACATACGAGTATTATAAGTGATGTGAAATATGATAAAATGCAACTTCTATGCTTTTTTAATCACTCCTATTTAATAATGTACCGTAAAATAGGCCTATCACTCTGATAATTTTAGTAGGCTACCATCGTGTTAGCACCAGTTATTAAACATAAACAATGTATTTTTGTGTTCTCCCATTCATGTTTCCATCTCTGCCGACATCGACCTGTCCTCCACTTCGACTTATCTAATACTTAAACCTGGATTTTTGCCAAAAATCGGCCATTCGACCTATCCCCAACATCGACCTATAGGCCATAAAATACGGTACTTAGATTTGTATACAATAACAAATAAAGAGATATACACAGGCATAAAAAATCTTAAATTCCTATATACATGTGTATATGTATTTTGTAAAAATTGCTCGAGAAACCCAGGTTTGGCACTTTTTCAGTTGCAACTGATAAACTCAGCCTTACTATTTGTAAATGAATACCACACTGGACCTGACCTTATTCTCACAAAATATATAGGAATATAATATTTTTTATGCCTGTGTGTAGCTTTTATTTGTTACGGTACATCAAATACAAGTAGTATCAGTAGAAAAAAAATCAAAAATCTTATTTTGTGGGTATACACAGCTAATTAATGCCCCTTAAACTGCATGCAACTCTGTGATTTCCATACAGTGAATGTAAATAAACAAAAAAGAACAATATTTTCTAGTTAAATTATATATACTTTTATTGTCATATTATCTATTAACTATATATTAGCAACTAGTTAACAAAAAAAGTAACAAGTCAAAAAACGCTGATGGTTTCAACATACCGTTACCGGTACATGTAAAAGATGTCGTCTTTAATAACACAGCTTTTCTTTCAAAACTCAGTTCTCTCTGGATAGATGTCACTATTGTACAGTGAAGTCATGCCTAAAAGACCACCGTGTTTAGAAGACAGACCAAGTATTAGTGGTTTACATGTACATGTACAAGTATGAACCACTTCAGTGCATATTATGATGCAGTGTTATCTTCATGATATTGCATATTTAATGTTGCAATAGGTAAATGTAAACAATAAATATTGCGTTGCTAGTTTTTAGCGCCAATATTTTGGACTCTGGTTGAGCAGACGACAACAGTACAGCAAATAAATAAATAAAAAAACTATGCAGCAGGGTTTCTATATCTTATTTACCGATCAAAAGCACGGACATGATGTTCTGATTTTTTTCTTTTTGATGACGGATATATCCGTCTTGCGCATTCAGGGAAAGTTAACGTCATGACGGTTTATATCCGTCATACGCACTGAAGTGGTCAACTGAGTGGTTTTCAAAAAGTTGTCTCAAAAGACAGGTGGTCAGCTTTAAAGAGAGTGGTCTCTCAATATAAGTTCCACTGTACAAATAAATGTATGTGTACAAAATAATATTTTTTAACTACCGGTAATAATTTACATATACAGTAAAACCTGCTATAGCGGCCACCTCTATATAAGGATTACCAGTTTATAAAGGCCAGTTTTTTCAAGTCCCTTGACTGCATACTTCAACTAAATTGTATACATGGGTCACCTTCACATAAGGGTAAATATTTTCTGGTCCCTTGGGTGGCCCCTATACAAAGGTTTCACTGTACATGTGCAGTTGTGTGTATGAAATTAAATGATCTTTTTTAACTACCAATAATGATTTACATATACAAGTATGCTTACAAAATTATCTGTTTTTAACTATCGGTAATAATTTACATATATAGATGTGTCTACAAAATTAAATAATCTTTATTTAACTACCAGTAATGATTTACATGATTTACATATTCATGTACTCGTATGCTAACAAAATAATCTGTTTTTAACTACCAGTAATAATTTACATACTGTAAATCTTGAAATTTTCATGGGACCTAAGTTCTACAATACAGAAGTTCTAAATTTATTTGCGAAATGATATTTTCGCAATGTCCAATGCCCATTTCGTCATACTATTATCATACTTCATTACGCGATAATTTTATTTTCGTGAGCAGGAGGTCTTGTGAAATTGCAAATGAATTAAATCCTCGCAAGTAAAACTGGATTTGCAGTATACAGGTATGCTTACAAAATTATATTTTTTTTTAACTACCAGTAGGCTCAATAATGAGTACAAAACCAATCAATTACACTTGTTCATATATCACAGTAGTGTACAAAATAAACAAATAAAAGTGTAACAAAAGAAATAAATAACATTATGAAATACAGAACAAAATATGAAAAAAAAAATTATTTACAAAACATGGAAAAACAAAAAAGACGGAGAATTGTAAAGCTTATAAAATCGACTCACTATCACAGTAATCCTTAACAGGATATCAATATTGCGGTATCACTTTTTCTCTAGTTTTACAGCCATCTGTCCATCCATCCATACGAGATTATAATATGGTTACCTACCTTGGTATGTAAAATTGATAGTTGACCAACAGTCTAGAGAAAAAGAAAATTACCATACTACATAGCTATAAAATTTGATTCAGTGATTAAACAGGTAAATATATAGCAAAATAAATATAAATAAAAATATACAGTAGAACCTGTCCTAAAAGACCACCTCTTCTCTGCCACTGAAATGTTGTCTTGAAAGACAAGTGGTCTTCCAAAAAGGTTTTATCTTAAAAATATATTTACATGTAACTAAGAGGTTTTCAGAATGTGGTCAGACAAGACAGGTGGTTTTCTTATGGCAGTGGTCTGACAAGACTAGTTCTACTGTGTGTATATATATATATATATATATATGTATATTAATACTTGTGACTAAAATTTGATCAAGTGTGAGAAATCAATGGGTTTTCCCTGTAGTTATCCGATTTGAAATATCAATAACAAAATTCCATAATAGAACCATTGCACTCTAATCATGATATAGGGTTCCCAAACTGAAAGACAATGTTACCGTTTACTTTAAAAAAACAAACATGATGTCATATTCAACATTGTTGTAAGCAATAGGATATGTCATATTCAACACAGAATGTCATATTCAACATTGTAATAATCAATGCTGAATGTCATATTACAGTGACATTCAACACAGAATTTCATTCAACACAATGTCATATTCAGCATTGAAATAATCAATACTGAATGTCATATTTTGATGTCATAATCAATACAGAATATCATATTACAGTGTCATATTCAACACAGAATGTCATATTCAACAATGTAACATTTTCATATTCAACACAGAATGTCATATTCAACATTATTATAATCAACACAGAATTTAATATTCAACATTGTTATAATCAATACAGAATGCCATATTCAACATTGCTATAAGAAATACAGAATTTATCATATTTCACATTGTTATAAGAAATACAAAATATCAGATTCAACACTGCTATGAGAAAAACTACAGAATGTCAATACATATTCAACACTGTCATATTCAACATTGTTATCAACAATACAGAAAAAAACACAGTATGTTCATCAACACTGTCATAGGCCATAAATACATCTATACATTGTAATATCATATTCAACATTGACACTATTTTTCAAAAATAATATCACAGATAATAATGACAAATAATAAGAGTGGTCATAAATAATATCACAGATAATAACATGAGCACTAATGGTTACTGTATAATGGCCTACCCAGCACATGCTGTTTTGCTGCATATAAAGCTATAATCAATACATGACTGAAAAAATTTACACTTTTTTCTGATTGGTCAAACCACTGCTGAGAAGTAGGCTAATCATCACATGATTAAAAAAAAATTACACTTTTTCTGATTGGCCAAAACACTGCTGAGAAGTAGGCTAATCATCACATGATTAAAAAAAAATTACACTTTTTCTGATTGGCCAAAACACTGCTGAGAAGTAGGCTAATCATCACATGATTAAAAAAAAAATTACACTTTTTCTGATTGGTCAAAATACTACTGAGAAGTAGGTTAATCATCAGTTGTCTAAGAAGCAGATTTTTTTTCCAAGATGGCTATCAATTTCTCATCATAAAATAAATGCGTGTAAATTCTAGATGCATCTAGTATGCTTCTAGAATTAAAGTACATAGATAATAAATTAACATACTGTATAATAAGAAAATTTCATTGTGGTTTGAATTTCTTCTATTTCATTGTTTTCATTTATCAAGAAAATTTAAATCATGTCGAAATTTTACATAAAAAATTACTCCCGGTGAAAGTAATACAATAGGTTTTTTTGCAAACAGGTTTTTTATTTCAAAGAAATCTTATGTCAACAAATTTGTTTTATTTTCAAAACTATGAAAATTTTAACCCATCAATATTTTTTGATTTGACAGCATTTTGGTGGACAATGTATCGGTGCAACTGAATTATAAGTTTGCATAATTAATATTCTAGCATTTCACATCATGGAGCATGCCTGACTGGTCGGCCTCCGTTTTTTTGCTCCCCCTGACCAGATAGATGAATTTGAGCTGGTCGGCCTGGATGAACCTGTAGGCGAGGTCAAACTCTCCGTCCGTTTTGGGGCTGACTTCTCATTAGTTGTGTTGTTCTCTGTACCGTCATCCTTCTCAGAATTTTTTCCTTTAGGTTTTCCACCACTCGACTTTATTTCATTCAGAAGTTTTCTTTTATCTCCATCCTTTGCAGAATTTCTCACCTTTGGCTCGTATTCTTAAATGATAAAAGTCAACTTATAAATCTGTGAGTTTCATTGTAGGAACATCTGTTTTCAATTATCGACAGGAAGTCTTTATCACCCATAGCAACCTACATTTACATCAACGTAAATAATAAGTTAATGAATTAGAATAACACTCAAGACAAGGGTGTCCCAGTAGCACAGTGGCTAGAGCACTCGCTTCTCACCGATGCAACTTGGGTTCGATCCTTGGATTTGACAGGGGAGTATGTGAGATGGTATGGTGGTCGCCAAGTCAGACACGTGGGTTTTATCCGTGTACTCCGGCTCCCTCCCACAGCAAGGATCCCTGACCACCAACATCAGTGCCAACAAGGGACATTAATATAAGTTGACATAACTTGCTTGTCAATCGTTGTAAAATAAAAGTAAGTTTAAACTTTAAAGGGTGACTAGTGTGCAATTGTCATATGTTTCCATGGTTTTTATACAACCAATGATAAAGATTTTTAAGCCCCTTTTTTTTTGACTTTTAGAATGTTTCTTTCAATGGGTTTGTTTGAAGGGGCATTAGTTGTTTTTTTTTTTCAAAATCATCGTTTTTTTTTTTTTTACTACTTAGATTGATACACAATAACAAAAACAAACTGGCTCACTGGTTCTTGAGAAGAAGTTGAAAATGTATAAAAGTTAACAACAGCTGATGCACGTCGCATGACAAAAGACGATTGCTATAGGTCTCCTTGAGCCTTTGGCTCAGGTGACCTGAAAAAACATTAAATTGTCATCAAGGTTCTTTCATATTTCCTTGCCAGTCCTCAAAATACTTCTTGGAATTCCCCTAAACACTAAAGTCATCCAGCGGTACAGCATCACAAAAATGCTGTTCTCCAAAGGAATATACTTGGTCAAGTGTCTATAGGATTGAGCTAATCTTTCCTTCATGATGAATAAACATGCAAGAAGTAGTATTCAAACACTTTGATGAAATTAATCAAGCTTTTTTTCATTAAATTCAAAACACTTTTTACGTATATTTTTGTTTTTAAGCACTTTTCAAGGACTAACTCTATATTCAAGCACTTTTCAAGGACTAACTCTATATTCAAGCACTTTTCAAGGACTAACTCTATATTCAAGCACTTTTCAAGGACTAACTCTATATTCAGGCACTTTTCTAGGTCTGTGCGCACTCTGGTTTTACTCTGAAGCACTGTTTATCTCTGCATGAAATATGGTTAGTCTAGGTGAAAAAATCACTTAGACATGACTCGGAGAAATAAAAACAAACAACATGAGGGATAACTCTGAGAATAAGGGTGGTATTTGCTAGATACTCCAATTTGCAAGAGGCTTCTATCATAAATTTACATGAAAATTATTCTCTGGCGATATTAAAATGATTTTCAGTATCAGATGAATTTTCTCACATTTTCAGCTTCTTTTACTCAACTGTCAGTCTGAAAAGAAGCTGAAAATGTTAGAAAATTCAAACAAAATGCACATTTACTCACATCTTTTTCACTGATACTTACCATGAAATTTGCGTTTAGCTTTGGTTGACGATTTAAACTTTTTAGCAAGAACATCAGAATCCAACTTCCGCAGCCAGTCAACGGTATAATTGATGCCAACATCAGTGGTTTTCTTTGTCTGTATGGTAGCGGTCATATTAGCCAGGACTGTAACATTCATCCGCTGTGCATGTTTGGGACACAGCCATGTGGTCTTACCACTTGATAAGCGACACCTGTAATTTATATGACCCATAATGCAACAGCTAAAACATTACCCACATTTGTGTGAAGTACCATACAACAAGAGTATCACAAATGGTACATTTATACACATGCCCAAGATATGCCCTGGACAAAAACATTTCACAGACTACCATGGTGACCTTGACCTTTGAGGTACTACTTTGAGTTTAATTGAGAACAACTGTTGTGTAAAGTTTGAAAGTTTCCCTTTTGTGGTGTGAGAGATGTGCTCTAGACAAAAATATTTTACTGATTGCCATGGTGACCTTGACCATTTAAGTATTAATTACCTTGAGTCTAATTGAGAACAATTGTTGTGTGAAGTTTGAAACTTTCCCTTTTGTGGTGTGCAAGATATGCTCTGGACAAAAATATTTTACAGACTGCCATGGTGACATTGACCTTTGAAATATGATCTTGAGTCAAGGTCATGCCACATCACCTCATTGAGAACAACTGTTGTGTGAAGTTTGAAAACATTCCTTTTTTGTGGTGTGCTAGATGTGCTCCAGACAAAAGAAAAATAGTAGATTTCTCTCAGTGACCTTGACCTTTGAGATATGACTTTCAGTCATGGTCATGATACACTGTTGTATTGTGAACAACTGTTGTGGGAAGTTTGAAAACATAATTACATTTTGTGGTGTGTGAAATATGGTCCAGACAAAAGTATTTTACAGATGCATGGTGACCTTGGCTATGACCCTGAGCCAAGGTAACGACACATCACCTTTACATAAACAACCACTGACATTGCCATACATAATATGTCCCGTCTAAAGAAACACATATAAAAATGAATATTTTACATTTCCTAAAAGGTGTCGATTGTCACCATACTTGTATACCCAATGTATAGACATGTACAGTAAAACCTGTTATAGCGACCACCTGTGCATAAAGACCACCTGGTCATAAAAAATGATTTTTGCTGTCCCCAATAGTACCAATTGTGTACAAATCAGCCTCTATGTAAAGACCACCACCCCATAAAGACTGGTTTCGTTGTGTCCCTAAAGGGGGGTCTTTATATACAAGTTTTACTGTATCTGTTTCAGAAAAAAAATTGTACAGGGAACTATATTGTGGTTTTTTATTTGTTCTGATAGTGTTGAAACTCTCTGACCCATTCCCTAGAATAGCAGCTGTTCCATCTATCACTACCACTTATAAACTTGTCATAGAAAAAAAGTTCAATAAGGCAAGTTTAGATCTAGTTATATCATGTATATCCAATCTTATGAATTCAAAGTGTGAATATAAGGAATAATTTTAATTTTTTCATGTTTTCATGATGTAACAACATAAGGTTCTACGGACATATTTCATGAATCACATTAGCCAACAGACTGTTGAGTATGGCAGAACATACCAATATCACAAATACATGCGATAAAAATAGAAACAAAATATAAGTAGAAAAACCTGGAAAGTCCTCCGTATGTTTTCTTGATGTCTAAACCAAACACAAGATTTCTGAAGTCGTGGTATTCACTGACAAAATCGGGAACGACGGCTTCGGTCGACTACAAAAAGACACAAATCAGAATCCATATTGAATGACACGCATGTTTCGTGTAAACACGACTTATAATTAATGTTGTCATGTCAACGAGTATCTATTAAGCAATCTGAGACTAGCAAGGAAACATTTTTATCTTGGAACCTTGGTATTAAGACCACCTTTCTGACTGACTCAAAGTGGTCTGATTAGTGAAGTGGTCTCTTTAGTGAGTTTCTGTACTGATTGAATATTACTGAAGAGACGGGAAATTCATGGTCTTAATTGTGAGGTGGTCTCGTAAGAATGAATTTCTTATCGTATAAATACAGAAAAACATACAGTGGTAAAAGTCTTCTGATACAAATATGAATTATCTTAACCCTTTCAACCCTAAGTTTCTAGATAGTATGCTCTTTTCTATGGTTTAGACTGGTCCATTGTGGTCTGTAGGGTTGAAAGGATTTAATACTGCAATAGTTGTACAAATACAGAAAATCATATACTGTAATAATTTAAAACTTTTCTCGTACAAATACAGAAAATCTTATTCTCCAATAGTTAATTGTTATGTACAAATAGAGAAAGTCTTAAATAATGCAACAGTTAATTGTCATGTACAAATAGAGAAAATCTTAAATACTGCAATAGTTAATCTTCTCATACAGATAGAGAAAGTCTTAAATACTGTAATAGTTAATCTTCTCGCACAAATACAGAAAATATTACATTATTGTGTAACCACCTGGTAATGGATTAGTGAAGTCAGTCAGAGTATGCCTGATATATGTCATAACCTAATAGTTGGTTTTATACAGTTTAATACTAGTTACTGGATTTTTTCAACTTTCGTATATTTGCGAAATGCTTCAGTTAATCTCTAAATACTACAAGTGTTCCAAATAAGACCACTATTTATTTAATTGTTACTATAATTAAATTACGTTTTTGAGGCGATATTCAGTTTTATATCAGCCGCCATTTTAATTGACATGCCTGAAAGTTGTAAATCGGAAATACGTTGACAGGAATTACATTAAACCGGAAATATAATCAACCAGAAACGACATAAGTACCGGCTAGACAATCAATATTCAATATTTCAACACAGTAAAACCTGCTATAGAGGCCACCTCTATATAAGGATTACCTGTTTATAAAGGCCAGTCTTTTCAAGTCCCTTGACTACATACTTCCACTTAATTGAACCTGTGTATAAGGGTCACCTGCACATAAAGGTAAATATTTTCTGGTCCCTTGGGTGGCCCCTATATACAGGTTTCACTGTACATTGGAACTTTGCCTAAAGTCCACCTTGGTTAGGAGAACACCTCACATTTAAGACCTTGGATATCGAGTCTCTTGAAAATTTTTATAATATTTAATCCATTTGCAAGTGTTGAAGGGAAAAATAACCCTTCATACAGTAAACCTTCATACAGTGACCTTTTTGTTATAGTTTCTAGTTTAGACAACTATTTAGATAACGAGTATAAAATTTTTAACCAACAAAGATGGTTTCTTACTTCAAAGAGCCATTTGATGTAATTTTTTCCGTCAGTATCTGTCATGCAGTTCAGTAACATGTCTTTACTGTGTTTCATGATGGCCGTCAATCTGGAGAGGTATGGTGCGTATTTTTCCAAGTAATTTGAACCAAAATCTTCCGGTAAAACCATTGGTTCACAAACAGAGTGCCATCCCTGTTTTAAATCAAAGTATGATAAGTATTACTGTGGTTACCATGGAGATAATGTTTATTGCTTCACTACAATACAATATTGCTTCAATACAATTAAGTGTACTTTAATGACTCAACATTTGATAAAAAGCGAAAAACATCAAAATCTTAAATTTCATTTTAAATTTCAATAAAAGTATTTAAGAAATACAACACAAATTTTGTAATCAATATTTAAGCTAAAGAATTATATAGCTGCAAGTGGTAATTGCCAATTAGGAACAGCCACCACATAGCAAGGTGGGATGTACAGATTTAACTTGCTTTAATTGCTTCAGCCAACCAGGAAGAAAAATCTCTGCAGAATTGAATTATAGGTGTGTATTCTGAAGTCTAAAATGCAGCATTCCGTCATCAACACCAAAATATAGTGCACCGTTTACTCCCACTGAAGTGCCGCCTTACAAACCACCGCTGTTACACGTCACCACATGTGGGCAATGAATGTGTCTGCTACTTAAAAACTACCACAGAAGCCTTTATATCTACAGTCATACTTGTATTAGAGGCCACCTCTGTATAACTAGGACCTGTCTATAAAGACCATTTGTCAACTTATTTAAAATTAAAAACCTTGTTATAAAGGCCACCTCTCTATAAAGGTTACTTTTGCCTGTTCCCTTGAGTGGTTTTTATATACTGTAAACGTGGAAATTTATGTGTGGGGGGTAATTTAATTACCCTAAACATGCAATGAAGAATTTTTCATTTAAATTACCCCCGTGTACCAGTCCCGCAGTTGTGCTGTGAATCATTTTTTGATACAGGACTGGTCACAGTAAGGTGTGACATCACGTAAAATACCCCCACACATATGGTTTGCATAGGAAAATCATGTCATTAGCAACACACAAAAATATCCGCGTCTACAGTATAAGTTTAACTGTAAGTATAAAATTCATAAAGCAAAGGTAACTGAAACGCATCTTTCGAACGTAACTTTTGCAATCAAGTGTCCTTTGTTATGTTGATATAGGATACCGGTGAGTTTTTTTGTTTTTTTTTTTAAAAACATTTACCCATAATGCAATGCCGTTATTCCAGCATCAGCCTAAATTTGAAAGATTTTAAAATACCTCTTCACATTCACATAATATATGTATACAGAATCTCCTCATAGCGAACCCTGTGTTGACAATCTCTACGTCCTTTTCTGGAAAATCATCACCCTCCACTTTGTCAATATCTTTGGGAAAAATATAAAACAAAAATGGGATGTATTTACATGTAAAAAAAGACTATGCCGCAAAGAGCAGGCACGTCAGAAGTATTAATTTATAGATTAGGGCTACAGCCCCTAGAACTCTGGTCATTGATGACTATTTTGATATGTTTTATCCGTCAACTGTTGTCCCCGAATCAAAGTCATCCTAGATTTCATTGGTATTCATTTGTTTAGTATTAAGAACCTACATTGGCTGAAATGTCAATTTCCGGAACTCTCTATAAGTCAGTCTCTTGAAACCTTGAAGACTTTTGGTGGTCCTGTGGACTTCAAGGTATCGAGAGTCACCTGTATGTGTGTGTGTGTGTGTGTGTTTGTGTGTGTGAATGTGTGTGTGCTAGCCAGTAATCTGTACAATTATCAGACAGACAAATTAAGCTATATTTAGTAACAAATTAAGCTATATTTAGTAACAAACCAATAGATCCTAAACATAATTTGAATTTGATTTTTAAATAGTGTTTTTGCCTGAGCTAACAATTTTTCAGTTATATGGTGGTAACCGGTTTTTATTGGTGGAGGAGAGAACCCAATTACTCAGGAAAAGACCTCCAGCCTTCCACAAGTAAACCAGCAAACTTTCTCACAAAAATCAGCTTAGGTTCTCTGACCAGAAGTGAGAGACTTCATGGTTCAAATTGTGGTGCTCTAACCACTTGGCCCTCCTCAACATAATTATAGACATGTTAGTGATAATATCTGTATACTTAACAAATACACTTATAGACATATAAATTCTAACATTGATAATTGTCTCCCCTTTCCTCAGCTCAATAAATTCACCTGTATTTTCTTGTTCTGACTCTTCCTGTTTTATTATATCCACCACAAACAGTCTAGGATATGGCTCTAGTTCCTGTGATGATGCGTAGTTCGTTATTTGCCTATGAAATTTTCTCTGGGCTAGTTCATACAATTCCTGTAATGACAGAAAAATGATTGAACGCTACCGATAAATGTGAAATACAAGCAGGAAACTTAAGTTTCCAACTAAATCTATTCTAATGATCCTATCAACAATAACAGAGTTTGAGTGACCTTGACCTTTGTGCTTTTTCACCAAAACACGAAATTTAAGGGCCTGCAATAGACTACTGTAAATCCGGAAATATTCGCAGGACTTTATTTTCACGATACACAAGTCCTAAATTTATTCGTAAGATGATATTTTCGAGATTTCGAATGTCCATTTTGTCATACTCTTATATCATACTTCATTACGCAATATTTTTATTTAGACGAGCCAGAAGTCTCACAAAAATTACAATAATACACAGACAAAAATCTTCCGAAATGTTCTTTTGTAGGGTTTGCATTTGTGAACTCAAATGCATACCAAATACAAAGCCTGAGTATCTTTTACGATTCAAACGTTATATGGCTATGATGCACCATACCTCTCCAGATTGACGGTTATCATGAAACGCAGTAAAGACATATTACTGAACTGCATGACAGATAATGACGGAAAAAATTACATCAAATGACTATTTGAAGTAAGAAACCATCTTTGCTGGTTAAAAGTTTTGTACTCGTTGTCTAAACTATGAACTATAACAAGCTATTTTTAGTGCCAAGGGCACAATCAACACAATGAGGGGCACTATACCAAATTGGCGACAAGCGTGGTCAAGGTCACTGACCATGCTGTGACTGAAAAAGGCTTCATTACTGGAGTATACCATGTATATACCGTAATCGGCCATGTATAATCCGCATTTACGTATTATCCGCACCCCCACTTCAGCATCAGATCTTGGAGAAAAAAAGGAGTTCGTGCGTATAATCCGCATCGACTTTTGTCCACGGCCGTATGGCCGAAAATCGTTGGCGAGATTGATTATTATTGTGTATAAGTGCAGTATTACGATCGGAAATATTTTCAAAATTTTCAGATCGGTATTTGAAAGAAATAGATAAATATTTATTTTTTATAAATATATATATATTCGAGATATTAGATAAGGGATATACATGTCGAATATGAAACCCAGTTTATCCTCAATTGTTGAAATGTTATGGACAAGGTTAAGTTCAATTTTAATTGAAAGATGTAACCTTGACCTTTGATCTTTTGACCACAAAATGTATAATGTATCTTCATCTCATCATCTTACATCTATGTATGACATACATGTATGAAAGCTTAAAGGGGCATTAGCATTTTTACTTTTACTACTTTACTTGATGTACGATAGCAAATAAGAGGTACACACGGGCATAAAAAAAATCTTACATTCCTACAAATTTTGTGAAAATAGGTTCAGGCCCAGTGTGGTATTCATATACAGATAGTAAAGTAGAGTTATTAAATCAAGTGCAATTGAAAAAAGTACCAAACCTGGGTTTCACAAGCAATTTTTACAAAATATATAGGAATTTAAGAATTTTTATGCCTGTGTATATCTCTTTTTATTATTATATATCAATCTAAGAGGTAAAAGCTAAAATAAATTTGGAACAAAAACCCCACAACTAATGCCCCCTTAATATATGGAGAACTATAATGTACTCATGGTATTGTGCTTCAAACAAAGTATTGATAGACAGACAGATGGATAGAGCTTGTGCAAAATTACACATAAATAAAATTCTCACGAAATAATACTGGATTTACCGTACCTGGAAATTTTCTTTAGTTTTGTCTTCAGTATCGTTTTCTTTCTTGGGTTTATTTGAATCTTCATTTTCTTCTGACGATGCTCCCAGTGTTTCTATGACCATCTCAAGAAGTTTTTCAAAGACCACCGTACTTTCTAGCTGAAAACTTATCACAGGGCAGTTAACAGATAATATTCCAACCTGAAAAAAAAAAAAAAATAATGAGATAATATTTCAGTCTGAAAATAGTGGTTCAATTTGTAGAAGGTATCAATATAATGTACAGTGCAACCATGTCTGAAGACCGCCTTGCTTAGGTGACCACCTCTCATTTCAGACCATAAATTTCCAGTCTCTTGGCAAAAAATTAAATAAAAAAAAATACAAACCTCACTTGAAAGACCACCTCACTAATCAGACCACTTTGAGTCAGTCAGAAAGGTGGTCTTGATAGCAAGGTTCAAACTGTTATAGCTTTTGAAACAGTCGGATAATATTTCAACTTAGAAAAAAAAAAAGATAATAGTACAGTGGAACATAGCCTATAGACTACCTCACTTAGGAGACCACCTCACTTGGGAGACCACCTCACATTAAAGATCAATGTACAGTCTCTTGAAAATTTGTAAATAAATATTAAATCAGTCAAGACCCTCACTTTAGAGACCACCTGTGTAATCAGACCACTTTGAGTCAGTCAGTAAGGCAGTCTTAAAAGCAATGTTCTGATGTATTTTTAAAATACTGTTATCCCATGGTTCAAAAGGTATGGGACAGGTTGTACCTGTATAATAAGACAAGAAAATACCTTAACCGAACATGACAAAGTCTTGTTTGTAATAATTAATAGGAACTTTAGAATTTTTTATCATGAAATATTTGTATCAACTATTACTAGATGTTTTTGATTAAAAAACGTACTCCCAGAAGTGAGCCAACTATGAAGATTGTAAAGTCCCATAACTCTGACATTCACTTGCAAAGTCCCATAACTCTGGAATTTGATTATAAAGTCCCTATAACTCTGGAATTTAATTGTAAAGTCCCATAACTCTGAAATTCACTTGCAAAGTCCCATAACTCTGGCATTTAATTATAAAGTCCCATAACTCTGGAATTTAATTGTAAAGTCCAATAACTCATTGTAAAGTCCCATAACTATGTGATTTAATATCGCCCAATCTTGGCCATAAACAAACTTAACAATGGCAGTTCTAGATCTTTTTGATTGGAGCTTTATACTGGTTAAAATTTCTTTGATATCTGTATTCCATATCACAAATCACGTTAAACAAGACATATAATCTCAACCTCCAGATCTTTCGAACTTTTAAAATGATTTATATCAAACTCCTTAACTTTAAATATTCTTACACGTAAGATAACACTGAACTGTAAATACAGAGGAACCTGTATTGAGAGACCACGTGCACCTGTCTTTAGAGACCATATTTTAAAAAATTACTCCATTAAATACATCTGTAAACCTCTTTTGAGCAAATAAAACCTCTTTTGAGTAAATAAAACCTCTTGAGTAAATAAAACCTCTTTTGAGTAAAAAAACCTCTTTGGAGTAAATAAAACCTCTTTGGAGTAAATGAAACCTCTTGAGTAATCACCTGTCTTAAGAGACCACATTTTGATGGCAGAAAGAGTGGTCTGTCAAGACAGGTTCTACTGTATGGTGATTGTTATTCATAAATACATTCAAACTATTTCTGTGTTATGATTCTTATTTTTGCACTAAAAACCTTTAGATAACATTTTGTTGTTTTTTAAAGAGTACAAACTGGTTTTGAATTTTCTTTTATTTTTTCATTTTGTTTTATGAATAATGTATTACGCCCCTCACAAAGATTTTTCAGTTATATGGAGGCGGCCATTCTTTTTTTATGTGGATAAGAGAACAGTAGTAACAATGTATCCAAGAAAAGACCACGGGCCAGTAAACTGGTAAACTTTCTCACAAAATTGGCTTATGTTCCAGTAAGGGTCGAAACCTGCGCTGACCAGAAGTGAGAGATTCCATGGTTCAAAGAGGGATTCTCTAACCACTCAGCCGTAGAGGCCCCAACAAACTCGTATGAATATCAGGTGACAATTAAGATCCACCTACTTCACTCTGCCTCCATGAGTGTCTAACCACTCAGCCGCAGAGGCCCCAACAAACTCGTATGAATATCAGGTGACAATTGAGATCCACCTACCTCACTCCGCCTCCATGAGTTTCCCGTACCAACGACACACACAATGATTGGCAGACCCAACACTGTACTGGCATAGTGAAACTCTTTCTTACAACTCGGTGACTGTACATATTCATCCGAGACACAGGCCACCATGATTTTGGCTTCCAACAGGCCCTTGGCTATCTCATCGAACAGACCATTCTGTAAAAATCACAAAACATACAGCATTCAAACCAAAAAATCATTCGCTCACCTGGATTTTGTGAAATGATGACAAGAAGAACAAAATTTTTAAAAAATCATACTGTATACTTGGAAATTTTTGCCCTAGGAAATTTTCGCCCTTTTTCAGCCTAAAACAAATTCACCCCATCTAGGATTCACATCAAATGACAAAAGTTTCATTGATGGCATGTACATGTATGTCAGTGCTTCAGTAATTTCGCCTGAAAAATTTGTTTCCATTTTAAATTTGCCTTCTTGTCCAAGGGCGAAAACCTTGCAGTAATTTATTTAATGTGCCAGAAACTATGCCAGAAATGTGCATGTGCTTGCCATTAGCATATATTCATGGCTCAGTTCTGGTATATTTCTAGCACACTGACTAGGCAGATAAAGGTCTTTTTCAGTTGTGCTTTTGGCACACAGTATTATATTACAATAATTGTATGCCAGATGTAGGCCAGAAGCAAGAAATGCAAAAATCTAAAAGTACAATTCGCCAAAAGTGTGCCAAAGAGAAAAATGTTTCATTTCTACTGCATAATAGTTTGTAGAACAAAGCCACAGGGCAAAATTAAATCAAAAATAAATCAAAGCCTAGTGAGAAGAACTTTTTTTTAATTTAATGACACCTGGTAATTTGGTAGGGTGCAAAAAGTTGAGAAAAAAAAGATAAATTATACATCCTACCATTCCAACTCTCTCCACATCTATCCAACACTTCACTCCTTTATTTTCCAAGTATTCCTTTATATCTCTAGGATCACCAAATCCAAGACTTGCAGCTTCTGCCCTGAAAAAAAAAATAAAAGAAAAATTCTTTTACTTTTTTTGTTTCTATTTCCAAATAAGTAAAATAGTCAGATATAATGTAACATACATATGATACAGTAGAAAATTAACATATGTTACAAAATGTTCAAATACAGTAAAACCTCTTAATAATGCCCCCCCCCTTCCTATTTCAATTGCCACCTCACTTAGTGCTGCAAATTTTGCTTGCACTTTGAATTCGCCCTCATATCTCTCCAGGTTGAAAACAGTGAAAACAAAACAGGGGGCAAAAAGTTCTAAGTGTACAATATACAGTAAAACCTGCTTTAGCGACCACCTGTGAATAAAGACCACTTGGTCACAAAGACCATTTTTTGCTGTTCCCAACAGTACCTCGGTTTACAAATCAACTTCTATATAAAGACCACCTCCCTATAAAGACTGGTTTTGTTGTATTCCCAAGGGGGTCTCTATAGACATGTTTCACTGTATATTAATTTACGGCTGAAATTTACCGATCAGTCAATCGAGATGTACATAATACATATATCATGTATATTGACCAAACAAAGTGTACAATGTAATGTTTCACACTACAAACCTTGTTCCTAGCTTTACAGCTTGGGCCGAATTCTTCCAGCAGTAACTGATAAAACACTCCGGACTGTTCTCCTTCTTTGCGTTTATGGCCGTATTCATCAATTCCTCAAGTTTCGATAGCAGTTCACCCAGCTTCATGTTGTACACTGATTTTTTGGAGTTTATCATATTCACAAAAGACTACAAAATACAAAACATTGGGGGTATACTTCGAATACTTTTGAACTTTTAAAAATTTTAAAAAGTAGTTTTTATGCCACACTCAGCAATTTTTCAATTAAATGGTGGGGGCCAGTATTTGATGGTGGAGAAGAGAACCCCAGTTACAATGTACCCAGGAAGAGACCACCGACATTCCTCGAGTAAACTGGCAAATTTCTCACAAAATCAGCTTAGGTACAAGCGGTGCTCGAAAATGCGTTGACTACATGCAGAAGTGAGAGACCTATGCCCTAACCACTCATCCACGGAGGCCTCAGTACTTCAAATACAATAATGTTGAACCATACATATATGTGTACGTAATTATAATGTTTGTGTAATCATTTCTATATTTAAATGTATTTTTCTACGTTGCACTGAATGATTGAAGTAACAGCCAAGTATGAAGACTGTTAGTGTCTCTGATTGGTCAGTTATGATGGTCAGTACATGCACGAGAAGTTCTGATGCAGGTAAAAAATGAACATTTCATTCATGCCTTTGCCACACACTAGTATGATTCTATTTACATTGTACCGAAAATGAAATTTTCAATAGACTTACATCATTCTTCTTTATTTTAAGATTAGTAAGGGGAATGGATTTACTCTATTGACATGATTAATGACCTGTGACCTTCATCATTTGGTTTGCTAGATGTAAATGTTCAGTTATTTTTTTAGATAAATCTTCATGCTACCTGCGTGGCAAGAGGCAACTCACAAGTTATGTTGTGCTTAGTTGATAAATATTCAGGGGCTGATAGAACCTCTTTGGGACAGGGTACTGTACCCTTCAACTGGGAATTTTACACCACAATGGGCTAAATTGGGGGAAAATATAGCAGATTTTGCGTTGGGAATGGGTCCTTTTACAGGACCTGCATGTTAATGATATTAATCCCCGATATTCTATTGTCGTTTGAGCAGAGCGAATTAGACAATAACAATATACACACACACACAATAAGATTTTATATTTCAATCTAGAGGCCGGCCAACACGCATTAAGCCGAGTCAACACTGTGGGTTCAAGATCCCCTGGAACCTATGCTGATATTATAGAATGTTGGCTAGTTAACTTTGTGAGTGACCGATGGTCTTTTTCTGGGTACACTAGCTGTTACCAGGATTTTTCCAACATCATAAATTCACCACCATTTTATAACTGAAAAATTATTGAGGATATGTTGAGTGTGTAGGTTTTTTTTTTTTCTCTTGGGTCAGCACAGGTCTGGTATATTTAAGCCTGATTCAATGGAAAAATGTAACATTTTCCCCAATTTCATTCCAGAAAATTCCAAATTTTTAATTATTTAGTGAGAAAAGGGGTATCTTCTGTAATTTATTCAGAAGATAATGAAGATATAAAAACAAATGTAGTTGAATTTTCTTCAGCAAACAAGTTTTGTAAATTTGAATAAATTAGACACTAATGTATTAAACAAGATGTGTTTGTGAAACAAATATCTATGCTGGCAAATAATATGCATACTTTAAATATATTGTCCTACATTTTGACACCCCCTCAGGAGCATGTGATGTCACTGAAGTGTGAGCAACCCCTAGGTGAACTTACTGTCCAAGTTTGGTTACTGTATCACAATCCAAACTTGAAATATTGCACTTTATACGTAAGCGGGACTGAATTACGGACGGACAGACGGACAGTACAACAGACACAGACAGACAGACGATCCAAACACTAGATGATCCCAGCGGACCTTTCAGGCCGGGGGGATAAAATTTTATCTTCAGATATATTTCTAATGCAGCTAGATTTTTCCCAATTTGTGAAAAATATTGCAACAGTCCCTTGTTTCTGTAAACAGAAAAAAAACCTGGTGTTTTATTTGCGAGAATTTTATCTTCACGTAATTTCATGTGACCGAGAACTATAGGTCGCGAAAATAAAAATCTTGCCTAACTTTCTAACTTAAAACTGAAGTGCACAATGCAAAATGGGTCAATTACAAATTATCTAATGTTTATGAATAAAGTTTTAGAAGACAGTCAATATTACATTGTGTGTTCGTAATTTTGTAATGACATGCAATAATAAGTTGATTGTATATCTGATTGTAACAGAAAATTATATCAGATTTGCAGTACATACCACATCCGGTAAAAGAAGACCAATGTTCGATTTTCTCCACGTAAAATTCTCCTCACCGACTACAATCACAACCACTGGTTTTCCTAACGTCAGTTTGGCGTACTTAAATATGTCTGTGCAAGTCGGATCATTTACATAGTTGCTGGATATGAAGACGACAAAGACCGAGGAATCCATCAAAGCTCGTGCCATCAGATCCGTCGAGTATTTGTTGGTAGACTCTGGGAACCAGCTGTACCAGATAAAAAACAATTTAGACAGAAAAATGACAGGTTTGGTAAGGTAATTGTAATTAATAATGGGTAAAAGTAGTAGCACTGGTGTGGTACCTATTCTGGGATGGTACCTATTGTTGGACACTATCTATTTGCATGTGAATGAACTATTTTTTTCCAGATTTTTTAAAATCATCGCTTGCTTCTAAACAATAAATAATACTTGTTACAAAAATCACAATTGATAATTCCAGTACAACCGTGTAATCACTCATCTTTCTATTGTACTATCTTTTCACAAGCTGGTATTGAAGTGATGTCACTACCTCAGCTAAAATACTACTACTGTCGGAGAATAGGTCCTCCTGCAGCATGATTAAGGCATTCAGGTTGAGTTTTTTAAATGGGCTAAATTCACTTTTTGTTTCGTATTTTCCACCAAAACTTATCAGCATCTTAATGAAATCTATTATGATATAAAATTTCAAAAGGAATTCTATCAGTTAAACGGAAGATATTCGGTAAAAACCTTGATTTTTGTCTGAGAATAGTTACCGTACCAGTATAGCATGAGATTCTTTCTATCTGCATTGACAGCATTAAAATGTCATCATTTACGTGTTTCTAACATGTTCTAATTTATGTTTCCCTGACATGTCAGCATTTGTCTTTCACTTGTCATAATTATGTCAACATTTATGCCTGACATGTCATATTTTATGTCTGACCCTGACATACATGTATCATCATTTAACTGTCTTTCACATGTCATAATTCTGTCTTTCTGACATGTCAGCATTTATGTCTCTCTGTCATGATTTTTGTCACCATGACATGTCATAATTCATGTCTCTTACATGACAACATCTAAGCCTCTATGACATGTCATGATTTACTTTTCTTCTACATGTCATCATCTTTATATACAGTGGAATCTCGTTATCTTGAAATTCACGGGACCGCCCCCTTTACTTTGAGATATCCGAAATTCGAGATAACCAAAATTTTCAATTCACATACATGTATTTTCTATTACTTTTGGACAATGAATAAACTAACTTAAGCTATTGATTAATTTAAACTGGATATAAGCATTTTTTATTAGTGACCCATTTTCCTTGACCCATTAACAATCAGTTGATTGTTGAAGGAAATTTCAAGATAACAAGTGATAATTCTTTAACATTTCGATTACTTCGGACCAGAAATATTCTTCGAGAATTGCGAAATTTCAAGATAAAAACTAATCCGGAAAGATATCCGGAATACAAGTAATACAAATATATGATAAAAAAATTGGACCATTTATTTGACTTTGACATAACCGTAAATTTGGACTCATCCGATTCTGATATAACAAGATAACACTGTATTCATATAAAGTACAGTGAAACCTGTTTATAGGGGCCACCCAAGGGACCAGAAAATATTGACCTTTATGTGCAGGTGACCCTTATAAACAAGTTCAATTTAACTGAAGTTTGCAGTCAAGGGACTTGAAAACTGGCCTTTATATACAGGTAATCCTTATATTGAGGTAGCCACTACAGCAGGTTTTACTGTACAGAGTGGCGTAGAAGCTCTTTCATACCTAGACTGTGTATTTTTAGTTTACAGTTTTACAGGCAATAGTAGAGAATAATTCAATGCAAAAATGAAAAACAAATATCATGAATATTATGATATTGGGAACGATACATTTTTTTAAATGCATATATAAATGGCAATCTAAGTCAAACTTTCTACATTTTAGTAAGAGGCGAGACATCTTGATTAACATGTATATCTTTCGGCTAAACATTTACGTATTGTCGCTACCAATGTATGCACCTTGGGCACTTACGTAACTGTATAACTGTCTGTCATACTAAAGAAGCGGACGTGTTCACCTGTCACCAGGAATTAAATCTAAGTCTTCCTTGTCAGGTGTATTAGTGTAAATATAGAAAGAGAGAGGATACATTGGGGAGATAAATGTACCCATAGAGAGACGCTCTCACGAGGGAGCATAGTCCTGAAGTGACATGGAATTAAACTATTTTTGTAAAATTTTTGTAAATGTTGTAACCATACATTGTATATATAAATTAAAACCTATTCTCATTATGACTAGATGAGGGCTACAATTACAGATAAGCTAATACCACTATGCCATCACTATGACGATCAGGAACAACTAACGGGACTATACCACGATATTATCTTATGAAATTCAGTGAAAGAGAACTGTTAAATGAGAGAAATAAAAAAAAACAACAAACCACGAATATCCAACATCCTTGAGATCTTGATACACATCAGCTGGATGAATGACCTTTGACCTGTCTTCTGGAGCATCACTTTCACAGTAGGATAAGAACAGATCTGTAAAAACATTGATCATTTTTTCAAAAAAGTTAGAAAATGTCTAATACTGCATTATTTGCTCTATCTCAGTGAAATATCAATTAGACATTGTCAATTTGGACTTTTTAATAATTGTTGCTTATTTTCTACACACACACATAATATATATTATTTAATATATTGTTATATATATTATATATATATATATATATATATATATATATATACACTGTGTAAGTCAACTCCACTTATAAAAATATCGTATACTATATATATGAATCAGAATCCGGCTATAATGAAGTTTAAATTCATCTCCCTCACACTTCGTTATAAGTGGAGTTGACTGAATATACAGTGGAACCTCCCCTAAAGACCACTTATTAGGAACCACCTTGCTTAGGAGACCACCTCACTTAGGAGACCACCTTGCTTAGGAGACCACCTTGCTTAGAAGACCATCTTAGGAGATAATCGACCACCTTGCTTAGGAGATAATCTTGCTTAGGAGACCACCTCACTTAGACCACCTTGCTTAGAAGACCACTTCGCTTTATAAGCTTGGAGTTGCTTAGGAGACCACCTATAGGAGACCACCTTGCTTAGGAACCTTGCTCCCCTCACTTAGGAGACCACCTCACTTAGGAGACCACCTTGCTTAGAAGACCACCTTGCTTAGGAGATAATCTTGCTTAGGAGACCACCTCACTTAGGAGACCACCTCACTTAGGAGACCACCTTGCTTAGGAGACCACCTTGCTTAGAAGACCACCTTGCTTAGGAGATAATCTTGCTTAGGAGACCACCTTGTCACCTGCTTCATAAGAACACCTTGCTTAGAATAAGCCTTGCAGACCATGCTTAGGAGACCACCTTATAGAAGACCACCTTGCTTAGGAGATAACCTCTTAGGAGATAATCTTGCTTACCACCTCACTTAGGAGACCACTTGCTTGAGTCACCTTGCTTCAGAAGACCACCTTGCTTAGGTCTTAATCTTGTAGGAGACCACCTTGCTTAGAAGACCACCTTGCTTAGGAGACCACCTTGCTTAGAAGACCACCTTGCTTAGGAGATAATCTTGCTTAGGAGACCACCTCACTTAGGAGACCACCTCACTTAGGAGACCACCTTGCTTAGAAGACCACCTTGCACCACCTTGCTTAGAAGACCACCTTGCTTAGGAGACCACCTTGCTTAGGAGACCACCTTGCACACCACCTTGCTTAGATATCTTGCACCATACTTAGGAGACCACCTCACTTTTGCTTAGGAGACCACCTTGCTTAGAAGACCACCTTGCTTAGGAGATAATCTTGCTTAGGAGACCACCTCACTTAGGAGACCACCTTGCTTAGGAGACCACCTTGCTTAGAAGACCACGTTGCTTAGGAGACCACCTTGCTTAGGTGACCACCTCACTTAGGAGACCACCTCACTTAGGAGACCACCTTGCTTAGTTAGACCACCTTGCTTAATTACCACCTTGCTTAGGAATCATCTTGCTTAGGAGACCACCTCACTTAGGAGACCACCTCTTAGGAGACCACCTTCTTAGAAGACCACCTTGATTTATAGTCATTGCTTAGGAGACCACCTTGCTTAGGAGATAAAGAACCACCTCACTTAGGAGACCACCTGTTAGGAGACCACCTTGCTTAGGAGATAATCTTGCTTAGGGTTAAGGAGACCACTTAGGAGACCACCTTGCTTAGGAGACAATCTTGCATTTAAGACCATATATTTCAGTCCTTTCATAAATGAATAAGCACAGAATTTCACTTATGAAACCACCTCACTAATCAGACCACTGTGAGTCAGTCAGAAAGGTTGTGTCTTAATAGTGGACAAGCTCTCTCTCTCTCTCTCTATATATACACACACACACACACACACACACACACACACACACACACACACACACACATTAAATATCTAAATATTTTAATTTTCAAGTCATGTAATCGATTCTGCCAGATTCGACCACTTTTTTCCATAAATTGATATTTTAGGTAATCACTATATGAGTTAACAATAATTACTAAATCATAACCCATTCACCCCTCAAGACAAATCTGGACTGATTTAAGTCATTGATTTATAGAAGAATCTATTGTTTTTTGGGGGGTTGATGAGTTAATACAATAAATGATATTCACTGTTTCAGTGCTTTGTGTTAATTGTTCATGCTTATTTAAAAACGTAAAGACTAGATGTGTTATTGATTTACAGAAGAGTCAATTGTTTTTCAGGGGTTGGTAAGTTAATACCTTTATAGTGTTATGGATTAAAAACAGAGTTGAACTGCTGGTGCCTTGTGTTAAATTTAAACGTAACTAGATGTGTTTTTGAAACACAAATGCCCCTGGTCCCTGAACAAATTTCTATACTGGCAAATAATATGTATTCTTTAAATATGTTAAATATTGCAATGTCATACAGTTTGACACCACTCCTTCCCCGGGGGCATGTGATGTCAGTGAAGTGTGAGCAACCCTTAGATGAACTTACATGTACAGTCTAAGTTTGGCCACAATCCAAACTTTAAACATTGCACTTTATATGTAAGTGAGACAGACAAACAAACAGACAGATGGATGATCCAAACACTAGATCCCCCCCCCCCCCCCCCCAGCAGACCTTTCAGGTCGGGGCAGGGGGCATAAAAATATCATGGCAATTAACATATTGACCCACAGAATATATATGGTCGAACCAAATATACACATATGCCGTATCCAATTTCTGAAACAGCATTAAATTGTACATGTATTATACAGGTATTTTTATCAACCAGTCATGCCAATGCATGTTTGACTAAATAAAACCGCTAAAAAATTACAGTTTGCATGTTAAAGTTATGAATAGATCCTAGAGAGAACCTAGCTACATTTAAAAAAAAAAAAGATCTTTTAAAGAAATGCTTTTTTTCCCCCTAGCATATACAAATACTGATTTTTAAATGCAGTAAAAAATACAAATAGACAGATATATCGGTTAACACAATTTGTCAGCTTATGATATGTTGTAAACTAAACAATAGCCATCCATTTTTAAAGCCCACTACTTAAAATGTCTATTATCGACATCGAGGGATCGAAGTTAGCGATTGAATTCAAACACGAGAGTTCAGTTTAGTGTTCATAGACACAATCAGCAGAGCAGCAACAGCACATAACCGTAATGTTTAAATTTATAGATAGCTTGGTTACCTATGACTAAAGGTATGTATGTACGACTAAAGGTACCACATATCCATTTTTCACTTGCCTAAGGTAGGTTACGTAATAGATGATCTTTTATCAAAATATTAGCTAAACTTAACGACCGTAACTACATTGTATCATAAATTTTTATGCGTGTTAACTGGTTTGACAAGTTATTTTAAATCATTAACAATCACTATGATTGACTTTGAACAGTATTTTGCATTTAACAAATTTCCTGGCCACTGTAACTATTTAAGTTTCAGTTAATCATATATCATTCTGTTTCATTATCTTGGATATATTGTGCCTGAAGGACACCAGGTATAATCCACCTATTATCATACTAAACAGCTTACAGCTAAAAAAAAAAATCTTGCTTTTGTTTTCTTTCACAACTGAGTTTTAATTTGCCAAGTCCCTGAGTTTAAACAATTTACTTAGGCCTATAAGCTCTATAAACAAAGACAATCAAAGACAACGAGTAATTCATATACCTATGTCACTCTACACAGGCAGAAGTTTAACTCTGTACAGGTAAATATATTTATACGTTGTTTTAAAAGACCTTGTTAATCTTCTACAAGAATTGTTGTGCTAAGTTAAATGTATGATCTAGCATTACAGGTAACCATTTTTTTTCACCTGTTATACATCAGGACAATTCATATGTGTGGTAGCTAAAGGAAAACTTTGACAAGGTATAAACACCAATTTTTCAATCGTAACATACTGGACAAATCTTGTGTAGATAACGATAGAAAGATTAGGCAATAGTGTTTGTTCCGCCCAGATAAAAATAGATCACTGGATGTTTGCTGTGGTTAACTTACTGTCAGGTAACGAATTCTGAGTTATTTATATACAAATTATACATTGTGATTTTGACTTTTTTTGGTAATCATATATCAATATATGCCATGATCATGGACATGAATAATTGTCACATGACAAACGGGTGATTATAATATTATACGCTTTGGCTTAGGTCTTACAACTGAATTGATAACAAAAGTATAAGACAATATTCTATATATTGGTATATGTTATTTATAATGATTAGTACATGTTAATGTGTACTACACTGTATGCAATGACTTACCAGTAGTCAATATTAAGGGAAAGTATAACAAAGGCAATATAGTCAATGTTTACTTTTATGTGACTTTATATGTACAATGATGTATGCCATTTTTTGTGTTTTTGTGTTGAATGGTATTGCCATGTGCTTTGTGTAGGGTTTAAATTGTTGTGTACAAGCATACACCTGCACACACACACACACACACACACACACACACACACACACACACACACACACACACACACACACACACACACAATTTTACACACACACACACACACAAAGACACACACTTTATATACATGTAAACAAACACTCATATAGGTTAACCAAGGTTAAAAGTGGCACAACCCAGTTTGGTCAAAAACCAAAATAATATGGTCGAAACTTTCCAAAAATAGGTTGTACAGGTATAGAACATATTGCCTTGCACAGACTCCATGCATTACTGAATCTCTAATACTAGCTTGTCACCCCTGTTATGATTTGATTTAGACTCGTTGTGTTTGTAAACATGTGCCAATTTACCTTGGTAGCTGAGCTGTACACATTAACACACACACACAGACATACACAAAATCATACACATAAAAGATCTTAAATGCAGTGTTTAATTTTCTAGTGACTCTAGAGATTTAAAAATCTTATATTGTGTGACATTGTATGGCATCAAATTAAGATATTTCTTATACAGTAAGACCATGTTATACTGCCACCATTTGTTCAGACCAAATTTAGCATATTATAAAGGGGTTTGGCGATAGGTTGAGAGAAACCTTAAATGAAATGATAGGAAAAATTGGAAATATAGTGTCATAAAGGGAGGTGGCATAATAAAGAGGTTTTACTGTACTTTATGTCAAATACTTAAATTGCTTTGAATTACAACATGTACAATTACAGTATACCGTTATACATTCTAATGCTTTTTAAACTTTTTCTTTTCAGGCTATCTTGGTATTTCGCTGTGTAAAAATTAATTAACTGCAGGAACAGACTACAAAAAAAATCTTGTTAAATCAGAAAAAAAAAAATCTTACGCTACCCATCAAAACAAGATGGCTACTGCCGCAGGACATGATATCAGAGGAAAGTTCATTTGTGAACTATGTGACAGGAGCGACAATGTTAACTGGCGATGTATGGAATGTTGTCAAAACATGTGCAATAGTTGTAATACAATACATCGCAGGACCAAACCCGCTCTAGGTCACCACGTGGTTGATATAAACATCTGGGACGGCCACCGTGTGGACGTCAAGTGTCCAAATCATGATGGTTACGAGTTAAATTTGTACTGCATAGAATGTAACAAGCTTGAGTGTGAAAACTGTATGAAAGAAGAAAAGAAAAGACAATTCCTGGCAGAAAGTGAATGTCAAGAAACCCATAGACCGGAGGAAATCGTAATATCACCTGAGACTATGGATCGCGAGATGCACAGATTGAAGGAAAAATTATTAGGATGTCCGCAACAAAGCTCCGGGATAAAGAATAAAACTACTGTGAATATTCCAAATATAACTAACATAAAGAGGACGGAGACAATCGTTGAAGATAAAAATGGGTCAAAAGAAGTAACATTTACAAAAACTTATCAATTTCAAATGAAAAACGGGAAAATGGAGACGGTTGCCTCCAGCCATGAAAGTAACAAGGAATACCATTCAATTATTTCGGAAGAAGATTACCAGAAGGGCTTTGATCAGCTGACAAAACGAGTCGAAATGTACAAAGAAGAGGAGATGAGAAAAAGTCATCTTCCGAAGTTCCCGGAATTTAAATTAAACCCATCTCCGACATCTTTACAGTTTGCCATTTTACAAGAAATGATTGGATGTCTTGACAACAAGAAATGATACAGGTGAATGGATTATCCACATTGATGGATACTAATTGAACTTTGACATGGAATTATTCAATAATCAATATCAGGGATATAATTAAATCAGAAATTGTTGTTTTACAAGTAACAAGAAATCATCGAATATTGTCTTGACAACAAGAAATGACAGGATGTCCTGATAACAAGTTAAGAAATGATACACATAAATGGATTTATCAAGTTGAACACTGATGGATTATAATTACATGTAAACTTTAGCGTGGAATTAAAAATATTCAATATCATGGATATAATTAAATCAAAATTTGTTGTTTTACAAGAAATGATTGGATATTGTTTTGACAACAAGAAATGACTGGATGTCTTGACAACAAGAAGTGATCAGATGTCTCACATGATTAAACAAGAATTGATTGGATGTCTCGACAACAAGAAATGATACAGTCTTTATAAATGTTTTATCAACATTGATGGATTATGATTAATTTTTCATGTGTTATCATAAACATCCAACTTTACAGATGAATTAAATCAAAATTTGTTATTAGAAAAATGTTGTACAAGAGATTATAGAAAGTAAAAAAAAAAAAAAAAGTAATAGTGTGTCTTGATATAAAGAAATGATACCAGTTCTCTTAGGGACTTTTTGATGTCAAAATGTAGACCTGAAAATTTTGGCCTCTGGTTATTTTCGCCATTTTACGACAGAAGACATATTCACTTTGTCTTAAATTCTCCCTGAATCACCATAGTAACATGAATGGTACTGGCATCTATGTCTGTGCTTCAATTATTTAGCTTCAAAATTTTGCTTTCATTTTTTAAATTTGCATTGCCCTCTCATCTGAGGGCGAAAATGGAGAAAATTAAACGGAGGCGAAAATTTCCAGATATACAGTATTTATCCATCTTGAGTTACAAATTTCCTAAAAAACAATTTAAAATTTGGGTGTATCTCATGCATATCAAATGTGCATGTGTCAAAGGTGAAACTGAAAGCATCGGTCACATGTGTTCCATTGACCAATGATATGAAAGAAAGAGGTAATCGATTACAAATGAAATTTACAAATGTGCTCTAAGTGTGCAGACGTGTATATCACGACCCGTCAACATATCACTTGAGAATTTACTCAAGTCTGAGAATATTCTCAACTATAGACTGCTTAGCCAATCAGATTTCTTGATTAGCCTAAGTCGAGTAAAATTTTTATACCTATATTATCTGATTCACACAAGATGGCAGGGTGGAATTAAACTTTTTGATTTTCATACGAATGATTCTATTCACTTTTCGGTTATGACAAGCTGCACGGGAAAAACATTTTATTTCTCACTGGATACTCTCTTATGTATGGTGACAAGTAGGAATGATTACTCTACTCCGTGTAATTTTAATGTTATACTTGATTATCTAAAATTTAAACTCGTCCAGGTCAAGAAAGGGTTCACAAAACTCGATCCATCCCGTCAGGTTATGATATGGACTTTACTATAGTAATTTCTTATGTTTTAACGTGCCAAACCCAGGTATGTGGGATCCATGAATACCAACCAATGAATTATCTACTAGGATGGATTATGATCATGGTCTAACTTTGTATTATAAATTAATATTATATTTGTATTGTGGAACCTGTCATGAGAGACCACTCTTGTGAAAGAGCACCTGTTTTTTTTTTAAGACCACATTTTGAGAACCACTTGATTAAATAATTTGTGACCTTTAAATAAAAATCATTTTTGAGAGATCACCTGTCTTCAGAGACTACATTTCAGTGGCAGAAGGGATGGGTTTTCCAGACAAGTTCCACTGTGTCATATACAAATTTATATTATATTGTTTTATAGGAAATGCTAAGAATTTCTTGATCTCAATTATTGATCAAAACGAATATCATAAAATGATTTATGAAAAATGACGAATAACAGTTATACTTTATTTTTATTTTCAGATTATAAACATATACGATATACATTCAAATCTAAATTTACCTGCATATTTATTTACATGTCTTTAATTATGTTATATATACAGTAAAACCTCTTTATAATGCTCCTCATTTCATTTGCCTCTTGCTTTTACAACACAGTTTTTTTGAAGTCCACTAAATGTCCAATGTTCCCTATAAGTTCATTGAAAGTTTACCTCAAACTATCATTAAATCCCTTTATAATGCCAAAATTGGGCAGGGCAAATGTTGGCAGTATAACAAGGTTTTACTGTACACAATAAAAAATAAACTTGATATATTTTACAACAATTAATAAACAAGTTTTAAAACTTATATCAATGTCTCTTGTGAGCTCTGATGTTTGGTTGAAGGGTAGGGGCTTACTATTTGAGGATACTGGAGTACCTATAAAAAGCCTGCATGTCTGAGATTATGACCCCCATACAGCCTTGTGAACGTTACTGTCCATCCTGAGGATGAACCCCAGGTTGCAGTTGTTAGTAACAAATGCAAATCCGAGGGTCTCCCAAGCCCTCATGTCTGAGCTTAAGACTGCCATACAACCTCATGCATGTCACAGTCCAACCTGAGGATGAACCCTGGGTTGCAATGGTTAGAAGTAAGTATAAATCTGAGGGTCTCCCGAGCCCTCGCGCCTGAGCTGGTGACCACCATATCACCCTGTGCACTTCACTGTCCGATGTGTGGATGACCCATGGGAGGTGATGGTGAGACATGCCCTAACCATCGCATTAGCTGGACAGCCTCTTTACAAATCACCTCTGTATGGCGGACCCATGGGAGGTTAGACAGAAACCACTTACATGTTTGCAAACAGACTGGCGATAAGTCTTTTTATCGATAGAATCTTATATGGGTGTGTGGAGTGGATAATGAAATCTCCACCCTAGTGGTACAATGTGGTTAAGCTTCTGGTTGTCAAATCTGCAAGTCTCCCAAGGATTGGACTTTCAGATTCATACCATGGGGATGAAATTTCATTTTTTTTGTGAAAATAAAATGTGAAAGTTTATAGTACATTGTCTACAAACTAAATGCAACACAGAGTAACCTGTCTTGAGAGATTACCACACTGATATGGCGTGGTGGTCAACACAGAAAAGGACGGTGCTAACAACTGTGAAGCTGTCATGGCAATAGTCAGGGATTTTTCACACTATTGTAGAGGGCCAAAATATATGGGGTGTCATTTGACTTTTTAATACCATTTAGTGATATCACTTATTCGAATATGTGATATCACTCATTCAATAAGTGATATCACCAATTTGAATGGGTGATATCACCAATTTGAATACCGAATAAGTGATATCACCTATTCGAATAAGTGATATCACTTATAAAAAAAAGAATAAGTGCATGATATCACCTATTCGAATAGGTGATATCACTTATAAAACTTAATAACTGATATCACTCATTCAAATTGGTGATATCACCTATTCAAATATGCAAACAGTAAAAACCTGATTCTCCCCATTTCTTCCATAAATGTAGATTCGGAGTGAATATCACTAGGCCTATATCTATGGAAGAACATCTCCCTTTTCTGTTGCAGGATTTTGATAAAGTTCAGTATTCAAAGCAGACAGAGCTGCTGAAACCATACTGCGGATTCCCGACATTCTCAGCTAGGCTAGAGGACCATGGTCAAAGTTCTGCACAAAATTTGTTTTAAAATTGGTTGAACTTAAAACATCCTATATAATTATTTAGACCAAATGAAAGGAAACAGAAAAATAAATAAAAAGTTATAATGCCCAAGATGGCACAACTCATATATTTGTTAGATCCCGTAAGGAATATATCTTATTTTTTGTGTAGGGAGCATTCATTGGCATTGATTCATAAGTGATATCACCAATTCGAATAGGTGATATCACTTTACAAAACAAACAGGTGATATCACTCATTCATTTTGAATAGGTAATATTACTTATTTGAATAGGTGATATCACTCATTCGAATAAATGATATCACTTAAGAAATTTTTAAAAGTGATATCACCTATTCGAATAAGTGATATCACCTACTTGAATTGGTGATATCTTTTATTGAATGATTATTAAAAAGTAAAATGGCACCCCATAAAAATAGGGTTCCATTCCCGATGCAAGAGGGGGCCTCTGTGGCCAAGTGGTTATAGAGCAAAATCAACATTATAAAATGTTGCTAAAATTCCCAATCCAAATGGCCAAGGCATCATTCTGAAAAAAAGGTGTGGAAAATCCCTGATAGTGATAGCTCTTCTTATCTTCAAACAGGAGAGTTAAAAAATTTGGTGAAATTGACAACTTACGACGGGGCCGGGGGGGGGGCCTCGCAAGCCACTGACCAGCCTTTGTATGTGTACATCATGTGGGAAACAGTAAAAATAGACAAAATGATACTTTACTTCACAATACTGAAAAAATGGTCGGTGGATTTAAACTTCAACAATTTATCTTTAAGTAAAGATTTGACTGAACGAAAACGGGTAACCGGGGTTTACAAAGCTTTTTTTATAAAAACTGGATTGCCAATCATATGACTGAAAACCTCAGCATTGAAAAACCCTAACCCTATGGCCACGTTAATAAAAAAAAAAAAAAAAAAAAAAAAAAAAAAAAAAAAAACCCAATGCAAGAAAAAAGAATGCTTAATTTCCCAATTTGCAGTCGAAATTTCACATCTGAAGTCAAATTACATGAAATTTGGAGAGATCCTTTAATTTTCATACAGTTTTGTGTATGTTTATATTTCCCAATTTAAATCAACATTATAAAATGTTGCTAAAATTCCCAATCCAAATGGCCAATGCATCATTCTGAAAAAAAAAATATGGAAAATCGCTGACAGTGATAGCTCTTCTTATCTTCAAACAGGAGAGTTAAAAAATTGACAACTTACCAATCTTCATGCTTCTGCGGAGGTCCTGTAAGCCACTGACAGCCTTTTGTATGTGACTGAAAAGTCGTTTTCTTACTGCGTTGGTGGCATTCCTAAGCGAGCTAAAAATAGACAAGATGATATTTTGTTATTGGTCACAAAGCCCTCAAAATGTTAGGAAAAAGTCATAAGATGATTTAAACTTCAAAGTAAAGATTTGACTGAATGAAAACATAGATTAATAAATCGAAGATTACAAAGCATATTTTACGTCCCTCAATTATCCTCAACCAAACTGCTAAACCTCAGCATTGAAAACCCTATTCCTAAATTCCACTGAGTCTTTGACTCTTACTTTCAGAAACAAATGGGAAATGAATGCATCATCCAAATTTAATTTAATGCATATGATGGTATTGTTTAGGAAAGGTGATGAATGAAAACATCCCTATCCCAAAACCTCAAACCATACAAGATTGAAAGGGCAACAAGAGGTGTCAGACGGCAATATAGCTCATCAGAAATAGTTTGAGCTAATTTTATTAAAACAGATACATGAAAAAAGAAAACGTTAATTATTTTGAAAAGTAGGTAAAAGGTTTAGGTCAAGGTCACTAGGTCAAAAGTTATGACCTGAAGTGATAGCTCTGGTCATGAGGAATCTGTATGTGAAATATCAAAGCCCTGTCCCTTGCAGTTCAAAAAATATAGGCCAGTTTAAATTTTATGAAAAGTATGTCAATGTCCAAGGTAAAGGTAACTAGGACAAAAGCTAAATGAAAGCTCCAGTCATGGGGAATCCGCCAAGGCCCGAACCTGAGGACCCTCTGGTTGTGAATTGAGCACTCTACCACGGAGCTACGATGGCTCTCTCTTAAAATTGAAGTTTCTCCGAGTTATATTTTAGGACGGCCTTATTGGCGATTAAACATTTTTAAGGGTTGTGCAGCTATCTATTTACTTACTTAAACATAAAGGATAGGTCAACTGACAATGAACTTTTGACCTTTGATTATTAATCATACATTTTCTTCAAGAGCATGAATACTAACCTTGTAAATCTACTACAGCAATGGTGTGAAAATATTTCATGCACTGTAAAAATGGCGCCTTCAGTTCTATCGCTCGACGAACAGTCGATGCATAAAACATATGTGGATCTTTGAGTGTGTGCTTTAAACAATCGGGACATGGCACACTATAGTCATAATGCACTCCTTGGTAGGACTCCATGATGAGTCCCTCAAACACTTCGTGAACGTGGAACATGATATTCTCTGGTATTGGCCCTTGAACTTTGACCACCATCTCTACATCTCTGAAACATAAAGAAAGGAATGCTGCATATCTGGAAATTTTCACCCTTCTACGACAGCGAACATATTCACTCCGTTTTAATTTCTCCGAAATCACAATAGGCTCATGTACTGCATGTACCAGGGAAAAGACCACCGGCCTTCCCCAAATAAACTGGCAAATTTTCTCGCAAAAAGCAGCTTAGGTTTCAGCTAGGCTCAAACCTGCGCTGACCAGAAGTGAGAGACTTTATGACATCAGCAACACAAACAAATGATTAACAGCCAAGGCTCAATGGTAAAACATGGCATTATCTCCAAAAATGATATTTTTTTTTCAATTCACAGAACAATTTTATGATGAAGGAAAAATAATTAAGAATATTTTATGAAATTCTCTGAAAAAGTACCTTGGATCTGATGCCTGGACCTTGCTGAACCCTAAAATTACACAACAAAACCCCATTACATATGTAGAGGGGACTCAGTGGCAGAATGGTTAGAGCATTGTGCTCATTTCAGTGCAGGTTTGAACTCCACTGGAACATGAGCAGATTTTGTGAGAAAGTTTGCCAGTTTACTTGCGGAAGGCCGGTGGTCTCTGTAACCGGGTTCTTTCCTCCACCATTTAAAGCTGGCAACCAATCTATAACGGTAGAATTGTTGAGCATGGCCAAAAAAAAAAAAACGATATTTTAACAAAGACAACAAACAAACTTAATTAGATACCACTGTTTACCTTCACATTCTGATATAAGAGGAGTGATTTTGAAAACAGAGGGAATTTTTAATGATCAGTTTCAAATTTCACCTGTTTTGTTGTATCAATGCTATATGTCCATTTTTCTTTAAGAATGAGCCTCGTTTCCACATCACAGAATCATCGGAGTACTCCTGTAGACGCACCTGCAAAATCATGGAAATTTTTTTCAACTGAATTCTATCTATTTTACAAAAATTTACAAACAAGACAGATAACTCATGCAAATGTTTCTTATTTTTTGAGTGACTATGTATTTTTTTTCAGTGATTACTATTTTTGTGTGTGATCTGTTGAGTTCTGTCATCCACAGTAGGAAAAGTGCTTCGAATTTTCATTTGTACTATGGGCTTATGCCAATGGAATGAGATTTCTTTAATGTGTCATCCTTACCATGGCCAATGTCATTATACATTTATTGACCTGATTGTAGGGAGACATGAGGATTTGTTTACCCAAGGCTTCGCCCTCGGAAAATATGATTTGCCTCGGGCAAACAAATCCTCATGTCTCCCTACAACTAGGACAATAAATTGTTTATTATACCGAAATACAGAATCAATAAAGACTACCAAATAATCTGTGCGAAGTGTTTTCGCATGAGGGAGACATGACACACGCGAGGGAAATATGATGCACGTGAGGGAGACATGAAGTGTAGTTTCCCTGACATGTGATGGCTCTCAACCAATCCTTGACTGTGTTGTATTAATGAGGCATAATAATACTTTTAAATCTTATCTGAAAGACTCATGACCACCTCTTATGTTGAGCACATGTTGATATCTGTTTCAAAAAAGTCTCTTTTATCACTTTCTCAGCTTGGGGATATCAGACCTGCAGCCTTCGGTTGTCCTTCAAAGTAATTATACTCTTAACCAATGAGAACAGTCCAATTGCATTGTGTTTGGAACCTTTTTAATGGCTTAGTTTCTGGACAAACATCAGAATCTGTGTTTTCCATGATTTGTATATTATATTGGGGTCAGGTTAGGTGGGGTAATAGTAATAAGCGCACTCACATCTCATCGTTGTGACCTGAGCTCAATTTTCGCATTAGACACAGTAGTGTTCAAGATAGTGTGGCAGTCTCCAGAATGGACACATTTTTAAAATTTTTATTTTTATTTTTTAGGGGAGGGACACTCTGGTTTCCTCCAACATAATGCAACTCCCTTAGGTGAACATTGGATCTAACAAGAGTCATGTATAGAAGTTAATTTTTGTTACAAAAAGTTGATATATTAGCTCAATCACCCCTAAAGACACATTTGGACTGGCCCAAATCATTGATTTACAGAAGAGTCAATTTTTTTCAGGGGGATGATGAGCATGAGTTAAAGTATAATATTACAAAGCATTTCAAATGTTGTGAGACAATGACAACAGTGTCGAATCAACTACTGACCTGCCCTCTGTTGAAAAGTCCTGCAGGTAAATAATCAAACTTGTAGATCATCTTGGTTTCATAAAGACCGTCATGTTTGTGAAGTTCTGGCCAGTGAAACTACAAAATAAATGACAAGATTTCCATTACACACTGTAAACCATGTATATTTTGTGACAACCTGATTTTGAATTTTCACCTTTTCAGACACATTAGCTTACGGTAATCCATTGTAGAAGTGAGAATGTTAAATTTGGATATTTCCATCACAATCTTGATCAATTCAAGTAAAAATGTAAATTTCATCAAAATATACGAAAATGAGTTTTCTTTAGATGAACGACCTATCGTACAACCTGCTTTAGCAACCACCTGTGTATAAAGACCACCTGGACACTAAGACATAAAGAAGTTTTTTTGCTGTCCCCAATGATACTATTTGTGTACAAATCAACTTCTATATAAAGACCAACTCCCTATAAAGACCACCTCCCTATACAGACCGGTTTGTTGTGTCCCTAAGGAGGTCTTTATATACAAAATTTCACTGTAATTTGATATCAGTTAAATATTTGTGAATGATTATTGTACAAAAATCATCAACCAGTTACAACAAATATGGTTTATAACTGTCAATGACATAAACTCCGATATTCGTAATTTGACAAGTAACTGACAACTTTGACGTGCAATATTTGTTATCTGCACATGAGACATACCTATGTATCATAAAATATCGGTAATAATTAGTGCACCTGGGATTAATATCATCAATATGCGGGTCCGGTAAAAGGCCCAATTCCCAATGGAAAAACTTCTATTTTTTTCCCAATTTTGAGCACAAATTTCCCAATTAGGTTCCCTCTGTTGTTCACATTCAGTATTAAACAATAAAAAAAAGAATTTAGTACATATGTACGAACTGCCCTTTGAAGTCTTCAGATGAAAACCATGTTGTCAGCTAGTTTAATACGAGAGGCTAAATGAATCACAAGTTTTGTGTTTTTATTCTTATGACTTAAATGACCCAAATTATTTTTTTTCCCAATATGGCCCATTGCAACATAAAATTCCCAATTGGAAGGTTACAGGACCCTGTCCCTAAAAGGGTCTATTAACCTCTGAGTACCTTACAGGGCATCAAATATAATGACCTTTCATACAATGTATACATTAAACAGGAACTTGCAATTAGAAAGCTTTAAAGGACATAGCGGGATTAACCTATCGCCAAGTGTCTGACACATGGCTGTCCATGTGCTTTTTTGAAGACAGGGACAGTCTTGACCAATGAAATAGTGAATTAGCTATCAACAGTTATATGAAATGGAATAATATGATATACTATATGATAACTAAGATTCTTACTTCTGGTTTAATCTCTTGTAACAGGCAAGGTACAATGTTGACCTTGACCTCTTCATTAGGCAGTCTGAAGGTCAAATCAAATTCCTCAGTCAAACGAAGCATCCACTGATGCATGTTCTTCGGATACTGTTTCCAAATTTCATGGAGGTCAGTGTGATGTAAGCGTCCATTCTGTTATATTTATATATAAAAAATAAACATAGAACAATCTTAGATTATAAAAACTTATCTCATATCAACATATTTCACACCCCCCCCATTTAACCTGACCTCTACTTAACCTCTTATCCACAGCATTAAAAAAATGATTACCAGTATGTCCAAAACTGGGTCATTTTTGCACAAAAAAAATATATACATATATGGGACATATATATGTGTAAAGCATCTATATTCCGCTTTCTTTTTCAAAAACTACATCACTATGTGTTATGACCCTCATTTTCTTTTGAAAGTGAGGGTCATGACCCTCTTTTGCACGTTCAGAATTTGGCAGGTATGCCACTGCCAATTACAGTCATGGCATCCAAGTACTGAATCAATGCATGTATCAAAGCTATATGGATTCCTTATATGAATCAATGAATACATTTTTGTCAAGTAATTTTTCTGAATCACTATCCGTTTCATCAACTGTTTAATGGTAATGAGATTTACTTGACTTAAATCACCAGCTGATTCAGTCCTGCCCTGTACTCTGAATCACTAAGTGAATCATTTTCAAATGATGAATATGAATCCACTGATGTAGCTGAATCACAAACTGTTTCACCTTTACATGTTCTTTTATATGATTCATTTGGTTTATGGTCCAATACCTGAGATATTCACCTTAATTACACTCTGTTTCAAAGAAACAACACATTGGGTTTATAGTCCCTGGATAGTCCACGTGGATACCTGAGAAATCATCACGTTGGGTCACCTTAATTGCACTCCGTTTCACAGAAACAACACATTGGATACCTGAGACTCTCACCTTAATTGCATTCTGTTTCACAGAAACAACACATTGGGTTTATAGTCCCTGGATACCTGAGACTCTCACCTTAATTGCACTCTGTTTCACAGAAACATCACATTAGGTTTACATTATAGTCCCTGGATACCTGAGATTCTCACTTTAATTGCACTCTGTTTCACAGTAACATCACATTAGGTTTACATTATAGTCCCTGGATACCTAAAATTCTCACCTTCACCAGTATTGCAGATTCTTACCTCAATACTTTTCACAGAAACAGTAACAAAACTCTGTTTCACAGTAACATCACTTTGGGTTTATAGTTCCTGAATACCTGAGATTCTGACCTTAATTGCACTCTGTTTCACAGAAACAACACATTGGGTTTATAGTCCCTGGATACCTGAGATTCTCACGTTAATCATACTCTGTTTCACAGAAATATCACATTGGGTTTACATTATAGTCCCTGGATACCTGAGATTCTCACCTTAATTGCACTCTGTTTCACATCACATTGGGTTTACATTATAGTCACATTACCTGGGTTTACAATTATCTGTTCCATAGATACAATGAGACCTTGGATACAGATTTCTTACTTAATTGCACTCTGTTTCACAGAAACAACACATTAGGTTTACATTATAGTCCCTGGATACCTGAGATTCTCACCTTCATTGCACTCTGTTTCACAGAAAAAACACATTGGGTTTATTTGGGTTTACATTGTACTCTGTTTAACAGAAACCCTGGAAACCATGAGGAGACTCTCACCACTCTAATTGGGTTTATAGTTCCTGAATCTGAGTTTCACTCTGAACAGAAAGCATCACATTTGATTCCCTGGATACATAATTCTCAGTCCCTCTGTTTCACAGATACCTGAGTTTACTCTCACCTTAAACTGCACTCTCACCTTTTCACAGAAAAAAACATCACATTGGGTTTACATTAAAAGTCCCTGGAAACCTGGGACTATAGTCCATTGGATACCTTAATTGCACTCTGTTTCACAGAAACATCACATTGGGTTTACATTATAGTCCATAGATACCTGAGATTCTCACCTTAATTGCACTCTGTTTCACAGTAACAACACATTGGGTTTATAGTCCCTGGATACCTGAGACTCTCACCTTAATTGCACTCTGTTTCACAGAAACAACACATTGGGTTTATAGTCCCTGGATACCTGAGATTCTCACCTTAATTGCACTCTGTTTCACAGTAACAACATATTGGGTTTATAGTCCCTGGATACCTGAGATTCTCACCTTAATTGCACTCTGTTTCACAGTAACAACACATTGGGTTTATAGTCCCTGGATACCTGAGATTCTCACCTTAATTGCACTGAAAACTGTTTCACAGTAACAACTCATTTGGGTTTATAGTCCCTGGATACCCGAGATTCTCACCTTAATTGCACTCTGTTTCACAGTAACAACACATTGGGTTTATAGTCCCTGGATACCTGAGATTCTTACCTTAATTGCACTCTGTTTCACAGAAACAACACATTGGGTTTATAGTCCCTGGATACCCGAGATTCTCACCTGAATTGCACTCTGTTTCACAGAAACAACACACGCCATGACATCCACTATCCACTGGGGGTTGATCACCACACGAGATTTTAGATATTCATTCATAGAGAAATGCTGAAGTGCACCAAGGTCATGGAGAAACTGAACTGCCTGTGCTATCTGAAAAGAAAGGTCAACGTACAGGATGTTACACAGGTAAAAATGTCACTTTCTTGTGCTGGAGATAGATTCCAGTGTGCACAGGGTTTCACTAGTGAACATGATTGTGCTATAAGCATACCTGAGATTCACCTTAACTTTAATTTAGAAACATTGATTGAGGTTCAATATAAACTTTGTTAAAACCACCAGTTTGTTATATACTAGTGTTTGAGTTTAAGGTTGTTTTCTCAAGCAAAGTAAGTTTTATTCCTGGATTTCAGAAATATAAATGTTTTTTCAAAATTGCAGAAAATTTATATATTTTAATCTACTGACTTTAAAAGCATACACTTTGTACAGAATTCTTCAGTAAACTGTTTGATGTCGATTTCCTCTGTTATGACATCATTTACCCAGGAGCCCCAAAGTAGACTTGTATATACACGTATGAACAGTCTGACATGTACATGTGGTCACCTTTATTAAGCAGTCACCTCCTCTAGTGAACATGCTTAGTGCTATAAGCAACAGTTTTAATTCCTCTTTAAAAACATTTTTGTACAGAATGATATAAACTTTTTGATGTTGTATTCCTCAGTTAAACAGCTTTACCCAGACATATACCTTCCTAACGTGGTCAGCGGTCACCCATTTCATGTCCAATGTTACCAAGTTGATCCAATTAAACCGCCACTCAATTTTTTCCATTGTGGTACAGACATTAACCGCCACTCAGGCCCCATAATTAATGCTTGTATAGACATTGTGGTAAATCTATACGTTTAAAATACCTTGACAAAATTCTAGATACAATAAGTATTACAAAAATAGTACATGGCAAGGCTTTTTCTGACCTTTTTAGGAACATGGCCCATGGCGATGGAATTGGGAAGTTTGTGGCATTTTGGCTCATAATTGAGAATTCTTTGCATAATTTCATTTACTTTACCATTTTCTATCTTTTTTATCTATCTGTTTTATTGTCAAGCTTCCACATTTCAACTTTCAAGAAACAGTGATGCAAAATATCAGCATAAAAACGAGAAATAATGAAAAGATGTTATGTTATGTTCGTGATTAAGAATTTCTGGCAAAAAATTGGGAAAAAAAAGATTATGATTTGCGATTGGGAATATAGCCCAATATCGGCTATTAACGTAATAAATTTGGAGGAAAAAAGCCCTGCATGGGTATGTGAAGTTTAATTTGTCATGTTTGCACACATTATAACTTGATAATTTTGAGACCCTCAATTACGAGGGCACCTCTCTGTCATTTTCATGCTTTCCCTTTGGGTGAAAGTTAGTTTTCAGAATAGTTCAAGAAGCATTAGCTGTGTAAATACCAAAAAAAAAAAAAAAAAAAAAAAAAAAATATTTTGATCGTTTCTACTTTCACTACTAGTACAAAAACAAATAAGAGCTATACATACAAAGGCATAAAAAAATCTATATTTCAGTACTTTTTGTGAAAATAAGGTCAGGTCCAGTGTGGTATATATGATATATGATTTCACAAATTATATAGCGAGTCAAGAATTTTTATGTCTATGTATATCTCTTATTTGTTATTGTATATCAATCTAAGTAGTAAAAAGAGTTGTAAGCCGACCTGGCTCAGTTGGTAGCGCGCTTGACTTTTGATTGTGAGTTCGAGTCAAGCCGGTGGCAGGTTGGTTTCCTGTCCTTCAAAGACATTAAAAATCGAGGTAACGTGTCACAGTAGGTGTCGGCACGTTAAAGAACTCTCACTACTCAATGGCCGTAAATGCCGAGCATAGGCCAAAATTTGAAGCCCTTCACCAGCTATTGGTGACGTCTCCATATGAGTGAAAGATTCTTGAGTGGGATGTTAAACAACAATAAACAAACAAGAGTTGTAAGAAGGCAACAAAGCTCCCTGGAAATGGGTGTAAATTTTCAAAATAGGTATTTGACCCACAGCTGTCAGGATTTAAGGTCAAGGTACTGTAAATATTTTAATTCCTTCAGGTCAGTTTAATGTTTTTGAAAAGTAGGTCAAAGCCCAAGTCAAAGGTCAAGGTACCAAATAAAAGCTCTGGTCATAAGAAATCTATATATGAAATATGTCAAAGCCCTATCCCTCAAGGTTTAAAAGATATAGCCAAGGTTAAAGTTTCTGAAAAATAGGTCAAAGTCCAAGGTCAAGGTCACTAGGTCAAAAGTCAAGGTACCAAATGAAAGCCCTGGTCATAAGGAATCTATATGTGAAACATCAAAGCCTGGTTTCTTGCAGTTAAAAAGACATAGGCCAACTTAAAGTTTTGTCTACCGACGCCAATGACAATGATAATGTCGGGGGTATGGCATTAGCTCTCTGGACTTTCATCCTGGTGAGCTAAAGAAGGAAAATAAAATTAAAAAAAACCAAAAAAAACAAAAAACAGTTAATGTCCCTTTAAGTACCTCTGTTTTATCCACAATCCCAGCTTCCCCTGCTGTCTTCTCTATTTCGTGATATTCCAATGTATCCCTCTTCTGCTTTGATTTAGTCCTGTCATCAGTAAAAAGGAAAGCAAATTAATTCCTTGAAGAAACTGACTTACCGATACACTAAGTACTGACATAAAACATCCATGTTTTACAATGTTACCGTTTATGCTGGAAAATAACAGCATAGGGTGACTGTTTTGCATATAAGATGATATTCTTTTTATATTTTTTAATGCTCCCTTTCATTAAAAAACTACCATACTTTTTACGCAATAATCTTATTTTTGTGAGTGAGAGCTCTCTTGAAAATATGCGTAAATAAAATTCTCGCAAATAAAACTGGATTTACAGTAGCAAGGTCATGTCCAGACGGCCATGTTTGTGTTCATCGTACCTGATGATAAGCTTCTCCAGTTCTAGCCATGCACCTGGGATATGTTCACCCATGTAGTCTTCTTGTAGTGTTGCATGGAAGAGCTTTTCCTTTAATTCTTTCAGTCCCTGTATGATATAAAGTAATCAAAGATTACAAAACTCACCTCATACTTATATAAAGGTATCAAAGAATACAAAGCTCACCTCATACCAACATAAAGTAATCAAAGATTACAAAGCTCACCTCATACCAACATAAAGTAATCAAAGATTACAAAGCTCACCTCATACTAACATAGAGTAATCAAAGATTACAAAGCTCACCTCATACCACCCCTTCTGCCGACAAGCTTTGTCCAGAAGATTCATGGGTTCAACCTGAAATCAACAGCTTACACAATGCCCTTCAGCTGTATCTCTTGGATTTCAGGCTCTCTCGCTGCCACCAAATGTAATGTGCTGAGCGCATCACATCAGATCGTCACCCATCCAGATGCTGACTGTGCTCGCCGTTGTTTAACTTCAGTACATGGATATAATCGCCAACCGCCCAGCCACAAAAGCTAGCTGACAGACTAAACAGTTAATCTGCCTATATCCATGACTATTACATTAGACTTAATCCAAAATAGGATCATTTTTGCAAAAATTCTGGACTGGCTCAGCATCTGAAGCACAGCACATGCTAAGAATCATTAGATGTACATGCTTTGCAAGTGTAGTCGATTTACGAACAGTGGAAACAGACGAATCTAACCTCAGCCGATCTTTGTTACCAGATGCTGATGCTGGCACAGGGATGATAGCGGAGCCCTGACAACTTAACAAAAGTGAGCTATAAAAGATTTTGTGAGAATCACTTGAATTTAATTTCTTCTTTTTTTTTCTCTTTATGCAATGAAATAAAAAAAAATCATAAAATGACAAACAAACAAATTGGACAACCCTAAGACCAAGAAAGATTAGAGCAGACCTGGCTCAGTCGGTAGCATGCTCAACTCTTGTCGTGAGTTCGAGTCCAGCTAGCAGTAGGTTGGTTTCCTGTCTTTCGGATGAGACAGTAAAAATCGAGGTCCCTTGTCACAGTAGGTGTCGGCACGTTAAAGAACCCTCACTGCTCAATGGCCATAAGGTGAAAGATTCTTGAGTGGGACGTTAAACAACAAAAAAAAAGAAAAAAAAGAAAAACAAGAACTTTGATTAAGACTTACATGTCCAGTATATGAACTGATGAAAAAGAAATCGACAATTTGTGAGTATGTAGCTCTCAGCTCATCCATAGGCAGTTCCACTTTAGATACCTGAGGAAATTAAAATAAGAACACATACATGTATCATGTCATAACAGTTACAGCTGACAACTGGGTACTGGAGAATTTACCATGACAGTCATCATTACAGTTACTCTTGATCTTAGTGTAATGGAAAGTAGAGATGCCAGACAGCCATCATGTAGTTTGGTTTTGATCTTTCGGTAAATGGAAAGTTTAAAACCAACAGCCGTGTCATGGCGTTACTCTACGACTTGACCTTAGTGTAATGGAAAGTTTACCATGCACAGTCATCATGGACAGTTACTCTTGATCCTAGTGTAATGGAAAATTTAACCATGGCAGTCATGAGTGACAGTTACTCTTGAAGTGGGACGTTAAAACAAAAAGTTAACCAACAAAAAAGTCATTATGACAGTTTACTCTTGATCTAAGTGTAACCTGAAAGCTTAAAACCATGAAAGTCATTATGACGACAACTCTTGTCTTAGTGTAATGGACTCAGTTAATCCATAGGCAGTCATTTATGACAGATACTCTGATCTTAGTGTAATGGAAAGTAAGCCAAATACATGTGCAGTCATTATGACAGTTACTACGCTTGATCTTATTAGTGTAATGGAGAATTTACCAATGACAGCCATCATGGCAGTTACTCTTGACCTTAGTGTAATGGAAAGTTTACCATGACAGTCATATATCAGTTACTCTTGACCTTAGTGTAATGGAAAGTTTACCATGGCAGTCATATGACAGTTACTCTTGATCTTAGTGTAATGGAAAGTTTACCATGACAGTCATCATGACAGTTACTCTTGATCTTAGTGTAATGGAAAGTTTACCATGGCAGTCATCATGACAGTTACTCTTGATCTTAGTGTAATGGAAAGTTAACCATGGCAGTCATCATGACAGTTACTCTTGATCTTAGTGTAATGGAAAGTTAACCATGGCAGTCATCATGACAGTTACTCTTGATCTTAGTGTTAATGGAAAGTTTAACCATGGCAGTCATCATGACAGTTACTCTTGATCTTAGTGTAATGGAAAGTTTACCATGGCAGTCATCATGACAGTTACTCTTGATCTTAGTGTAATGGAAAGTTTACAATGACAGCCATCATGGCAGTTACTCTTGACCTTAGTGTAATGGAAAGTTTACCATGACAGTCATATATCAGTTACTCTTGATCTTAGTGTAATGGAAAGTTTACCATGGCAGTCATCATGACAGTTACTCTTGACCTTAGTGTGATGGAAAGTTAACCATGGCAGTCATCATGACAGTTACTCTTGATCTTAATGTAATGGAAAGTTAACCATGGCAGTCATCATGACAGTTACTCTTGATCTTAGTGTAATGGAAAGTTAACCATGGCAGTCATCATGACAGTTACTCTTGATCTTAGTGTAATGGAAAGTTTACAATGACAGCCATCCTGACAGTTACTCTTGATCTTAGTGTTATGGAAAGTTTACAATAACAGCCATCATGGCAGTTACCATGACAGTCCTTTTGATCTTAGTGCACTGGAAAGTTCATCATGGCAGTCACTTTTGATCGTATTGCACTGGAGAGTTTACCATGACAGTTATCATGGCAGTTACAGTTGACCATGCGATCACAATGTCACTGGCTGATCTTTCTGAGTGAGACTTTCTTACTAGTAGAATAAGAATGTTAAGTTCTCTCTCAGTGGACACAAATTTTGAAAAGGGTAAAAGAGTAATTATTGGTACTTCTAAATAAAGGTCACATTTGGGCTATTGAATGCAATACTGTTTTACAACCATATAGAAATAAAGACCTTATAAGCTCAAAGATGGATACTGTAAATTCATAATTTTTTGCAGGACTTTATTTTCAAGATATAAAAAGTTTAATCGCGAGATGATATTTTTTCGCAATTTCAAATGCCCATTTTGTCATTAAATTATCATACTTCATTATGAGATAATTTTAGACCTCTCGTGAAATTGTGCATAAATAAAATTGTCGCAAACAAAATCGGATTTACTGTATTTATGTCTTGCGGGTACAGTGGAACATGTCTCGAGAGAAAAGCAGTCTTGAAAGATCATAGAAAATTGCTTGTTTGACCCATTTACCCCTAAATACCATTTGGACTGGTCCCAGTCATTGATTTACAGAAGAGTACATTGTTTTTCAGGGGTTGGTGAGTTAAAGAATTATTTCACAAAGACTTCTCTTGAGGGACCACCTGTTTTGAGAGACCATATTTCCACCGTATCGTCTAGTTTATTATCAGCCAGTCTGTACTTCCAAGATTTTTTAATGTTTAATTTTAGCTATTGTATACCCGAAAATTTACGCTCCAGTTTAATTTTTGACATTTTCGTCCTTAAATGAGAGGGCGAATTTAAAATGAGATTGAAATTTTCCAGTTAAATAATTTAAGCAGGGATATACTTGCCATCCGTGAGACTATGGTGATTTAGGGCAAATTTAAGACAAGGTGAATATGTTTTTTGTTGTAAAAGGGCGAAAATAACCGACGGGCGAAAATTTTTAGATATACAGTATTTTTAGTAACAAACAATGACATGTTTCAGAAGCACAAAGCCACTTAGAGTTATTTCATTTTATGGAGACTTCGAAGTCCCACAACTCTTGCAAATAATGAAAATCTGGAAATTTGCTCAGGACTTCATTTTCATGAAACACCAGTTTTAATTCATTTGCAAAATTATTTTTTTGTGATTTCGAATGCCCATTTGGTCATACTATTATCGTACTTCATTACAAAAGTTTTCCTCTGTACACCCGTGTTGTTATATTTAAAATCACAATAAATACCAACCATTTTCTAAAACTGGTCATTTTCTTTTATGTCAGTTGCCAAAAATCACACCAAAGAACATTGCATTGTGCTCTAGCTTTCAGTTTCACTTTCAATATCAGGTTTGAAAAGTAAGCGAGAATTTTATTTTCATGAGTGAGAACTCTACTGAAATTTCTCATAAATGAAATTCTCACAGATAAAACCAGATTTACAGAATGCCAAATGTTGAACATGATTTATGTGTTCACTGATATATAAAGAAACATAGAAAATTGCATTAAAATTTGATGATCGAAACTCAAGTTAATTGATAGAAAGAAAAAGACTACAAACAGACAATCGGACAAACAAACAGACCATAAAGAAAATAGTCCCCCCACCCTCTATTAATTGGTGAAAATATTTTCATATATTTTTTCATAGAAACCATGGGAACAACAAGCAGAAAATGTCCCTCCAATACCTGATCAATGTGAGTGCCGACAATAAATATCGGAGCTTTAGGCGCATGGACAGAAATTGAACTCAGCCAGAAGTTCAGTCCTGCATGTTCGTGCCCCAAACGAACATTCCAAACCAGGAAGTAGACTGCTCTGTTGGACAGGAAAAACTGAAAAAGTCAACATGAAAAAATCAACATGAAATATCATAATGTTTTCACTTCAACAACAAAATAAAGATATACACAGGCATAAAAATTCTTATATATTTTGTGAAAATTGCTTGAGAAATCTAGTTTGGCAATTATTCACTCGCAATTGATTAATTCAACATTACTATTTGTAGATATGCATACCACACTGGAACTGAACTTATTTTCACAAAATATATTGGAATTTAAGAATTGTTGTGACTGTGTAGACGTTTTATTTGTTTCTGTACTTCAAGTACAAGTAGCAAAAGTAGAACAAATCCAAAAATTCTTTTTCGGTAAACACAGCTTATGCCCCTTTCAATAATTACAAGAGTTATGTAGACTTTAGACATATATACATGCAGTTTAATAATGTATTCGTTGAAACTCATCTGCACTTTAAAATCACAAGCTGATTGGTCCAATTTTTGCGAAACATCTATTACAGGTATTAATCCAGCTTACCTGATGTGTATTGTAATAAACCGTTTGTCCGGCAAAGTCCCAAACGCTGTACGATATCTTCTCATTATCATACTCTACGTCCCATTTCGTTATATCGATTCCTGTAAATACATATCACGAAGGTGATATAAAATCATCTTCTATAATTATGATCATGATGATATAGTTGTTTGTGGCACATGATATATTTAAATGATATAACTGTGTGTATCAGACTTGAGATAATTGTGTATCACATGTGATATAACTAAAAGATATAATTGTGTGTGTGACTCATGATATAGTTAGGATATAATTGTGTATAATGTATGATATATTCAACTGATATAATTTTGTGTATTATATGATATAATTATATGTATGTACCACATGTGATATAATTAAATGATATAATTTTGTGTATCATATGATGTAATTATGATATGCTTGTATCACATGTGATAAAAGTAAATGATATAAATATGTGTACAACATGATATAATTATGATATGTGTATTACATGTGATGAAATTAAATGATATAAATATGTTGGTATCACATAATTTATTTATAATATGTGTGTATCACATGTGATAAAATTAAATGATATAAACATGTTTATCACATGATATAATTATGTGTATCACATGTGATATAATTAAATGATATAATGTGTTTATAACATGATAATTATAATTATGTATCACATGTGACATAATTAAATGATATAATTTTGTGCATCGTATGATATGATTATGATATGTGTGTATCACATGTGATATAATCAAATAATGTAATTGTGTGTATCACATGATATTTTATACATAATTACCATCTGTTATGGATTCTGTTCCTGTTAGACAGCCTTTCATGTTACTAGTTTGCAGAGCCCTCACAAGACTGAAAACACAAATAAATTTAACTTATAATTGACAAATCAGTCTTTCGAAAAAAATATCATTTATCATTGCTAAAAACGAATTAACTTATTCACCCCTAAAGACACATTTGGACTGGCTTAAGTCATTGATTTATAGAAGAATTAATTATTTCTCAGGGGCCAATCAGTTAAATGATAAGTGTGTTTTGATTTGATTAAGAAATGAGGCTCCCAATGGGGTCATTGCAAAAAAGCACCACATGACCTAGCTTGCTTTTAAAGGAAATAATATCGAACGTATAAAACAAATTTACATTGGCCTCAGCTAAGGTGCATTTTGAGGATCGTTGTGTAACTGCCCTGTGATCATTTGTCAATTAAATCTGTAAATAGCCATAAAAGTATTAGGTAAAATTGAAGACTTTTAACTTATCTATCCCTACAAAATGGACTGTTCCTCAGATCAATGACAATGGATTAGTCCATCTAAGGCAATGGGGCTAAACAGATTACCATATGTACCATTTTGACCCAGAAAATTACCGCAAATGTTTAAAATTGTGTTACGCATACATGTCAACTGGGATTAGGCAGCAAAATATATAGGGAAACCTCACTATTGAAACCATCTAACTAACTGACTCAAAGTGGTGTGATTAGAAAGGTGGTGTCTGAAGTGAGTGTCAGGGGGCCTCTGTGGCCGAGTTGTTTGAGCATCCCACTTTGAACCACGAAGTCTTTCACTTTTGGTAAGCTGCTGGAACCTAAGCTGATTTTTGTGAGAAAGTTTGCCAGTTTACTTGTGGAAAGCCAGTGGTCTCTTCTCGGGTACATTGTAACTGGGTTTTCTCCTCCACTATTAAAAATTGGCTGCCGCCATATAACTGAAAAATTATTGAATGCGGCGTAAAACCAAAATCAAAATCATGTCAATCTGAGAGTCAGGACTTATTTAATATTTATTACAAAATTTTCAAGAGACTCGATATCCAAGGTCTTAAATGTGAGGTGTTCTCCTAAACCAAGGTGGACTTTAGGCAAAGTTCCAATGTACAGTGAAACCTGTATATAGGGGCCACCCAAGGGACCAGAAAATATTGACTCTTATGTGCAGGTGACCCTTATACACAGGTTCAATTTAGTTGAAGTATGCAATCAAGGGACTTTATAAACAGTATGCAATCAAGGGACTTTATAAACAGGTAATAATATTATATAGAGGTGGACGCTATAGCAGGTTTTACTGTATGTGCCTAAATGATTTATCATTAGGTCTAAATTATGATTTCTTTCTCACTTATGCTAGTTACATGCTCACAACATACCTTGTTTTTCCCGCTTCACCCAATCCAACCAACATTAGCTTTGTCCTGTGGCATTCGACAGATCCAGAAAGTAACCGCCTTAGATAAGCGAATGTTGTGACAAATCCTCGCTCTCGAATTTCTTTAGGTGGTGTCTTAAGCAATGTACACTCCGCCAATTCCAATGCTGAAATTGAAAATCAAATTTGTTTCTGAAATCCAAAATTTTACCGGTACATAAAATTTAGGAAAGGTTCAAAAGGACCTTCGACCCTCACTGTGGCCAATATTACTTCACTTACATTATGTAGCAGATGAAAATGAATATGAAAATTCTGACCCTAGTGAGTTCAGATTTGGACACGTAGGTCAGATTAGGACACATAGGTCACTTGGGCATTAAGATTATAATGCACTGTGATAGTGGTGATGATAATAATAATAATATCAAGGGAGCCTCAGATGCTCGCCCGGCAAATTTAGTGGATTAAGCAACTATGCAACTAATATTTTCTTAACCTTTGAACCCATGACCATGAAATTTTGTCCTAATGATTCTCAGATGAATATCCTTTTAAATTTTCCTTGTATCTTTGTATACAAAAAGTTAATCTGCTTTCAGTTAATAAGCCATTTGTACCAAAGTTACGATAGACCCTTTCACTGCGTTCAAACTAATCTCACCAGTGCACAAACACTTCCGAGTGGTATCAAGAAATTTCGTGCTCAAAACATTTGATACTCAAGACAAATGGTACCCAATGAAAAACTAATTGTTCCCTGTATACGATTTGAATTTCAATGCATTGTATGATTTGTGTTGGGTGCAAAACTTCTTGTTAGTCCACTCGGAATTGCGAACTGCACAGGTGAGATCAGTTATCGTGAAAGGTTCTATGCTCAGGACGATCGTTTCTGCATGAAACCATACCTCATGTGAAATTTTTAAGGTGCCCACTAAAGCTGTGTTAATGAATAATAGATTTTGATTTCATTCACATGATTCACAATCTTTGACTTAAAAGTCATCTTAATCAAATATGAAAGAAATCTAACAGGTGTCTGTGACCTTGACCTTTGACCACATGACCTTAAAACTGTGTCATAATGATCCTTAGATAATTCCTTACACCATGCTTGTGTATATTTGTGTAGAAAATTTCAATCACTATTCAGTTTATTAGCAATTTGTATAAAACCATTCGTTGTTTGAAGCATGTACACCCCCCCCCCCCCCAAAGGACCATTTCTTGACATTGTACATCTTGACTTAAAGGGGCATTAGCTGTGTTCACCAAAACATGTTATTTTCCATTTTTTTCTACTTTTACTACGTGTATTTGATGTACCATAACCAATAAGAGCTATACACAGGCGTACAAAAAAATCTCATATGCCTTTAGATTTTGTGAAAATATGATCAGGTCCAGTGTGGTATTCATATACAAATAGTAAGGTTGAGCATTTTGAGTTAATCAATTGCAATTGAAAAAGCCCCAAACCTGGGTATCTTCAGCAATTTTCGCAAAATATATAGAAATTTAAGAAATTTTAAGTCTGTGTGTATCTCTTTTTTGTTATCGTATATCAATCTAAATAGTTAAATAGGAAGACATTTTTTTTTTTGGAAAAAACACAGCTAATGCCCATTTAATACCGGTAATAATGCTAACTATAAATAGCTATAAATACTCACTACTCAATGGCAGGTTTCTCACCTCTGCAGCTACATGTTTAGACAAAAGGTTTGGATTATAGCTATAAATACTCAGTACACATTGGCAGGTTTCCCATTTACACAGTTATAGACAAAAGGTTTGGATTATGGCTATAAATACTCAGTACACATTGGCAGGTTTCCCATTTAGACAAAAGGTTTGGATTATAGCTATAAATACTCACTACTCAACAACAGGTTTCAAACTTCTGCAGCTATAGACAAAAGGTTTGGATTATGGCTATAAATACTCACTACTCAATGGCAGGTTTCCCATTTAGACAAAAGGTTTGGATTATGGCTATAAATACTCACTACTCAATGGCAGGTTTCTCACCTCTGCAGCTACATGTTTAGACAAAAGGTTTGGATTATGGCTATAAATACTCAGTACACATTGGCAGGTTTCCCATTTACACAGTTATAGACAAAAGGTTTGGATTATGGCTATAAATACTCAGTACACATTGGCAGGTTTCCCATTTACACAGTTATAGACAAAAGGTTTGGATTATAGCTATAAATACTCAGTACACATTGGCAGGTTTCCCATTTACACAGTTATAGACAAAAGGTTTGGATTATAGCTATAAATACTCAGTACACATTGGCAGGTTTCCCATTTACACAGTTATAGACAAAAGGTTTGGATTATAGCTATAAATACTCACTACTCAACAGCAGGTTTCAAACTTCTGCAGCTATAGACAAAAGGTTTGGATTAGAGCTAAAATACTCACTGGGTTAAAGCTAAAATACTCACTACTCAATGGCAGGTTTCTCACCTCTGCAGCTACATGTATAGACAAAAGGTTTGGATTAGAGCTAAAATACTCACTGGGTTAAAGCTAAAATACTTACTACTCAATGGCAGGTTTCCAACTTCTGCAGCAATAGACAAAAGGTTTGGGTTATAGCTAACCATGAGGTTCTGAAGACAAGTAAGTTGACTTATTTCTGGCGGAATGTGCACGATACCCTGGTATGTTAAATTTAGATATCGTAAACTACTCAACTGAAGAATCTGCTCCGGAAATCCGCTTGGTGTTTCATCATCTACATCATAAATCACAAAAGAGGCATTATTGATTTTTTTAGTAATATTACAACAATTTCTAAATGGTAAAAGTGATACTAGTCTACATTATGCATCTAACAAAATGGCAAACTTCCTAATAAAATCAGCTTAGATTCCATAATGACTTGAACCATTTACTTACTTACTTAATGAAAATCCTGAAATTTTCACGGGACATTATTTTCACAAAATACCAGTTCAAAATAATTATTTGTGAGATGATATTTTCACAATTTCCAATACCCATTTCATCATACCATTATTGGAACTCATTACAAAAGTTTACCCCCATACAACTATATTCTAATATGAACTCTTATAAAATCTCAACCGTTTTTTAAAACTTGTCATTTTCTTTAATGTCCTTTGCCTAATATTACACCAAAAAGCATTGTACTGTGCCTTTTAGTTTTAATTTCTGTATCAGGTTAGAACATTGAGCGAAAATTTTATTTTCAAGAGCTCCCGCAAAAAAAATCACGTAAATAAAATTCTGGTGAAGAAGCCCTCAGTTTACCCTAAATAATGATAGTGTATAATGATGTTTTATTGATGTTTCACATCCTCCCAAGAATTTTTTGATTTTAATGGAGATGTCACCAGCTTTACGTGAAGTGCCACAATGTTTGACCTGTTTTATGACCTGACGCTACCATGACTACGACACTGATGGAACTTTTAAGTACACCACCTGCCGTGACACGGGATCTCGATTTGAAGTCTCATCTGAAAAACCCTTGACTTTCATTTCTTTTGTTAAATAGTTGATCACATCTTTTTAAACTCTTAGATATGACCAAATAATGTGATTCGAACTTGGGACCTTTCTCTTGCCAGTCCATTAGACTCTACCCCTAGACTACTGCATGTTGTGATGCAATATTGAACTTATGACATCCCACAGGAAATGTACAAAAATAAAAAATTAAGATTCAATAGCAAGAACCAACTTTGAATCTAGAATTCCGAGCGCTAGATATAGATTTTAAAGGTGTTATTATAGCATATTCTAAGTGACAATATATAGCCTTGCTGAACGCAACATTTTCATAAAAATTAATTTTGCCCCTACCCACACAACTCTTTTTATTTGCTTCCTAAGACTCTGGGTCCTCATTCTTTGTAAAATACTTGCAAGTAAGAAGTGTGGTCATAAGATCACGTCTAAGACCTGACAGGGGCCACCGTGGCCGAGTGGTAACCGAGCATCATGCTTTGAACCATGACCAGTCTCTCACTGGTCAGCACAGTTTCATGCCCACTGGAACCTAAGCTGATTTTTGTGAGAATGTTTGCCAGTTTATTTCAGAAGGTCTGTTGTCTCTTGCCATGTACATTGTAACAGTGTTCTCTCCTCCACCATTAAAAACTGGCCACCACCATATAACTGAAAAAAAAAACTTGTTGAGTGTGGTGTAAAACACTATTCAAAATTCAAAAGACTTCGGACCTTTCATAAAATGGAACCCCTCGTATCATTGATGAAAAATAATAACACAAACCTGGATGTTCCTTTCCTTTGTACCCAAACCGTGGGAAAATATTGAAAATTGTGGCATTGAGTTTCCCTATCTCCATTTTGTCCAAAACGCCATTTGCATCTTCATCAAACAGTTTGAATAACTCTTCCTTGTCCTGGAACCAAATGAATGCAACGACATGTGTCAAGTGTGAGGTCATACTTACAACATACATAATATGAGTCCCCTATATATAGATGCTACCCTGCAACCCCCCCCAAAAAAACAGGAAAATAAATACAAGAAACGATAGAAGAAGAATATAATCTTACATGGGAATAGAGTGGAAAAGAAAATCTCCACCCTGGAGATAAGAATTTGGTTGTCCAATCCAAGTATTTTGCCGGGATGGGACTTTCCGATTCTTTACTACGAGGGTTGAGATTTTCTTTTCCACTTGACACACCCATGTTTGTTTATTTTTCTCCCAATACTCCACCATCTTAACCTTTTCAACCCTATGGACCACAATTGACAGGTCTTAAACAATAGATAGAGCATACCACTCAGATATTTAGGGGTGAAAGGGTTGAAATATGTGAATCAAATGTTGATAAAGTGGAAATCTCATTATGTCAATAGAATCAGAGGGGTAGAACTTTCAAACTTGAGTTTGTCAAAACTGAATGGCTGGTGTCAAATTTTATTGATAGAAAAGTATGTTAATTAAAGATTTTGGTTATCTCGAATACTTAGATATCTTAAAGTATAACTAGGGACGGGTCCCTGAACTTCGAGATAACAAAATTCTACTGTACCCATACACTACACACCTATACACTGTCCACCTCCCCCATACACAAATATACATACAAAGTACATACAGTCAATTCTCCGTACCTTCTGTTATTTAGACCTTTTGGCAGCATATTATATCGAGTTTTGCGTTGAAGTGAATTTCTGCATTTTGTGTAAAATAGACATTTGACATTATGCAATGGAAGTTTGTTTGAAAAATAGAGTGGTGGATGGTTAAAATTAACTTGGCATTATAAAGAGAATTTTAACTGGAAGGAAAAAACGTTCCTGGAAAAAGGTGGAGTTATTGTGAGAATGGCAACTAATCAAGTGGCGATAATTTGAGAACTGACTGTACATGGATAATTAACTACTAGTACATTTATTGTGTGTTACACATACAGAATATTATGAAGTTGACTACTGATATGAAATAAATCATATGACGCTTAAACAATATGAATAAGCGAGGTTCACCGAGGTTAATACAATGATTTCGTGCCGACTGATATATATTTTATATCAAAAGTCAACGACATGATATTATTTTTATCTTCTAACAGAAAATAATGATTTGTCAGAAAAAACAGCCGGTTGGCCTCGATTGTTTGATTGTAGTGACATATTACACAGTGTCACTTTACGTCATATAACATATGACTGATAAACCTAAAAAATATCAGGCAGGTGCAGTTATGTCAACATGCTGCCGCTTAACAGATAAACATACATACTGTATACCTGAAAAAATTTTCACTGCTTGTTATTTTCACACATTTAAGACAGAAAGCATAGTCACCCATCTTTAATTTGCCCTAAATTACCATAACTAGTTATTAGGTTTGTTATTGACCGTCCAAGGGAATATGTTAGGTTGATCACGTCCATGGAGGGCGAGGTGAACCCTCGCCTTTCATGGACCTGTTCAACCTGCCATATTCCTGTGGATGGTCAGTAACAAACCTAATAACTCTGTTATTTTGTCGAGGACAATATTCTTGTTCAGTAAATGTCTTCAATTGCCACTATTCACAGAACTGTGAATCAGATCATCCCCCATTGCCGTCTATTTTTTTTCACTGACCGTCCATAGAACTATGGAAGGCAGTCACGTGACCCCTTATATCCAATGAAATGACGACATTTCCGTTTGAGGCAAAACAAAGTCTCATGGATGGCTTTCATGTCTGTGCTTCATTTAGTTAGCTTAAAATTTTCGCTTTCATTGTAAATTTGCCCTCTCATCTATGTAGGAAATGGCGAAAATTAAATGTGGGCAAAAATTAAACAGGAGCGAAAATTTATAGGTATACGGTATCTGATACACTGATACATGTCAATACAGAGTAAAATGTCAAAGTTGTAAGGATTTCTCAAAAACTGCATCAAAAACATAAAAATAGACAGAAACAAGATGTGTTTGTGAAACACAAAAGCCCCCTGGTCCAAACAAATTTCTATGCTGGCAAATAAAATGACCCCACCCCATCCCCAGGGGCATGTGATGACAGGAAAGTGCCCCCATGGGGGCATGTGATGTCAGTGAAATGTAAGCAACCCTTTGATGAACTTACAGTTCAAGTTTGGTTACTGTGTCACAATCTAAACTTTAAATATTGCAATGTCCTCCATTTTGACCCTACACCATCCCCAGGGGCATGTGATGTCAGTGAAGTGTGAGCAACCCTTAGATGAACTTTGGTTACTGTATCACAATCCAAACTTGAAATATTGCACTTTATAAGTAAGCGTGACAGAACTACAGAGAGACACACAGAAACACAAACAGACAGACAGACGAACGAACCAAATACTAGATGCCCCCGGCGGACCTTTCAGGCCAGGGGCATAAAAAAAGAGCTTGTTCCGAAAAAGCACCTCATTATGTGCATCCAGCCATCGTGCCAATCCATGAGAAACCAGGAGGGTTTCAAATCTTTCTTTAGACATGATTTGTGCGGGTGACGACACCAACCATATGACGCCACGAAGTGATAGGTCAGTCAGCCGTTGTAACATACAAAAGCTGTCCGGCAGTTTCGTGAAGCAATTTCCATTAGCATACAACATCTCTAAGTTGCTCATGTTACCTGTGAAGTACAAAGAACAAAATGATTATGATCCATTGGGAGTTAACAATCAACAAAATGCTAACTTATCCTGTACACTAATACAGTAAAACCTGTATATAGGGGCCACCCAAGGAACCAGAAAATATTGGCCTTTATGTGCAGGTGACCCTTACACACAGATTAAATTTAGTTGAAGTATGCAGTCATGGTATTTTTCAAAACTGGCCTTTATAGACAGGCAATCCTTATATAGAGGTCGTCGCTATAGCAGGTTTTACTGTATATTGTTTCAAAACTATAGAAAAGCGGTGAGGAGTTGGAATCTGCAAATCCTTGTACTAATATTACTGGTTAATTCCACAATAAAATTCACAGATATCAAATTAATACCTGAGCCTACTTCGCTCACCTGTGCACCATCTACAAATGTGGAAATATATAAGACCAAGAATAATAGGTAGGCTGATTTGGCCATAAAAACACAAACTTGGCAGAGAACCATTACTACTTGCTTCCTGAAAGATTTTATCAAAATCCCTTCAGTTGTTTCCCAGAACAAGATGATCGTGTGAAAAGATGACACTCCCCCACCACCACCTCTGTTTTGCAGTCTTCAAAATTTCATGAAAATTTTTAAAAATCAAGATTTCAAAAAAATTCTTACATAAAAACATTTCTTCATATACTTACAGGTAAAACACATAAAATGAATGCATCATAGTGAATACAAGGGGAGGTAATCAAAGACGTCGTACAAAAATTAACGAAAATGACAAAGTTTGAAAAACCCTCAAAAACACATCAAACATTAATTATTTGATTTCCACACAAACTTGAATCATACATCCATATAGATCACTCACACATAGACTGTTTTTCAATTCATGCAGTGGTTCTAGAGAAGATTTTCAAAGAAGGGGTGAGCCGGCCTGGCTCAGTTGGTAGTGCACTGGACTCTTGATCGTGAGGTTGTGAGTTCGAGTCCAGTCGACGGCAGGTTGGTTTCCTGTCCTTCGGATGAGACAGTAAAACTCGAGGTCCCTTGTCGCAGTAGGTGTTGCATGTTAAAGAACCCTCACTGCTCAATGGCCATAAGTACCGAGCATAGGCCAAAATTTGAAGCCCTTCACCGGCATTTGGTGACGTCTCCGTATGAGTGAAATATTCTTGAGTGGGACGTTAAACAACAATAAACAAACAAACAAACATCAAAGAAGGGGTACCGTCTGGGACCTATATTCCAGAATCCACCCCTGGCCCGATATGGCTGAAAAATAAAAGCTTGGCAGAGGACCTTGAGTACTTGTTTAATGTAAAGTTTTGCTAAAATCCCTTCAATGATTACAGAGAAGAAGTCCAAAATCTGAAAAGTTTACCAATGGACGGTACTAATGGAATGTACTAATGGACGGATGGACAATGGAACTGGGGTGAACACAATAGCTCACTTGAGCCTTCGGGTCAGGTGAGCTAAAAATCAGATACCAAAGCAAGAGTTTACAAATCTGATGGACATCAGACAAAATTGGACCTCTGGAAAAACCAGAGTGGGGATCAGTCCAAGATTGTGATCCAGGAGCCCATTTTAGGAAAGGTCCTAAGTCTGAGACTTGGTCTTAGGACAAAACTTATGACTTGGGACCGTTTTACAAAAAATTAGGACTTGTGATTTACGACCAAATCAGGTCCTCTCTTAATGAGTTAGCAAGAGGTAGTGAGTAGACCCACGTTATCATTGCATGGGTCATAACTGATCTTTGTAAATGTAACACGTAAAATTATTCATGAATTAGTAAGATGTTGTTGGAAAATAGGTGAATATAGCTTAAGACTTGACTTAGGGGTAGAACTGATAAAAAGGTTCTTAGTTTTTTTGTCTTAAGACCAAATATCTTAAGACTCAATGACTTCTTGATAAAACGCACCCCTGGATCTTGAAAACCTACCGATATCATCTGGCAGATGACTGAGCATCATGTCAGACATCATCAGCACTTCGATACTGGTACAACGAGTTACGACACTGGGTACTTCATCCATGGTGTTTCTACTGATATTCAGGCGGGTAAGATTCCTACAATTTACTAGTGATTCTGGTAGATCCATCAAATTGTTTTCGTCCAAAGACAACACTCCTAATCGCGAACAGTCTCCGATGGATTCTGGGATTGACTCTAGGAGGTTCATAGAGACAACAACAGTTGTAAGACTTGACAGAATCGTGAAAATGTCTTCAGGTAGGCTAACCAAATTATTTTTCGTCAGATTCAGGAATGTGATGAATTTGGAATATTCTGAAATGACAAATGACATTATAAAACATTGTCCGATTCACATAATGTGGTGGGGTGAAGTGACCTTGATTATCATACGGTTAATTCTAACAACTTTTCAGTTATGACAAGCTTCACGAGAAATGTGTGTTTTTTTTTTTTAATTATATGACCATACGTATGCTGTAAAATAGGAACGATTACTTCTGCCAGAGTAACTGTAATTTTTATTACCTAAAATTCAAACTTGTCCAAGTCAAGAAAGGGTTGAACACGAACCTTCACCTTACCAGGTAATAGAGATTACAATATATACATATTAATTAAATCTTATGATATCATTGGAAATTATAGTTTGTGTATGGAAAACATGATTAATTAATAAAAACCGATTAATTTGGTCCAAAACATAAATCAAGCACTTATTCTGGATGTTGTTAAGACCTCTATGATGGTCGAAGGATATAATTGTATAGAACATTAATTTCATGAGAGATTAATTTTAATGTAAATGCCTGAAAGGACCTACTGAAAACATTCTTTTGTATAGTTACTATCAATATTTTAGACTTCATTAAAAACAAGGCATCACAAGTGATAATAATTCCCTCTCAATGGAAATATTGCATAGTACCTGTAGAGCACCGAGAATAATATTTCAATAAAATAATCAAAGGGCAATAAATCTGTAAATAATGGAGTGCTGGTTATGAAACACGAAATCGTTTGAGATATTACCATAGTAAACCCTTGTATCAAGTTTCATGTAATTCCGTTGAGAAATAAACTTGTTAGAACACTGCCAATAATATTTCAATGAAATAAACATAGGGCTATGACCGTGTAAATAAGGGAGTTTGGGTTACGAAACACAAACTTGTCCGAGATATCACCATGGTAAACCCTTGTATCAAGTGTCATGAAATTCCATTGAGTAATAAACATGTTAGAATGCTGACAATAATATTTCAATGAAAGGGCAGAGTAAACCCTTGTATCAAGTTTCGTGAAATTCCATTGAGAAATAAAATTATCAGAGCACCGACATGAAAGTGTAATACAAGTAAGTACGACCCTAATCCTATATCCCCTCCAAACTTTGTTTGAGAGGGATAAAAAACTACAGACACATCAAACCCAAAATTAAAACTTTAAGATACTCTCCTTACCTGCGAGGCCATCTGTGGGTAACTGTGTGAGTCCCTGGTGTCTTTGATAGGTAGAAATGTGTCCCGGGCAGAGGAGAATCTTCCTACTGGGGTTATAAATGCTGGGCACATATACGAGCCCAGAGTCTTCTACATTACCTTCCAATCTGTCTTTTAGAACCCTTGTCTGGTTACGTAACATTGACATGGCTTTCATACCCTCTAACTTGAAATTGAGTCCACGCCATAAAAATAGTAATGTGGCATTGTACTTAATCAGTTCCTGTACCCCCTTCTCTATCTGAAAAGCATGGTAAAATATGAAAAGGATCATGCCATGAGATCATCCTATTTAATTGCAAGATACATACATACATGCCGTATTTTATGGCCTATATATAGGTCAATATGGGAGATAGGTCGAATGGTCGGTTTATGGCAAAAATCCAGGTTTAAGTATTAGATAGGTCGAAGTGGAAGACAGGTCGATGTTGGCAGAGATGAAATCATGAATGGGGGAACACAAAAATACGACATTTATCTTTAATAACAGGTGCTAAAATGATGGTAGCCTTCCAAAATAATTGGTGTAATAGTCCTATTTTACTGTACATTATTAGATAGGACTGCGATAAAAAAAAGCTTACAAGTTGCATTTTATCATACTTAACATCACTTATATTACTCGTGTGTACTGATTATGTGTACATACATCACTATTATGTTACTTGTAAATCATCATTAAATTCTTCATGCCATTAACACAAGCGACCTCAATCCTTGTCTTATCCTTACATTGGCCTAAATTATTATGTAGCTGCAATTGTCAAACAATTAAATACTCAAGGTTGAGTGTCAATTAATTTATGTAACACTTTTTCAAAAACTTTCTCAACTTCAAATACTGCAGCAGGATCCTTATCAGTTGAAGGTCACATTCCAGTGAACACAGCTTGTAGTGTCCTGAAAGTCTCAATGAAGACTTCAACTTCAAAGGGTACTGAGATAAGGGAATCATTCAAAAGTATAAACTGTACGGTATAAAAATAAAGTAAACAATGTATTTTTATTGCGCACTTTATGACAGTCTTGAATACCAATGATATTGTAATTTGAAAGATCATTATTTTGTCACTTGATTATGAACTCAGTGCATTACGTACACACAAGTGTAGAACAATAGTTCTATCAAGTGTAAATACAAATGGGTATTTGGAGTAGGCCCCTAGGTTATCCAGTGAAAATGTTGAAATAGGATGTTAAAATGGGGAATTGCAGATACAAGTTAAAGATTTCACTAAAATAAGTTGATGTGGTGAATAGGTTGAGGTCACAACTTTGGAGAAAGAAAAATATAGACCTATAGGCCTTAAAATACAGTACATATATTCATAAAAGAGAGAGAGAGAGAGAGAGAGAGAGAGAGAGAGAGAGAGAGAGAGAGAGAGAGAGAGAGAGAGAGAGAGAGAGAGAGAGAGAGAGAGAGAGACAGAAAGACAGACAGACAGAAAGACAGAAAGACAGACAGACAGAAAGACAGACAGACAGAAAGACAGAGACAGAGAGAGAAAGAGAGAAAACTCATACAACGACTCACCTGTTTTTGACATTTTAAATAAAATATACACAACTTATGACATTTAAATCATAATTACCATCTTAACTTCAACATCTGACTTGAACAAGGTTGGAAACAGCAAATCATAATTTGGTAATTTCAACTGAAATCAGAAATATATGAGTATTGTTTATAGAACTCTCACTGCTATAGCATCAGTCCATAGCATTGGTCAAAATGTGTCACATTTCACCTGCATTTCATCTCCATATAAATGAGATCCTAATTCTTGGCAGGGGCATGGGGAGTAGGGGTGTGGAGGGGATGGATTTGGGGGCAGTGGCATGGGGAGTAGGGGTGAGGTTCGATGTAAAACAGCAGTAAGATTTAAAGTATCAAAAACAAAGTGATTTGAAAATAAAACTTTCACCCAACACTTTTTTCAATTTTGCATAATGTTTTATGCCACACTAAAAAAAAATTTCATTTACATGGTGGTTGCCGGTTTTTAATGGGGGAGGAGAGAACCTGGCTACGATGTACCTGTTTAGAGACCACCGTTAAGAGACCACTGGCTTTCCACAAGTAAACAGGTAAATTTTTTCACAAAAATCAGTTCAAGTTCCAGCTGCACTCAAACCTACACTGACCACTCTAGAGTCTAGGTCTAGGTTCAAAGCGTGATGCTCTAACCACTTGGCCATGGAGGCCTGTTTATACGATAACGTCATTTCAGCCGGAAGATTACATAGAGGTACGTTCCATCACCATTGGAGATACTAGTACCGCACAAACGTTATCGGTTATCACGTGGTATATGAATCAGTCCCATTTATGTTTTTTGGATAGACATTTAGATTATAAACAGATTTAAGATAGGTACCTTTGGGTCATGCATAAAAATACATTGCCAAGCCCAAGTGAGTGATGTATCATAAAAGCCGGTCACAGGATATCCTTTGGCATTGGTTAAATGATACGCCCAATGTCCACTCGATGAGTCGTCAGCACCTGTATACATATGGCTTTGACCTTCATCTGAAATCGAAACAGCACTTTTATCTTCTCACGTATATCATTTAATTACGTTATATCTTCATTTTATTTCAGATCACAATTTAATAAAGATTCATATGCCTAATGAAATACAGTAGAATTTCTGTGAGTCAAACTTTGGTATTTAAAATTTCTCTTTACAATCAAACTTGCATAAAATGCCACCTCTGTATAAGGGGCACCTGCCTATAAAGGTCATTCAAATATAACCTTTGTTTAACTTATTTATACATGTTATAATCAATAAACCTCTTTATAAAGGCCACCTGTCAATAACAGCCACTTTTGCCTGTTCCTTTATGTGACCTTCATAGCCAAATCTGACTGTATTTTGAACTAATGACAAAGCTCTGAATAATTTGACTCTTTTACTAAAAACCGTAGTCTCTTAAGAAAAAGTGTAGTTTCACTCTTAATTTGCATAATTTCTGGTTGGGAATTTTTATGCTCGACATGTCTTTCATATTGTAAATTACATTTGTACTTGCCTCCGTCACTCTGTGTGTACATGAGAAGTGCATATTGTATCATGTGTATATCATTCAATAAACATAATTATATTTCTTCTTTTTGGTGAATGAGAAATTAAAGCCACATTCTCGGGAGTAATGTTCATACCCGTAAAAATAAACTTTTCTGTACTCTCTTAATGCATATTTGCATGAACATTCGTGGTATTTTTAAAGTCCTATTGGACCTTATTATTTAATTAATTGTGAGAAACACCGAACACATTGATCTATTTATAAATGGTAAGGTGTCAGCGGTCACATGGTGACTCTCTACTGTAGTACAATAACTAGAGTGAAATTTATATTACTCCAATACCAGGGTAAATTTAAGAATTCATACAGAATCCCCTCTAATAACTCCATTAATACATCAAATTTAAAAAAAAATTTTTTCATTTTCATCAGTTAGGAGTGGTTTTCTAATGAAAATGTAAAAAATTACAATAACGTCCCCTGAATGTGACTTTAAGACATTTCTGCATTTCACTTTATTGCGTTTTATATCCGACATGATTTTTCTCATCCCCCCTTTCCCAACATGGCTCCTCTGTTTCCTTTTAATTGCGTTTGACATATGTCAGCCATTTACAAGTTAAAATGAGGTTTTAATCTTAGTTATAAAGGTGTTTATATACCGCTGTACATTAAAATAAGTAGTCAGCGATGTTATACAAATGTCTCGAGGACGTCAATGAGTAGATGAGTTTGATTGATATATACAAAACCATGGTCATCATTGTTGTATATTGTATTTTTTTTTTTTTTTTTTTTTTGAAAACATAGAAACATAATTACGAAGAGTAGCACATATCTTTTGACCAAAGATCATGGAAACTATGCCAAAAGCATAGAGGTATGCAGGTCTGGAGAAATTGCCCCTCGGAAATTATTTTTATTCTCATAAACACTCAGTAGTTTTACAAAAATAAGATTAATTCTTGCACTAAATACAAGATGCATCTCAGTTGATCTGATGATCTGCCCCTGTCAACAAGAAGTGATCCGGCTCTTAGGATCAAGTTACTGTAATAATGATAAATTTATTATATACCCATCCATGAATTAACAAGCTAATTCGTACAATCTATATCCCCCGCTTTCCTTTCATAAAGAGGCAATCATATTGTAGGAAAACTCTTTTGAGGTTAGGTTGATTTTCGTGCTGTTGACATGACATTTTTAGTTAATCAAAGGGCCATAACTCTGCCAAAAGTGGCGATCAAACATGGCCAAGCCCTTTAGGCATTTAACCTTGTAAGTTTGAAGAAAATAATATATGTTGATGTGATTGCACGGATACCGCAGAAAATGACATTTTTCGTTAATCAAGGGGCCATAACTCCACCAAATAACATGCGCCAAAAGTTGCAATCAAACCTGGCCGAGACCTTTAGGCACTTAACCTTGTTACCAAGTTTGAAGAAAATCGGATATTTGTTGCCATGATCATGAAAATTGCACGGAAATGACAGAAAATGATATTTTTCGTTAATCAAGAGGCCATTACTCCACCAAATAATATGCGCCAAAAGTTGCGAACAAAAAAAGCCAAGCCCTTTAGGCATTTAACCTTGTTACCAAGTTTAAAGAAAATCGGATAATATTTGTCATTTTTGTTGCCTTGATTGCACAAAAACGAAGCATGACAGACAAACCCAAATTAATATCCCCTGTTTCGAAGAAATTGGTGGATAATAAGCTAATCAATTAGATGCGGATGTGTCAACTGTTTATTGCCTGAATGCATACACAATCGGAATGTAGGAACTGGAAGAAATTTTTACTGTACTGTACCATGACGACACAGTAATTTACGTCAGAATTTTGTGACATTGCATGGGAAAAGTAATCCTGCTTTGTTTACTATGTCATCAGTTTCAGAGATAGGTGATATGGATTCAGAAAATGAAAGTGTGGTGATCTGGAAATCGGATCACACTCTGTGAAATCAAAGCTTGAGATATTAAAGCCACATTCCGTGGAGTAATGTTCATAAATAAACTTTTCTGTACTCTCTTAATGCGTATTTGTATGAATTGTCGTCGTATTTTCAAAGTCCTATTGCAACTAATTAGTTAATTAATCGTCGAAAACACCTAACACATTGATCTATTTATAAACGGTAAGGTGTTGCCGGTCATGTGGCGATGCACTACTGAGCATGTTCGTTTCATTGTCCAGGACAATCCAGACAAGTGGAACACCAATCAAATGCTCTGGAACACTGTCATGGGAAAGGAATTTAGCCATAAACTTACGTAAATTATGTAAATTTTATCGACATCTTTGAAATAACTACTTCCTGCCCTGGTACATTCGATTGTAACATGTTCTGAGAGTGTGCCGGAACAGTATTTTCGCAGTGAATCAACCACACCCTTTATATCACTCGTTCACCAGGGTAAATTTAAGAATTCCTATGGAATCCCCCCACTAAGTCATTAAATTTTTAAACAATTTTTACATTTTCATCTGTTAGGAGTGGTTTTCTAAAGAAAATGTCAAAAATTACAATAACATCCCCGGAATGTAACTTTAATAGGTATATAATACATAATGATTGTAATACAAACTTTTATATTTATATGTTCTCCTATCACTCTATGTGAAGATGTATTTCCGTCATACTTGCATATCCGAAATTGATTCCCCTAGTGATGTATGCATTCATGAAATGGAACTACTTGTGAGACTTGTGTTGAAAGTCTTTAATAATTAACAGCAAATTATGAAATATGTTTAAATGAAATTTGAAAATGTATTTTTAATTCATAAAGTAGAAAATAAAAAAAATAACATGGACTATTTTGTTATCTGTCATGTAGATACAGTAAGCCGTTGCTATTCATCCTAGCAACATGGACTAAATGTCCCTGCAATGGAAAAAGTACGTCGAATACATATATATATTACATGTAGATTTGAATTGCATTTTTATTACATTTATGGATTTATATCGGATATTGCTATAGGGGCATTTTCACTTTAAAGTGTTACTGCACTTCATTAAAAATGCCCCCATACCAATTTCCGATATAAAACTATAAACAAAATGAAAATGCAATTCAAACCTTATCATGCTTATATGATAATATATTTGACATGTGTAGTCTCGAGGCAGTCACCCTAAAGAGCCTCTGAAATTTACGTACACTGTATGGTCCTCGGTTACCTGCATTCAAGAGTCATAGTCCCAATGTTTTGACCTTTAATTTCTAGGTGGTCATTTGCACTTTGAAGTCATTGACTGTATATCTATTTATCTGAATGGTGAAATGTAGGAGTGTCAATAAGTAAAAGCCATCTGGAGATTTTGTAGATTAATAGCATTTGATTAGATATATATAATTGACACATTCCACTGGTACTTTGTCCAGGAGTAAATATTAAGGGCATAAAAATTCATGCTTCTAAAAATTGACCAGTTGATACACTAAATGTGTGTTGCTGGTTTCAGAAAGATGATTGGTTACAAGGCTGCTATGAAATTGTGACGTGTGTCATGCATGTAAGGTTTGAAGTGTGCTGCTCTAAACATTTGGCCATTGAGATCTCTGGCCCAATATTTTTACCACACAAGTTACCCATACTTACCTCGTCGTAAACACATTGGATGAACCCACAGGTCTGTTTTCACGTCCTGAAAGTTTGGAAACAAAACTTTGGATGGGGTCAATTCATTTGGAAGGATAACGTTGGCAGTTCCTGTTGATAGAAGGTACATTTATCAGTAACCATGGAAACAAGATTTGTTATGGAATTCTTTTAAAATGAGCATACTGCACTCCTTCAAGATAACTAATACCAGCACACTGCACTCCTACAGGATGACTAACTGCAACATGTACCTTTTGAGACCTATAAATCTGTGCTTCTCTGTGAGATCTAATAATTTGTGTTTCCTTGTGAAATTTATAAATCTGTGCCCCCATCCTGTGAAATCTATAAATCTAGGACTCCCTGTGAGATCTATAAATATAGGACTACATGTGAGATCTATAAATCTGTGCCTCCCTGCAGAATTTATATGTGCCTCCATGTGAGATTCATAAATCTATGCCTGTGTGAGATCTATATTTCTAGTATTCCCTGTGTGATCTATAAGCCTGCTTTTACATGTGAGATCTGTAAGTCTGCTCTGATATGTGAGATCTATAATTTCTGCCTCCATGTGTGATTTATAAATCTGTGCCTCCCTGTGAGATCTACAAATATTTGCCTCCCTGTGAGATTTAAAATTTCTGTTCCTCCCTGTGAGATCTACAAGTCTCTGTCTTCCTATGAGACCTATGCTTACATGTAAGATCTAAAAACTTGTGCTAATTTGTCATGAGATCTAAAAATCCCTGAGCTTTTAACTGTGAGATCTATAAATCTATGCTTAGGCATGACATCTATAAATCTTGGCCTCCCTGTGAGATCTATAAGTCTGCTCCTACCTGTGAGATCTATAAATATGTGTCTCCATGTGAGATCTATAAATCTGTATCTCCCTGTGAGATATATAAATTTCTGCCTCCCTGTGAGATCTATAAGTCTGTCCCTTCTTGTGAGATCAATAAATCTGTGCTTACCTATGGCATCTATAAATATGTGCTCACCTGTGAGATGTATAAAAGTGTGATCACCTTTGAGATCTTTTGAATCTGTTCTTACATGTGAGATCTATAAATCTGTCCTTAGCTGTGAGATATATAAATCTCTCTTTACCTGTTAGATCTATAAATCTGTCCTTAGCTGTCAGATATATAAATCCCTCCTTACCTTTAAGATCTATAAATGTGCTTTTACCTGTGAGATCTATAAATCTGTCTTTACCTGTCAGATATATAAATCCCTCATTACCTGCAAGATTATAAATCCTTCCTTACCTGTGAGATCTATAAACCTGTTGTTAAATAAGTCTTCTAATTCGGGTGTCATCTGAGCACAAAGCTGTTCCACAACTAAAAAAAACAAAAAACAAAACAGACACAATTAAAAACAATGAACTCTTCTGAAAATCAATGACTGAGATCAGTGCAAATGTGCTTTTAAGGGTTAATGGTTTAGTTTGTTTCATTGAAATGAAAATGTGAATGCAATTTTGCTTTTGTAAACAATATCAGTGAAATTTTGATGAGTGGAAGTTTATTTTAGGGATTTTGATTCACTGATAGTAACTTTGCCTTATTTAGGTTTTGTTGTTTGTATGTTTACCAATATTTTGCGGAAGTACTTTGGATAAATGTATTTCTTCATCAAACATCTTGCATGATACAATATTAAAATTTTATCACTAAACTATAACATTGGTGAAAATTGGTCTCCTGCCAGTAATTGGTTTAGAAAAATTCTTTACTTTACAGTTCTACCTTAAAAATTTGCTGTTCCATCATAATGAGATCGATAATTATGTTTAACCCTTTCAATACGATAGTGTCCTATAACGTCCGCTAAATTTATTGTTCTCTACTCACGATAACGTCCACGGTCGCCCGGTAGAAATACAACCGCTGATTACAAGAACGTTGTAAGCCACCTTGTGTTTCTCCTTCAGTGGCTTCACTTTCAATTCAGGGTTTTCCCACTTTCACTTGATGACCAGAAATCACGATTATAACAAGAGTTAGATGAGACTAGTCTGTATTATCACATGTACATGTAATTGATGCCAGCGAAAAAGCAAGTTACAACGGATATAAAAGTGCTATTATTTTGAAATCGGTGACTGAAAGTTGTTGAAAAATGGCTGCCGCTTAGACATCTGGGATTTCCCCAAGACGTTTTAGATATTTTCAACTTTGATTTTGACTCTAAAAAATGACTTTTTACTATCTGATTTGAATGATGATTCTGCACATCAACAACATATAAACCCTATTTCTACGGAAACAGGATCTGAGATAGATATCAATTCTGAATAAGATGTTAGCGGTGACGATGAATTTATGGAAAGTTTCAATGCAGAAACCTCCTTCGCAGAACATCTGTCGACGAAAAATCTAAATCAAAGCATTAAATTTAACACATTAACAGCTGAAAATATTGGTCCAACTCACAATTTGGATATTTTACCAAGTCACAAGTGAGTTAGCATATTTTCATCTCCTTTTTCATGATGAGTATACATGCAATTTTTTATATGAAAAAGTTTTGTACACAAAGTTTTTTATAAGGAAAATTGTGTACACAATAAAATATAAACATGTATTTAGAATGTATTGATTTATTCAAGTTTTTCATTCAAAAGTTTTATTTGTACATTATTAAAATAAGATCATATTCTTAAAATTTCTCTCACAAATTTATTCATTCCACACCCATAAATTAAAAATCAGACTGCACAGCAAAACAACATCATGATGAAAATATGCTACAGTGAGCAGACTGCAGAAAATGTAAACTGTCACAGTGTGTAACATTACCATGCAGCTGTGATGTTGCAGTATTGAAAGGATTAAGGCAATCTATTCTAATTTCATTACAGTAAAACCTGCTTTAGCGACCACCTGTGTATAAAGACCACCTGGTCACAAAAACTGTTTTTTGCTGTCCCCAATGGTACCATTTGTATACAAAACTACCTCTAAATATAAACAAATATAATGAATGGACTTTTCATTTTCACCACAATTTTTTAAAAGTCCACTTTTCCAAATAATTTCATTTAATGTTTCCCCTCAACTTATCGCCAAAACCCTTTATAATGCCAAGTTTGGACTGAACAAATGGTGGAAGTATACCATAATTTATCTAATTAAGGCGCTGCTCTAATTAAGGCGCAACCAAGACCAAAATTATGTTTATCTATTTTAATAAAGGCGCCCTTTGAAACCCCCCAAAAATACCCCCCCCCCCCCAAAAAAAAAAAAACGTTTTTTGACAGCTTTAATGATAACATACAGTAAATAAATAAAACCAGACGATCTTTTAACCTATGGTCGATTAAATCATTACCGAATAGATTTTAGATACGAATAGAGACTGATTAGATCAACTTACAACATCTTTACTTCAGTCTTCAGCTTGAAAGCAGAACCTATTTTGCCTCGGGCAGTTATGTGATTGCAGAGTACAGTTACTAAGTTTAATCTGAGTTGTGGTGTTAAAGCGTCCCATTATAATCGTTTTGTAATACTGTCTTGACTTTGTACTGGTTTCAGACATTTATTTATTTGCCTTGGTATTTGATATATAGATTTCTAAACTTCGTGTTGATGAATCAGCAGACATTAGGCAATACACTTTAGTCAGTACTTTGATCCCGGTTTTTTGGTTTTCAAAAGCCTCGTGTTTTGACATTTCCGTATCAGCATTTTTAGTTCAGCATTGTCAGTTACATAATTGATACAAACAGTCATCATGTATTGTTTGTTTAGGGCATGCCTAATTAGTAACTGGCTGATTTACCAACTAACAGGTACGTCTAAGCAGTTAGGAGGTGGCAGCACAGGTTAAAATCTATTTCTTGAATGTCCGACAAATAAATTCGTACATTAACGGGATTTCATTTTCAATTTGAATCAATTTTCCTCTTGATATAATTTATAACAATATGAATTTAAAGACTGGCTACATTAATTACACCAGCTTGATGATAAAGAGGTGCATTTAATATGACAAATTTGATTGATTATGGATCAGTACTTATTAAGAACAGAGTATAATTCCGAGTGACAGCGTGGACTCATGAGTCATTTTCATCATGCGATAGACTAAATAACAACATAAAAGGAATGTTTATTCACAGAAATAAAAAAAATAAATAAACAACATCTAGACCGTATTTATCATCGACATGTTGCATGGATACTTGAGGTTGATTTCAAACCCCAGATCGACGAAACTCCAATTAAGGCGCCTTATCAACTGAAAGTTAGTTTTTTGACACAAATTAATCCGCCCATAAATCTGAAATACCCCAAAAAGGGCGCTTTAAATAGATAAATTACAGTAACAAGGTTTTACTGCACTGTTTTAAAATTTATTGACTTTTTAGAATTTGACACTTTCAGTTAGTCAGACAGAATGTCTCTCCCACCCCAGGTATATCTTGTATATCTCCTTACCTGAAGGAAGCCACCCTGAACACTTGTGTACATAAACACTTTTACTGTAGCTTTGCACAACTTCAGACTGCACACTTCTGTCCTGAAAAATAATAGTAATCAGTTACCACAAATGTGGACATTTACGCACGGGGTTAATTTACACTAAATACCCGATGAAGAGTTTTCCATGAAAATTACTCCCCTGTGTACCAGTCCCACAGTTGAGTTAAGAAACATTTGTTTTACACAGGACAGGTCACAGTAAGTTGTGACATTGTGTAATAAACCCCCCACACGTATGGTTTGCACACATATGGTTTGTATGTTTATAGTATAATGTAGAACATTTGCTAAATGACTACAATAATTACTGTATACCTGAAAATGTTTTACCTTGGTTATTTTTGCTCTTTTAAAGAATGTACTAAAGTACCATCACATCATGGATGGCATGTCTATCTGTGCTTCAGTTATTTAACTTGAAAATTTCGCTTATACCTTAAATTTGCCCTCTGATGAGGATGAAAATAATAAAAATTAAACGAGAGCAAAACAATTTCCAGATATACAGTTCTCATTTCTGATTGGCTGAAAAGTCTGTCCAGATCGAGGCTCTGACAAAATGCAACTTGTCAACCTGAAAACTGTCAAGCCTGCATTTAAGGTAAGTATTGCAAAGTGATCAACTATGCAAGGACTTCCATGGCCGAATCATTTGAGCATCTCTCTTTGCAGTTTCGGATAAAATTTTGCAGTACTGATAATTAAAAATGAGATCTAAGTCTATCCCAGGTACAAGAAAAGTAAATCTCAAACTAGTAAAAAATATTTTGTCACAGGTGTGATGACTTAAGTGTGATGACTTATATATTTCTATTTCTAATCATTATTGGGTCCCTGTGACTGAGTGGATAGAACATTGGGTCTGAACCATGAAGTCTCTCACTTCTGGTCAGCACAGGTTCAAGCCCCGCTGGAACCTAAGCTGATTTTTTGTGAGAAAGTTTGCCAGTTTACTTGCAGAATGACAGAGGTCTCTTCCCGGATACATTGTAACCAGGTTTTCTCCTCCACCAATAAAAACTGGTCGCCAACATATAACTGAACAAGAGTTGTCAGATGACAACAGAGCTCACCAGAAATGGGTGTAAATTTTCAAAATATATGTTTGACCTACAGCTGTCAGGTTTTAAGGTCATGGTACAGTAATAATTTTGATTCCTTTGGGTCAGGCTAAAAGTTGGTCAAAAATCCAAGGTCACTAGGTCAAAAGTCAAGGTAACAAATGAATGTTCTGGTCTAAGAAATCTACATCTATATGTGAAATATTAATCACTAACCCTCATGGTTTAAAAGATATAGGCAAGGTTAAAGTTTTTCAAAAGTAGGTCAAATTTTTAGGTCAAGGTCACTAGGTCAAATGTTAAGAAACCAAATGAAAGCTCTGGTCATAAGAAATCTATATGTAAAATATCAAAGCCCTATTCCACGTGTTTAAAAGATATAGCAAAGGTAATGTTTTTAAAAAAGGTCAATGTAAGGTCAAGGTCACAAGGTCAAAAGTCAAGGTACCAAATGAAAGCTTTTGTCATAGGAAATCTTTATCTTAAATATCAAAGCCGTATGGTTTAAAAGATACAGTCAAGGGTAAAGTTTTTCAATAGTAATAGTTCAATAGTTTTCATTCAGAAACATTGACTCAACTGTCAAAGTAAAGGACTGAAATTTAATGTCAATTTCTTGAAATGTACGTCACTTGAAACTTACATCTGGAGTGTCTACTTTACATGCCAATGAAATCTGTCCATTAGCTGTACCCTGAAGATCAAACCATTTCTTTTTGCCCTGAAAAATAAATTATTTGATATTTTGATATGCATCCAGTACATTATAATACATAATGTCTAAGTACACACACTCTGTATTAATTGATATCTATGTACAACTTGTACTGTTTGATATCTAAGTACACATATTGTGATATTTGATATCTATGTACAACTTGTACTGTTTGATATCTAAGTACACATATTGTGATATTTGATATCTATGTACAAACACATTGTAATATTTGATATCTATGTACAAACATGCTGTGATATTTATGTACAAACACATTGCAATATCTGATATCTATATACAAACACATTGCAATCGTTGATATCTATGTACAAACACATTGTAATAGTTGATATCTAAGTAAAAACACATTATAACTTTGATATCTATGTACCAACACACTGTTACAGTTAATATCTATGTACAAAAACATTGTGACATTTGATATCTATGTACAAACACATTGTAACATTTGATATCTATATACAAACACATTGCAATAATTGATATCTATGTACAAACACATTGTAATAGTTGATATCTATGAACATCACTTAGTAACATTTGATATATATGTACACACATGGTAACATTTGATATCTATATATAAACATTGTTATAGTTGATATCTATATACACACATTGTAATAGTTGATATCTATGTACACACATTGTAACATTTGATATCCATGTACACAGACTGTAAGAGTCGATATCTTTGTACACACATTGTAACATTTGATATCTATGTGCAAACACATTGATGTAGTTGATATCTATGTACACATTGTAACAGTTGATATCTATATACAAACACATTGTTACAGTTGATATCTATGTACACACATTGTAACAGTTGATATCTATGTACACACATTGTAACAATTGATATCTATGTACACACATTGTAATGGTTGATATCTATGCACACACATTATAACAGTTGATATATATGTACACACATGGTAACATTTGATATCTATGTATAAACACACTGTTATAGTTGATATCTATATATAGTTTAGATAAATTGAATAACAGAAGAATTTATTATATAAATTAAAAACAAATGATTTCTGATTGGATAAGCTGGTAGTTAACCCTTCAAAATATATCTACATATTCCATGGAAAACCAGTGAATACCATTTCTAAAAACAGAATATGGAAATTCCCTTTTACACTATTGGAATTACTCTGATTATTACTATCACTGTAGGATTAGTATATACATGTATCTAAATAGTTATACAATAAAACAGTTATGGACTTTTGAGTGGATGAATATTCATCCACTCAAAAGTTCATAATTGTATAATAGTTTAGTGTGTTTTCTAAAAAAATGTCTTTCTTTTTTTACTACTAAGATTGATGTACAATAACAAAAAAAGAGATATACATTGGCATAAAATTCTTAAATTGTACATCAATCTAAGAAGTAAAAAACAAAATAATTTTCGGAAAACATGGGTAATGCCCCTTAATTGCAACATAAAAATTAATTTTTTGTACTGACTGCTGTATCCAGCTCTTTCAGGGAATCCATATTGAAGACAGTCATTCCTAGAAGTTCACTTCCCATGGGGTCATAATCAAACACTTCCTGTAAAATAAGTATTAAAGTTATGGTAAATGATTAGAAATTTAAATTTTGAAAAATGTTTAATGCCACACTCAACAATTTTTCACTTATATGGTGGCAGCCAGTTTTTAATGGTGGAGGAGAGAACTCGGTTACAATGGTAGCCGGAAAGATACCACTGGCATTCCGCAAGTAAACTGGCAAACTTTCTGACGAAAATCAGGTTCCAGCAGGACTCAAACCAGGGATGACTTAAAGTGAGAAACTTCATGGGTCAATATGTTCAAAGTGGGATACTCACCACTCAGCCAGGGAGGCCCCCAAAATGATTGGATAGAGGTTCCCCATTACCATGACGATTTAGATAATACTGTGAATAATCTGACAGAGGTTATTCCCTGTTACCATGGTGATTTAGGTTTTAATTTGAATGATTGGACAAAGGTTCCCTGTTACTATAGTGATTTAGGTAATATTGTAAATGGTTTCCTTCCTACCATGTTAATTTAAGTAATATTGTGAATGACTTTACAGAGATTCACGGTTACCATGATGATTTAGTCAACGCTGCGAATGAATGGACAGAGATTCTCTGTTATCATGGTGAATTAGGTAATATTGTGAATGACTGGACAGAGATTCCCTGTTACCATAGTGATTCAGCTAATACTGACAATGATTGGACAGAGGTTCCCTTTTACCATGGTGATTTAGGTTATTTAATGAATGATAAAAATATGTTTTTTGGTACCAGGGTGATTTAAGCAATACTGGTAAATAATTGCAGTGAGATGATTCCTGTTACCGGGGTAATTACCAAGGTAAACCTGTGTTTTATCTAATGTCAGCCCTGGATTTTATCTTATGTTTATCTGGGTTTTATCTTATGTTTATCTGGGTTTTATCCTATGTTAAACCTCGATTTTATCGTATGTTAATCCTGGGTTTTTATCTTGTGTTAACCCTGGATTTTATCTTATGTTAACCCCAGGTTATATCCTATGTTTACCTGGGTTTTATCTAATGTAAAACCTCAGATTTATCTTATGTTCACCCTGGGTTTTATTTAATGTGAACTCTATGTTTTATCTTATGATTACCTGGTATTTATCTTATGTTAACCCAGGGTTTATCTTATGTTTGCATGGGTTTTATCTAAATTTAACCCTGGATTTTATCTAATGTTAAACCTGGGTTTTATCTAATGTTAACCCTGGGTTTATATCTTATGTTAACCCTGGGTTTTATCTAATGTTAAAACCTGAACTTTCTCTTATATCTAACGTGGGTTTTATCTTATGCAACACTTAACAGTTCCAGTTATATACAGCAATAGTAGGTTTATAATGGTGGAAATATCCTATTTACTATGGAAATGGAAAAGTAAACTGATCAACCAAGTTTCCGACAACTTAAGCTCAAGGTACAAAGAAGCTTGAATCCTTGTTGATACGAGGTGGCCTTTATTGCAATCTTACATAATCATTTCGCGATGATCTAGTGTTTGACTTACAAGCTCGAGGTCCCCGGTTTGATTCCCTGAGTACCGGGTCGTACCAAAGACTTTTTAAAAATGGCAGTGACCGTTCCATTCCCAAACGCTCACCATACGAAGTGAAAGTCGCAGGTCTTTCAAACGAGACTTACAACCGAGGTTTTGTGTCGTGGCGTCGCACGTAAAAGAAACCTCACTGTATTAACATCAGTCCATGTCACAGGTTAAAATTTGTGGCACTTCACCTAAAGCTGAGGACATCTCAATGTGAGTGAAAAAATTCTTGACGGGACATAAACAAACAAACAAACAAAAGAAAATGCCACAACATGCACAAATTTGATTGTAAAATAAACATGTAAATAAAATAATTCTGCATAACTCACCACCTCAATCAAAGACTTATAATTCTTCACTTCAAAGACAGCCTTACTCATCCAAGTCGGATTGTTCGTCCGTTTGACAATTGTTTTATAAACCACCTCGTTCTCGACCTTCACTTGACAAAATGGATTGTATTTTCCTATAAAATGATAATACAGAAATTAATATGAATACCATAAACATAATACCAAATTTATTTTGGAAAAGTGGAGTTATTCAAGTCACTGTGAACGTGGATATTTCCGCATGTTGTTAATTACGCTATTTTCTTATACAAACCGTATGTGTGGGGATATTATAAATTATGTCACACCTTACTGCGACCAGTCTTGTATTAAGCACAATTGTGGGACTGGTACACGGGGGGGCGGAGTAATTTACACGGAAAACTCTTCATTGCATATTTAGTGTAAATTACACCCACACGAAAAATTCCAAGATTACAGTATCTGATGGAAACCAATATGTTGAAAACAGAGAAACAGATAAAGAGACTGAAAACGATCTCTGGTCTCAGGGTTAAAAAAAATCAAAGGCCTGAATGGCAAGACATGTATAGGTCTACCAAGGTAAATTGGCACATGTTTACAAACACAACGAGTCTAAATCAAATCATAACAGGGGTAACAAGCCACATGTCATCACAAAAGTATTAGAGATTCTGTAATTACATGGAGTCCGTGCAAGGCAGTATGTTTTACCTGTACAACCTATTTTTGAAAGTAGATCGAATTGTTTTTTATTTCTGACTGAACCAGGATGTGCGACTTTTTACCTTGGTAGATCTATACATGTATGTTCATTTCCATAAAGGCACGAAACGTCAATAATATTACCATAAATCAGTTAAAGTGGCATTAGCTGTGTTTTCCACAAAAAATATTTCAAATTTTTCTAATTTTAGTACTTGTGCTTGATGTGCACTAACAAATAAGAACTATACACAGACATAAAAAATCTTATATTCCTGTATATTTTGTGGAAATAAAGTCAGTTCCTGAGTGGTATGCATATACAAATATATTTATAGAAATAGTAAAGTTGAATTAATCAATTGCCAGTGACAAAGTGCCAAACCTGGGTTTCTCAAGCAATTTTCACAAAATATATAGGCATTTAAAATTTTTTAATTTTTTAATCTCTTTTTTGTTATTTTGTATCAGTCTAAGAAGTAAAAGAAGGGAAAATTTTTTTTGAAAAAAAAAAAAACAGCTATACACGGTTATAAAAAATCCGTAGAAAATTTAACAATCTAGTAAACTTAAGTGGACTCACATCTGTAGCTGATAAATTTACAGTTTTCCCCGAGAACAAGAGTGTCAATGCATAGATCACAATCAACACAACACATAGTCAGTCTCTCGACATTTTTATGGCATCCTGCCATGTGGCGATACAATTTGTAATCTCAAAATGCCCATATACGCCCGACTAAGTATACCTACAATTCATACTATCTATTCTGATAGCCCAATCAACATCCTTGGATGGTAATTAATTCTTGAGTCGTTTAATGAGATTCAAAACTCAGAAAACTTTACCACGTGCTGATATATCAACGACATTGGGCTGCTTACATCGTCATTGATAATTATTTACAGATTAATAATTTCAAATTATTGTTAATGTATAGATTCCAATCGCACTTCCGAAATATGTAATAAAATTGATAAAAGTTGTCATTTAACTTGTGAAAAAGGAAAGAGTGAGTATACCATTAATTGATATGTAAATGGATACAAAACCCACGACAAGAATCCAAAACAATTTGAACAGCTGCTTTGCTACTTTCTGGGAGTTATCTCCCTCAACAAAAAATCAACACAATGAATCTTTGTATTCATACGAGTGTTGGAAGTAGATCGTAATATGTGTACATGCATCGTGGATTTATAAATAGATTCCTTTATGAAAATTATCATTCTGGTTTGATTTTCCTATTAATAAAATTAATATCATGACAGAAGTTATAACAAATGCATGAACAGAAAGAACTCACATCGTATATCCTTGAGGATTTTTGTTTGTTTATTGTTGTTTAACGTCCCACTCAAGAATATTTCACTCATATGGAGACGTCACCAAATGCCGGTGAAGGGCTCTCAAATTTTAGGCCTATGCTCGGCCACTTACCGGCCAGTTTGAGCAGTTGAGGGTTCTTTAACGTGTCGACACCTACTGTGACACGGGACCTCCAGCATTTACTGTCTCATCCGAAAGACAGGAAACCAACCTGTCGCCGGTGGGACTCGAACTCACGATCCAGAGTCGAGCGTGCTACCGACTGAGCCAGGCCGGCTCTATATCCTTGAGGAAAGCCTTAGGTTCAGAGTACTTTTTTGTTTCGAAACTACAGAAAAACAGTGAGTAGTCGAATTAAATCTACATGATTGCTAGTTATGACTGTTTTCGCTTTCACTGAACCACATAAAAAAAGTCAAAATTTACCTTCATCGCTTCCGTGGAAATCGGTATCATACAAGTCCTTGGCCTTTCTGATAACAAGCTCCACAACACTTTTACCTAAAAAACATCACGTCAAACTTAAACCATTTACCCCTATAGACACATTTGGACTGGTCAAAGTCATTGATTTACAGAAGAGTCCATTGTTTTTCAGGGGATGATGTGTTAATCAATTATATATTTGTTTATTTGATATTTTATGTCCTGTAAGGGTGATTCCATGACTGATAAGTTAATGCATGAAACCATGAAATTTCACATCTCTAGTAAGAAAAGTAAGTTCTAGCCCTGCAAGAGTCTAATCTGATTTTGTGAGAAAGTTTGTCAGTTTACTTGTGGAAGGCCGGTGGTCTCTTCCCGGGTACATTGTAACCGGGTTCTCCCCTCCACCACCAGATAAATGACTGCCACTGTATATAATTTCAATGGCAACATTCCCAGCTATAAATGAAGTGCAACAAATACAAACCTAGGCTATGGACTTACCCCAATGCTGTAAGACAGGAACTCAGTTTCAAATTTCATCACAAACAGGAATGTGACCTTCAATTCTTATGGGAAGTACAGTAAAATGCCAACTAAAGACCAACTAACTTAGGAGACCACCTCACTTAGGAGACCATCTCACTTAGGAGACCATCTCACTTGGGAGACCATCTCACTTAGGAAACCACCTTGCTTAGGAGACCATCTCACCTCACTTAGGAGACCACCTCACTTAGGAGACCATCTCACTAGGAGACCACCTCACTTAGGATACCACCTCACCTCGCTTAGGAGACCACCTCACTTAGGAGACCACCTCACTTAGGATACCACCTCACAATTTATGGATACAACCTCACTTGAGGAGCCCCATCTCACCTCACATTAGAGACCCATCCCACCTCACTTAGGAGACCATCTCACCTCACTTATGAGACCATCCCACCTCACTTAGGAGACCATCTCACCTCACTCAGGAGACCACCTCACTTAGGAGACCATCTCACTTAGGAAACCAACTTGCTTAGGAGACAATTTCACCTCGCTTAGGAGACCATCTCACCTCACTTAGGAGACCACCTTACTTAGGAGACCATCTCACTAGGAGACTACCTCACTTAGGATACCACCTCACTTAGGAGACCATCTCACCTCACTTAGGAGACCACCTCACTTAGGAGACCACCTCAACTTTAAGACAGTTAATATTCAGTCTCATGATAAATACATGTATATAATAACCACAAAACCTCACTTAAAAGGCCACCTCACTAAACTGACTACTTTGAGTCCATCAGTTAAGGGGTTTTGATAGCAAGGTTACAATGTATTTAGCTACGGAACTGTCAGTACCATTTTTAAAGTCTCGAGTTTTGTCATCGTACTGTCAGTACCATTTTTAAAGTCCATGGTTTTGACCTGGTACTGGGAATTGAACCAATGATCTTCAGCTTGCAGGCCCATTGCTCTACCACATAGAGACTACTGCCAAGAGTTCAACCACAGCCAAAGATATTTGTTTTTCATATTTGCAAAGTATGGACAAAGTATAATCCAAAAACCTGTATTGACGAGGACCACTGTCGTATAAACCCCACCTGTTTTGGGACCCCAACACATTTTATTAACCCACCTTGGTTCAATAATCCCTTAATAATAATACCTCTTTTGAGCGGACCCACCTGTCTTGTAAGACCACATTTTAGTGGCAGAAAGGGTGGTTCTTCAAGAGAGGTTCCACTGTATAGGTCAACAGTTACAAGATCTACTTGAATAATACTATGCTCCCTAGAGCCAAGTTAAACAAGGATCTTTTCTGCCAATATTTGGAAAATGACACAGGTGACACAGTTGGGAATTTTTATGTGAATTTGTGTCAAATTAGCAAAAAAAGAAATTTGCACACATGTAAATCTAAATGTAACAGAATTTCTTTTTTGAATGCATCTGCCCCTGCATTAATTAATGGCCACAGCCCGTTTACCAAATTTGGATTTTTTTTCAATCTTATTCTAGGAAAAAACACACCAAATCGGATCTTGTGGGAAATGTTAGAAAAAGGCCACGACAAACAAACGCTCTTTTCATTGGAATGTTGCAAAAGAGACAGATGGAACCAATATGTCCTTCAATTTTGCAGGGTTCAACATTCATGTTTGTCCAGTTGTCCAGGACAAGTCCACTTTGGGGTCGGACAATTTTCAGACAAATCATTTTTGCATTCAGACAAGTAGATTTAAATACTTATTGTCCTGCAAGTGGGAAAATTTTCATGATTACTGACCCCTGTCTCATACTTTGAGGTCCAGATGAATTACTGACCTTTACTGGATTCATTTTGTCCCATTGTCTTTTTGGAAATATCCTGGAAATAATGGTAAAAAAGAAAATGAAAAAAAAAATAATATAAGAGCTATGGCACTCGTGAAGATTTTTAAAGTTCCATAACTCTGGCATTAAATGTTGGTTAATGTTAGCCATAAGTGAACTCATCTTATATCTCATTTTCATTCAGGAGGCAAACAACATTCCAAATTTGTTCAAAATGTAAGGGAAGAAAGAAAGTTGAATTACACAAGAGAAGATACAATGTCTCCAATAGACACACAAATAAAACAAGAACCCCCTACCCACCCCAAACCACTCCCCCCCCCAGAGGTTAAATCTTTGATCCAACCTGTATAAAAGGACTGCAATCTCAGATTTCGCCTAAAAACTAAATTCACCATTATCAAATTAACAATTAATATCACCAAACAAAGCATTAGACATGTTTGACTTACTCGATTTTTTGTTTTTTTTTTGTTTGTTTTTGTTTCCATGTACAGTAAAACCTGCTTTAGCGACCCACCTGATTGTTATAAAGACCACACTGGTCATAAATATGGTTTTTTGCTGTCCCCAAATCTTACAATTTGTGTACCAAATCAACCTACTGTTATAAAAGAACCAACTGCCTGGTTTTGTTGATGTCCCCCTTATGGGGGTCTTTATATTCAAGCATCTGCCCCTGCAGTACTTGAAATTGGCTGATCATGATACGAGTGTAAAAGTAATCAAATATTTTTTGTTTTCAACTCAAAATAGGATATTTTATGGAGATTTGACATTTTCAAAATATGGAAAAACAGTGGAAAATTCTCTAAAATTTTGGGACAGAAATGAGCATTTTTTTCACATCTCCCTCACAACATTACACGACATTTGCAGCCTAACCTACTTATAGTGAACTTTGTTACATTGATTTTGTTTGTTTGTTTTTGTTTATTTATTGTTGTGTAACGTCCACTCTGAGAATATTTCAACTCTTATGGAGGACGTCCCCAAATGACCGGTGAAGGGCTTCAAAGTTTGGCCTCCCCATGCTCGGCACTTCAACGGCCATTGAGCATGTGAGGGTTCTATAAAACGTGCAAACAAAACCTTCTGTGACACGGGACCCCAGTCCTTTTACTGGTCCTCATCCGAAAAGACAGGAAACCAACCTGTCCGCACGGCGGGGACTCGAACTCTCTGATCACAGCGTCGAATGCAGCTGGCTAACCGGACTGAGCCCAGGCGGCTCCTGTTACACTGAAGTCCTGCTTTGTTTGAAATGATTTTGATACCCCGACCAAATGTCTTTAATACCGTTATAACCCTGCTATTTTAAAAACCCTGTTTATTTGAAAGAAAAATGCATTCCCCTTTGACTTCAATATATCCGAGTTTGACTTTATTTAATTTCGTTCCCACCATTAACAGTGCCATTTTGGAGATTATCATGTACAGAGTGAAAACTTAAGTTTTGCTGAGATTTATGTTTTTTTGGTTTTTTTTTTGTAATTACATGAAAAGTTGAACATAATGATTGAATCAAATTAAAACAATTTAAATAAGCAAATTGTAATTTGATATTTTCTACCCAAGTATTTTATAGTTTATAGAAATGATCAGAGAACTGCAATAGAATCAGAAAATTTCGGGGGATAAAATTTCATTGTTTTTAAAAAAAAAAAAAATAATAATAAATAAATTCAATGACATTAAATTTCGCTGAAATAAAAAAAAACTGTTTGTAAAAGAACCTATTACTATTACTAGGGTATTATTAAATTTATTGTAAAAATTCTGTCCATGCGTTTAAAAAATTGTTGATAACTGAAAAACACCTCGCATTAAACAAAAAGGAACCCATACAAAATTTTCTGATTCTACCGTATACTTACAAGTAAATGGTCGGATGTCACCATAACGTTTCCCGGTTTTAGTGGTATAATGCCAAATATAAAAGTCTTGTCTGGCAAATGATGTTGATAAACTGTCTTTCCATTCAGCCTCAGTTTAAATTTCCTGCTGATCAGGTCTTCCTGTAATTACATCGATTAATGATTTCTATGAGATGTGATCAATACACATCAATTATTGTTTGCTTTCACTGGCTAACTTTATCGCCATACTTCCATTTACAGAAATTCAAAGTAGGGATTGGGTCAACGGTTTATATCCCACTGTATAGTACGAAGAACATCAAAGTCAGGGATTGGTCACCTGTATATACAGAAGATCAAAGCCAGGGATTGGTCACCTGTATATACAGAAGATCAAAGCCAGGGATTGGTCACCTGTACATACAGAACTTCAAAGCCAAGGATTGGTCACCTGTATATACAGAACTTCAAAGTCAGGGATTGGTCACCTGTATATACAGAACTTCAAAGCCAGGGATTGGTCACCTGTATATACAGGGCATCAAAACCAGGGATTGGTCACCTGTATATCCTACCTGTATATACAAAACATCAAAGCCAGGGATTGGTCACCCATATATCCCACCTTTTCTACAGAAACATCACCAGCAAGGGATTGGTCATTTCATATCTATCCCATCTTATTACAGAACATCAAAGCCTGGGATTACTCAACCCATCTATACCACCTTTTCTACAGAACCATCCCAAAGTCAGGCGTTTACATCACCCATATATCCCACCTGTTCTACAGGAACAGCAAAGCCAAGGGATTACTCACCCATAAATCCCACCTTATTATACAGAATCAAGCCAGGGGATTAACTCACAAATATATCCCACCTTTTTACAGAACATCAAAAGTCTAGGGATTAGGCACTCTATATACCCAAGTATTTCTACTCAGGACCCCCTCAAAGTCAGGGATTGGTTCACCAGATATATCCACACCTTTTTCTACAGAACATCAAAAGCCAGGGATTTACTCCACCCACTATATACCACCTTTTCTACTGAACCCATCAAAGTCAGGGGATTAGTCACTCATATACCCAATTTTTCTAAAGAACATCAAAAGTCAGGGATTTGTCTCCCATAATCATCCACCTTATTACAGCCCATCAAAAGTCAAGGGATTGGTCTCCCATATAGCCCATATAATCACCAGAACATCAAAAGTCAGGGAGTTGTCACCTCCATATACCCAACTTTTCTACAGACCATCAACAGAGCAGGGATTAGTCACCCATATACTCCACCTTATCTACAGACCATCAAAGTCAGGGATTAGTCACCCATATACTCCACCTTATCTACAGAAATCCAAAGATAGGGGTTGGTCAGCTGTATATACAAGACATCAAAGCCAGGGATTGGTCACCCATATATTCTCAACCTTTCTACTGAAATATCAACAGCCCAGGGATTAACCCACTGGATGCCATATATCCAACTTTTCCTAGAGTACATCAAAATCAGGGGATTATCCCCCCATTCTATCACCACCTTTTTCTACAGAACATCAAAGCCAGGGATTACTCACCCATATCATAACCTTTTCTACCAGCAGAACATTAAGTACGGGATTTACTTCACCCATTAGCTCCACCTTTTTCTACAGAACATCAAAGAACAGTCAGGGATTGGTCACCCATATATCCCACCTTTTCTACAGAACATCAAAGTCAGGGATTAGTCACTCATATACCCAACTTTTCTACAGACCATCAAAGTCAGGGATTGGTCTCCCATATATCCCACCTTATCTACAGAACATCAAAGCCAGGGATTACTCACCCATATATCCCACCTTTTCTACAGAACATCAAAGCCAGGGATTACTCACTCATATACCCAACTTTTCTACAGACCATCAAAGTCAGGGATTGGTCTCCCATATATCCCACCTTATCTACAGAACATCAAAGCCAGGGATTACTCACCCATATATCCCACCTTTTCTACAGAACATCAAAGTCAGGGATTAGTCACCCATATATCCCACCTTTTCTACAGAACATCAAAGCCAGGGATTGGTCACTCATATATCCCATCTTATCTACAGAACATCAAAGCCAGGGATTAGTCACCCATATATCCCACCTTTTCTACAGAACATCAAAGTCAGGGATTAGTCACCCATATATCCCACCTTTTCTACAGAACATCAAAGCCAGGGATTACTCACCCATATATCCCACCTTTTCTACAGAACATCAAAGCCAGGGATTACTCACCCATATATCCCACCTTTTCTACAGAACATCAAAGTCAGGGATTAGTCACTCATATACCCAACTTTTCTACAGACCATCAAAGTCAGGGATTGGTCACCCATATATCCCACCTTATCTACAGACCATCAAAGTCAGGGATTAGTCACCCATATAACCAACTTTATCTACAGAAATCCAAAGATAGGGGTTGGTCACCATGTATATATCCTTATCACAGAATCCAAAGCCAGGGATTGGTCACCCATATATCTCACCTTATCTACAGAACATCAAAGTCAGGGATTGGTCACCCATATATCTCACCTTATCTACAGAACATCAAAGTCAGGGATTGGTCACCTGTATATACAGAACATATTTCAGTGAGCTCTTCTTTTTCCTTAGGCATGTTAGGGAAAGACAGATTTTTCTCAAACTGTAGACCAATTTGTCTGCGAATTTAGATGTTGGGAAAAATTTTGTCCCATTACGACCCATTCTGGAATTGCTGGAACTACTTTCTTAACATTTGTTTGTCATCTGTTTGTAAACAAAGATGTATGCAGTCATTCTTTTATACAGTTTTAACATGAGAGAAAAACAGTCAAACACAACATTCAGAAAGGAATAAATGGCAAAAATCTGACAAACCCAGTACACAAAATTTTGGTTATCCAAGAGGAATATTAAATTGTCTTTCATGAACAAGATAGTGAGAAATTTATACACTCTCACCTCATCTAAAACAAGATGGATATCTATGTAGTCCCCCATCCTGCAGGGCGGACATTTTGTGTGTGCGTTACCCGAAGCCTTGAAGATGTTTCCACTTTGTGCATTGTATTCTATCTGATGTTCTCCACTGAAATGAACAATTTTGATTCTGTGAAAGTTGATGATAGATGTGAAAAAAAAATATATCACTGATAAGTGTATGAATTCTGAATAGCGTTTTACGCCACATTTTTTAATGGTGGAGGAGAGAAAAGATATTCTTGTGTATAATACACAAAGCACATCATCTAGTGAGAATTAATTACTTTATAGTAATGCTGAGCTTCTAATGTATGATGTTTGAATATTGTCTCCAATAATATAAAAAAAAATTATTTTGAAACAGTCCCTAAATAGATGAGACTCATACTATGAAAAATAACTTCTTTTAAAAAGCTGACATTGTAAGTTAAAAGAAGTTCTCACTTTAATACATGTATTCAGTCTCAAAAAAATACTTTTAATCAGGTTTTGGCACCGATTCTTGATTTTGAAATATGGCTAGGAAGAATACAGGATAGGACTGACAAGTTTCAAAAGACAAATCTTTTGTGAATAACATGCACTGTTTCAATTCATATGTCAGCTTTAATTCATCTTATAGAATTACCTGGAATAATTTTTTTTGACAAGTTCCCTTATTGTCTTTATCAAAGCACCCTGCTGTGAATTGAAGTTCCAATCCCTGAGGCTGTGCCATACACTATATGTTAAGAGTTGCAATGATTGCAGAATGCCTAAAATTCAGGTACTACCTTATACCTCTCAATCAATTTACTAACTTCATCAGCTGATCGAAGTAATTAAAATAGTAACTTAGATCAGTCCAAATGTGTTTTTTTAGGGGTGAATAGGTTAAAGTATAATCTTATAGTACAAAATACTCACAAATAAAATTGGAACTGGAACTGTATCCCTCTCATGAGGCAGATCTGTAAATGGCTGAAGTACTCTATAGACATAGGCACTAGGAATTTGTACTGTGTTTCCTTGGCTGAGAAACTAATAATATTCCCTGTTTGTATTATGTTGGAAATATTCAACTCACGCATTGACTTCATATCAGGATTCAGGAATGATGGATGAGTAACACACCAGGCTTTCTGTAAGAGAAAAACAAACAAAACATGTTATACTGACTTTTTTATACTCTTGAAAATTGTACCCAAATTTACTAGATACACAAGTAATAAAAAGATTTATGACTTTTTTTTAAGAAAAAGACATAAAAATTTAATTGGCTAAGCACCAAAATTAAGGATATTCTCAAACATAAGAAAATTCTAAACTTTTATGGAACTAGGGCCCCATTTTATCAAATGGACCCAAAATTGTTCACTGGGTGGTAACCATGTTACCCTGAAGCCAGGTAGCGTACTGGCAAGTGCACTCACACCTCACCAGTGTGAACCATGTCCAATATTTGCATTGGACAGTGAAATTTGTTCCAATTTTGAACAGCGTTTTATGCCACACTCAACAATTTCTTGGTTATATGGTGGCGGCCAAATTTTAATGGCGGAGTAGAGAACCCGGTTATAACTGCATTCGGGAAGACACCACTGACCTTCCGCAAGTAAACTGGCAAACTTCCTCACAAAAATCAGCTTACTTCAGGTAGATTCCAGAGGGGCTCAAATTGCACTGACTATATTGAGAGACTTCATGGTTTAAATATGATGCTCTAACCACTCGGTCACTTGGAAGTTTGTTGAGATGGTATGTCAGTGACCAGCCCCTACACATGTTTTTTCTCTGGATATTCTAGCTTCTTCCTGTGGTAAGCATTCCATCACATAAGATAAGCACCCCATCACATCAGATAAGCACCCTCTCATGTCAGGTAAGCACTCCCTCACATTGGATAAGCACTCCTCACATTGGATAAGCAACCCCTCATGTCATATAACCACCCTCTCATGTCAGGTAAGCACTCCCTCACATTGGATAAGCACTCCTCACATTGGATAAGCAACCCCTCATGTCATATAACCACCCCCTCATGTCAGATGAGCATCTCTTCACATCAGATAAGCACCCCCTCATGTCAAATAAGCACCCCTCATGTCAGATAAGCACGCCCTCAAGTCAGATAAGCAGTGTCCTCTCATGCCAGATGAGTACCCCTCAATAAAATATATAAGGAGCTAGGGTGCATAATCTTGGAGAAAAGAAATCTATATTATGACATTACCATAAATTTAATACAAACCGACAGAAGCTGGACACAAAAATGACATATTCCACAGTACTTGCAGGTAAAAGCAGGCAGAAGGCAGCCGCAGTGTCTGAAATAAGATTTATACAGTCAAAACTTGTTTTCAGCAGCCAAAAGAGCAGAAGAATATTTTTGTTTTTGTTTGATTGTTGTTTTACTTCCTGTCAAGAATTTTTCACTGATATCAAGATGGCACCAGTTTCAGATGAAGTATCAACAATTTTGACCTGTGCTATGGACAGACACCAATGCATTGTGGATTCTTTAATGACCTACAGCCAATCCACTATGTGCTTCCATGACATGGCACCTCGGTTTTAAGTCTCATCCGTAACACTCGGGACTTTCACTTCATACGCCAAGCCTTTGACATAAGAAGAGTCATTACCATTTTAAAAATATTTGGTGCGACCCCATCGGGGAATCGAACCTGGGACCCTCCGCTTGTAAATCAAACACTCTACCACTATATCACCACAAGCGGTAAGATTGTATGTCCGTTTAAACATGGAGTTTACATCTGAACAGCCAGTTATCATTGTAATAAGGACAAGGAAGAAATAAAATATGAGGGACGCAAAAAGTTGAACAAGTAAAAAATATACAGGAAAGGTCAGATGTCTGCTCTATAATGGATGATAGTGGATTTCTGTAGGCTATTTGTATTATCCAAAGTCACCAAATTTACTCAGTACATCGAAGTACAACTAACTTTTTGTGGTCTCGAAATAAAAATCTGGATTTGACTGAGTAAGAAACATTATTTTTCCCCTTTCAAATAAAACAAGCTGCATCAAATTTATGATTTTTCAGTTAAACTAGACATGTTAACTCTACCAATTTCGGCGGTAGACTACTGCTTTTTAGACCAATCTTCCACCTACCGCTTTTATGTCCAAAACTTTTCTTTACATTTCTACCAAAGCACAGTAATTTTCTGAAAATACTTTTCTATCTGCCGGGGTACACTTAATCCTTGAATTTATTTCACACCTGTGCATTGTTTTGACAGTACACTTAATCCTCGAATTTATTTCACACCTGTGCATTGTTTTCACAATACCCAGGCCTCCAATGATATACAGACTAACTCGTACTACTCATCACGCCTAATTAACGTTACCTGCAATTAATACTATCTCTCGTGAGACCCCTATTATCATCAATTTACGACATTTAATTCCTGATATTCCTTTAATTAGATTTAAAACTTGGTAAACTTCTCCACGTGTTGATATGTCAAACAAAGAACAGATGATAGGAGGCCGCTTATATCATTAACGGCCGCATCTCACATTATTAAAAAATAATGTTCCACACCCCAATTACACTTTAAAAATACGAACTTATACTAATAAAAGTTGAAATTTAACCCCAAAAGAAAGAAAGAATGAGTATTACTTGCTTTGACGTGTACATGCATATGCAGCTCACAACAATTAATTGCTGCTTATATCATTGACGAAAAATAGTTTATCTATAATAAATTGGTCTTGAAAATATTTAATGCAGTGGATAAAAGCAAGGTACGTAAATTTTAATGAAAATGCACATTTGGCAGAATTTTGCTTAGGTCAGAAAATGTTTTTGGCAAGTTACTAATCTGTCTATATATATACCTGTCATGTCTACTTAACTGAACTAGCACATTTAATTTTTTTTTCTGCCTTTTTTTTAATATAATTATTGATTAATTTGAAAAATGCATAAAACATAAGAAAAAACCCCTCTTAACTGTAATGATAATAACTAAAGAAATAAGATGTAAAAGAAAAATTTTTTTTTTAGGATTTTTAATTTTGGCCAATGCATGAAGTTTGCCAATAATTTGAGGAATATATTTTCAGGGCTAACACTGTTTGACCATTATATTTTTGATGAAATATGGTCACCAAAATACCGCGAAAAATGCCGTGTCCAATGATACCACTTTGGAGATGTGAATCTACCTCTTTTTGGTCACCAGAGGTTAACATGTCTGGTAAACAAAAATAAAACGTTCATAATGTGAGTATGTAGATCTACTCAAATTATTTTTGAATGATATTTCTGAAGTTTTCTTCATATGAGCAAAAACAATAATTGTCATCAATATTAACAACTATATTTTTAATAAATACTATATGTGTACCTATGTTAGCGGTATTCTAATATTAGCGCCTTTCACACTCTAGTCATTGTGCTAATTCAAGTCCAGCACTAAAATTTCTCCATCCTGTCATTCTGCATACACGACAAAACTAATGGTATTTATATAACAAAATAATCTCTGTCGTGTACATAGCTCAGTGCGTGCCATTATGATTACAAAATGGTCTGTTTCAATAACGTGACTATGAAATTAATCGTTGACCATTTTATTACTTAACAAACTAATCGCTGTTTAAGTACACCTGGAAAGCTATAGTGTGTATCAGGAAAGCATAATACCGCTAATCTAAAAATATTCTTCCCGTAATTACGCAAAATCAAGATTGCGCTAATAAATCTACACCCCATCAGAGCACTAAAATATGAATGTGCTAATTTAAATACACATATAGTATACAAAAATGTCCATGTCCAAAACGTTGTCCACCACAAATTTGAATTTGATTAGTTTAGCTTGAGTATTCAATAAATTTGGTGAGTTTGGGCCGTTATGACTAAGCATGTCAGTTGTTTTCACAAGATACATTTACCTGCTAGTTTTACCGTTGTCAACATTGCCGTAACATTCGATCCCTTCCCGCACACAGTTTCCACACATGAAGCAGCGGGTTGTGTTAAATCTTGTGTTGTGAGCCTCCAAAGTATTGTGTTCATACTGTTTGTCAAACTTACAGTGATTTGGAATGTGTTCTGTGCTATCCCAGAGTTGTTCTAAATTGAAAAAAAATAATTTTGAAGTATTATTTCTTCTTTTCTAAGAGGTAATAACCATTTGCTAGATTTTTTTTTTCATAAAAATAGAAAAAGTAATTATCTATATACAATCAAACTTGTCTGTAAAGGCCACTCAAGGGAACAGGCAAAAATAGTCATTATAAGCAGGTGGCCTTTATAAAGAGGTTTATTTATTGTAAAAAAGTTAACAAAGCTTATGCTTGAATGGTCTTTATAGCCAGGTGACCTTTATACAGAGGTTGCCTTTAATGCATGTTTGACTGTGTCGTTTTTCAAATTTTTGTACAAGAGGCAAAAAAAAAAAAAAAAAAAAAAAAAAAAAAAAAAATTGGTAGGGCACCTTGGGGACTTGCTTCCTTAAAGTTTCATTAAAATCTGTTCAACAGTTTTAAAGAACAAGCTGCCTCCTCCCTTTGGTTCAGCTGAGCTAATAAAAAGTACAATATGATGTTCTTCTAAAACACTATAAAAGAAACCAAGTTTTTTGACTGAAGCAAAAATGTTGCAGATGTCGATCTGGCCAAACAAAACACAAACTTGGTAGGGGACCTTGGGTACTTGTTTCTTAGTAAAGTTTTATCAAAATTCCTTCAGCAGTTTGAAGGCACAAGCTAACAGGATGAAAAAATGCCCCCCTCTCTTTTGTTCAGTCGAGCTTATAAAAAGTACAATATGATGGGCTTCTAAAACACTATAAAAGAAACCAAGTTTTTTGACTGCAGCGAAAATGTTGCAGACATACGAACCAAAAAACTATTGCCTCAATCTCATGACATAAATATAAACATTTTACCTGGTCCAAAAGGGCTGTCTTCACTGCCTCCCACAGGTGCTGTTTTACTTTTAACCATCATTTTCTTCGTAGTCAGTCCTCGTCCTTTGTTGGCTCGCAGTACAAATTCATTAACAGTAGAGTTGACATTGGATTTGGACATTACACTTTTCTAAAAATATCAAATAAATTTGCCATGTATAAACTGTTAAGACCAGAGTATTACATGTAGTAATATAAAGTAGTCCAACAGATATACACAAACTTGGTGAATATAAACACACACATTGTACAGTCAACTCTTGTTATGACGGCACTTGATATAACATATAATTTTTGGTTATCGGCAGAAATTTCATGGGAATGAAGTTACATCCATGTTAATTTGTTTGATATGACGGCATATTTGCTTTCTGGCACTGGCAACAAACATGCATTTTATCTCTAGAATTAACATATTGAATTGAGGTTTGACATTTAATGGGGTAATTAGGTTCATGCATTCTTATTTTGGCGTCAAGCCTGGAAATTCGATATAACAGCATATTTAATATAACAGCAATTTTACTGGATCCCAGCCTGGTCATTATAACATGAGATGACTGTAATTCTTGGTAATCCAGAGGTGGGATCGGGTGCTGTGGAGGCATAAGAATCCCCATTGGTCAGACACAGGCAAAACAATGATATGAGAGGAGAGAGAGAGAGAGAGAGAGGAGAGAGAGAGAGAGAGAGAGAGATGAGAGAGATCGAGAGAGAGAGGAGAGAGAGGAGAGAGAGAGAGAGAGAGAGAGAGAGAGATGAGAGAGAGAGAGAGAGAGAGAGGAGAGAGAGAGAGAGAGAGAGAGAGAGAGAGAGAGAGTGAGAGAGAGAGAGAGAGAGAGGAGAGAGAGAGAGAGAGAGAGGAGAGAGAGAGAGAGAGAGAGAGAGAGAGAGAGATGAGAGAGAGAGAGAGAAGAGAGAGAGAGAGAGAGAGAGAGAGAGAGCAGAGAGAGAGAGAGATAGAGATGAGAGAGGAGAGAGAGAGAGAGAGAGAGAGAGAGAGAGAGAGAGAGAGTGGAGAGAGAGAGAGAGAGTGAGAGAGAGGTGAGAGAGAGAGAGAGAGAGAGAGAGAGGAGAGAGAGAGAGAGAGAGAGAGAGAGAGGAGAGAGAGAGCAGAGAGAGAGAGAGAGGAGAGAGAGAGAGGAGAGAGAGAGAGAGAGAGAGATGAGAGAGAGAGAGAGATACGAGAGAGAGGAGAGAGAGGAGAGAGAGAGAGAGAGAGAGAGAGAGAGAGAGAGAGAGAGAGAGAGAGAGAGAGAGAAAGAGAGAGGGAGAGAGAGAGGGAGAGAGAGTATGACAGATAGAGAGAGATAGAGAAATCGAGAAAGATAGAAAGGGATAGACAGACAGAGAGAGAGAAATAGAGGAGATGTGAGAGATTGAGAGGGGAGGAAGAAAGATAGAAAGAGTCAGAGAAAGAGAGAAAGAGAGATTTTTTGTTTCAGCAATTCTGGCAATTTTTATATTTTGACATTTAATGGGGTAATTAGGTTCATGCATTCTTATTTTGGCGTCAAGCCTGGAAATTTGATATAACAGCATATCTAATATAACAGCAATTTTACTGGATCCCAGCCTGGCCATTATAACATGAGATGACTGTAATTCTTGGTAATCCAGAGGTGGGATCGGGTGCTGTGGAGACATAAGCATCCCCATTGGTCAGACACAGGCAAAACAATGATATGAGAGAGAGAGAGAGAGAGAGAGAGAGAGAGAGAGAGAGAGAGAGAGAGAGAGAGAGAGAGAGAGAGAGAGAGAGAGAGAGAGAGAGAGAGAGAGAGAGAGAGAGACAGGAGAGAGAGAGGAGAGACGAGAGAGAGAGAGAGAGAGAGAGAGAGATGAGAGAGGAGAGAGAGAGAGGAGAGAGAGTGAGAGAGAGAGGAGGAGAGAGAGAGAGAGAGAGAGAGAGAGAGAGAGAGAGAGAGAGAGAGAGAGAGTATGACAGATAGAGAAAGAAAGGGATAGACAGACAGAGAGAGAGAAATAGAGGAGATATGAGAGATTGAGAGGGGAGGAAGAAAGATAGAAAGAGTCAGAGAAAGAGAGATTTTTTGTTTCAGCAATTCTGGCTATTTTTTATGGTGGTTGGGGATGTTGTACACAGTTTTGAAAGGGGATCAAGCATCAGTCAGAACATGTCAGGTCTGGTTCAAGATGCCTTTGTAATTTCAGAAAAGATTTTTCTTTTAAAAAAAATGTTTAACTGTTTAAGATGACAGACACGGCCAGATGCCAAACAATGGCAATAGGTCACATGGACTTTCATGCCAGGTGAGCTAAAAATGAGTAGGTATAACAATATCTAGTGCAGGTAAGAACAAACGAAACAGGTGGGCCAAGCTATTATGATGTCAGTCATAGGTACTTCATGTTCTTTCAATGAATGGCAACAGATCATTAAAATGTATTTACTTATCATAACAACCAAAGCGCAAGATTTAGCACAGATAAAAAAAAAGAAGTCTACTACAGTCGATTCTCAATAAACTGCCAATTTTTGTTATCTAGAAAGTATGGCGAGATATCAAGTTTGATGATGAATTAAATTTTTGCATCTTTGTGAAACTGAGCTACCATTCTCTGGTATAACAGATATATCTTAAATGAACAGAAAAGAGGACAAAAGACGTGTACTGTTCAAATTGAGTAATTATCATGTTTATTTAATTCTTCAATTACGCGGTTTTACTACTGCTCTCTGACTTAACGTCGATGATCTCTAGTGACCAATTAGCCGCTTCATTGACCACGATCATCAATAAAGGCTGTATATCAAGTTAACTGACATTTTGAAATGGACGTTTGTTCTCAGAGTAGTGGTGTTATAAAGAGAATTTCAGAAAGCAGGTAAACCATTCCTGAAACAAGAGTTGTCAGATGACAACAAAGCTCCCTGGAAATCGGTGTAAATTTTCAAAAAAGGTGTTTGACATATTGGTCATGGTACAGTGAATATTTGAATTCCTTCGGCTAAGGCTTAAAGTTTTGAAAAGTAGGTCAAATTCTATGGTCAAGGTCACTAGGTCAAAAGTCAAGACACCAAATGAAAGCTCTGGTCATAAGAAATCTATATGTGGAATAACAAAGTCCTATCCCTCATGGTTTAAAAGATATAGCCAAGGTCAATGTTTTTAAAAAGTAGGTCAAAGTCCAAGGTCAAGATCACTAGGTCAAAAGTCATGGTACCAAATGAATGCTCTAGTCAAAAGGAATCTATAAGTGAAATATCAAAGTCCTTTGCCGTTTAAAAGATTTCGTCCAGGTTAAAGTTTTGTCTACAAATGCCGATGACAACAAGGACGGCGATGGTAACAACGCCAGGAGTATGGCATTAGCTCTCTTTTGACCTGACAAGCTAAAAATGTGGTAATGTTGCAAGAATGGTGATGAACTGAGTGGTGAAAGTTCGAAAATTGACAGTACATGCAAAAACAAAGTCAAATAGAATGTGCACTTTCATGGCCAACAGCACACAAGATTCTATGCACCATTTCAATGACTTGCTAATACCACACCTTTGGTCCAGGTGAGCTATAAAATGTATTACACTTACGGAGGCGTATAGCTTATTGATCTGAAGATGACTATCAAGAATGGATGTAATCTGTCGGAAACTGTTCCATAACATATCTTTTAATCCAGCATTGTCCGTAATTTTGCTTTTCTTGTTTTTGATGGGTGGATTCTGGCACCGAGCAGCAACTGTTATCGTTGGTAAACCTGAAAATTTACAATGATTATACTCAAAAACATGAAAGGTACGTTTACATTTTATAAAGTCTTTTTTTGGCACATGTGTTTATCTTGGTAGTTTATGGGTAACGGACATAGCTGAAACAAAACTGACATGGTAACTAAGTCTAAACAAGGTTCTCTCCTGGGGACCTCCACCATTTACACATTCACCCTTCAAAGACACATTTGGACTGGTCTAAGTCGTTGATTTACAGAAGAGTCCATTGTTTTTCAGGGGGTTGATGAGTTAAAAACTAGAAGCCAGTATATAAGGATGAAGTTGTTGAGTGTGGCCTGAAACACCAATAAACTCATTAAACCCTGAAAAACAATGGACTCTTCTGTAAATCAACGACTTAGACTTGACCAATTGTCTCTTTGAAGGGTGAACTGGGTTAAGCAAATAAAATCTATTTCAATATTTAACTCAGTACATGTATACATGGTACACCGATTACAAAAAAAAAAAACCAAAAACGAACAGTGCTTGATCAATCTATACACAATTATGTGTAGTGGTGGTAGGGAATTGTATGGAAAAAAGTTATAATCATTCGTAAATACAATGTATGGTACTTACCAAGATCTGCAAAATCTTTTTCTAGAAAAATAAAAAGAGAATCATTACTGTATAGTTGCTTTTATTTTGCTATATTTGCAGTCAAAGAAAATACAGTAAAACCTGCTATAGCAGCCACCTCTATATAAGGATCACCTGTCTATAGCGAGCTCGACTCTGGATCATGAGGTCGTGAGTTTGAGTCCCGCCGGCGACAGGTTGGTTTCTTGTCTTTCAGATGAGACAGTAAAAGCTGGAGGTCCCGTGTCACAGTAGGTGTCGGCACGTTTAAGAACCCTCACTGCTCAATGGCCGTAAGTGCCGAGCATAGGCCAAAATTTGAAGCCCTTCACTGGCATTTGGTGACGTCTCCATGTGAGTGAAATATTCTTGAATGGGACGTTAAACAACAATAAACAAACAAACATATAAAACTCTGCGGTAAAGCCATCACAACCAGGTGGTTTATCGTTTGTACATTATTTTAGTGATTCTAAAACTTCTAATTTTGAAATTGGGTTTCCTAATATATCTATATAGGTATTTGATAATTTTGGTTTGTCATATAGATCTAATTCATCACATATATTAACATCTTCTAATAAATGGTCTTTGCAACTATATAAAATTTCATAAAATAATTTGATTTGATTTGAAATTTGAAATATCTTTTTTTAAAATTTGTTATTATTTGTTCCCTATCATCAATAATTTTAGTTATGGTTTTATTAGTGTAAATTTTTTGTTTCTAGGTTACAAAAATATTTTTCTCCATTTTCTATCCATTTATCCCTACTTCTTTTAAATGAGCCCCTGATTAATATTTTCTTATATCCTCAAGACATGTATTTAGTCTCATCTACAGTTCGTTGATTTCTTCATCAGGAGTATCACTTAATTTTTCATTTAATATTTCAATTTCATTCTCAATTTGTTGACATTAAATTTTGTTGAAATAAAAAAACATCTTTGAGCAGGAATGTATAAGTGTTACTAGGTACAATTCATATAAAATTCCGTCATTGTTTTAATTTCGTTGATCAATGAAAACAACAAAATAAACAAAATTAAACATGTTAAATGTAAAATCAAATTTTCTGATGGTTGTTATAAGTCGGTCTGAATGTAGTAAAAATTAAAAAAAAAAATTCCACTCACCTTCATGTTTTTTTGTCATTTCTAAAAATAACGTGACAGGTCCTTGTTGAGCAATGAAACCGGTACTCCATAAAACACAAAATTTCATCATCTTTGAATATTCTCTACAAAATACACAGAAAATAACTTCGACTTGCAATAATTGTTTTGCAATATATAGAAACTGAGATGACATTATCTGACCAGTGTAAACATAAACTTCAATGACATTATTTGAATAGTGTAAACATAAACTGAGATGACATTATCTGATAAGTGTAAACATAAACTGAAATGATCAGTATAAACACAAACTGAGATGATCAGTGTAAACATAAACTGAAATGACATTATTTCATAAGAGTAAACATAAACTGCAGTGACATTATTTGATAAGTGTAAACATAAACTGAAATGACATTATTTGATCAGTGTAAACATAAACTGAAATGACATTATCTGATAAGTGTAAACATAAACTGAAATGATCAGTATAAACATAAACTGAGATGATCAGTGTAAACATAAACTGAAATGACATTATCTGATCAGTGTAAACATAAACTGAGATGACATTATCTGATAAGTGTAAACATAAACTGAAATGATCAGTATAAACATAAACTGAGATGATCAGTGTAAACATAAACTGAAATGACATTATCTGATCAGTGTAAACATAAACTGAGATGACATTGCCTTATAAGTGTAAACATAAACTGAGATGACATTACCTTATAAGTGTAAACATAAACTGAGATGACATTATCTGACCAGTGTAAACATAAACTGAGATAACATTACCTTATAAGTGTAAACATAAACTGAGATGACATTAGAGGTATTGTATAAAACTTGTTTGCTTCAATCTCATCATTTGGTGCATCTGACGGCCAATATTCTCCCTGCAATTAAACAAATGAAATCAACATATAAGTACCGTTGATATTATGTCCTTAAGTTTGGTTGCTATGTGCTACTGGGTAAGTGGTCATTTCTACCTCTGATTTAGGCTAAATATTTCATATTTCATTATCCTTTATTCCGAAAATTTTAATCAATAATTTGAAATTTTTAAATCTGAATTGACATAATGTCTAAATGTCTATGCCATCATGTGAGTGTGCACAAAAGACGACTTGAATATGATCATATGACTTGCAAAGTTTAATGGAATGTCTCATAATGGTAACAATCACAAAATCCATGAAATATTTGTTTTTTTATCAAGATCTACACCAAAAGAGAAATACTTTACCAAGTTGACTTCAGGTGTAACTGGTAAATCTTTTGTCAACACGTAAGCAATGGTTTCCTCAAAGCCAGGCCCCGATAAATCACAGGCAAATTTCAGCAAACAGCCCCGCTGTTCCAAAATGCTTATGAAAAGTTCTGTCTGAAATAAAAATTCATATTCAACACATCAACCCCTGAAAAAAAAAGTATCATAAGATATCATAAGATTTAGTCAGTCTAATAGGGAATTTTAGACTTAGCCCGGATTCCTGTTATAATCCTGCTTTTATTATCGCCAGTTACGTGATTCTAGAAAACTGTTCTTCAACGTTATTTCAGGTTTCAGTAATATATAGAAAGCCCCGTTAGCACAATTGGTAAAAGCGCTTTGCTACTGTGTAGAAGGTTGTGAGTTCTATTCCCAGTCTGTCCACACATTTTTTCCCGCCTGTTACATTTCAATAATTTGGCGTTCAAGTAAATAACTCACTGTGGTATGTTTTAAGAGTCTCTTGGATTTCTTTACACAAAATTTAGTTAATGCGCTCAAACATAAGGATATTTCCATATACGTTGCAGGTAAATATGAAAACCAAAAGAACTTATGAGGAACAAAATCGAAAAGGCGCAAATAAATGCAGGTTCATAACGGTAATCCGGGATAACTCGAAAGTTCCCTATTGCTTCATATCTGTCTTCTTCTTCGTCATTTTCGTAAGTTTCTAACATATGTCTGTTTCTTATTGTCCGTTTCTTTTTTTTACGTTTAAGTTTTTTCTGCTTTATGAAGTTTGTTCGGAGATTCTATTAGAAGGTAAACTTACCTTTGCTGTCACTTCTTGTAGAGTTAAGTCAATCTGAAAAAATAAATCAGAGAAGTTGAAACTAATAGGGCCATCGAAAGAAAACGATATATTGTAAATCCATTTTTATTCGTGAAAATTTTATTTATGTGTAATTTGGCGAGAGCTCTTGCTCCTGAAAATAAATTATCGTGTATTGAAGTATGATAATTGTATGATGAATGGGCATTCAAAATCGTGAAAAAATATCATCTCACGAATAAATTTAGAACTTGTGTATCGCAAAAATAAAGTCCCACAAAAATTTCCAGTACCTTTCATTCATTCATGTATTAACACACGACATATAAAACTAGACATACATAAATATGAAAAAAAAGGAAGAAATGATCCACACTGTTAAACCATCAATGACAAAATGGTTCATCAAATGAAAAATTGAAAAATTGTGGCCACTGAAGTGCCCTGAGGCTCAAAAAAGGGGTATTCTAATCTATAGCCACATACAGATATGATATTTTGTGTACAAATATGGTGTAACACTGCTTTGTTTACAAATTTGATCCTTTAAAACCTCACCATGATTGATTGGGCAAGTATTCTTTCCAAATCGACTTTTCTGTAGCATGGTATGTTAAGTCCGAGCCCTTTGATGTACCCCTTTCTCTTGGGTGGGTTTTCTATTAAGCCATTTGCAATTTTTTCCAGAATAGCAGAATTGGTTATACATGGACAGTGTTGCACATCTGGGTAAAAACTCCGCATTCCCTGCATAAAATGAAAATAAGACGATAAAATTTTACATGTTTTATTATAAAGTTATCAAACAGGCGTGCACAACTGTCTTTTTTTGTGTAAATTTACCTGCAAAACAGGAAACGTGGTTCAAACGATATAACTACAAAATAACTACATTTAAAAAAAAAAACAAGCTGCGTTTGAAAAAAACATCCACATTCCAGAGTCCGCTGAAGCCATCCATAAAGAGTCTCAAGTCCCATCACTCTAGGCTTGGTAACAAAGGTAAATTGGCACATGTTTACATACACAGAGTCTACATTAAACCATAATAGGGGTGACAGGCTTGTACACAATACACAAATATAAGAGCTACAGTTATACATGAAGTTACGTTTTACCTGTGTATTCCTATTTTGGAAAAACAGACTGCATTGTTTTGGTTTTTAAAAGCACCTGGACGTGCCACTTTACCTTTAGGTTCCACTGTTTGAGTCAGTCAATAAGGTGGTCTTTATATAGAGGTCCCACTGTTTGAGTCAGTCAGTAAGGTGGTCTTTATAGAGAGGTCCCACTGTTTGAGTCAGTCAGTAAGGTGGTCTTTATAGAGAGGTCCCACTGTTTGAGTCAGTCAGTAAGGTGGTCTTTATAGAGAGGTTCCACTGTTTGAGTCAGTCAATAAGGTGGTCTTTATATAGAGGTCCCACTGTTTGAGTCAGTCAGTAAGGTGGTCTTTATAGAGAGGTTCCACTGTTTGAGTCAGTCAGTAAGATGGTCTTTATAGAGAGGTTCCACTGTTTGAGTCAGTCAGTAAGGTGGTCTTTATAGAGAGATTCCACTGTTTCCAGTAAGGTGGTCTTTATAGAGGTTCCACTGTTTGAGTCAGTCAGTAAGATGGTCTTTATAGAGAGGTTCCACTGTTTGAGTCAGTCAGTAAGATGGTCTTTATAGAGAGGTTCCACTGTTTTAGTCAGTCAGTAAGGTAGTATTTATAGAGAGGTTCCACTGTTTGAGTCAGTCAGTAAGATGGTCTTTATAGAGAGGTTCCACTGTTTGAGTCAGTCAGTAAGATGGTCTTTATAGAGAGGTTCCACTGTTTGAGTCAGTCAGTAAGATGGTCTTTATAGAGAGGTTCCACTGTTTGAGTCAGTCAGTAAGGTGGTCTTTATAGAGAGGTTCCACTGTTTGAGTCAGTCAGTAAGATGGTCTTTATAGAGAGGTTCCACTGTTTGAGTCAGTCAGTAAGATGGTCTTTATAGAGAGGTTCCACTGTTTGAGTCAGTCAGTAAGATGGTCTTTATAGAGAGGTTCCACTGATTGAGTCAGTCAGTTAGGTGGTCTTTATAGATAGGTTCCACTGTTTGAGTCAGTCAGTAAGGTGGTCTTTATAGAGAAGTTCTACTGTTTGAGTCAGTCAATAAGGTGGTATTAAAAGAGAGGTTCCACTGTTTGAGTTAGTCAGTAAGGTGGTATTTATAGAGAAGTTCCACTGTTTGAGTCAGTCAGTAAGGTGGTATTAAAAGAGAGGTTCCACTGTTTGAGTTAGTCAGTAAGGTGGTATTTATAGAGAGGTTCCACTGTTTGAGTCAGTCAGTTAGGTGGTATTTATAGAGAGGTTTCACTGTTTGAGTCAGTCTGTAAGGTGGTCTTTATAGGTTCCACTGTTTGAGTCAGTCTGTAAGGTGGTCTTTATAGGTTCCACCGTTTGAGTCATTCAGTTAGGTGGTATTTATAGAGAGGTTCCACTGTTTGAATCAGTCAGTTAGGTGGTATTTATAGAGAGGTTCCACTGTTGAGTCAGTCTGTAAGGTGGTCTTTATAGGTTCCACCGTTTGAGTCAGTCAGTTAGGTGGTATTTATAGAGAGGTTCCACTGTTTGAGTCAGTCAGTTAGGTGGTATTTATAGGTTCCACTGATTGAGTCAGTCAGTTAGGTGGTCTTTATAGAGAGGTTCCACTGTTTGAGTCAGTCAGTAAGGTGGTTTTTATAGGTTCCACTGATTGTGTCAGTCAGTTAGGTGGTCTTTATAGAGAGGTCCCACTGTTTGAGTCAGTCAGTAAGATGGTATTTATAGAGAGGTTCCACTGTTTGAGTCAGTCAGTAAGGTGGTCTTTATAGAGAGGTTCCATTGTTTGAGTCAGTCAGTAAGGTGGTCTTTATAGAGAGGTTCCACTGTTTCAGTCAGTCAGTAAGGTGGTATTTATAGAGAGATTCCACTGTTTGAGTCAGTCAGTAAGGTGGTATTTATAGGTTCCACTGTTTGAGTCAGTCAGTAAGGTGGTATTTATAGGTTCCACCATTTGAGTCAGTCAGTAAGGTGGTCTTCATAGAGAGGTTCCACTGTTTGAGTCAGTCAGTTAGGTGGTCTTTATAGAGAGATTCCACTGTTTGAGTCAGTCAGTAAGGTGGTATTTATAGGTTCCACTGTTTGAGTCAGTCAGTAAGGTGGTCTTCATAGAGAGGTTCCACTGTTTGAGTCAGTCAGTTAGGTGGTCTTTAAAGAGAGATTCCACTGTTTGAGTCAGTCAGTAAGGTGGTCTTTATAGAGAAGTTCCACTGATTGAGTCAGTCAGTAAGGTGGTCTTTATAGAGAAGTTCCACTGTTTGAGTCAGTCAGTAAGGTAGTCTTTATAGAGAGGTTCCACTGTTTGAGTCAGTCAGTAAGGTGGTCTTCATAGAGAGGTTCCACTGATTGAGTCAGTCAGTAAGGTGGTCTTCATAGAGAAGTTCCACTGATTGAGTCAGTCAGTTAGGTGGTATTTATAGGTTCCACTGTTTGAGTCAGTCAGTAAGGTGGTCTTCATAGAGAGGTTCCACTGATTGAGTCAGTCAGTTAGGTGGTCTTCATAGAGAGGTTCCACTGATTGAGTCAGTCAGTAAGGTGGTCTTCATAGAGAGGTTCCACTGTTTGAGTCAGTCAGTAAGGTGATCTTCATAGAGAGGTTCCACTGATTGAGTCAGTCAGTAAGATAGTCTTTATAGAGAAGTTCCACTGTTTGAGTCAGTCAGTTAGGTGGTATTTATAGGTTCCACTGTTTGAGTTAGTCAGTTAGGTAGTCTTTAATTTCCTCAAATGTTCCTCTCCATTGACAAAACTTTTCCACCACAGTATCACTGAAAAATTGTTGAATGTGGCATTAATGCCACTGTGGAATCTGTCTTGAGAGACCATCTCATCTGCCAATGAAATGTGGTCTCTCAAGGCAGGTGGTCTCTCAAAAGAGACTTTACTAAAGGAACAAATTAGCCAAGTGGATTTTGGTTTCCTCAAAAGACAGGTGGTCTCTAAAGACAGGTTCTACTGTATTATAAAAAACAACAAAACAATACCTACCCTTTCATCTAGCAATCCCAGCAACTCTTTCATCTCCTGGTGTACAACTCTGATGTTGAGGTTGTAGCGGATTTCATCAGATACAGATGAAACCAACTGACTAAATCTACCAATTCCTCCTTTGAACCTTTCTTTGTTGTATTCCCCCAGAAATATTGCAGAAGTTGTTTGAACTAGGTAATGGAAGTCATGCCACGGAAACTTCTCCTGGACTGCTTCAATGGCGTTTACTAAAAAGGCATGTTCATTTTCCTTCTCCGTCACCTACAAAGCCACAACCATGTTATAAGAAAGCAGTATTCTTTGTACCTGGAAATATTCGGCTCTGCGTATTTTCGCCCTCTCTTGGGGCAGAAAAAGTATTCATCATGTCTTAAATTTGCCCTTAATTATCATGGTGATGTGGATGGCATGGCGTCCATGCTTCAGTTATTCAGTTTTTACTTTAATATTTTTCTAAGGGCGAAAAATTGAATGGGGGCAAAAATTTCCAGGTATACAGGAATTCATCAGAGTTCAATGTCAGTAATATACTGACAGTATAAAACATTACACAGCTCACTTCATCCCGACATATAACATATTTAACCTGACACAAAATAGAACATGTTCAATATACATGTATAGTCACTTTTGAAAAAAACATGTGTTTGTGAAACACAAATGTCCCCGGTCCCAATTTTATATGTATATTAAAGCAGGATGGAACTACGGATTGACTGACAGAAAGACAGACGGATGATCCAAATACTATATGCCCCCGGTGGACCTTTCAGGCCAGGGGCATAGGAATATATATAGGACTAATCTTAAATCTAAAGCAACAGCATGTGCAAAAAATTATCTTGGTTTCAAATGTATGAAATACAGTCAAATTTGTCTGTAAAGGCCACAGCAGTCAAAAGTAGCCATTATAGACAGGTGACCTTTATAATGAGGTTTACTAATTATAAAAAAAGTAAACAAAAGTTATGTTTAAATGGCCTTTATAGGCAGGTGCCCTTTATACAGGGATGGCCTTTAACATGTTTAATACAATTTGACTGTATCAGCGGAATAAAATTTGTGTTTGTTCACAGTCTGTCCAGTACTTACACCAAAACTTTACTTATTCTGCACTCTTATGGCTATTGAAGAGGCCTTTGAGGCTCAGAGTGGTAAGATAATGGAAAAATTAAACCATGAAGTCTCATATCTCTTCCAAGAGCAGGTTTAATTCCTGCTGGAACCACAGCAGATTTTGAGAGAAAATTTCCCAGTTTTTTTTTTTTTTTTTGGAAGACCGGTGGTCTCTTCCCAGTTGCACTGTAACCAGGTTCTCTCTTCCACCAATAAAAACTGGACACTACCATGTACCTGAGAAATTGTTGAGGGGCAGCATAGACAAGAGTCATCAGAAAACATCAAAGATTGCCGGAAATGGGAGTAAATTTTCAAAATAATTATTTGACCTTCAGCTGTCAGGTTTTAAGGTCAAGGTACAGTAAATATTTTTGGTTCCTTCAGGTCAGGTTAAAGTTTTTGAAAAGAACATCAAAGTCCAAGGTCAAGGTCGCTAGGTCAAAAGTCAAGGTACTAAATGAAAGCTTTGGTCATAAGAAATCCATATGTGAAATATCAAAGCCCTATCCCTCATTGTTTAAATGATAGAGCAAAGGTTAAAGTTTTTGAAAGAAGGTCAAAGTCCAAGGACAAGGTCACTTGGTCAATAGTCAAAGTACCAAATGAAAGCTCTTGTCAAATGGAATCTATATGTGAAATATCAAAACCCTGTCCCCTGCCAGTTTAAAAGATATAGGGCAGGTTACAGTTTGGCTAGGGATGCTGACTACAATGATGCCGTGGGGTATGGCATTAGCTCTCCGGACTTTCGTCCCAGCGAGCAAAAAAAAAAAGATACACACAGGCACAATTTCTATAAATTTTGTGAAAATTGCTTGAGAAACTAAGTTTGGAAATCATTCACTTGCAACTGATTAATTCAACCTTACTATTTGTGTATATACATACCACAGTGGTACTGATCTTGTTTTTACAAACCATAAAGGAATGTAAGTTTTTTTAATTTAATTTCTGTGTTTAGTTCTTATTTGTTATTGTAAATTAACTCATCAACCCCTGGAAAATAATGGACTCTTCAGTAAATCAATGACTTAGACCAGTCCAGATGTATCTTTAGGGGTGAAGGGTTTAAGCACAAGTTAAAGTAGAAAAAAATCAAAACACTTTTTTTTTTTTTTTTTTTGGTAAACACAAGCTGATACCCCTTTAAAGTGTAATGCTCTAAAATGATGGCTCAATCATGGGAGGCCTCTGATGTTAAATGATGCGATACTGTGTATACTAGCACCTTACAATTAAATGGTAATTTTATATTAAAATATTCTCCCTTTGCTTTTCATTCACGATTATAGAGAACCGTCATGGTTCTGTGGTAAAGTGCTCAATACCCAACCGGAGGGTCTATGTGAAGGCAGTTGGTTTTTCCTGTCCAGTAAAAATCCGAGGTCTCATGTCACAGTAGGTGTCAGCATGTTAAAGAACCCTTACTGCTCAATGGCCATAAGTGCAGAGCATAGGCCAAAATTTGAAGCCCTTCACTGGTATTTGTTGACATCTCCATACGAGTGAAAGATTCTTGAGTGGGACGTTAAACAACTATACAAAAACAACAATACAAAAAAACAACAATACAACAACAACAATACAACAACAACAATACAACAACAACAACAACAACAATACAACAACATTCACAATTATTCAAATTTTGGACCAAGACTAAGAAGTCAATCACAAAATGAATACTGACCATATGAATGCTACTCAACAATGGACTGGACTCTTCCAGTAGCATTTCCAAACTGTGTTCCATTCCTTTTCCAGCAGTAAACAGCATTTGTTCATGAAATTTGAACTCGTTTAAAACCCAGTTATCGGATAGTCTGTATACAAAATACACAATAAATCAATTTGTATCAGTGATCAAGACAAGAGCTCTTTGTAAAACAGTTATGCCCCCTCCCCCATAAACAGAAACGTTGAATAATTGGAAATTTTCAGGTTCAAGGGGCATAACTTTGTCAAAAATTATTTGATGGTAACCAAACAAAAACTTGACCTAGATATTCTCATGATGTATCTGTATGCCAAATTTCATTTCAATATGTGCACCCACTGCAGAGATAATGAACAGAAACTGTTGGTGTATGGACCAGCCGTAAGTGCCAAGCATAGGCCAAAATTTGAAGTCCTTCACTGACATTTGGTGACGTCTCTATATGAGTGAAAAATTCTTGAATAGGATGTTAAACAACAATAAACAAACAAACAAACATTAAAGAAACATCTATGATACCAAGGAACAGGCAATTCTATTTTCACCAAGATACAGGAATTCAATTCATCAAAAAACCTGATATTCCACCATAATATGTAAATAACAAGAAGTGGCCGTTTATCGAGAATTGACTGTAGCCTATATGCTATACACATTTTCTTGATGTGTAAGCAGAAGAAGCAGGTAAACATAACCCCAAACAATCCTTTTAACCAGACACCACTGCTGGAACAATATAGCATAAGCCCCCCCACCCCATCCCTCAATCCCCACCCCATCCCTCCCCACCTCAATTTCATAGAGCTGAACAAAAACAATTTGATATTTACCCAAACTCTGAGCACTTTGTAAGATATTTTTGGAATTTCTGAAGAATGTCCTTTGTTTTGTGCCTGACCAGCTGCGGAGAATCGTCCATCTTGTTGCTGAAAGTTTCTGAGGTATTAGCCAGAACAAATACTGTTTCTGGATACTGAAAAGAGAATAACAACGAAAACATATTACATAGTAAAACAAAATGTGTTTGAGAAAATCTACGCTCCTGAGAAAAAGTCTTGCTCCTAGATAACTGCAGCATATACATGTATTTGATTTAACCCTTATCCCGCCAGTCAGTTTTCAGATATCATGTCGCTCAACGCCAAATTTACCTCACAAAATGAGGTAAAATTTGAAAAATCCAATGGAGATCTGTAAAGCTGAAAAGTTGCAGCAGATACTATGAAAAACTCATGTGAAAACTATTCTCATTGGTAATTGTAGAAGACATTTTCTAGATTTTATGGTATAATAGGAGGATAAATAAGTCAAGAAATCAATTTAAAGTGTAGAAAAATAAACTTTATTCAGTTCACTTTTTAGAAATGTATATTGCCTTTAAAATATGTAGATCTAATATGTGCTATTGTAGTACTAACTATATCCACAGGTTACTTAAGCACTTTATTCACAATATAGTAATATTAAGAAACACATGAGATATACATTGCTGTACATACAACTGAAATAAAATCTAACATTTGTCATGACATGAACAACGTTATCATGAAATATAAACACTTGATATCCTGCATGTGCCATGGCAAAATCACTTGCCAAAAACATTATTCCAACATCCCAATTGTCTTTGTTTATTATAAATTTAAGTTCAAATGTTATTCAGTATAGAAACTTAATAAGTCATGTTGTTAATTATCTATGATTTTTTTCATTTACAGATATTTTGATGAAATATTCATTAAGAAAAAATGAAATCAATGTCAATAATCACAACAAAATAGAGTAGAATTATACAATTCATATTCAAGCTTTTACCATAAATCATATACTACTAACAATTCAGATTTCCAAACTGAGGCATATTTTATCTATTATAATATTACACCATGCTGGAATTTTAGTTACAGCTACAATGTATTTTTAATATCTATAATACTTTACAATAGCCCCTTTATCATGAAATTATTTTGTTTTTGGAGTCGGTGTAACGTAATATATATGTATCAGTATACAACAATGCTTCAAAGTTCCAATGTTCTACATTAAAAACTGGGTATATCTTCTGTTGAAAAAGTTTTGTGAAATTACTAATTCAAACAGTCTGGAAAACTCAAACACACACACTAAAACAGTGAACACACTATATTCACAAAATTTTTGCCACTTGGCCTTTATCAAGTGAAAGACGACAAAGCAAGAGATCACATCAAATATTGCTCTGTGAGCTGATAAGATTACTGGTACAGTGGATTACTTGGAATAATGCTAAAAAAGGAGCTCATTGGGAATAATTTGATATGATGGGCTGTAAATTTGTGAAATTAGAGTGTGTTTACTTTTTTGCATATATATATAACAATATATATATATATATATATATATATATATATATATATATATATATATATATATATATATATATATAGTTTGAAGGTCCAGCATAAGAAAATGTAGATGTTAACAGTACTGATAAACCACATTTATTCCTCAGTTGTAGTAGGATGCATTTCACGATATGCCCTCTTGTAATCAGCTTTAGTGTGGTACAATTCAAAACAGACTGGAACACATAATAAAATAGTACATAAATATATTTTATTTCTGCACTATTGGAAAACTGTAATAATATTTTTGAATTCAAAGGTCTTTTGTTATGATAGATTTATCACATAGTATAAGCATTAGTGGAGTCCAGATTTTTTAAAACTTTTTAATAGTCTTTTAGGCCACACTCAACAATTCTTCGGTTGTACGTGTATGGTCTTGGCCAGTTTTATTGGAGGAGAGAGAACTTGGTTACTCAGAGAGAGAGAGAGTTGGCCTTGCAAACTTTCTCACAAAAATCAGCTTAGGTTCCAGCAGGACTCAAAACTGCAGTGACAAGAATTGAGAGATATCACAGTTTAAAGAGTGATGCTCTAACCACTTTGTCATGGAGGCTCCCAGTGCAGGCCAAATGTCAAAATTAAATTACATGGTGTTAAAGAAAACCTGTATTTTATTTTATTGGTCTAGGTGAGGTTAATAAAAAATAAAGTATATGTATACTGTATAATGGGAAATTTCAGATTTACCGCATTAATGATTTAAAATTATAAAACGTATCTACAGTGAGGAATTCAGAGTTTTTGAACTTCACTGGTCTTGCCAGAAGAAGCAGTGCATTTTACAAAAGTCCAGTGAAATTTATCTGATAACTGGTCCAAATGACCAGTAATTTTCCATTTCATTTCATTTCAGTTGTGTATATATACAGACCAGTAAAAAAAATTCTTTGACCAGTGAAATTCATTTATTCACTGGACTGGTTGCCAGTAATTTTTTTTTAAATTTCAAAATGTCTGGGAATTAAAGGTTAGCAATATCTAATTTTAGCAATCTCAATACCTTACTAAAATTTCTGCTTATACAGATATTTGCTAAATATCTGTGTGTGTGTGTGTGTGCTTAATAAAAGTATAACACATTTGAACGTTTATTGTTGTTTAACATCCCATTCAAGAATCTTTCACTCATATGGACTCGTCACCAAATCACAAGGAAGGGCTTCAAATTTTGGCCTATGCTCGACATTTATGGCCATTGAGCAGTTAGAGTTCTTTAATCTATATCCCGCCAATCGCGACTATAGTCGCGAAAATTAAATACTCCATTGCCTGCCAACATGAAATCAGTGTCAATAATCACAAAAAAATAGAGTAAAATTATACAATTCATATTCAAGCTTTTACAATAAATCATATACTAACAATTCAAATTTCCAAATTGAGGCATATTTTATCTATTATAATATTACACCATGTTGAAATTGTATTTAAAACTACAATGTATTTTTATATTTATAATATTTTACAATATTTTACAATAGCCCCTTTATCGTGAAATTATTTTGTTTTTGGAGTCAGTGTAACTTACGATATATGTATCGGTATACTACAATGCTTCATAGTTCCAATGTTCTATATTAAAAACTGGGTATTTCTTCTGTGAAAAAGTTTTGTGAAATTACTAATTTTGTGAAACTGTTCTGGAAAAACTCAAACACACACACTAAAACAGTAAACACACTCTAAATTCACAATTTTTTTTGTCACTTGGCCTTTATCAATGAAAGACGACAAAGCAAGAGATCACACCAAATATTGCTCAGTGAGTTGATAAGATTACTGGTACAGTGGATTACTTGGAATAAAGCTAAAAAAGGAGCTCAATGGGAATTATTAATTATTATTTTTTTAACTTACAAATGAATTTCAGGCATTCATTTATTAATCATTAATAATTATTAACATATTGGCAATGGATATAGTTTGGGATTTAACAGAATTCAGGCAGGGGGTCTGTAGGTACAGTGCGCCCTCCAGAAGCTGATGACAATTATAGAATAAAAGTATAACACATTTGATTGTTTATTGTTGTTTAACATCCCACTCAAGAATCTTTCACTTATATGGACTCGTCATCAAATCACGGGGAAGGGCTTCAAATTTTGGCCTATGCTCGACATTTATGGCCATTGAGCAGTTAGAGTTCTTTAATGTGCCAACACTTGTTGTGACATGGGACATCGGTTTTTACTGTCTCATCCAAAATACAGGAAACCAAAAATGCCAACTCAAACTCATGACCTCATGATCAAGCTCGAATGCGCTACCAACTAAGCCAGGCCAGCTCAGTATAACACGTATGAAAATTTGTTTTGATTATCAAGTGAAGTACATAATATTCAAACACATGTACATGCATGTTCAAAACTTTAAAAGGAAATTTTGCATTTAACTTCATGACAATGAAGTTACAAAATGCAAAAGATTATATATATATATATATATACTATATAATATATATATATTATATATATATATATATATATATTATATAAGGGATATATATATATTAATTGCATAGTCTTTTGTCTGTTGGATTAAAATTGAATCTTACTGAAGAGCATTTTCAGTAAAAATAATCTCTGGATCGACTGATTTTTAATATTATATTTACAATTGTAATTTCTTTTCTGATTTTATTTTTAGTTGATCAATAAGAAACAAAATGATAAAAATCAAAAAAACATTTTACAGTTGATAGGAAGTGAGGTTGAAAAATGTACTGATTAATTTTATTTACCTGGTAAAGTTTAATTCAATTGTGTGGCTTTAATGGATTATAAACTTTAAATCCAACTCTGCCTTTGAAGGAGACATGTAGCCTCGTCAAAACTTAAGTCTCTCTCTGGGGAGTACACATCTTTAAATGAAGACAGCATCATCAGAAATGGGACGAACTTTTGACAAGGGATCATTACTGTTGGTTTTTCTTCATTGTTTGTCAAGTGTAGGTGAAATACTTAAAAACCGATTTTTTGACATAATGTTCCCCAAAAATGGTGTCTCTGTTGTCTCATCAGTTGTCCAGTTTTCAATATCATCTTTTTAACAAGACCGGTAGCAATTATCAATGCAATAAATGTTTTCATTTCATCCACTGTAACATCCCTCCATGCATTCATCCTGCTTGATGGCTTTAAATTACCTGACAACAACTTAGATTCTGCATACCTATTAGTTTCATGACAAGCACATACCACATGTTATAGTCAAATAACGCAAATAAAAAAAGTCCAGTGGTGTTGGTTGTTCCGGTAATACTGCATTTATACCAGGTCGACCTGTAAAGGGAGCTGTCAAAGTACATCGTCGTCACGACTCCACCCCATTTCTGTGTCACTGCAAAAACTCTCGATCGTTTAAAATTGGTCCATGTCCTTCGAATTTCACAATCATTAATGTCCTCCATATAAAACCTTCAAAAATCCTCGCCATCAGAATCGTAAAAATAAAAGCCGAATTAAGTTGGAGTCATCGTCGTCTTCCCTACTTTCACTTTGGTGTTGATCTGCATTTTGGCGTCTCGTAACTACGTATTGAATACGTCACATTCTAAATTTAGAATTATCGTTTTTTGCGAGATGTCCCGCGACTTTCAGTTTGAAAACTGTCGTAAGCGAAAGTTGTTTATTCACGTTTAACATGGGATGCGAAGTTAAAACAGGGATGAATTATTTAAAAAATTATAGGAAACGAAAGAAGACCACGTGGAAAAAACGACAATAGTCGCGATTGGCAGGCAATGGAATATTTAATTTTCGCGACTATAGTCGCGATTGGCGGGATATAGATTAGTAGTTAAAAACCAGTTTTTCTGCTAAAACAAGGTCTAGTTACTGTCATTAATCCATCTTCAGGTACTTTATTATCAATATTTTTTATGATTTCTTATATCTTCTAATTTATTGGACTTCATTTTTTTTTCAAAATTCATACAGGGAATTCGATTTCAAAATTCTGGATTCTACTGATCAGGGACATTTTTAGTAACCAGCTAGGACCAGTAACCGGCTATTGCATGATTTCGGCTGTTTAGAACACAATTTTTAAGATTTTTTTAATATATTTTCAATAATTCACAAGATGATGGACAATTTTTTCCAACAGAAGAAAAAAGATAATGTCGAGGTTCATACTAGAGATGAAATAACACCACAGCTGGCTTCTGGTCCTAGCTGGCTACTGGTCCCTGACCAGTACAATTCTGTCCAGGGTACACGGCAATTTTCCCTCTATATGCTGTATACTAGTAGTTCAATTTCAAAGGGATACAATTTTGCAGTTTTCAAGGAACTTATTCACCCCGTACTGAATTTCATGCAAGACCATTTCTAAAACAGAAGTTTGATAGGAGTTATCTCTCTTATTTTCCATTCAATTATTGATCTCAAGCAAGGAGTAAGGTAGTCGCAGGACTGTAAAATTTGAATCATCTGCATGGTTTACACAGTTTAAATTGACCCTTTCACCCCTGAATATCTGAGTGGTATGTTCATTTCTATTGTTTAAGACCAGCCTGTTATGGTCTGTAGGGTTGAAAGGGTTAAAAAAGATAAAAGAAATGTTATCACTGTTTCTTGAGTACATTAAATAGATTTTTAAAGTAAAGCTTATAACCATTTTGTGATTCGTGTTTACGATGTCTGGTTATATATGAATAAATTTTGATTATGTTGTCTTTCTGTTGTTGGAGGTTGTATTGTTGTTTACCCTCCCACTCAAGAATCTTTCACTCATACGGAAACGTCACCAATGCCGGTGAAGGGCTTCAAAGTTTGGCCTATGCTCAGCACTTACAGCCACTGAGCAGTGAGGGTTCCTTAACGTACGGACACCTACTATGACATGGGACCTCAGTTTTTACTGTCTCATCTGCAGGACAGGAATCTGACCTGCCACCAGCTGGACTCGAACTCACGACCTTGCAATCAAGAATCTAGCGTGCTACTGACTGAGCCAAGCCATCCTTCGGATGAGACGGATGGTCATGTGTCACAGTGGGTGTCAGAACATTAAGGAACCCACACTGCTTAATGGCCATAAGTGCCAAGCATAGGCCAAACTTTGAAGCCCTTCACCGGCATTATGAGTGAAAGATTCTTGAGTGGGAGGTTAAAACAACAAAACAACCAACCAACTCAGCGTTTGGTACAGGGAACAGTATTTACCATTTTCAGTCTTTGGAATGACCTGGTACGCGGAATCGAACCTGTAACCTTTGACTCTGAGTCAAACGCAAGCGTACAACCCGGGCCATTAGAAAAAAAATCATGTAATTCAACAGTCATAACTCACCTGAGATAAAACTGAGAGTATTCTGCCGGCAATTCTGTCCAAGTCAGGTTTCTTTGTTTCTGTGAAGGGAACGATGACTACACCACCGTTATTTAAAACAAGGTTTTCAAGGCCCTACAAGTAGAGAATTCAAAGAATTGAAATAAATGTTTCATCATGAAGTAAACAATGTTTTAGCCAATTAATTGCATGTTGTGTATGGAGCTAAATTTTCTTTATCTAAATGTCTCTCTTTAGTGATGACTGTGAATTCTGAATACTAGAAACCCAGAAATTTTGCGACTGGTTTTTACGAAAATATTCACCCTAATTATATTTGCAAAGAGTAGAATTCAAGTACTCTGATGAAATAAATCAAGCATTTTGCATTTAATTCAAGCACTTTTCAAGGGTATTTTTGTTTTCAAGCACTTTTCAAGGACTAACTCTATATTCAAGCACTTTTCAAGGACTAACTCTATATTCAAGCACTTTTCAAGGACTAACTCTATATTCAAGCACTTTTCAAGGACTAACTCTATATTCAAGCACTTTTCAAGGACTAACTCTATATTCAAGCACTTTTCAAGGTCTGTGCGAACACTGTGTCTTCAAGGTAAACAGCAATTTTTGTAAATAACTGTGAATTCTGAATACTATAAACCCAGAAATTTTGCGACTGGTTATTTTCGCCCATTTACAAAAATATTCACCCTAATTATATTTGCCATAAATCACCCTAGTCTCATACATGACATGTATTGCCATGCTTCTTTTATTTAGCACGAAAATTTGCTTTAATTTTAAATTCACCCTCTCATCTGGGGACTAAAATGGCCAAAATTAAACAGGAGTGAAGATTTCCAAGTATACACATAGATATTTTTTGTACTATGAAAAACATACACTGCCCATATCAACTTCATAGATGTTTAGTTCAGGCCAAAACTCCTTGGTAAAATTTTTCCAAATACGAATGCCTCTATTGGTTTTGGCTTTTCCAGTAATCATGGCTCCTACACTGGACTGTCCTGGTTCCAGCAGTATAACAACTTTGAAAATGTTCAAGTGTTTCAGACTGCCTGTAATGGAAAAAATAAAAGATCACAATAAAATATTGTATGAAAATGATCTGGAATTAAAATAATAATGAAAAGACAAGAGAGGAATCATTAATCATGTTAACACATACAAAAAATTCTGGAATTATCACCACTCCATTCATCGCCATTCTCGCAATAACACTTTATAATATTTTTTCAGGAACGTTTTTTTTTTGCTTTATAAAATTCTTGTTATAACGCCAAATTCATTATTGCCATCCCCCACTCTATTTTTCGAACAAACATACATTTCATAACGTTAGTTATCTCTATATACCACCATGGGTGATCCTGGACAATGAAGTGACTAATTGGTCACTATAGATCACCAGCATAAATCAATGGCTAACCTGTAGATTAAATTTAACAAAGTATTGTGCAATCGGGTCCAGTAGTCATGGTAATTGAAGATGTAAATAAACAAAGGTATTAAATACTAACGAGCCAGGCAGCTGTAGTAAGACCTGGACCCAGTTTAACATTTGATTGGTTGTAAAATTTATCCAGAAGTTAACCAATATTAAACCAATGGGCTAACTGTAGATTAAATTTAACAAAGTGTTGTGCAATCGGGTCCAGGTAGTCATGGTAATTGAAGATGTAAATAAACAAGGTAATTAATACGAACTATTGATCTGATCTTTATTAAAGATAGATCTATGTTATGCGTCATTCATTACAGGGGCTTTTTGAAGCATGTGTTATGCGTCATTCATTACAGGGGCTTTTTGAATGAGTGACAATAGTGAATCGTTTGTACATTTGTACAGTCATGTGACAAAAAAAATTATCTGTAGCCCCCCCCCCCTCTCCTTCTTCACCCCAAGCAACAGAATTATGTTGATAGGTATCCTCCGTAATAATTAAGACAACTTTACCACAGTGCCTTATAAAAAATTAACTGTTTTACATCAATTTGACTAATGATTGGTCCCATTAAGTCCCCGCCCCTTTATACTGATTTTTGTAATGCTCCGAGTGCTTAATGGGATGAATACGGTAATTAAGCTCAAAATGATACAAACCTTCAGCCTTAAGTAAGGCAGTTTTGGGATTCTCAAGGTAAAATTCTGCAGGCGGTGATATCAGTGGGCAATTTCTGAAGGAAAAATAACCCAAGATCTTTTCTGCAAAGGAAATTAATATGATAATACAGTTAATAGAACTGAAAATCATGTCTAACTTTACATATGTACATGTACTATGATGACAAGACATCAAAATAAAGTTTTATACCCTAGCTGTTGATTAAGACCTGGGCCCGAAGTCACCAAATTTATTCAGTACTCAAGCTCAACTAACTTTTCATGATTTTAAGGTAAAAAACACGTAAAAATCATTCTGTAACTGGACATGGTTGTATATTGATGGCATACAATTGTAAATAATATTCAAAATTATTGCTTATTTGAAGAAAACTTCAGAAACATATATTGTAAAGTTGTTTGAGTACGTACTCAAATTCTAAGTACCGTACTCAATGCATTTATTCATTTCCTGCAGAAAAATCATAAGTGTGATGCAAATATTTATATGTGAATAATAAAAAAGATAGTAGTTAAAAAAAAAAATAATAGTATGTTTCCAAATCACTCAAACACAAACATTTTACAAACGATTATATCGTCAAAACAATGAAATAAAAGATGAGCTTGAGTATTGAGTAAATTTGGTGACTTTGGGCCCTGTTTAGCTAAAAACTATTCTCTACTACAATGGCACAGTTTAGAGTTCTTTAATTGTCCATTATCATTCTAGATTTTTTGTGACCTTAACTTTCGGTTAACCATCGCTACTTCCGCTTAAGGTCGTTAACATAGGGAACCAAATTCAAACCAAAATGTGCACAATTTCATAAAATAAATTAAAATGTCACAAGATTCCACGTCTGGTAAATTGTTCAGACGTTAATGCCAATCGGATTTTGACATAAAGGATAAGTGACAATCATCTGACCTTCAGATATAACTGATCTTTTTGCCGCATTCCTTTCTTCATAATCGTCATGCAAGTCAAGAACTTCTGGATCAAGCTCCGTTGCTATTTGATACAAGCAAAATAACTACTTGCGATTAATTCTGCAAGATATACCTTTTCCTTTCAGAAGAGATACCAGATCTGGGAAATTTCACAGACTGAAATTGTTGTCTATCTACATTTTATTTCTTGATCAACGCAAAGACATACACTGGGAATCGCTACGGTTTACCAAGTTGAAGGATCATAGAAACCTTCCAGATACAACATATGTTATGTTAGTTTTATTTTTACCTAATTTTAGGGATGCAGAACGCACTCGTGTTGAATTCATCTGGAAATCTTTCACGATCTGTTTGCCATCCAGGAAATAGTGATAAGATCTTTCTGTCATGTTTTTACATCCTTTTACCACCAACTAATTGGAAAAATAAAAGTACATAATTAAAAAAATCCTGAGTTAAAGCTGGAAGAGTACATAATTAATAAAATCCTGAGTTAAAGCTGGAAGAGCACATGATTAATAAAATCCCGAGTTAAAGCTGGAAGAGCACATAATAAATAAAATCTTGAATTAAAGCTGGAAGAATACATAATTAATGAATTCAATTGAAAGCTATGGCAGTGACCTCTTTGGTCCCACAGCTATCATCTGCACGATTGTCCTGTATTCATCAGGACAGTTAACTCGAATAATTACAGCACCCCCTTCCTGCTTTCAAGGTCCTCCAGAGGGCTTGAATGAGTCATGAGGTAGAAATCTTTCAGCTTCTGCCCTGTGAATCAGGTGATCAATCAAAGACATATGCAATATGATTCTGTTCAGTTTGGATTTCCATTTCAAATTTTGAATGGAAACAAAATAGATCTAAACAATGCGCTTTAGATTATCAATATTAAAAACATGTGTAAAATGTGCATATCACGTGTCTGATTGCTCATGTTTGTAAAACTCTTATCCAGGTTCTGCTTTTTTTGTGCCAATTTTTATCTTACTGATAACCACAATTCACAGAGGATTCATACTTTAAGTTGAAGCATTTCATGGGTGAATGCATTAAGGCGTTAATGAAGCGATCAAAGTGAGCAGAATATCAAATTACTGAAATTTTTCCGGTTAGAAGACAATAAGACTATCAGGCGACTGTTCGTAGATTTCTTGAGTATACGCAGGACAGTTATGTGAATAAATTTCCAGAATTTGTGCAGGATATTTGGGCATGTATGTAGACTTTTATATTTTCAACAAGATGTGTTCATGTGAACAGATTCAAATGTATTCAAATAAAAAGCAAGAATTGTCAGAAGAAAACAAATCTTCCAAAATGGGTGTAAATTTTCAAAATATATATTTGACCAACAGCTGACAGGTGTTTAAGGTCAAAGAACTGGTAAAATTTTTATTCCTTCAGCTCAGGTTAAAAATTTTTAAAAGTAGGTCAAAGTCCAAGATCTAGTTCACTGGGTCAAAAGTCAAGGTACAAAATGAATATATATGAAATATCAAAGCCCTACTTCTAAAAGATAAAGCCAAGGTTAATTTTTTTTTAAAAAAGGTCAAAGTTCAAGATGAAGGTCCCTAGGTCTGTTGAATTTTTTGTAGGACTGGTGAAATTTGTTTCCAACTAGCCCAACTGATTAGCGAGACGAAAATGCTAAAATCAACCCCTGCAAGTATATGTATTACAAATTTACAAGTAGAAATAGAAAAATAATTTTACCATTGATAATTTTTCAAAGTTACCACTTGCCCATTTCATACCCAGATCTGTCAAATGATGGCAACCTGAAAATGACAATCCAGAAATATTGCAAAAGTAAAAATTTCCACATGTGCATGCAGATACTGTATGTGTACTTATTTTAGTGGTACAGTACTACTTTTTGCACTCAAGTCATTGTGCTAATTCAAGGACAGCATTAAAATTTCATCATCCTGTCATTGGACTGTATACTCTACAAAGCTAATGAAATTGATTGTGCGATTCAAGATTGCGCTAATATTTAGTATACACTTCCTAAGAGCTAATAAGTATACACTTCCTAAAATATGAGTGCGCTAATTCAAATACACACACAGTATTTAGTTAAAAAATCATTCACAGACATTAGAATTTCGAATTTGCAACCCAAGTCGTATACTGTAAATTGGGATATTTTGGCCATTGTTTAATTTTGGCCGATTTTGCCACCTTACTAAAATGGCCAGAATTAAACCGTCCAAAATATATAGATGATCTTTCGGTGTGAACGTTAATCATAATTAAGTACCATGTGACATGTCTGTTTGAACAATTCGATTGGTACATTTTTAGATTTTAGTATTTCAAACACATGGAATGTTGGACACGACAAGACCAAGATCTGATGGCAGGTCAAAGTTCAACATGATATAAATATAAATGATCAAAATTGAACTGGCCAAAAAATAACCCTTCATTTTATGCCCAAAGTGGCCAAATTGACAATATTTGCACATATTATTCCAATCTGTCTCTATGACGATCATTAGGCTTACCTGAGACATTCATGGTTGTCAGAAATGGAAATGATATTTTTCTGTTGAGCATGGCATAAAAAAACATGTCCGTCAACTGTTCCAATCCTGTTAAATTCATGGCCGTAATTTGACTTGTCGTTTGTTTTGATTTAAGAATCATATCTTTCTGAAAAATAGATATATAAAAGATTTTAGTAAAATCATGTTTGAAAAGTGTATCAATAATATTGATTCAGTGACAAATTATCTAACTGTTACATGCGTAAATACGTACACATTTTGGCATGGGGTAAAGTTTCCTCTTTCGCGCCAGAAAACATATTCGCTAAATTTTAAACCCACGTACCCTGTAACAACAGTAATATGGTTCCCAGAAGGCAAGCAAGAATATGGTAGACCAAAGACAACAAGTCAATAAATACATGTATTTAGAATAAATATCATACGTTGTGTGCAAATATGCATACTAGAGAAATAACACCTTGAAGTATGCCTTAAAATTGACTATTTTATACAAAAAAATTTTTTTTAGCAAAGACTGCACCATCATATGACCTTGAATGTGACCTTTAAAATGAACTTGACCTTGACTGGATGATGCATATCATCAAAATGGACTTTGAATTTTCCTGTACGTTTCACAGAGGTATCATATGCAACAAGAAAGTTGTGAACATTTATATCAAAATGTTACTGTATCCAGAGAAACGGTCAGTGCCTGGACAAACAGATGCCAAATAATATGACCATCGAAGATCGTAGTACTACATAATAGAGGACACAATGGCAAGAATGTTTGATGATTTTACTCACAAAGAACGACTGTTTATTTACTTCTTGATCTGAATCTGTCATTCAATTTGTGTCTTCTGGGGACATATTTTGGTTATTGGCCATGTTTTTTACATTGCCAATATCTGCAGTTCCAGTTTAGATTCTAAGTATTAATCAACACTCTGGTCATGTGACCAAGTATCCTTCTTTCCATTTAGCCACTGAGTTAACTTGCAATATAACAATTAAATGTGGCAAAACAGTAAAATTTATTACTGGCATCATATGATATTTTGACCCCCCTTAATATATTGACCGTGGGGTCATTCTATAGTGAATAGAATGACCCTGGAGTCAATTTTTCAAATGTCAAAGTAACCCTCACGGGTCATTCTGTTACGAACCCCCTTGAGATATAATAAACCTCCTCTAGACATATTATATTTACAGGAGGTCAATATTTTGTGGGGATCAAAATATCGTATGACACCAGCAGTATGTTCATAATCACTTACCATGATTGGTTTCAGAGGCAAAAATTTCGTTTCATTGTGTTTATCAAAAAACTCTGCTCTGTCAAGTATAACTGGAGGAAAAATTAGCATATAAGAAATTTTATCAAGCAACAATTATTTTGGCATGTTCAGACTCAGAAATGGTTTTATATATACTTCAGTAAATCCGGAAATTTTCGCTGGACTTTATTTTCATGATACACAAGTTCTAAATTTATTCGCGAGATGATGTTCTCAGAATTCTGAATGCCCATTTTGCCATACTATTTTCATACTTCATTAGGCAATATTTTTATTTTTCGCAAGCAAGATAAATAAAATAAAAAAAAATTCTTGTGAATAAAAACGGATTTACAGTACAGTTAAACCTGTATATAGGGGCCACTCAAGGGACCAGAAAATATTGACCTTTATATGCAGGTGACCCTTATACACAGGTTCAATTTAGTTGAAGTATGCAGTCAAGGGACTTGAAAAAACTGGCCTTTATAAACAGGTAATCCTTATATAGAGGTGTCTGCTATAGCAGGTTTTACTGTATATTGTAAACAACTTGAAGGTGAAGTGAAAACCAATGGTTGTCCTCTGTCCATATAGTTTGATTTTTGCTGGATCTGCCTATTAGGTATATATAAAAAAAAAAATACAATGCTGTGATTGGTTCCCTGTGAAATAGAGCAACTGACCTTAATTCACTCAAGATCTTCTTAAGTGTTTTACGGTTTTGAAATAGTATACAGTGGCTTGTAACATTTCTGGATGTGACTAGGAAACACATTTTTATCTTTTCACAATTACTGTATTCTATCCAATAAGTACCCATGTCCCTATATTTACCATTTGTTGGCACTGAGACTATATTACCATTCCAAAAAAAAAAAAATGTTGTTAACATCATCTCATAACTGCCAATGGCTATTCCAGGAATTGCGCCTACAAAAATGGGTGCACCGATGGTTTACAGAAATTCAAAATTCCAATTCAAAAAAAAAAAGAAGAAAAGTAGGAAAATATAAGAAATAATAGATATAAGCATTGAACTACTGTTGGCAGACATTTATGGATTTATGAAGCAAATTCATCATAAAACAGTCTAACATGCTTCATCCAATGAAATTTGCCTTTGTCCAATTGGCATTTATAAGGAAACTGCAACTTATTAGCATTCAGATACTACCAATAATAGATTACTTAAATTTTTACCTGAGAAAATTCCCAAATTTTCTGAAAAATATCACTTAAAATTCTTAATAACATTGGCAATTATGACCTCCTTTACAGAAATGAAAAGTTTGCAGCAAAGCTTTCTTTCTAAAGAAGAGGTACCTTGTTTGACTTTTCTGTTGACACTCCGCAAATTGGACATTCCAATTGCTAGGTCATTCTCAGTAATTTTGGGAGGTGCCAATTGACGTGGCTCTGGTTTCTTTCCTGTATCAGAGGTTTTAGGTGTAGATGTATCTTTTCCTGAATCATTTTTGCCCTCTTCTTCATCCTCATCAATGGGAGCAAACCTAACACCTCGTTTGGCACCTGTTGATTTTTTAATTGGTGGAGGAGGTGGTGGAGGAGGTGGTGGTGGGGCTGGAGGTACAGAGGGGGAAGAAGGTACTTGTGGTGGTAGGTCATCTGAATCATTCTTATTTGAACTCATGGTCAGCTGTGAAGTGGTTTCCTTCTGAAAAAACACAAACAAGCTTTCTTTTAATATACATGCATATAATTCGAGATACAAATGTATGTCAAAGTTGAACAGCCAGTCCTGATTTTTATGCAAAGAAAAATAATAAAATTTTAGATATCACAAATTCCAGATATCTCAAAGTAATTGGGACGGTCACACAAATATCAAGTTAACAATGACTCCAACACACACACACACACGCACGTGTGCATGCATGCACGCATGTGCACACATACCTGCACACACACATAACACACACATATACACACACAAACACACACACACACACACAAATACATACATACACATGCATTGAAGATCGAATCAGAAAGTATTTGAAATAAAATTTTGTTTTCTTTAGAATAAATCAATGTTGACATTAAAATTGGTTCAAATAATAATATATCATGGTATCTGACCAGCATATAACATATAACACAGAGTAGAGTTTCATGGTTGAAATTAATAAAATCATAAATAGAAAATATAAAGTATTTTTAAATATCCATATGTAGATACATGTATATACAGTTTAACTAAAGTGAAACTTATATATAAAGACCACCTTAGGACACAAAAAAACAGGACCCGGTTGCACAACACATTGTTAAATTTAACCTACAGTTAGCCCATTGGTTTAACATTGGTTAACTTCACGTTAAATTTAATGAACTGTTGTGCAACTGGGTCCTGGTCTTTATAGGGAGGCGGTCTTTATATAGAGGTTGATTTGTACACAAGTGGTTCTATAGGGAACATGAAAAAACAGTCTTTATGACCAGGTGGTCTTTATACACAGGTGGTCGCTAAAGCAGGTTTTACTGTATTAAGTTTAATGTGTTTCACTTTTGTTGGAAATTATACTAAAGGATATAAATTGGCAGAGTTAGGTATACAGATGAACATAGGTGTGAAATAAGTTAATTGCTCTCTAATTAGGTAATTAGGTAAGCAGAGATTAAGTAAATCTAACACAACTTTGGGGAGGGATGGAGAAACCTCACTTCGAGAGCACACAATTTTGTTTGTGCAGGCTTGCTGAGTCATGGATTAACAAAGATTTGTGCACAAAGATTGAGATTTCGCCATCTCTCCCTCAAAATGATATTTGACTGTTATTCTCACTTGTTGAAACAGTAAAATGGAGCGACTGCATCATCTGCAGACACCAACATTTTGAAGCAATATGAGCTGTTGTCAGTGCAAAATTTTACATGCATAGTTTATGTAATTTTTTATCTCATATATAGCCCAAAGAGACCACCTGGTGGTTAGAATAACAAATGCATGCGTAAGATTGCAACAATCTTGCCAAATGTAACCTGTTATATCAGTATTTTTTGTCCACCATCATTCTAACCATTTTAAATTAACTTTCGGTAATTTTTACAAAGATTACCAGCCTCGGCGGAGGCGGCTGGCTTTTCCTGTCCTTCGGATGAGACAGTAAAAACTAGGGCTGTCATTGATAGACTCAATATCGATATATCGATACAAATTGATCTGATATGATAATCGATACTTTTTTAAAGTATCGATACACAGAATCTATTTTCTTTTACAATTTCCAAAATTTTCCAATTGTTTTATTTCATGGTATTGAACTATGTTATACTTTTTTTTTCTAATTGTTCAATTTGTTCAAATGAATAATGTTTTCCTTGCAATGATTGCTTTTTTCATCTTCAGATGGTCAAATATACAATAAAACAACTAAATATTACAATGAATCTATTTATTTTGAATGCATTCCAATGATAGAAGTACCAAATTATTCGATGATGATGTCTCCATATGAGTGAAAGATTGAGCGAGATGTTTTAAAACAACAATACAATAACAACAAAATTACCGAAGGTCATAGAAGCATGTGCTGTTTGCAGTTACAATAAATCTATTCTTATTACTCTTTGCATTTAATTTCGTACATCATCATTTCATACCAAATGAGGCAAAGTTTGTCTTCTCCATCTTTTCAAAACATTCGTTTCTGACATTGTCCACGTGCCAGGTTATATCGGGTGATCCCGACTCCATTTTTAACTCTCTCTCTCTGCTTTATCATTTTTTGCATGGCACATATCAAATTCAGCCAATATAGCAAAAGTACAGATTAATTGACAGTGGCAGAACTCAGCCAATGTACCATGGCCTGTTAAAGTCGGCCCATTGAAACAAATGCTATGTACAGGTAAACTGTATATGAAACAAGAATAAACATACAAGAAAATAAAAGATAATAATTTGATCAAAATGTGCCTCCCGGCTTGCGCAGGCTTTAACTCATCATTCCCTGAAAATCTTTGGACTATTCTGTAAATCAATGACTCATTAGGGGTGAATGAGTTAATTGTTTATTTGAGATTCGAATTTGAGATTCGAGATGCAAGTTAAATTTATGGAATCATATGTACTGTAGTTTGATCAAATGGAGTGGGCCAGTTAAATTTTACTTTTACAGAAAAATCATAATAGCCTATTACTTTGTCGTTTAAATCAAGTTATTGTAATGTTGAATGGAAGAAAATTTGTTGACCTTTTAAATGAATATCAAACATTTCATGAATATTCAGCAGACGGCACCATTATGCCTAACAAAATAATTATTTCTGAAAATATTGTTCATGTACAATTCCAAAATAAATACCGGTACTGTTTTCCACTAAACATAGGTTAGACTTGGCAGGTTACTTTACAACAAGCGTCAACAAATAATATCTATCCAAGGAACACTTTGGTTTGGTAATTTTGTTATAAGGTTTCATGATGTCATACTTTTTGTTCCGTTCCATTGTCAAATACTAGGAGTCTTATTAGTGTGTTTAACCATTCATATGCAATATCATTATACATTACCGGTACTATACAATACCAGGGCTTTTTTCCTCCAAATTTATAGCCAATATTGGGCTATATGTATATATTTGGAATCCCAAATCTTGTCTTTTTTCCCTCAAGTTTTTGCCAAAAATTCACAATTATGAACGTAACATCTGTTCATTATTACATTATTTCTCATTTTTATGCTGATATTTTCAATCACTGGCTTTCTTGAAAGTTAAAACGGCAGCTTAACAATAAAAAAGTGAACAAATAGCAAAATAAATGATATGCCAATTTTTAAGCCAAAATGCAGCAAAATTCCTGATTCCAGTGCCATGGGCAATGTTCCCAAACAGGTAAGAAAAAGTCGGATCTGGGGAAGGTATTGGGGCTACAACCACCCTTGAATATGGCATTTTTCATATAAAGAGAAATAATGATGAAACACTTTTAAAATTATTTTTATCCTGGAAAGAATCCAAAATTAGCCATGTGCTTTATTGTAGAGGATTGATAGATGTAGTGTGTGGAAGACAGAAAATTGTCTCCGTCTCAAATTCAAAATTTGTTGACCTTCATACATGCACAATGCCCATAAATGCACATTGGTCTTTCAAATAATTTTATAACATTTATTTCAAAATTGATAGCAAAGATTTGAGACAATACCTCCTCAGAGGGTCTTTCAAATTATGTGCTGAAACTCAATTTAATGTGGGACACACAATTAGTCTGTCAATTTAGTGCATTTGAGATATATTTAACAGGTTCCAATTTGATGTCTAGAACCTTAATAATTAACTCTCTGGGCAATATCCCATGTTTGTTATAGAGTTCAGACATTAACGTAAATTAGTTTTTGACAAAAATAGACTAGTGACAATAATTTACCCTTCTGATATATTTGCATTTTATTTCTTGATCACTGTAAAGACAGAAACCAGAAATTGCTAGTGCTAACAAAATTAAATCAGCGCACGAAAAATCCGGATCCCAAAACAGATTACTTAATTAAGAACTCGAAAATGGTCTATTGGCCCCTTTGGAAAGAATAAACCTATCCTAATTTAGCATTTGGACTTGCGGAATTAAAAAAATTTGCAGTAGCGCAGAGTGTACCCCAGACCCAACTAAAATAATTAAAGTTTGTCCCTTGTAAAATTTCAGTAGGCTATATACCAAAATTCCTAGCATTCACCTTATGTTTGGTGAATTTGCAGTTTTTGTTTTCAGAGTTAATCAGTCTATCAATGGATTATTTTTTAAAGGATAAAGAGGTCATAATTGAGTGTCTTGAACCTTCTTTCAAGATAGATATATAGTCATATATAATTGTGATATATTAATTTATTTGAATTTATCTGTGGGCTCATAGTATTTGAGATCAGATAACAGCTAGGGGATTCTTACTCCCCCATGACACTCGATTCCAGTTTCATATCATCATAGAAATATAGTGTAGTGAGTAAATATGTATTGTATAAGGGTATAATAGTTTCATTTTATCTTACCAGCCTCAATTCAACCCCACCCCACCTCCTTTCTGAAAAAAAAATTCTAGACCCACCACTGCATTAGAAAGAACATATCTAATATATTTGCACTCATGATTTGCTAATTAGGCAATCAAACATATATACACTGTTCAAAGCACAGGTCCTGCCCATAAGTGCCTGTGTTTCAAAGAAGTTTTATGCAGCCTTACAGGTATTAACTGCAAATTTGTCATTGTGGGTAACAAAATATTGAGTAAAAAAATAAAATGTTTGGACGGAAATTACAATGAAAAAAATCAAGGATAAAAAATCTGATCCTAGCCTTCCCCTCCCCTCCCCCATTAAAATCAAATGGTTGCGCCCTAATAACTAAGTGTAGACTTCACAACTCTAGAAGTCCAAGCTAGACTATTTGAAATTTCAAGTAAGTACCTAAAATGATTAGTTTACAACATCTTTCACGTAGATAGCTGGTCAATATTAGCTGTCGATTGTCTATATTACCCGGTATAAAGATTACTTGGTTGAACGAGTTGGCATGGACGCCAATCAATATTTTCATACAAAATATAGCAGGTACACCGATCCCGAATGATAATATAGCTCCGTGCGGTGCATTTTTTTTAGAACATGAATATTTTTTCCAATAAATTAAAACCTCTATGAAAGAAAAATAATAAATAGAAGTTAATGGAAATCTTGGAATAGCACTCTAGAAATAGACCATTCGAGTTGGTAGGCTTGCTTATATATATAAAGCACATTACAAGATTTTTTATGTTTAGCGTCCACCCTAAAGTCAAAAACCTACCTTTCTAACAGGAAAAAAAAAAACAAAACACAAAATGACAGAAAAAACACAAGATATTTTTATCAGTACAAATACAATTTTATGGACATTTAAGTATTTCCTAGTATGTTAACAAAAGATAACAAAATTACAATTATAAAAACCATATATTTGGCACATACTAAAAAATAACCTATGCATTTTTCATTTTTACAATGATGTAAACAAATGTTCATGTTAACCTGTTCACTTTGGGGCTATATTCCATATTTTTTCCGTTAGATGTTCGTGATTTTTTTTTCTTTTTAATGATCTCAAAACCTATCTGTCTGCGGCTAAACATAGAAAAAAAAACTTGGAATGGCCTTATGTTTAGCAGACCGTTTATAAATACTAGTACTATTGTAACCAAAGCCGTCCAACAAAATTTCTAATTTCCCTCTTAAATTCCTATATACATATATATTTTTTGTAAAAAAAAAATTGCTTGAGAAACCCATGTTTGGGACTTTTTCAATTGCAATTGATTAACTCAACCTTACTATTTGTATATGCATACGACACTGAACCAAACCTTATTTTCATAGAATTTATAGGAATATAAGACTTTTATATGCCTTGGCATAGCTTTGTTATTTATTGTAGGCCTACATCAAGTACAAGAAGTAAAAATAGAAAAAAAAATCTGGATATTGTTTTGGGATAAACACAGCTGCAATGCCCATATAAATAACCACATATACATGTATGTAGTCAAAACAATGAATCTGCCTAGTAAGCTAAATACTGTTTAAAATTATCTGTCAAAGGAGTTGGAAATCATCGCCTTTTTACTAGATCTTCCTTGGCTGAATAGTATCTTTTAACAATGAACGGGAGTGTGTGTGTGTGTGTGTGGGGGGGGGGGGGGCTCAATGGCCGAGTGGTTAGAGCATTGCGCTTTAAATCACAAGACCTCTCACCTCTGGTTCGAATCCCGCTAGGGTCATTACGAATTAAGTGGGAAAGTTTGCCAGTTTTCTTGCGGAAGGTCGGTGGTCTTTACCCGGGTAACCGGGGTTTCTCCTCCACCAATAAAAACTGGACGCCATCATATGAATGAAAGATTGTTGAGTATGGCGTAAAACAAAAAATCAAATCAACAATGAACGGAGTGAAGGAAGGGAGATAAGTAAAAACGATGAAGTACTAATCAATAATCGAAACTCAAGTCCATTAGAACAGGACGAATTATAAAAATAATCAAAATAAAGAATTCCGGCTCCGGTTGCGAATCGAGCACTCTGGCACGGAGGCGCGACTGCTCTCCAACTTTATAATACTGCCTTAACGTACATTAGTCCTTCGTCTTTTCTCCACCGACCAAGGGCCTCCTTCGCGGAGTGGATAGAACATCGCACTTTGAACCATGGAGTTTCTCACTTTTTGTTAGTGCAGGTTCGAACCCCACGGGAACCTGCGCTGATTTTTATGAGAAAATTTGCCAGTTTACTTCCGGAATGCCGGTCGTCTCTTCCCGTGTATATTGTAACCATATTCTCCCCTCCACCATTAAAACTGGCCACCACAATTTTATTCAAATCAAATTCCATGACTCTAGTTTTCAGAGAAGTTTTTTCTATTTTGAGTCGGAGTTGAGTCTTTTGGAGAACCTGATGTCACTTCCGGCGAGTTTTCTATAGTTCACTTCTCTGTGGATGATTTTTGTGACTTTGAATTTCCTTTTCCTTTTTATCGATCGTCCGTCTGTCTGTCTGTAATTCCGTCCCGCTCACATTTCAAGCTAGGATTGTGATGCAGTATAAACCAAACGTAGACTGTAAGTTCATCCGAGGGCTGCTCACACTTCACGGATTTCACATGCCCCTGGGGTGGGGTGGGACCAAATGTAGGACATTGCAAAATTTGTTAAGATCGGGCGATTTGTTCGTCACAAAAACATCTTGTTTTTTCCCCAATTTGATGTCGGGTTTTGTATCGTTTTCATTTTGAAACATCCCGAAGTGATCGAGCGGCAATTTCTTCCGTATTGAAGTAATCGACTTTGCACTGAATTATGACCTCTTTATCCTTAACTTTTCATTGATATATTAATTTAACTTGAAATTGAAGTGGAATTTGGTGATGACTAGAGGGTTCCGTAGTGAGTTCCCGAGATAAAATTTTGAAAATCCAATTAATTGGAAGCCCGATGAGGTATTTTCTAGCTTCCAAACACAAAACCGTTTTTCCCTAGTTCTTCAAATTGTATTTTTATTATTTCATGTTTCTATGCTGATATTTACATTTTTATTTTTTCTTGAAATGCAGCAGTTTGACAGTAAAAATATTAAATAAATAGTAAATGACAAAATAAATGAATAAGAAAATAGAAAATGTAAATATCGCCACCTGATGTCCTATGTTACAGGACTACGTTTTCCAGGGCATTTCCCCAAAATAATGCATTAAACTGACAGACTAACTAGCATGAATGGCAAATATCATAAATGAGGTACCATACATTAGAACTATTTTCCATATTGCTTTGGACTACGGGTTTTGGACTAGGCTATAACTTGATCTTAAGTGAACATTCTGGGCTAATCTATGGCACAACGCTGTAACACTTAGCCCATGGTGGGGAATATTCGAGTACATTATAGGTAGGCCTTTAGCCTAAATCACAAATGTCACAAAGGGCCGGGGACACCATACTTTGGGGCTCTTTATCATTGCCTTGCTTTTGGTCTAGGGGATCCAGTCTTAACCACAACTCTGCGATATTAGCGATTTATGCTAATTTCAAAGGTTCGCCCAGGCTATACTAGAATATTCCCCGCTATGGGCTAACTATGATAGGTTAGCCCAGATTGTAAACGTAAGATTAAGATATAGTTTAAATCCGCTAGACCCGTAGAACACTATGAGAAAGGGTCCCGAAATGGGGTACCTCCCCCTTTGTGATATTTACGATTTGTGCTACTAGTAATAAATTGTCCTTTTCTCTCTTTTTTCCCCAATATGCATTCCATTGCGACCGGCCTGACAATGGAGGCAATACATTTTCATAATTAGAATCTAGTTTACTAAAGAACTTATTTCGAACACACCCAGAGGTCGAATTGCAAGCGAGCAGTTTCGTAAATCGAATTGCGGGTTAGCCTCACACTGGTGTGGAAGGCGTGGCACGGAAAAGAACCATCACTGCATTGGCGCCACTCCATAGCACAGGACAAAAATTGTAGCACTTCACCTATAGTTGGGTGACATCTCCATATAAGTGAAAGATTCTGGGGTATAAATTAACAAGCAAAAATTAAAATTTCAATTATCCAAACTCCAAATGACCTTCATAGGTGTCGGAACCGGGGGGGGGGGGGCTTAGACCCCCCTTTTTTTTGCAAAGATAGACATGTGTTGAAAATTGGGGCTTAGGCCCCAGACGTTTCTGGCGTGTGTGTGTTTTTAAGTTTTTGGTTTAGCCCCCCCCCCCCCCACTTTCAATTTGCTTCCGACGCCTATGCCTTTATTTATTTATTTTGTTACGTGTTACAATGAACCATGTGGAATAAATTCCCTTGTGTCGTGGTCAAAATCTTGAATTTACTGCTGGGTGGATGAAATTCAAAATTTTGATAATGACAAAAAGTATTCATGTTAATATATATTATGCTAAACACCATCCCAGTGCATCAAATATTACAACACATGCATAAGGAAGTGACGAGGAACAACATGCGTATTGCAAAAAATTTATACTTGCCTGTATATATATTTAGCGATCTGTAAGAAAAAGAAATATCAAAACATTTTAAGTTAGCAAGAACGAGAAATGATAGAATAAAATATCAGTCAATGTATAAACAGAGATAAAACTTAAAAAATTACGAAAACATAATACGTTGTCAACTAACATTCATCGTAAACAACGAAGAATGATATGATTTTAATTTACTTAAAAGATTAAAACAAGCATTATTTTGCAATTATAAACGCAAACAGTGACACAAGAATGAATTTCATGTTTGAAATGATTGAAAACAAATATTCGTCGATAGACAGCATTTCTACGATAGAAAATTGAAATAATAATAACAAAAATTATAATACAAACATGTATCAAGAAAATTGTTTTCACATATTTCGACATTTTAAAACAGAACAAATCTTGCAAAAGATAAAAGATTGAAATCGATAATATATCATCGTCAAAATTACTTATGTGCCATGTTAGTACAGTGCTGTTAGATGTTAATATGCTACTCCCGTGACCCGCTAGGGTCATTTCGAATTAAGTGGGAAAGTTTGCCAGTTTTCTTGCGGAAGGTCGGTGGTCTTTACCAGGGTAACCGGGGATTTCTCCTCCAAATAAAAACTGGACGCCATCATATGACTGAAAAAACCTATTGATCCTGCCACATAATGTCAGTCCCGTCTACGGGAGAGTATCGATGCCACAATTCACGGGATGATATTTAACCTCCGGGTCAGACCAGTGTAAAGCTAACCCGGAACTCTCAGCCTGCAATTCGATTTACGACACTGCCAGCCAGCAATTCTCAGCTTGTAGTTCGATTTCTGGAACTGCCAGCCCGCAAATCTCAGTCCGCAATTCGACATCTGGATGTGGTCGAAATATGTTCTTGAGTAAACTAGATTCAAATAATTATGAAATATTACAACATCAATCTTTCCTCAATTTGCAGGCCCGTTGGAACGGAATGCATATTGGGTATCTCAGACAAGGACGGTTTATTACTTACTCATTGCAGACGACAAGAAATTAGTTATGTTTAATAACGATACGATGTGACCCAGAGGAGGGGAGGGTATCTTATTTCGGGACCCTTTCTCAGTGTTCTACGGGTCTAAGGAATTTGGACTATATCTTAATTTTACGTTTACATACTGGGCAAATCCCTCATAGTTAGCCCATAGTGGGAAATATAGTATAGCCTGCGTGGAATTTGAAATTAGCACACATCGTAAATATCACAAAGGGTGAAGGGGGGTACCTCAATTAGGGACTCTTTTTTTCATAGTGTTCTACGGGTCTAGGGGATTTGGACTATATCTTTAATTTTTGTTCATATACTGAGCTAACCTTTTATAGTCAGCCCAGTGGGGAATATTCTAGTATAGCCTGGGCGAACCTTTGAAATTAGCATAAACCATAAATGTCATAAAGGGGATACCATATATTGAGACTATTTTCCATAACAAGTATATTCTAGGTAGACCTTTGACATAAGCCTAAATTACAAATGTCACAGAAAGGACAGCATAATTTGGGGCTCTTTATCATTGCCTTGTTTTGTGTCAAGGTGATCCGGTCTTAACCTTTATTCTGCAATATTAGCGATTTATGCCCAGGCTATACTAAAATACTTCTCACTATGGGCTTACTATGAGGGGTTAGCCCCTGTACAATTAAGATATTGTTAAAATCCTCTAGACCCCTACCAGAGAAGGCTAACTATGAGGGGTTAGCCCAGCATGTAAACGTAATATTAAGAAATATTCCGAATCTCTAGAACACTATGAGAAAGAGTTCCGAAATGAGGTACCCCCCTTTTATGATATTTGCGATTGCTGCTAATTTCAGAGGTTCGCCAAGGCTATACTAATTTATTTTCCACTATAGGCTAACTATGAAGGTTATATAAACATAAAATTAAGATATAGTCCAAATCCCCTAGTCCCGTACAACAATACGAGAAAGAGTCCCGAAATGAGTCGCCCCCTTTTACAATATTTGCGATTTATGCTAATTTCAAAGGTCCCCCAGGCTGTACTAGAATATTTCCCACTATATGGGCTAACTATGAGGGATTTGCCCAGTATGTAAGCGTAAAATTAAGAAATTGTCCAAATTCCTTAGTCCCACAGAACACTATGAGAAAAAGTCCCGACATGATGGACCCTACCCCTTCTTTGGGTCAAACTGTTTTGTTATTGCACATAATTAGTTTCTGCAATAAGTAAATAATAAACTGTCCTTTTCTGTGATCTCCCAATATGCATTCCATTCCGACGGGCCTGCAAATTTAGGAAAGATTGATGAAGTAATACATCTTCATATTAAAATCTAGTTTACTCAAGAACATAATTCGAACACACCTAGATGTCGAAGTGCGGGCTGGCAGTTTCGCTAATCGAATTGCGGGCTGGCAGTTTCGTTAATCGAATTGCGGGCTGAGAATTGCTGGCTGGCAGTGTCGTAAATCGAACTGCAGGCCGAGAAATCCGGGCTAATTATCATCCCGTGAAGTGTGGCATCGATACTCTCCCGTAGACGGGACTGACATTTATGTAGAAGCGATACTGAGAATTGCGTGCTAGCTTCACACTGATTCTTTTTTTATATACTTCTTTTTTGTCCGTGTCGTTAGTCATTGTAGTGCTTTATATAATTCGTTTCATGACTTGTATCTATTTGCTTAGATTCACCATTTAGGATATACCATAATATACACTGAGAAATGTTAACTTACAGTATAAAATTTAACTTTTTTGTGTCCTAAATCCCAGTTTGAATATTGGGTACATTATGTATCTTCAGAACCAATCACAAATGAATTTACTCACCACGACAAATGTGTAGCCTTTTATTAACATAAAATATGTTTTCATGAAAACAATTGTCATTTTAATTCACTGATGTATTTTAAACAATCAATTTTACAAAGTTGTTGCTCATTCCAGACACCTTGTTGCTTCCCGTTTTGGATTCGCGATTGTTCTTCAGGTTGAGACCATTTGAATATCTAATTTGTCGTATTTGGCACCGATAACACCATTTAAATGTTAAATTCTCCCAGAGCTAAGATACAATGTAGACATATCTTTAAAGTTGTTTACTCTTAGGCGGATTTCATAATACATATAGATTTATTATTTGTCCTTGCATGATACCACTTTCTCTTTAGAAAATTTGCATCTTTCATAAATTGGAGCTCAACTGATGAAGTCTAATTCAGAGAAACGATCGTCTTTAGCATTACAACTTTGGCATCATGTTTAGAATAATTGTAATGAACAATTTCGTTTATCCTTTGGCACTTCCGTAGTTCATTTTTACCATATTGTACTTGTGGTTCCCGAAGTTTCTAAGTAACGTATTGGGAAGATGTAAATTATTTATTAACATCGATATATATATCATAAAACATCGATATTATAAATACATCGATATTACAGATACATCGATATCATAAAACCATCGATATTATAATGCATTTATGTCAACACAAAATAGAAGCAAAAGAAATATACTATTGCGTTTGAATATATATATTTTATTCTCTCTCTCTCTCTCTCTCTCTCTCTCTATATATATATATATATATATACAACCACATGTGATATAATTCTATTTACAAGTGTTCTATTGACATGAATTAAATGAAAACCTACTCGATGTATGAAGATGTACACTTTTTACATACTTAAAAACATGTGAAACGTGAGAACGAAATTTATATTTACAGAAGCCTACTGCAGTATAACTATATACTGACTCGAAATGAACGACGAAGATTTTAATGTACATATGGATAGTTGCCAAGTTATATAAATATGTATTCACACACACACAAACACACACACGCACATATATATATATATATATATATATATATATATATATATATATATATATATATATATATATATATTGTATTGGTTGTATATTGTTGTTTAACGTCCCACTCAAAAATCTTTCACTCATACGGAGATGTCCCTAATGCCGGTGAAGGCTGTCAAAGTGTGGCCTATGCTAGGTATACACGGCCATTAAGCAGCGAGGGTTCTTTAACGTGCCAACACCTACTGTTACACGGACCTAATACATACATATATATATATATATATATATATATATATATATATATATATATATATATATATATATATATATATATATATATATATGCGTGTGTGCGGTCAGGCATTTTCACAAATGAAGTGCATTCTGATTGGTATCACTTGCATGTCAATAGCATATAACAAATCATTCAGTATCATACCACGTGTCTCTACTGGAAAGGCACTAGATTACATGTACCATGTCCATCATAACACTAAAGTTTCAATCCATTATTTTACATATATTTCAAACGTCAATCGGGGATTACTGATAATCTATCAATAATTCTGGAAATAGCCACACTTACACTGTAATAATATATAATAAAATGGAAAATCATATACAGTATGTCAAACCTAGATATACTGAAATCAAAGAGGAATGAATTTCGCTTTCAAATAATCAGAGTTTTCAAAATAACCGGGCTATAATAGTAATTAAGTAATATGTCTGGGAAATCAAAATCATTTCAAATAAAGCAGGATTCAGGGTTCAATATAAGTGGGTCACACTGTATAAAGGTATAATATAACGCATCTGATGCATTGTATTTAAATAAGTTTTCCGAACGATTTATAAAATGAAGTTTATTTATTTCATTTCATATAAAAAATCTCAGATACCAAAGTATAAATCCATAGAATGTCTAGGACATAGATACAAATCCGGTAAAAGTGGACAAACAAATTGTAGAAAACGCTTCATGATGAAATCTGTCGTGGTGTTTCAGGGATAATGTAACTCCGACAAAAAAAGTCAACGAGTGGATACTTTTAAGGAAGACGGGACCGGTACGGTTCTTATTTCGAGCACCCTGACACTATAATTTTAACACGTGACTTTTATCTACGTTTATACAGGAAGTTCATATTTCAACTTGTTCCAAAACCAGCTTTCTTCTCGTGATGTATTGCCAAGTGCTAACACTTTTTTGTTTTTTACTCTCGATTTCCATGGTTCATTCTCTATCATAAAATCCGCATGTGTGTGGTATTTAATGCACACTATTCTGCCTTCACTGTGATTCAATATGTCCGTCCTGTCACATTCAAATTTACACCAATCATTTTCATCATATTTCTCGGACAGAATGATCAGAATGCGTTTGCTGTTCTCTATCTGTTCAATTATGTCGTCTGCCTTTTCACGACCTGCTTGGAGATCACGAGGAGGCAGAAATATTTTATAGACAGGCTTGTCTTCTTCAAGTTTTCTCACAAGTCGCCGAATAACCCATTGTCGAACAAAAATGTCTTCTTCGTCGAACGAAATGTAGATATCATGTTTCATATTGTCTTGTTTATCAATTTCGTATTTATCCCGAGGATGATACCGAAAATATTTGTAAACAAGAACTTTTGTTTCGTAGGGGCATCGTTTTGCCCAAATACCAATGATGACCATGGTAGATAAAACTACACTAAATGCAATGGCGAGGCCGATTAATACATCATAAGTGCAATTCAGAAGGTGTTTGGTAATCTGTTTTATATCATACTTCTCTTTTTCATTGTAAATACATTCCACAGCCTCACTTTCATTACTATGTAATGGAGCATTGTTCATCCAATCGGCCATCCAAACCATATCACAACTACAGATGAATGGGTTATCTCCCATAAATACATACTCATATCTCAAAATGAATTGCACGTTATCCGGAAGATGTTGTATCATATTATACTCTATATTGAGGTATTGTATCCGTGCCATTTGACTCACGGCATCACGTTCTATCTTGTCAATAGCATTATGTGCTAAAGACAAGTGAACTAATTCTTGAGTATAATTCCTGGGACTGATGCTAGTGATCTTGTTATTATTTAGCGACAGTCGAATCCGACCATACTTATTTTGAGGTACCACAGCTGGTAAAGTTGTATGGTTGCCATGGTTGCAGTTGACATCGAGAATTTTTCTCTCTGGACGGTCCTGGCAAAGACATTTGGAGGGACAATCTTTCGTTCTGTTACATATAAAATCATCAAGAGGAACGGCTTCAAACATGCTGATTCCTCTTAAATGTTCCGGCTCCATACACATGATCTGGGTATAGAATGTGTTTGAGTATCTGTAAAAAGAGTTCCTGAATCTTCGTACAAGATGGTGTAAATTGCAATCGCAAAACCACGGATTGTCTTTCATGTTCAACAGGTATGTAGCTAATTCGGCAAAGATATCACCACTTTTGCTGTACTGGGTAATGAAAGAATCATTCCAGTGTCGAAACATATTAAAACTCAGATCGACTTCAGTGATATAGGGCTCTTGGATATTATAAGTCCAGTTCATTCGGTTGGTGAAGGTATATATTTCATTGTTGGATAGATCAAACAAGCTAATGCTTGGACATTTGTAAGGCCAAGGTTCAAAATACGTCATTTTATTAAACGAAATATTCACATAACGAAGGCTGAACTGTTGCAGAAAAAATACATTATCTCCAATATCAGCAATTTGATTATATGAAAAATCCACGGACACCAGTTTATATTTGTCATTCAAAAATCCATTTTCAATTTTTTGTAAGAAGTTTTTGCTTACATTCAAAACTTTTAAAAACGGCAATTTCAATAAAGAATCGACGTGAATAAAACGTATTGCATTAGCACTGAGGTCCAGTTCTTCCAGCCTATGAAATATTGCATCACCATCGTTCAAAAACGACGTATCAAATATTGTAGTTAGCTTGTTTCCTCTAAGAGTTAATATATTGTCCATACTTGAGCAGTTTTCGAACACTGTCGAGTTTAAGAATTTGATGTCTCTGTTAGACAAATCACAAATCTGAGCGTTTGTGTCAAAAGAACACAAAAGAACGGTTACAGTGAAGACACTTATTCCGACTGCTTTCGACATCTTCGATTAAGCCTGAAAAAGAATGAGTTAGACTTATTAATGCTATATGATGTTATTTATAAATTGACTGGTGTTTAAGGTTATTTGTCTAAATGTATTGTTGAACAATGAATGAGTAAAACAATGAGTCGTTCACCGTGAGTTGCTGACTTTCAGACATCTTCGACTTCCTCTCAAGAACTAGTAGACCAATTTGAACAAACCTCGAAGGAACGTAATTATTACTATGTATAGCCGCATAAATGTTTGCGAATGAAAAGGACCATAAAAGCTAACTCGAATAATTGCAGCGCCCTCTATCCACTATCGAATCCACCCGAAGTGGCCAGTTATTTTTTTTTCAAAACTGTTACTTTGGTATTAGGTTTACAATACATGTAATATTTCTCCCTAGCGTTTTATCGGTGTACTTACCCCACAAATGCTAATTTTTAGATCTACGTAATGTACTACTCTGTAACCAAACCTTGAACAAAATCGTCTTCATCAAATGACTCACCACGACTCTATTTATACAGTACAAGTTTACGCCTACATGTAAGTTGAATAAATGACAAATTTTAAAATAACAGATATAAATATTTGCATCAGGCTATTAAAGTGAAAGATACATATATTTTACTTACCAGCTTCAATTTAATCCATTTACTTCCTTATTTTAATTTAGCATTTACCCTACCCGGAAGTTAGAATAAATTATTCAAGAGGCTGAATTTACAAAGTCACATTTTCAATGTATAAGTTTGGATAAATGCCCGTATTTAGTGGGCGTTAATTATTTCTAAACAGTAAGTTATACAATGTAAATATATAAACAACATGGAATTTAATCCTTTCAATCCTACAAACCACAATAGACTCGTCCAAAACGATAGAAAAGAGCTTGCCATTTGAATTTTGAGGGATGAAACAGTTAATATGAATGAGGACACAATGCAGACAATGCCATGCTTGAGTGCAGCCATTTCACTCATCGTAAATCGATTAATTTTTCCATTTTGAATTGAGCTATTACACATACAAATGGACAATGTATTTCTTGTCATTCATAGAGCGAGTGTATTTTAGAAAATGTATGTATGGATTAGAAGTATTAATCTTCTTCCTAAATGAAAAAAAAAATAACACCAGCAATACTGCATTTATTGTCACTTTGAGAATGTGATACCATTTCGAAAACTGTACTGACACACACACACACACACACACACACACACAGCAGCAGCAACAACAACAACAACAACAACATTTACCTCAGTTAACTCGTTTACCCCTGAAAAACAATGGACTCTTCTGTAAATCGATGACTTAGTCCAATCCAAATGTGTCTTTAGGGGTGAATGAGTTAACAGCCGGCATTTGCAGTGACAGCTTAAGTCCTTTCGGTTTATTGGACAGTGAAAAAAAAAACAACCAAGAAACGTATCAGTGGGAATTCCGATATTTATGAATATACCTCCGCCCTGTCTTGATATATAACTTTTATAGCTCACAAACAAACCTTTCTATTACTGATCAGTGCAGGTTCGATTCCCGTTGGAACCAGAGTTTTGTGAGAAAGTTTGTCAGTTTACTTGCGGAAGACCGGTGATCTCTTCCCGGGTAACCGGGTTCTTTCGTCCACCATTAAAAACTGACCGACCCCATATAACTGAGAAATTAAAGTGTAGCATAATAAAACTTTTCAAAATCAAATTAAAAATCACCTTACCAGTTATGTGTTTGACATGTACTAGACTCTATGTTGACTCGATAAACACCAATGCATGTTAATGTTTTTTTTTCGTGACATAATGGATTTTATTGTCTTTATCTTAACAAAGAGTACAATGCTTGTTATGTGTGTCGGTAAAGAAGGACATTCCAAAGGTAGTGTTAATGTTTTGAACTGTGATCTGATCTAGCATGATGATAAAGATTCTAGTAAATGATTTTAAACTGAAAGCACTATAGTCGTTAGTCGTGTTGTGTTATACCCGTTGTTTAGTTCACCGTCGCCAGGAGAACAAATATTTGTGGTATAAATGTTTTTTAAGTAAAATACAATGACACATATATGGGACCAGAAAATATTGACCTTTATGTGCAGGTGACCCTTATACACAGGTTCAATTTAGTTGAAGTATGCAGTCAAGGGACTAGAAAAAAACTTGCCTTTATAAACAGGTAATCCTTATATAGAGGTGGCCGCTATATCAGGTTTTACTGTATATTATATATATATATATATATAATATATATATAGTATATATAATATATATATATATATATATATATATATATATATATGAATTTAAACATATTTTATTGCCATTAAACGTATTGGATTGGTAACAAGTTAAAACAACTATGAAAAACCTTTCCGTATACATTTTGATAACATATTATGACATGCATGATGAAACATATATAGACTAATTCATTTTGAAGTAATAGAACAAGAAAGTTCAAATTATGTTCATTTTTGTTAATGAATAGTGCAATATATAATATATATATATATATATATATATATATATATATATATATATATATATATATATAGATTATATGTGTATATGTGTTAAGCAAAGTGAAGAACATCGCGGTTTTCTATTAATATTTGCTTTATTCCGTTGGTGCTTTCATCATGATGATCGTTGTTCTTCAGACGGAAACTGACATTGGGCAGTGTACCGGAAAATAAGCCGTAACTTTACGTATAGTTTTAATCAGTGAATACACATAGGTCTACATGTACGAAATTATATCGTAATTATATGCATAAATTACGAGTTAGTGAATAAATTAAAATTTTAAAATCGTAATAACTTGTCAAGTTTGAAATGACTCGAAAAATGACCATGTAGTTCACGTGAATTTTGCTACTTTTCCTGATTGCGGCATCGTGTTCGATTCTTCAGATCATTTGCCGAGTCTGGATCTATCTTGACGCTCATTGTTTCAGATTCTTTTTGTGTCAATAAGTGGGCGACACTTTGATTTCATTAAAGTAGTAGACAATAAAAATGAGCTGAAATTCTATCTTGACCTCGTATTGTACTATTCACTATTATAATAGGGTAATTATTTAAAAAAAAAAACTATTTCCAGATTTGTCGATAAAAAAACTATCAATACAAAAAGAGTCGTATAATATATATGCACGTAAGTTGTTTGCTCTCGCGATATACAAGTGTCACTCCTTGAACACAATATAATAATAAATATTGAAAGCTCGCATACAGGCGGTTTAACACATAAAAAAATCGGATTTCGCTTTCACTTATAATCCTATCTAGAATCTTCCCAATCTCAAATTGTACTATTCACTATTATATCATTCACTACATTAAAAAGCAATAATATCAATTTGCAAATACGACCTGTGGCTTTCTTATATGAGCCAGCGGACGAGAAAACCAATGGAGTGTGAGAAAACAAGGAATTCCATTTGACGTAATATTTCTAATTTTGGAGACTTTTCACCTCGAAACAAAAAGAGTTGTTCTCGCCTGCGCTCATTCTCATATTGTATTTTTCTGAATACAGGAAAATATTAATTTCCCCCATTGTCTTAAAGACCCCTTCCTCAACCCTTTGTCCTAAAGGACCCCTTCCTCAACCACTGGCTCAATATTAACAATACATAATCCGTGTATTGCAATGCTACAATACATGTTTTTGATATCGGTGTTTACATTGTTGTTGTAAAGCCATTCCGAGTTTTTTCTCTGTTTAGCGTTCTCTGATAAATAGTTTTGAGATAATAAACACCGAAAAAAACACATCTAGGGAAAAAACTGGAACATAAGCCTTAAATGTACTGTTTAATCTGAAATTTTCTTTTCACTAAAGTTAAAACTATCAATTCATGGGTTATTTATTAGTACGTGCCAAAGAAATGATTTTCATAATTTTAACTTTTGTTATAGTTGAAGTTTTTCTTTTGTTCACATATTGTTTTACTTAAAGTGTGCATAAAATTGTATTTGTTCTCCTAAAATGTCTGGTGTTATTTTCCTGATAGAAAGATAGGTTTTTGATTTTAGGGTGGACGCTAAACTAAAATAAAACTTGGAATGGCCTTACTGTTGTGAATTTGTTATATAAACTTATTCAACATTTGAAATACCTTATGCCATCTGTAATGTTTCTTATTCTTACATTTCCTTTCAGCTCGTGTTAAATAAGAGACAATAATAAACGAATAACTGTGAGCAGAATACTTTATTTATACTTAATGGGTTTATATGTTATACCTAACATCACCTAGGTAAACAATACACACATAAAATTAAGACTATACCCAATGTCGGGATGACGCGACAATGAACTTCCTGATATATTTTGATTGGTTAGTACTTTAAAGTATGTATGTCTGCTATAAAAATAGATTCATGATAAGAAGAACGCTGATTACGAACATTTTTTCGGTTATAAAACTTGGCAAGGTCTCGATTTAATGCTCATTATATCAACTCATATTAAAATCAGCCTCGCTGTAGGTGATAGGTGATAGTAGATTATTCTGAACAAAAACATATATTAAAATAAACCCATGAATTTAAAACAAACAAAGGGGTATCTAGTCGATTGTGTTACATTTAATCCTTATCTGTTTTGAATGTGTTGTTCCCTGCCAAATAATATTCCCCTCAAATGTTATCCAAATTTTGTATTAGGCTTTTTATCAAAAATATCTTTAAAAGATTTATTTTTATTATGAAAACATACTATGCATTTTGTCAGAGTAATGGAATTTACAAATATTATTTGGCACGGTTTCCTCAATAAAAATACCCTGGGCGTATTCGTTTCATTGTGCAGAACATGTCCTTGATATGTTCTGAACGAACTGACACAAACGAATGTTTTAGAACAGAAAGGGAACAACAAACTATGTCAGACACATATCGGGGATGATTTAAAGTGTTGTCCAATGATTCTAGTGATGATGAGTATGACAACAGAGACGTTTGTTTCTTTGTTTATTGTTGTACAACGTCCCTATTAAGTATTTTTCACTCATATGGAGACGTCACCAAATGCCGGTGAAGGGCTTCAAACTTTGGCCAATGCTCGGCACTTACGGCCATTGAGCAGTGAGGGTTCTTTAACGTGCCGACACCTACTGTGACACGGGATCTCGGTTTTTACTGTCTCATCCGAAGGCTGGATTCGAACTCACGACCTCACGATCAAGAGTCGAGTGCGCTACCGATTGAGCCAGGTCGGCTTACTACAGAGACATGGTAGCGACGATAATGATTGCAGCACTCGCACAAACGTCAGCTTTTTATTATCAATAAGGAGTTATTTGGATTTAATTTGTTTGAAGAAAAATTGTCTTGATGACAATATGCAATATAAAACAAATTATATTTATTACACCTACGTTATGTCGCATCTTGAGTTGCAGAAGTACACACCGCATGTACACACAAACCATTTATCACTCGCCATGTTTTTGACGTCACTGTCTCATTAACACTACCCATTTTACGGGCACAGAGAGAACATGTGCCGATAACTGCACGTTTTATTGTAATTTTTTTTCTGTTCACTCTGTTCGGAGTGTCCGGAACTGTGAAAGGAATGCGCCCCCTTTGTATGACACAGCTATAACAATATGCTATTTTCTATGCTAGACTCCTCTATACAACTGAGTTTAGAACAACCCAGACCACTCTGTAGGACGGAGTGTCGTCTAACCTAGACTCCTCTGTAGGACGGAGTTTCTCGTAACCTAATTTCTTCTCTATGACGGAGTGTCACCTAACGTAGATTCCACTGTAGGAGGGAGTGTCGCCTAACATAGACTCCTCTGTAGGACGGTGTCGCCTAACCTAGAATCATTTGTAGGACAAAGTGTCGTCGAACCTAGACTCGTCTGTTGGACGGAGTGTCGTCTAACCTAAACTCCTCTGTAGGACGGAGTGTCGCTTTACCTAGACTCCTCTGTAGGATGATGTGTCGCTTAACACAGAGAGAACTGTAGCTGTGCTGTTCACTTTGTTCGGAGTGTCCGGAACTGTGAATCGAATGAGCTCCCTTTGTATGACACAGCTATACCAATATGCCATTTTCTATGCTAGACTCCTCTATACAACGGAGTGTCGCCTAACCCAGACTCCTCTGTAGGACTGAGTGTCGTCTAACCTAAACTACTCTGTAGGACAGAGTGTCGCCTACTCCAGACACCTCTATAGGACGGAGTGTCGACTTACCTAGACTCCTCTGTAGGATGGAGTGTCACATAACCTAGACTCGTCTGTAGGACGGAGTGTCGCTTTACTTAGACTCCTCTATAGGATGGAGTGTCGCTTTATCTAGACTCATGTATAGGACGGAGTGTCGCCTATTAACCTAGACTCCTCTGTAGGACGGAGTGTCGGCAAACCTAAACTCCACTGTAGTACGTAGTGTCTCCTAACTTAGACTCCTTTGTAGGACGGAGTATTGCCTAACCTAGACTCCTCTGTAATGATACCATGAATCCTATCATATCACTTTTACAGACAATATTAATATTGAATATTAAACTTTAAGCTAGTCTCTGGCTGTTGTGTTACTAAAATTTGAGATTCTGTTATTCCAGATGAGATTCTGAAAGTCATTAACTGCACCAGATTCCGACTCTTGATTTTCTGATGGTCTGTGTTTTTTAATCAATTGTATAACGTCTCTAGGACCACATGGGGGTTAAAACTTTGGTATCTTTGGTTTTTATATTTCCTATTTTTTTAACATTTTACCGCACAGGTAGCTCATACCGGAGTTTATCCCAAAACCACCTTTTTTCTCTTTTTGTTTCACCTGGAACAAATATCTTGCGACCTTTGACACGCGACTTCCACGGATCATTTTCAATCAGCTTTGTTGCTTCTGGATGATACTTTAGAAAGATAATTCTTCCTTCATTAAAATCAAGGATTTCGGCTCTCTGACATTCAAATCGACACCATTCATTATCATCATACTTTTCTGATAAAATAATCAGAATTCGTTTGCTTTTTTCCATGCTGTCCACTATGTTATCAGCTGTTTGGTCGCCAAAATTTAAATCTCGTACAGGTACAAATACCTTGTAAATAGGTTTCTCCTCTTCAAGACGTTTAGCGAGCTTTCGTATGACCCATTGTCGAATATGTATATCGGAATCGTCAAACGAAATGTAAAGGTCAATGCCTTCCTGTATATTTTGATCTACAATGTATTTATCTCCGGGGTGACATCGAAAAAACTTGTATACAAGAACTTTGGTTTCATATGGACACCGTTTTGCCCACACGACAACGATGATGACGATAATTAATAGAAAGCCAAACGCAACGGCAAGACCGATCTCAACATCATAGGTACAATTTAGTAAACTATCATTTATTTCGTTGATTTTGTATTTGTTTTTGTTTTCGAATGTGCATTCAATATTTCTGTATTTGTTATCTTCTTTGGACAGCTTTATCCAATCAGCCATCCATGTCATGTTACAGTCACAAATGAATGAATTTCGATTGACGTTGATTATATCGTACCGGATGTACCGTATGTCCTCTGGTAAAAAATTGATTTTATTATTCTGCAGGTCTATGCTCTCGACTTTGTTAATATCAAGTTCGCGTATAGCTGAGGCATCTACATTTTGTATGCGGTTATTTTTCAAAGAAAGAATCACAATATCGGACAGATAATCTCTCTTTGTGATACTACTGATGTGATTTCTATTCATTGATAAAGAAAGTCGGCCATACTTGTTGTCTGGTAGAACTTCCGGTAATTTAGTATGATTCCATTGGTCACAAGTTATTTCCATCATGTTTCGTTCCGGTCTGTCCTGACAAAGACAACCTGGGGGGCATCTATCTGTCACGTTACAGATAAAGTCATCCAAATAAACTGTATCGATGATGTATTCGCCTTCCAATTCCGGTGGCTCAGAACATTGAATCTTTGTCAACGTGTTGTCAGCGTGTTTATAGAACGAATTCTGAAATCTTTGTGCAATGTAGTGGTAGTTGCAGTCACATTTCCAAGGATTATCACGTAAATCAGTATTGTATGTCACAAAATCTAATACGAAGTCCGGATTGGACGGGTCACTGTATTGTTTTATGAAGTTATCATTCCAGTATCTAAATTGGTTGTGACGAAGATCGACCTCTGCTGTGTACGGTTCTTGAAGATCATATGTCCAGTTTAGTTGATTAGTAAATGAAGAGATGTTATTGTATGTTAGATTAAAATAATATACATTTTGCGGTATATAAGGCCATGGTTCAATTGACGTCAGGCTGTTATGTGACAAGTTAACACTCTTTAAGCTCCATAGATCTTCTTTGAAAACATTTGTACCAATTCGTTCAATTGCATTGTGGGATATATCGAGTACCTCCAAATAGAACTTGTTCATCAGTAAGTCGTCTTCTAAACTTTCCAGAAAATTTCCACTCAAGTTCAGAGATTGAAGAGACCTCAAGTAAAACAATGATTTGTCCTCAATAGTATTGATTCGATTATTACTTAAATCTAGAGTCTGTAAATTGTAAAATTTGGCAAATGAATCATTTGTAATATGTGTCAGTATGTTTCCACGTAAATTGAGATTCAAGGATGAGGCACTGCATCCGTGGAATGTACTGGAGTTTAAGTGCACAATACCTTGGTATGACAAATCACAACCGACGGCACCTGTCCACTGTACAGTTAGAATTAAGTGTGTAAATATTGGTACTACGCGAATGAATTCTCTAGTCGCCATGTTGAATCTTCAGCGAACCTAAAAGTATAATAATAGAGGTTAAAACAACAACAACAACAATAATAAAATAATGATAAATAAATATAATAACTAATAAATTAATAATAATAATAATAATAATAATAATAATAATAATAATAACTAGATCCTTTAATGCTTTATATATGCTGAAAAATTGAGGAAAACGAACCGTTTTTGAGCTAGAGTTGAGTCAAAATAGGGAGGGGTCATATTAGATACCAGGAAAAAAACAAAGTAAATTTGAAGAAAAAAAAATCAGAAATAGGGTATATAAATTGTCGACCCAAACAATTAGGCCCATATCGCTCACAGTGACCTTAAATTACTGTGTTGGTATCTTACAATTTGATATGGGAATCTCAATTTACTAATTAATTATAACTCTTTTAAACAGATTGGGTACCAATGTGGGGCAGAAGACTTATTAATATTATGCATTTGTTGGCATCATTTTAATTTTATCTGTATGTTTTATATTAAGGATATCATTTATTGATTGGAAAATTCAAGTATACCCCCACCCTCTCGCTACAAACCATGCACATGTTCACTGATAGTGACTTAGATTTTAGGGCAAAATATATTGGAAATGACTATTGTACTTTTAACTCATTTTGAATAAAATCAACCTCTAAAGACTGTTGATTTTCCAAAGAGGGCAAACCCACATGTTTTACTCCAAGTGTATGAATGCATCATAATGAATAAATGGGGAGAGAATCAAAGAAAATCATACAACTGCAAATGAAGTCTCCATGAAAATTACAAAGTCATAAAAGACGACCCCCCCCCCCCCCCCTTATGCTGAAAAACCATATTGTGTCAAAATGTTATAATAAAAATTGTTAACTTGATATTTACAATTTATCTAGTGAGTGTGAAAAAATGTCACCCTTCCCCTCATTTTTGCAGTCTTAAAACATTCATAAAAATTCAGAAAATTTAATTTCAGTAAACATTAATCTACCTAATTTTAGTTAATACACATGAAATGAATGCTTCAAAAATGGGTAGAAAATCAAAGAAATCATACAAAATTGAATGAAAATTGCAAAGTCTAAAAAGACGTCAAAAACGCGTCAAAATGTTATAATAAAAATTGTTAATTTGATATTTACAATTTATCTAGTGAGTGTGAAAAATGTCCCCCCTTCCCCTCATTTTCGCAGTCTTATAACATTCATAAAAAATCAGAAAATTGAATTCCAGTAAACATTATCTACCTAATTTTAGTTAATACACATGAAATGAATGCTTCAAAAATGGGTAGAAAATCAATGAAATCATTCAAAATTGAATGAAAATTAAAATGACGTCTAAAATGACGTCATTTCATACATCTATGTAGATCACTCATATGCAATTAGTTTTTAAATCCATGCAGCAGTTCTGGAGGAGAAGATTTTTAAAGAGGGGTACTCCCTGGGACTTCTTTTGTCCCACCTTGGATCTACTCCTGCGCCGATCTGGCTGAAATGAAGAAATTTGGTAGAAGACCTTCAGTACTTTCTTCGTATAAAGTTTCATCAAAATCCATTCAGCGCTTTTGGAGAATTAGTTTAAATAAGTGAAATAAAGGTGATAAAAAAGAGAAATGAATATTGGTAGTGAAATTATAAGGGTTAATGAACGGAATGGGTCAGACAGGACGGACGTACAGACAGATTTTCAAGACAAACGGTGATCAGCAAATTTTGATAAATGCTAACTTCAACCTTAATAAACATGATGGACAGGTGACCTGAGCTAATAAAACTGAATATACTAAAAGGTAAAATTAGAAATAAAATATCTTACCTTAATTTCTCTTGACAAAAATTGTCATCAACAGTTGGTTTTTTTACACAACAACGATCCCGTATGTTGAGGTTTAAAGTCATGTATGCAGGTAAAGTCAGTCCATGTGTATATTAAAGTTACCTTTTATCCTATATCACACAGATAAGACAGCCATACACTACATTTGAACTGTTTATATACTCGACGGGGTTATAAATAACAATTGATGTGTTGTAAAATCAATACTATCCATTTAAAAGTTTTTGTGTTACAGACACTTCCTCGTTCTCCTACAAAAAAAACGGCACTAGGAGGCAATTTGATTGGATGACAGAATTTGTTATCAGACATTTAAAATATAATAAAGAACAATGATATAAACAAATTGTTACCGAATATTTAAATTGAATGCAATCGATCTTGGCTTTTAAAAAGTACAAAGCTGATATGAAAAAAAAATGTAAAAAAATTATTCCACAAGTGATTTTGAATTGTAAATATAGCTCAGTACACCTGGAAATAGGCACACATGAAGTATCTGTGTGATGTATATGTCCCCGGTTCAAGTCGGTCAAACACACAGACGCAGGACACACAGACGCAGACACACAGACACACACAAAGTCACAACACAAGCAATTTTGACACATTTTGCACAAAGTGTCAGACACACACTACACACTGCACAATTTTACTTTCACACAAAAAGGGACACAGCCTTTATATGCATGTAAATAAACACTCATATAGGTTTACCAAGGGTAAATTAAGTGGCACAATTACCGGTTTGGTCAAAAACCAAAATTCTTCTTTATAACTGGTTCGAAACTTTCCAAAAATAGGTTGTTTGACAGGGTATAGAACATATTGCCTTGCACAGACTCCATAGGCAATTACTGAATAAATCTCTAATACTTTTGTGAGGACAAGTAGCTTGTCACCCTCAATGTTATGATTTGGTGATTATAGACTGTTTCGTTGGGTTCCCATCGTTGGTGTTTGTAAACATGTACTAATTTACCTTGGTAGCTGACCTGTACACATTAATACACACACAGACATACACAAAATCTTGGGCTTTCGAAATAACCTGGCTATGATGGTATTAATGAAATTTGGCCGATTAAAAGCATTTCAAATAAAGTGGGATTTCATGTAACGGAGTTCAATAAAAGTGGGTTTGAATGTATATATATATTATAATATATATATATATATATAGGGTATATACTATATAATATATATTATATATATAATATATATATATAGCCAATAACATAATTTGGCAAATGCTTTATTATTAGGCGCTTTGGTAAGAGGCGAGTGCGCTAAACACTGCGCTATTCTGACACCCTAATGTCACCAGGACCTCAGAATAGGCTTAACATGATGTGTTATCTATGGCTTACATTATGGTTACATTAATGTAGTTTTATTAAATTAACTGTGGTTCGGTTTCAAAAATATCTTTCCAATTTTTACTACGGAAGCGTATTAGGGCGACCTTAATTTTTTATTTCCCGTTTTACCAACCCTAAAATTTGGCTTTTCGGTCCGTTTTCTTGGAAATTTCAAAAATGGTATTCTTTGTTTTAAAAAACGTCAAAAACTTTTTTTCTTAAATTTTCCAACTTTAAAGTTGGATTTTCCAACTTTAAAATTGGCTTTCCCATCTTTTTTCTTGAAATTTTCAACTTTAAAGTTGGGTTTTCCAACTTAATTCTAGTTTTTCCAACTTTGTACAAGTTAAATCTTTTTAAATCCATGGCATTCCTGGATAAAAAAACTCCCTGTGATCTGTACGCTATTACATAAAGAAAATGGTGGCATTCCGCTTATGTATGCTGTATTTCTCTTTGTTTTCAGAGTCATTTAGTTTGACAATGGAATATTTCTGAAGAATATAGATGCCACAATTTAGTGTCTGCAGGCCTATAGTAACCTTTTTATGCCTTGTAAAATCATGATAAAAAGATTCCGGGGGAGAATACCCCCTAACATTTATTTCATAAATGCAATCTGTTTGCTGAGATAATCTTCTTTTGATATGTGTAATCAATGTGAAATATTAGGAGTTGGAGGTTTAGTTTCATTTCTGGGTGCTAATAAAAGCACTAAAAGATACGTGTTAATTAATCTAATGCGCAGCAACCGAGTGTAAAAAAAAAATATACAAGTTTTGTTAGAATTGTAATATATGTTAAATCCTGAAGTAACTGGACATGTCTAGATCCCCGGTTGGCACTACGCAGACCACACAGACGCAGACACACTGATACTACATATCTTGATCACACAAATTAGGCAAAGAAAATGAAAAAAAAATGTCCCTAAAAAGATTAAAAATAAATATTCTGTCTTGTGACGTAGGGAAAATAGATAATCTGACTTGACAAAACTTGCAATACTGTCCCATAAAAGTCGTCCCTTGAAACATGTATATATTACCTTGGTAGCTGACTCTTACACATTAGCAACACACAGACATAAAATTTAAGAATCATATCGGGTATTAAGAAACTTAAAAAAGTGCATCCATTTGATAATACTACAGTTTTAAATAATTCATTATGTTCCATAATGTTTGATTTATTTGTATCATATTGCTACTTTTCACGAAATATTAGGCGCTTTGCATACTATCTGGTAATCGGATATAAGTCATTACCATAGCCTTCTCAGGGAGTAGTTTCGTGGTGTAGATGTATCTTCGTTTTCCTTCAACCTCACCATTTTAGCGAAAAATCACCTGGTTCATAATCAGTAATTGTACCGTTTCGTGATGTTTTACACGGATTCTTGAAACTGAAAACTACGTTATAGATGTTTAAATTTATTCAACAAACACTGTCCGAGTGACTGTTTATCACTGTAAAAAGTTGGAAATTCCAAGAAAAAAGTTGGAAAAAGTTGGAAAGGCCACCTTTAAAGTTGGCAAAACGAGAAACAAGAATCCGGGGTGGAAATTTCAAAAAAGGTTTGAAAATAGTTCGAGAAAAGCACCTTTTGATAAGTTGGCAATGTGAAAATCGAGAAAAGGATCGAAATTTCCAAGAAAAAAATGCCAACTTTAAAGTTGTTTTTTTTGACATGTCTAGATCTGGCAAACGAGAAAAAAAGTTGGAAAAAAATTTCCAAGAAAAAAAAAATTGGAAAAAAAGATAAACTTAAAAGTTGGAATACTTCCCAAAGATTAAAAGTTGAACAAAAAATTTTGAAGCCAACTTTAAAGAAGTTGGCATCCAAACGAAAGTAATAAAAAATTAAGGTGGCCCTAATAGGCTTCTGTATTTTACTACTTGTATTGATATGCAATAACAAAAAAGACGGGCAAAATACACGGGCAAAAAATAATTCTGAAATCACTAATACACGTATATATTTTGTGAAAATTGCTTGAGGAATCCAGTTTTAGCACTTTTTCACTTGCAATTAATTAACTCAACTTTACTATTTGTATGTGCACTATTTCTATATAGTACACACTGGACCTGGCCCTTTTCACAAAATGTATATGTCTGTGTCTAGCTCTTATTTGCTATAGTACATCAAGAACGAGTAGTAAAAGTTGAAAACATCGTGATAATTTTTTTTTTGGGGGGTGGGGGTGGGTAAACATGTAGTGCTGCACGGGAACAGAGCACAGTAAATGCTTCATCAGTACACCCCCTTTAGACCAAGCACTTTATCTTTAAATATTTTATAACACTATAAGGCACTTTATAAAATACATATTGTTTATCTAAGGTCACAATCGTGTCTAAACATCAGCCATAAAATATTGGTTACAAAATGTATATTTTGGGCAATACAAAATAATAAGTATTTCTCAGGACAATTTTGGTTTATAACAGATAAAAATTATTTATGTATTGCTCTGATCTATGTATATACATATGACATCGGAAAAACTTGTATATAAGAACTTTGGTTTCATATGGACACCGTTTTGACCACACAACTACAATTACAACAAGTATCAGTAAAAGGCCCAAGATAACGACAAGACCGATCACAAGGTCATATGTACAGTATCTACTTCTTTTATTTCATATTTGTGTTTGTTTTCGTATTGCATTCAATGTCTTTGTGTTTGTTATTTTCCTTTGCCAATTTTATCCAATCAGCCATCCATGTCATATTACAGTTACAAATGAATGGGTTTCGTTTTACGTTGACGTTGACGTTTACTACGTACTGTACGTGCCGTATGTCTTCCGGTAGATGCGTGATTTGATTGTTCATCAAGTATAACCATTCAAGTTTGTGAATGTCAAATTCACGTACTGCAGAAGCATCTACGTGCCATATGCTGTTGTTTTTCAAAGAAAGAATCACAATATCGGACATATAACTCATTAATTCCTCTTTGTATATCTGTTAATGGAGTTACTATTCATTGAAAGTGAAAGTCGGCCATACTTTTTTTCTGGCAGAACTTCCGATAATTTAGTCTGATTCCAGTGGTCACAAGTTATTTCCATCATGTTTCGTTCCGGTCTGTCCTGACAAAGACAACCTGGGGGGCATCTTATCTGTCACGCTACAAACAAAGTCATCCAGTAAAACTGTTTCAATGATATATTGACCTTTCAATTCCGGTGGCTCAAAACATTTAACCCACTTTTTGTCGACTTCAGCGTATTTATAAAATAAGGTTTGAAATCTATGTGCGACATCATGAAACTTGCAGTCACAGATCCATGGATTGTCACGTAGATCCATATCATAAGTTACAAATTCAGTTACAAAATCCGAATTAGGGGGTGAACTGTACTGTTTCATGTAGCTATCATGGAATACTCTGAGGCTATTGTGACGAATGTCCACATCCGTCTTGTAAGGTTGACGGAGGTCATACTTCCGGTTAAGTTGGTTAGTAAATGAGGATGTTATTGTACGTGACGTTAAACGTATAGATGTTTGGTGGTACGTAAGGCCATGGTTCCATTGACGTTAGACTGTTATGAGACAAGTTCACGTTGTGCAAGTTCCATATATTCTCATGGAATACATTGTTTCCAATATACTGAATTTTATTATGGGATATGTCGAGTACCTCCAGATTAAATTTGTTTTTTTAAGCAAGTCGTCTTGTAGACTTTCAATTTCATTTCCGCTCAAATCGAGAGTTATGAGTGATCCTATATAAAAGAATGCTTCGTTCTCGATTATATTGATGGTATTGTCTCTCAGATCTAGTCGTTATAACCTTGAAAACAAAACACGAAAGAGTCGTTCGCAATGTGTGTCACTAGATTTCCACGTAAATTCAGAACAGTACATGAAGTGTTACACGAGTTAAAAACACTGGCGTTCAATTTTTGTTCGACAAATCACAGACATTAGTGTCTACCATCCGTGTCCGTACTCTTAAACATATAAAAATTGCCACAGTTGTTGTGTATGCCGATCCATTCACCATGTTGGATCTCGCGAGAATCTGAAAAGAGAAACGATAATTAGATTGTAAGTGATTATCATCAGATTCAAATAATTTGGCGGGGCGGGGCGGGGCTTACTTTTGATTATCATAGGGATAATTGTATGCACTTTTCGGTTCAGACGGGATCATATGGAAATGCTTTTTATTTCCCAATTAGATACCCGTAACTATGGTGTCAAGTAGGACTGATTGGTCTTGTCGGTGTAATTCAAACGCCAATATGTTGCATAACTCAAACTTTAAACTTAAAAGACAGTGTTCACTAGACCCCTACCAGATACGGTTATATAAATCAGGCTTTATGGTACTGTATGTGTATTTAAATTAGCGCACTCATATTTTAACGCTCTGAGCGGGTGTAGACTTATTAGCGGTATCTTTAATTCACGCTAACAATTTTATTAGTTTTGTCGGGTCTGCAGAATAACAGGATGGAGAAATTTTAGCGCTGCACTTGCATTAGCGCAATAACTTGAGCATGTAAGCGCTAATATTAGAATACCGCTAAAATACATACAGTTATAAGATATTTTTTACCGTGTCTAGTTTTTTATCTTTGTCAAGCCTTTCACACGGGCTAAAACCGCACAATCCTATCGCGTAATTGATAACACAGATACAGAGAAGCGCCCATTCAATAAAAAAAAACATTTTCAAAGATAGCTATTTTATCTGTAAGAAAAATGTACTATTTGCTCCATTTTGAAAAAAAAAACAGTCCATAATTAAAAATCAGAGGCCTGAATGGCCACAATTCCATTGTTCAAGTAGAAACAAGTCAACAATCGCAATGAAGTGCATACACTGACATGTCCGTTTTCAGCCTTGGACATTTGAAAAATGATATGAATGGCGGAAAATGTTTAACGCTGAAACGCATATGTCAATGTTTATACTTTATTGCGATTACGAAAATACGACTGTGTTATCAATACGTACCATGTCGTACAAGCAAAATTTCAATAACAATTATGACCCCCATCAACCATTCAATATATATTCTGTAAATGTTTCATGCATATACGTTCAGATTCAAATAACTAATATGGCATAAATATAACTAGATTACTAGTATATTTTACATACAGTTTCGTGGTGCAAAATTAGCACTCTGTGTGAAAAACATGAATAGAAATAACCCGTCACCACTTAATTTCCTTAAGATTGGTCTTGGAGATTGCATGCGAAGCGAGAAGGTCTTTTGGCGAGGTTTCGCTGTGTATTAGTGTTTTAAACATTAAAAAATAAAATGTTCAATGACAATTTGAGCCGCAAAATGGTCAATTTTACCTCCCTTCAAAGTCAATTTTATTGGACGATCTAATTGAATAATACGAGCCTATTCCTGAGAAAAAGGTCCTTAGGATAATTTTGCGGGGAAATGTGACTTCTGTTTTTTTCAGAAATTTGAACATATGTGGATTAAACAAATATGATATATTAAGATAATCGTCAAAACATCATCAAATCAAATAAATCGACAAACTAGATACAAAGCAAAAGAATAACAACTTAAATAACGATAACAAAGTAAGCACACGCACACAAATACACAAACACACGCACACTCATATACACCATATAAAAACATAAATACAAACAAATAGAAGAAACTAAAGGAAATATAAACAACAAACAAACAAACAAAAAGTGTTAGCTTTATGCCATACATTATTTGTTCACAGTGAAATTTTAATCATGGCGTTGTCACTGTTAGAAGGTTTTGATATTTTTGTCCCGACCTGTACGTCTGAAGACAAATGAAAGTAAAGTAACTCTTGTGGACTTAACGGTAATATAAACCTATAGTTACTTTGCATAGTGAACTAGGCACGTGATGAAACATAATAGGACAGCATTAGTATTCGGATGTTTCAACAACAGTGAAATACTATATGTATCATTGAGCACCCTGGTCAATATATAGGCATGTAAGAATCCTTTTGATTGGTTTCCTGATTAAGTTATCGACAGCTTATGTTTGAAATTCTTCAGAAATGAAGAAGTTAACAATCTCTTATCAGTGTTCTCATTCTTCTAAACAAAATCAGACAACAAATGGAGATAATATTCACCTTTCACATACCTTGGTTGTTATGAAGTAAACTTTCGAAATTAAAAAAAAGGTTATTGTAAAAAGAAGTAGGACAGGTAGAATGTAAATCTATCTGCCACTTTATTCATTATCATTATTTCTTATTTTATTTGTTTTATTGTTATTTCATTTCCCGTCAATGATTTAATTTAAATTAAATGATAGTTGTTATAAACACTGTTCTATAAAATGAAAAAAAAAAACAAGCAAAAAAAAACAAAACAAAAAAAACAACAAAACAAAACAAAACAAACAAAAAACAAAACAAAAAAACAACACAAAAAAAAAAACCAAAAAAAAAAACAACCCCCCCCCCCAAACGGAACATTTTCCACACCCTGGCTGCTACTGTAGAAACCTGAAAAATTGACCTGCCATAGATAAACTACCTTGATCAATATTCTACCCAGGTGCCCCTGGAAAAATAACTCATATCGTATTATGAAAGATTCGCGAGCACACACACACACACACACACACACACACACACACGCACGCACGCACGCACGCGCGCGCGTAATCTTACATTTTAGTGGAATAATCTTAGTTTTTAGTGGACATTATGCATCTTTGCTCGATAGCGGCAAGACAGCGACATTAAAGTCAAACTGTTGAAATTTTACGCGACAAGAAAAGTGCAAAATTCAGCCTTTACAAAATAAGATATTTACAATAAATGCAGTGTAACAATTCTGCTTAGGTAAATAAAACAAAATTAATCCCATCCTGTAGTTTATTTCAAAGGTTCGGCTCAGTAAATTAAACCACGTGGAAAAGTTAAAAAGTGGTTTCTTGTGAAAGTTACTAAACTTTCAATCACTGTCTGAATCGTGGATGACACTGTGGTATAGATATATGAAAAACTGGTATTGGTATTAATTGTACAGTTATAAAGGAATTTACATATATTCTAATTCGCTCGCCACTCAAACGACAAATACGATATTTATCAATAACAACAGTAAATTTGGGAGATGTCTCAAGTCAGCTGGAAGCTGTGCTTTAATGTATAAAATTTTACACATAACTCGTTGATCTCTTGACTGTGGTATCCTTATATCTTATCCTGAAATTCTAGTCTTTTATGGATGTTAAAATATCAAATCTCAAATACCAAAGTAAAAATCTTCAGGATGTCCAGTATACATATACAAATCTGGTAATATTGGACAAACACAGACCTCTGGAAATCCAGAGGTGGGATCAGGTGCAATGGAAGAATAAGTATCCCCTATTGACCGGTCACACCCGCCACAGTAAAATTCAAATGAAATAGGTAAGAAAGAAATCCTCGTTACTGTTTGTGCAAACAATTCAACAACGGAATCGAACAGGTAACTCAATTCATTTAGTGAAACAAAGTGTCTCAAGCAAGACTGATACCGACCGTAAATATATAATTCATAAAATTAGAAACCAACCAGATTGCTTAATGGCAAAGACTCGAATGATTTACTACTTCGCATGCATCACATGCACAATTTCAATGCCTTTTCGTCACCAATCATCTTTCTAATTACATACCAACAATATACATTATCTAATCGAACACACTCACCTACAAAATCTACAATGGCATTACTTATAAGACAGTAAAGACACTCCTGTATTACTTTGTTGATAGATATATATCTTGTCGAATCTGATTCACTGGCATCTGCAGATTTAGGTGGCTCAAATTCCGGTTCAGTGAAGCTATGTGGGAAAAAGGTTGAGGAAGAGATGGCCTACTGTGTGTCCTAGCAACTTTGGAAAGTATTTGTTTGGGCTCTTATCTGTAACCACTGAAGGGATTTTGACAAAACTTTACAGGAAGCAAGTGCTCAAGATCCATTATCTATTTTATAGTTTTCAGCCAGATAGGCCTAGGGTGGATCCGAGGTGGGGCAAAATAGGTCCCATAAGGTACCCTTCTTTAAAAATCTTCTTCTGAAGAACCGCTTCATGAATTGAAAAACAGATTGTTTCTGAGTGATCTACATGGATGTATGATTCAAGTCCGTATTTTTCATAGAAATCAGAATATGAATTTTTGACGCATTTTTAGGTCTTTTCAGACTTTGTTATTTTCATTCATTTTTGCATGATTTCCACAATTATCTCCCCTTGCATTCGCAATGATGAAATAATGCGTTTACTTGTATATAGTTGAAGAAATGTTTTTGTGCAAGAATTTTGCTGAAATTTAATCTCTAGAATTCTTCTTGAATTTCTTAAAACAGCAATATTTATGTTTCTTGGCCAGATCGGCCTACATGTACATATTTTTCTTGGTCTTCTTTCCACATTTGTAGATGGTTTTCAGGTAACCGATTGAGGCCCTCTTTCGTAATATGTAGTCGTGTGAGAACATTATCCATACAAGTTTTAAATATAACCAGAGTCAAATATTCTTACTCCCATTGATAACACTTCAACATACACTAAATCTTTTAAAAGTAATCGTGAATAACTAAATTCTATTCATTATCTTTCTTGAAAATGAAACAGAATGTTTATAAACAACGTTCTTGTGTGCAAGTCAATGGAGGAGTCATATCATGTGCAGGGGTGTTTTGTCAGTATTTTCAATCCAGTGTCTATGATGACTCACGAGTGAGAAGATGTATACACCCCGATAAAAATAATAGACAGTTCCAATGAAATCAACAACAACAATGGCCGCTGCCATTACAGCTAATCGATGTCAGAATAACTAGGATCTGGAGTATTGGAGGGCCTCTTTCATATTTGAATCAAGAATTGGCTATGGTTATGACCTTCTTTAAAATTAAATAGCAATTTTATTGATAATTTTATGGTTTCTTTGATGTAAACTTAAAAAAAAAACTTTCCGGGTTTGCTGGGACACACAGTAGGTCCCTAGGCCTATGAATATAAATGTCCAAGCTATTTGTCATTGTGGGATTCAAAATAAACACACTTATAAAATGAAATAAGGGACCTACATCTGGATTGTACGGCATTGCAAAACACATTTTCGAGTTGTTAATGAGTGTACTATCTCTTAAGTCTTTGTGACTTTGACTGTGAGTATATCACGTTTTAAGGTGAAATAGTTTATATTGCAGTTTATTTCAATTACAGAAAGACCACAGGAATAAAACTTTTTAAACTTCGTACATACATGAACTATCTTCTTTGAAACATTTGTTTATTACCTTGATATTAACTTTTGTGGGACACTGAAGCCAGTGGCATAGTGTTTCACAAACTAATGTTTGTATTCAATTTCTGTGAATGTTTCTCAATCCGGCAAAAAATGCCTCCATTTTGTTTGGGAATATATGTTCGAAGACGTTGTTGCGAAGTAGTCACGTGATAGTACCGTTTAATATTCAGCGTCTACAAAAATGGTAGAATCATAAATTAGAAATTTGTGTCTTTTATCTTTAGGTATTTTTGGCATATTATATAAATGTATTACAAGTTATTCTTTATATTACCTATCATTTCACACGCTCGTGACTTTATTGCCGTTGTTTGAAGACCTCAGCTCCTCTTCGCTACGTTCAATCCCGTGAAACCCTTCCTGTGTCGCGATTCTGGCATATTAGGATAAATAACTAAATATTAACATGATATAAAACCCCGAAAAATATATATGCATAAGCTCATTACCAGTTATTTCGATACTAGCCGATTATCTTATATTAAAGTAATATTTCGCTCAGATAGCACTATTTCATTTCTAAATTGTGCAAGGTTAAGGTACTCATTTTAACAGTTGGTACTCTCAGACGGATTCCGTAATACATTTAGATTTATTAATTGGCCTTGTATGATACCACGTTTTCTTTCCGAAATATCCATTTAGAACAAATTAGAGCTCCACTGATGAAGTCTTATTGACAGGCACGATCATCTTTAGCATTTTTGGGCCTCTATTGTAAATATAATTTTTGTATTGTTTATATATGTAATAGATAGGTAGATGGATGGATGGATAGATAGATAGGTAGATAGATAGATAGACAGATAGTAATTCATTCTGTAAATATTTTCAAAGTTTTGTTTCATTGCTACTGAATGAAGGCTAATAAAGGAGTACAGTTTGTCCACATAGGGGTGCCGACGCTTTGCTGGAAGACCTTTTCTTCAAAGACTACATGCGTAGTGTCAATTTGAAAATTAATTTGTCCTGCCCCATTTCTGATATCATGTTGTCAATAACTAGAAAACTATGAGATTTACAGGTATGTTGCCTCCGGCATAAAATAAACGCGAAAAGCTTGTGTAAATGTGTCGACTGTCTGTAAAGCATATTCCCTACAACTTGCAAATCAAAAACTGAAATATTGGTCTTTCAATGATAGAACATTAATTACAAATGCATGCATATGGTTTGTACTTTTTGAATAATGTTAATTTTACACATAATTATCATAAAACCATTACTTTGAGATGTACAAGGTTGCAGGCATTTTAGAACTGCAAAATGATTAAAATGCTATTCTCGTTTTGTTTCAAACGTAATAGATCCAGCAGAATAGGTGTTTTTCATGAAATAATTTGATATTTGAATGGACACACACACACACACACACATATATATATATAAACTGGTCAGCGACCAATTCTCGCCAACTCGTTTTATCTAAACTGATATTTTCTGGTTTCTCAGAGATTATTTTGTCTTTTTGTTCGGCAATCTAAATAGTATCTTGCCAAAGGATTCCGTGAAAGTATGCAGGTATTTGCACGTTTCGCCAACAGTTGGCGAAAGTTGGTAATTGGCGAGAATAGGTTGCGTGACCAGTATATATATATTCAAGACGTTAAACGATGTCATGACTTCACATTTGACAGTCTTGTTCGTCTGCTTAGTTTGAATTCGAATTTCATTGACTGCGGAGTTTGTTTTATGAAACTTTTGGCCAGTTGTAGTTACCTGCTGATAATCGTTCTTAGATGAACCTTTTCTTTAAATATCGACATTTTTGTGTAAAGAATCCAGTAACCGTCCATACATACTGCTGAAAGCACTTAAGATATTAATACTTAAAAGAAAAGGGTGCTCTTCATCGACGGTTTTAAATCAGTGTTACATAAAGAGGTATTAAATCTAGTTGTGTTTTTGTCAATTTTTTCCCTCCTTTTCTACTACTTGGATTGATATAAAATAACAAAAAAAAGAGATATACACAGGCATAAAAATTATTAAATTTCTACATATTTTGTGAAAATTGTTAGAGAAACGCAGGTGTGGCTTTTAACTCAGCCTTCCTGTTTCAGTATTTGTATATAAAAACCACACTGGACCTGACCTTTTTTTTCACAAAATATATAGCAATATAAGATATCTAATGCCTGTGTTTAGCTCTTATTTGTTTTTGTACATCAAGTACAAGTAGTAAAAATAGAAAAAAGTAATAATTTTTGAAAAACACAACTAATGTCCCTTTAATTATTTAGTTTACTATAAATTTTATTAACATTATCAAAGTTATAATTTAACAAAGGTGTCGAAAACAAGTGCTGAAGACGATCATTTTTGTCAATAAGACTTCACCAGTTGAGCTCATATTAAATATAGATATATTTCCGAAGTGAAAGTTGTAACGTACAAGGCCAAATTATAAATCTAAATGTGCTACCACATCCATCGAAGATAACCCACTGTAAAAATTAATATATTAGCTTTGAACACTTTATTATTTAAACGGTTGTATTTGAGCGAAATATTACTCTAGTATAAAACAATCGGCTGGTACCGCAATACCAGATACTTGGTCAATGTATACCTTCGGGGACCAAGACGGTCCACCAGAAGTGGCGACTCATGACGGTAGTTTCTGTCAGTAAGACTTCATCAGTTGAGGTCGAATTTAATAATTTCCGAAAGAAAAAGTGGCATCATACAAGGCCTAATAATAAATATAAATGTAGATTATAAAACAATAAATCAAATTACTTTCTAACATATGCAAATAACAGCACCAATACTCATCAATCAAATCATTTTCATTCAAGCTAATGTCATACAAATATTATAAAATAACCGCAACAATTATTCAGTCACTTTCATCACTATACCCCAAGTCTGGTAATAAGGTCCGCAACAAAAATTAACATTAACAAATGTCGATTTTTATGCATGCAAAGTAACGACTTTTGCCAAAAATACGAGTAGGAAAAGCAAGACTTTTATGCAGAGTAACGAAATGTGCCCACCCATTTCATCTCGTAAATTTTATTTGCAAATAAGACTTGTCAAACCTTCGCATGCAAATTTGTATTGTGTCTGAGAGCAAACAGCCAATCAAAACCCTTCTTACATCACAAAATTCCAATAAAAAATGTCCCGAAGGAGGTGGGCAGTTATTTTTTTTTATTAACGATCTTTATTAAAACCAAATGGCAAAATCGTAAATTTCAAGATTTACGCGTTAAAATATCCTCGTGCATCCAAAAAGCTACTTGCATCCATAAAAATAATTCGTTTACGTATAAAGTGACTTTTTGCTTAAAACTAGTATTTCGTTATTATTAAAAGCAAGTTGTTATCACATTAGTTCCTCACGTCTGTGACAAAAATGACCTTCCATAGGTAAATAATGTAATATGGTGTTACTTTTGGATACGTCGTTTACGTTCGAAAATTTGAATTTAAACAACACGTCCAAAAACAAAATTTCCTCTCTAAATGTATACATTTCTCTGAGGCGTTGTCGGTAATATGTCGGTTTCACTCTAAGATTTCATTTTGATAAACACGTCAATTTCACACAAACGATACGAGATAATTAACATAATGTAATCTTTTACATACAACACATGTGCATCTCATGTGACGTACAGTGCTTACAGGCAAACATCATTGACGTTTTTTTATCGTTATTAGATCTTTATGAAGTCTTAAACTATCTGATCAATCGACACACAGTATATAGAAAATAATAATATGAATATTTACGATACAAATTAATACAATGAATACTTAATATTATAATAATTAAAGCCAGTGAAAATGAATAACAGGCAAAAGTTAGAGGAGAAAAGACGATGTTAATATTATAAACTTTTCACTGTAGACATCTTAATCTCATTGTAGTAACCACAGGCCTTCGCAATTACACTGACAAGGTCTCTCACAAAATCAGCATAGGTTCCATCGGGACTCTAACAACAACTACTACAACAACAACGACGGCAATAACAACAACAACAATAACAACAAACTGCACTAGCTAGCTAGCTGAATATAATAGATTTAGAATAATAGACATGGTCGTTAATTTAAAACTTACAATAGCCGAGTTCGATCATCAACTATAGTTACTATTGCATCGAACACACACTAGAAGACGGAAATGACATCAAAATATTTACTACGGTTCAACCATGGGTTATGCGTTAGTTTCTTTAGTTCCAAGAGTTCACATTTTTATTCCTACTAGATCCGGGGACCCGTACTACTAATAGTGAAAATTCTGCTCACATCGGGAATCTGCCCGTGGGGTAAACAAAACGTCGGAATTGCAAAGTCATTACTTAAAAGCGCATTGCAAACGAGGTAATAAACTACAGTACTAGCAAACTTTTTGCAGACTGAGGCTAGGCCTAAACGGCTAGTGTTGTACATTGAACCCGATCATCCATTATTTGGGTAATTTGAACTGCACAAAATGATGGATACGCTGGGATAGAGTAAAATATATAGAAAAAAAAAAAAAAAATGTTGCATTGAATTTATGACTAATGAATAACACATAGATCATATTTAAGTTTTAACACCTAAGAAAAAGTCAGCCACTTCATATTTTATTTAGAATAATAAGCGAATGACCGTGACATTTATATGATAAAAAACTGAACATGTAACTGCTGATGATTTCTTTCGCCCTCTCCATAAGTTTTACCTGTTTCTTATTATTCACATTGATATCTTGCTGTATTATGTCCCATTTATTTTGTTGTAAAACTTTATTTATGAACCACAACCCCCCGAATATTCTTAAATATTTTAAATTTATACAACATTTTATCCTCCTCTTTATCTTGCAACAATTCTCAAGTTGTCAACATACTGGACGGCTCCATTGTTGTTTAATGTAATAGGAACTAGAGGACATTCGATCATCGTCATGCGCAGAACCGTTCCTTGCGTTGACAAATACCAGACCATAGTTGGTGATCGAACTCAGACATGATGTGAAATGTCATTACTTGGTCTCTGCAGTGGGATCCAACAAATAAACATATACTTAAAAATGATATAAAAAACAAAATAATTTTCTATAATATTAAAGTTTAATTGGAAATCACAGAAAAAAATTGTACATGACATGAATGAAATATGATGAAATAGTGAAAGTAAAGATACGCTAAGGTAGATAAATAAATACTTGGAATAGTGATTGAAAATATAACGATACACTATGGTACAGGAATAAAGCCTTGTGTAGTAGTTTCTAATTGAGGAAAAGTAACTTTTATTCCCATCACGTTATTTTGTTGTTGTTGTTGTTGCTGTTGTTGTTGTTGTTGCTTACATGACCATGGCGCAAATGTTTTGATATTGTCTAGATCTCTTGGTTGTTTCATCCACTCAAGCATTTGTTTGACTGATACTATATATACGTCTTTATTTGGCCTAGTCAGAAGGTAATCTATAAATTTTTTCATTCCTTCAAAATGTTTATTTTCGTTGAACCATCTTCCATGAAGATGAATTCCAAATGGAGCTCTATTTGCTTCGTTTTGACTATACGAATTTTCAAAATTGTCAACTAAATACTTGAATACATGTTGTTGTGTTGGAGGCTGGCGTGCACACGAATCAGTATACGTGCATATATTTTCGTAGGAGTAGTCCCACATGGAATTTATCGGGACTTCCCAGAATCCATTATGTGGCTTTTTCAAACAAGGGGGAATATTGCAAGGTAACTTGTACCAGGCATAGTCTGCTGTCATAGGCCATACATTGCTACTCGAATTTGGTTTTCGAGAGTATGTATACGATATATCATATGTATAACCCAATTTTTGTAAAATATCAACCTGACCATCGCCAATTGTTTGTAGGTATGGAGCCCTCCATCCTACTATGTCATCAAAAGGGATATTTGCCTTATTTGCGATGTTTTCCTTTTGTTTCCGTGCCGCATCTTCGAGTGCTACTGTTGTTGTAATCTTATCATGTGATATACCGTGCGATGCTATCTCCATTCCCCTTTTGTGCATTTCTCCCACTAAAGTGTAATCTGTGCCGTAATGGGTAATATAAAAACTAGCTGTAATTGGACAATTATTGGGGTTCTTTCTTGATGCATTGAACAGGTCTTGGTAATAAGTGTTGAGCTGTGAGTTTAAACCGTCGTCAATTGCAAAATACACAATCTGTGGTGTTTTGAGTTTTGGTAGATAATGATTGAATGTTTTACAGAAACACCCTGGCAGGCGGCAGGTATCTCCCTGTATGCAATTCGTTGGGTCGGGTAAAACCGGTTCTGGTGTTGTGGTTGGTGGTGTTGTTGGTAATGGCGTTGTCTGTGGTGGCGGTAATGTCGGCATTACAGGCAGTGGATATTTTGGACGGCAAATCCAGGGAACAAATTCACGAATTTTATCGAGTTTAACGGGAGTTTTCATCCAACTCAACATTTTATTCACAGGAATTATATATACATCTGTGAATTGTTTAGTTATATGTTCGATAAATCTGTCCATTCCTCTAAAATAATTAACTGTTTGAAAATACCTTCCATGCACGTGTATTCCAAATGGCACACGGTTTCCATTGTAAGAATTGTTAAAGTTCGCCATCATGTATTGAAAAAAGTCATCTTCTGTTTGTGGTGCATTATGGCAACCGTCTGTATAAACACATGGATATTGCTCTAAGTAGTCCCAAAAGGAATTAATAGGAACTTCCCATACACCACTAATAGATTCATTCCAGCAAGGTGGAATGTTACAGCGATAAGGCCATGGAAAATCTGTCGTAAAGGGAAAAGGGTTTTCCGGTGTATTGGCATCTCGCCGAACGAATGTTTTCGAAATATCATATTGTATTCCCAGTTCTTTTAAAGCGTTCATTTGATCGTTTCCAAGGGTTTTTAAATACGGACTTCTCCACCCAACAAGTTTTTCTATCGGTATACTAGTATTACCCACTATGTATTTTCGTTGGAGATTTATATCGTCCATTAGTTTTCTTTTATCTGGAGAAAACCGTCTGCTATGTAATCCAATCTCAAAGCCATTGTCGTAAAAATATTGTAAGTCTGGATAATTAGTGTTCTGATTCGTAACCATCAATGTTGCACTAATTGGACACCCATTTGGATTTTTCCGACCTGGGTAGAACAGTCTTTTGTAATATTCAGACACCTGTCCATTTACCTCATCGTCAATGGCGAAATACACAATCTGTGGTATGTTGTTCCTGCCAAGAAAATGATCCTTTGTTGCACAGAAACAGGACGGTAAAGTACAATTAGCATCTTGGACACATGAGTTAGTTTTTACCACAGTAAAGAAGATTATCAAAACGGAACATCCAAGACGTAAAACTGTAAATATTTTCATCACGCTCGTTTGGTGTACAACAACGTTGAGTTTGCAGTTAATGAAAGAACGAGAAAAGGTGACAGCGTAATATATTTTACCTGTGCACGCCCGTGTCGGTATTAATTCGTCGTTTAATTATCTTTATCCCATAAAGGAAACGTGCTCAGATTTAATTCTGTATGCATCGATCAATTATGACAAAATATGGCGCGTACTTCCATACATGTTAGGAGTTATACAGTGATCAGATGAAAGACACTAAGCCTGTCTTATATTCCATTGTTTGATGACATGGCACATGAAATTAATTAAATTCAACCACAGTTGACGATAGTTGTTAATCATATACATAACTTGATATGATGTTTCAAGAAAATATCAACAATAAAGATTACGTCAATGTCTTAAAATGATAATTGTACACGTCACACAAAGTGAGATACTGTGTTCTAATAACAACATTTATAATTTTATGTATATGCATCCAAAAAAAAATAAAATTACTAAAACGACAAGTGTTTTTCAGATATTACTAATCAAATGGTTTATACTGTCGTAATAAGCATAAAGCGTCAACAACAATATATTTTAATACCGCTAGCTCGGTCCATTGCCGCGCCAAGAACTCGGGCGTAAATATTTCAACACGTACAATCAATAAATGTATTTATTTACTACACCGTGAGCGATTATGATTCTTTGAAATATACGCCGAGTTGCTTTGTGTGGCACTGCAGTGTTGTGTTTAGTTGAAAAATAATTTATGCTCATTTGAGCAGAGCGAATTAGAAGATAAACTTCCACAGCATGATATTCTATATACATTGTATATAAAATTTTATACTGCATTTGGTAATAATAATAATAATAATAATAATAATAATGATAATAATAATAATAATAATAATCAATCGATTTATTTTTGCTCCCTAAAATTTCTGCGATAATGTGAAAGCAAATACATTTTAATAAATAAGCTACAAATCACCAAAACAAAATTTAAATTACTCAATCTGTACGTCATTGATTAAATTTTGTCTTTTAAACAAGAAAACACCTTATATCTACATCATTATATCTATAACTAGCCCATTCATACTAATTACAAAATGATAGATAACAAAATGTCACAATTTTATTACAAACACATGGGCAAATCACACCTGTGTGGAATAATAAGTCACTAATATATACTCCCACGCGTCATTATTTATCGTATTATCCGTTTACTCTTAAAATACAAGACCACCTCTGCAATAGCCACGGTTCATTAATCCTGATTTGTGTTAGCACTTGTTATCCACAACTTTTGTATGATAGAATCAATTCGTATTCGCATAGCTATTTTTCTTAATTCAGTTTTTCCCCCTTTTTACTAAACACAGACGAAATATACCGAGGCATAAAGTCTTAAATTCCTATATATTTTATAAAAAATTGCTTGAGAAACCCAGTTAATTGATTAATTTGACCTTACTGTTTGTATATCCAGACCACATTGGACCTCACTTTATCTTCAGCAAATATATAGGAATATAAGATTTTTTATGCTTGTGTATAACTCCTGTTTGTTATTGTACATCAAGTACAAGTAGTGAAAGTAGAAATAATCGAAATAATTTATTTGGTAAACCCAGCTGATACCCATATATATCGCCGGAGCTACATTTCTAAATGGGGTTTATGTCATCAAATATATTTGATGTCGACGTTAAAAGCGTAATGAATTTTAAATTTGTGAGATGAATAAGGGATTGTAATAAATACAAAACCAAACAAATGTTTCTATTCGTATCATCAGACGGCACTTGATCGTTGTAGCGGATGGATTCAACTCGAGATACGCTCTCGTTGAATTTATCCGGTACAACGATTTTTTGCAGACTGATGATACAGATAGATATGTAATACTTTGGGACCCAGTGTTATTGTTATGAAGAGTTTATCTCGACTGTAAAAATATATAATTTTAAATGCAATAAAACCTCTTAATAATGCCATTCGTTTCATTTGCCACCTCGCTTTACGCCACAAATTTTAAAGGTCCACTTTTCCCAACATTTCCTATAATTTAATTTAAAGTTTCCCTGAACTTATAGGTCGATAAACCTATACAACGGGTCTAAATCAATCAAATAGACTATTGTTTTGGTTTTTTGACAGAACACGGATGTGCCACTCTACGCTGGTTGGTTGGTTGTTGTATTGTTGTCCCACTGAAGAATCTTTCAGTCATATGAAGATGTCCAAAAATGCCGGTGATGGGCTTCAAATTTTGGCCTATGCTCGGCACCTACGGCCATTGAACAGTGAGGGTTCTTTCACGTACCGACACCTACTCTGACATGGGACCTCGGTTTTTACTGTCTCATCCGAAGGACAGGAAACCTATACCTTGGTAAACATATAGATTGTCCTAACCCGTAATAAGAAAAACTGCGACTGTTTGCTCTTTTCACATACACTACTTCGGAGCAGGACAGTGGAAACTACCTGTCCAGGTAAATACAACTTCACTTTTGCTAAACTAAATACATCTTTTGATAATTAACTCTCTCGAATACTTACAGATTAAGAAACAAATTGTTTCATAATGTTTCTTGAGTATCCGCGAAATATGCCATCAGTTAATGATATACTAATTCTGTATATCGGACTTATAAATAACCAAAGTTTTGTTATTGTCGTTACAGATATAAATTTCAAATTATACAATTGTATATATACTGAATAAAATACATGTATATCAAACCTAGTGGTCCGACGTAATTGTTCAAGGATTACAAAAGAATATGGTGCTCCCATATGTCCATATGTATTTCCATGACTCTGAGACAAACATTGAAATTTGAATATACTTTAATCCTTTTGATATGTTGTGTTTATCCGTTTCTAAATGTTTGTTAAATAAGCTGTTTATTGTAAGGAACAAGGATCTAAAAATAGGTAAAAAATAGACAGGAAGTGATACAAACTTTAAATAAATAATTATACTGCTGAAAATATGTGACAATCGTAGTGGATGCCATTTTGGACACCTGGTCCCATCACGTTTGGGATTCGTAATTGTTTTTCATGTTGAGACCATTTGTAGGCCTATATCCAATTTGTCGTACTTTAATGGACTTGCAGTTTCGATTCTTCATTTTTACTTTATATTACAAAGCAAATCAGTAATTTGCATGTCAAGGTCAATCATTAGTTAAATTTATTTTAAATTGCAACATGGTCAAGAGCCGGCCTGACTCAGTCCGTAGCGCGCTCGACTCTGGATCGTGAGGTCGTGAGTTCGAGTCCCGCCGGCGGCAGGTTGGTTTCCTGTCCTTCGGGTGAGACAGTAAAAAAACTGGAGGTCCCGTGTCATAGTAGGTGTCGGCACGTTAAAGAACCCTCACTGTTCAATGGCCGTAAGTGCCGAGCACAGGCGAAAATTTGAAGCCCTTCACCGGCATTTGGTGACGTCTCTATATGAGTGAAATATTTTTGAGTTAAATAACAATAAACAAACAATAAACAAGCAACATGGTAAATAATTTACATTGATAATCTCTCACGACCTATTTATCGTCCCTTGTTTTATCAAAACTGTAAGAGTTATCTTTCTTGTATAACACGATGAAGTAAAATCTTGTTTACATTTTAATATTTTTGTACCGCAAGATTCCGCAATATTACATAGTAAGCTATGATTTCCCTTGTGATGTCACGTCAGACCCATGTACAACAATTTGCCAAAAATTATTTCTTTTATGTCATTCTGTTATATGAAAGGATGAAATGGTAATCGCATAGTATTTCACAGCATCTAAATACTAGTGGATTTCTGAAATGCAATTCAGCAATGTCCATAGTTGATTTTAAATAGGAAATATTCAAAAACGAAATTGCGTCTTAGACAATCGGTAATCTTCGTAGATATTACCTAAAGTTAATTTGCGACGGCTTATTGAAGATTACGGTTACAACAGATTTTGTTTCGAGAATTTATTTTAATAATACGCAAGCATTTTTAACAATCAACTGATCTTTTTCTGATACATACGAGACAAAAAAATCGCAAAATCTGGCAGTGCAGACGAAAGCTCATATTGCCTTAAACCGCTTGTGGTGGTTTAGTTTCAGAGCGTTCGACTGGCATGCGGAAGTTCCGTGTTCGATTACCGATGCTGAGTTACGCCAACGACTTTAAAAACTGGTTGTGATTGTTACTTCGCCAAGCGCTTTGTTTACGAAGTGAAAGTAATGAATCTCTCGAGTGAGACTTAAAGCCATGGTTCCATTTAACGATGGGTATAGCACGTTAAAGAACTTTCATACTTTTGGAGTCAATCCACAGCCCAAGTCAAAATTTGCGACACTTCACCTAAAGCCGATAACATATCCATATAAGTGAAAATTAGTTGGCGTGGTGCAAAACAAACCATGAATCAAACTTCTTTCTTTAACCCAAGCGCTTATGGACGAAAAACAAACTACATTTTATAAAGATTTAATTGTGATTCGGTGGCGGGAATCGGACCCAGGAACTTTCACTTACAGACGAAATAATATACAATGTATTCATTAATCCAATGACACGCCGTATTAAAGGTGTATTAGCTTTTTATCCAAAGCATTTCTTTCCTTCTTCACTTCTTAGATTGATATAAAATAACAAAACAAAAAAGGAAAGAAAGAGATATACGCAGGCATAAAAATTCTTAAATTTCTATATGTTTTGTGTAAATTTCTTGAGACACCTAGTTTGACAACCTAAGCTGATTTTTTGTGACGGTTTTCCAGTTTACCTGCGGAAGACCAATGGTTTCTTCCCGGGTACAATTGTAACCGAGTTTTCTCCTCCACCATTTCCAACTGGTCGCCACCATATAACTGACAATTTGTTGAACCACTATTCAAAATTAGAAAAAAAAAAAGAAACAGAACCAAATAAAATGATATAATACGTTGCATCAGATAAAGAAAGGAAACCACGAACTATGAGCAATGCTGAATTATCAGTATTACCATCAACAGCCCTACCACACGGTGTTTTATCGTGTAATGTGTTTATTGTTTTCGATGACACCGGTGGAACTGACATATGTATAGTGAGATATGATCGCTTAATATTTATTAAAAACAAACCACATTATTCAACGATAAGATCGGTGACACTCTTATAAATTTGAAGTTCGTTTATTTAATATACCGATTGCACTTAACTTTGCCAACACTCTTCAATGTAGTATCTGTTATGTATCCAGTTATCTGTGTAGAGTAAGTGTTTCGTTTTATTAAAGGGATATTAGCTATGTTTTCCCCCTAAACATTATTTCGGTTTTTTTCTACTTTGGTTGATGTAGATCTACAAATAACAAATAAGAGATATACCAGACATGCACATTCTTAAATTGCTATATACTTGCTATGGTCAGGTCCCGTATAGTATGCATATGCAAATAGTAAGGTCGAATGAATAATTCGCAAACGAATAATTGCGAAACTAGGTTTCTTAAGCACTTTTCACAAAGTGTATAAGAATTTTAAAATTTTTATGGGTGTGTATATGTTTTTGTTGTTATGCACATCAATCTAAGTAGTAAAAAAGAAAGATTTATCTGTAAAAAAGCTTAACCATTGTGTCAACACAAAACACAATTCAATTTTTCGTGACCCCGATGTTGTCAGAGAACGTTCCCGTCTCCATGAAAATTTTATCATCGTTCCTGCTGACAAAGCATCTAACAACTTCACATTTGTCTGCAGGCGATACTACTTCAGCATCCTACAAGAGGAACTTGGACTAAACAGACTTCCTGGAAATCCTACATACTCTCTAACCGATTTCTCTACCTCTGAAATATTAGATAATCATAAATCCGTTCTCTCTTCGTTTGGAATACCCACGAGTGACACGGAGCTTGAATTGCCATATATTTATTGGATTCCGAAGATGCACAAAATCCCTATAAACACCGCTTCATTGCGGGGTCATCTAAGTATCTATTTTGCTTACCACCTAACAAGCCTTTATCTATTTATGCTTACCAAACTTCAAACACATGTATTAAATAAGGTATTCAGAAGTACTGTATAACGGACCTACTCAAAAAGAAAAGCGGAGTCAATTCAGATGTGGATCCTACTAAGAAATTCAAAGGAATCGGTTGTTGGAACATTTAAATTGTCACAACATATTACTCAAGCATCAAGGGGTCTTTTAAATTTTCGACCTCTTGGTACACAGACAATCCCTCGTCCATTTTTACCGGAAAAACTCAAAAACAGATTAAGATCTTTTATACAAATCTCTTTTGTATACAAAAAAGGAAATCGCAGATATAAATATTTGGTGTTAGGTCATGAAGAACCTTTGTGAAGGAACACTCTGATTTCAATATCAAGTACACTGAAGACGATATCATCACAATGCCGGGGTTTCTAGTAGACAACATCTTCGTGGTTTTTGCGGGAAAAGTTTTCCAACAGATTGTCGGCATTCCAATGGGTACCAATTGTGCACCTCTCTTGGCTGACATATTTTTGTATTCACATGAAGCGGAATTTATACAGTCTCTGCTCTCCAGAGGAAACAAACAGTTAGCATATCGGTTCAATTTCACTTACAGGTATTTCGACGATGTTCTGTCAATAAATAATTCAAAATTTCAAAATTACCTCGGCCAGATGTATCCTGTTGAGCTAGAGATCAATGAGACGACAGAGAGCAACACATCTGCTTCTTACATAGATTTACTCCTGTCGATTGGAAAAGACGGTCAACTTCACACATCCCTCTATGACAAACGAGACGATTTCAATTTCCATATCACAAACTTCCCGTTTCTAAGTAGTAATATTCCATCTTCTCCTGCCTATGGCGTTTTCATTTCACAACTTATACGTTATACCAAGGCATGCTCTTCTTATGAATGTTTTATTCTGAGAGCTAAACGACTATCCAATAAACTACTTACACAAGGTTACGTTGTTGAACGCTTGGAGCCGTCGTTTAAGAAGTTTTATGGTCGATACGGGGATCTTGTTAAACATTATGAAGTCCCCCTCTCAGAGATATTAGATAGTATTCTGGATCACGACCACAGACAGTGACTCCGTTTCACCAATCATGCTTTTCACCAAACTGGGCATTTTTACCGAATTTGACCCGTTCATCGAACTAGAAAGGTTTCCATGGAACATTTGCGACGGGTATGGCATGCCAGCAGAAGACGCTGATTCCTTCCGAACACCTGGTCTTATCCCGTTTGGGATTCGTAATCATTCTTCATGCTGAGACTATTTGCACATCTAATTCGTCGTGTTATAATGGACTTGAGTTTTGATATTGATTGGTACCTTTTCAATTTTACTTAATAGAGTACATCGTATACCCATTGAATAGCATTTATAGTACAATTACTCAAGAATTTTGCAATGATTTCTTCCTTGCATATTTCATTTGAATTTGACTGTGGACTCATGACGGGTGTGACGCCTCCATGACACCTTATCCCACCTCCGGAAATAGTTCCGTGTTTGTCCAATATCACCAGATTTGCATCCTGGACATCCTACAGATTTATAGTTTGGTATCTGAGATTTTATATATGGAAATAATAATCATTTGTATAGAAAAACGAGTGATGAGAGGAAGGTTTCTTAGCTGAGGGAAGGTTGAAAATATCTATATGTTTACATTTGGTTGCACTATATGACATCCTGTACAAAAAATTATCACACGAGTTTGAAAGGAAGACAGTTCACAGAGCTACCTTACTGCTTATGTATCGTTCTCAGATATGTGAGGCTGAAGAATCTCTATTTGAGCACTAATACGTACGTTTATGCAAAATGAAATGTTGACCTTTTTGCATGATGTTTACCAAGGATTGCAGTAAAACCTGCTTTAGCGACCACCTGTGTATAACGACCACCTGGTCACAAAGACCCAGTTTTTGCTGTTCCCAATAGTACCATTTGTGTAAAAATCAACCTTTATATATAGACCACATCCCTATAAAGCCCGGTTTTCCTGTGCCCCTAAGGCCGTCGTTAAATACAAGTTTCACTCTATTTCTGATACATCCCGTGGCGCTCCCAACAAACGTCCTATTTAGTTGTTTACAAACAGGAAGTATCTCGGCCAAATTATAAAACGAAACCGGAACGGGATAACGACTTATCGTGAAACAGGAGTATTAGTGAAAGCGTACTGTTCAGAGGAACTTTTCCTACGCTCTGCTTATCCAACGCATGCCGATTAGCGTTGATAAAATGATGACCCACTGCATTATACACAGGTACAAAACAAAGGTGACCGAATATTGGAATAGCAATTCTCTATTCGAGCATTCGCCGTTTATTACTTTAAATCAGTGAACATTGGAACAATAGTGTCAACTTTTTATATCGATACATTTTGCACAGTAAGAACAACATTTATCCGGTGGTAACTGGCTTCCATCGTAATTTGAAACACTGGTAAATTCAACATCAATTATATTGCATATCTCCTCGTCTTCTACGTGGTTACTGTCTAATGAATAAATGAAGAAGTACCAATGGATATTCCAAACTCCCAGTGCCATTAGAAAATGTAAAAACGATCTAAACATGAAAAACAATTGCAAAATCCAAAACGGGATGGAATTAGGTGTCCGGAAAGAAGCAGCGTCTCATCTTAGCATGTCACAGCCGTCACAAAAGCTCCATGGAAACCTCCAGAGTTTGCTAAAACGTTCAAGCTCGTTGAAAAGGTCATAGGTTAGTTTTAGATCTGATAGACAAAAGGGAGTAACTTCATTTGGTCATTCTCCTGAATACTGTCTAACATTCTTGAGAGAGGGACTTCATATTGTTGAACAACAAGTTCCCCATGTCGACCATAAAACTTCCTTACTGACGAATTCAAGCGATCAAGTTGATCGTCCTTCTAAATAGGCAGAAGTAAATCTAGATGTGATGCTCTCTGTTGTATCAATGATCATATAAATCTCAACAGAATACATCCTGACCGACGTAATTCTGAAATGTTTGGTTGTTTATCGACAGAACGTTATCGATGTACCTGTAAGTAAAATTAAACAATGATGCTATCTGTTTATTTCTGTGGAGAGCAGAGTCTGTATAAATTCTGCTTCATACTAATACGAAATGATGTCAGCCGGGAGAGGGGCACAATAAGTATCAACTGGAATGCCGACTATCTGCTCTGGGAAACCTTTCGTGCAGACACAATTATGTTGTACCTATAAAAATTCTAGCAGCCTCGCGTTAGTTTTCCCGCCACTTTCCTGATGCTTCGGGATAATATTTTGACTGTTCCCCCGAATACCCATGAAATGAATTTCTAATGAAGATTGTGTGTAGATATATCATTATAAACAGTTCGGAGTTAAAAACATATTGTTTCATCAAATATAATGCTATATGTATACTTTCCTGTATTTCATTTGCTTTGTAAAATGTTCATTTAGATTTTTATTTGCATATTAATTTTCACAAGTTATTAGACAACAAAAATGTTTTTAATTTTGTATATTTTACCGATACTTATAAGCAAGTCGATTCCGATTCATAAGATAATTCCTTTCGATTCTCCTTAAAACTTTGTTATATTTTGTTGCAAAATATATATGTCGGCTGGCCATCTATTTTAATGCGCATCAATAATCGCATCAATAATCGCGCACCTTGGTTTCCCATTTCCGGTATTGTTCAGTATTTTCACTATTTCCAAGAGATTAATCAACTTACCAAAATTTTACAATCGTCAATGGATAAGATATTTTATTTTACTTTGGGTATTTTTAGACGGATTTGCCAACACATTTAGATTTATTATTTGGCCTTGTATGTTACCTTCTTTTTATTTCAGAAATATACATTTATATTCCATTCGAGCTCAACTGATGAAGTCTTATTGACAAAAACGATTGTTTTGGCCTCATTTGTAAAACTAAAACTTCGGTATTTTTAATAACATTTATAAAAGTGTGTTGATTTGGTTTGCTTGCCCATAAAATGATAGAATAATTGAAAACAAAGCTTACTCATAAAATATCCGGATAAACCGAATTCAGGTCAAATAATCGGATAAATCGAGTTCTATATACCCTTCAGAAAGGTTGGGGTGAAAAAAATGTTTTGATTGTCTCGTGCTAATATGTATCGTTTGAGTTTTATTTCTTGGATATGACTGTTATCTAATTTTCCTGGTACGGAATTCTGGAAAGGAAACAAATCATGAATACGTGACTAGTATTCGTATAGTTTTTACGATGTTTGTATATGGTAATCTTTGCAGTTGGCTCCTTTACACGCGTAGTTTCAATCCAAGTTCTCGTCACACGTACAAGAAGCTTCCGACGCAAATTATCTAGGGGACATACTCGAGATACACACACACACACACACACACACGCACATGCGCTTTGGTTGTTCATTCCTCAGACATTAAGGGTAAATTACTCATAAATTGAAATTGAAGACGAGCCATATATTCAAAGTGTTTATGTAAATGTAACACAGTTCATGACCTTTAAAAACATTTATATGTTATATGACATTTTTATATGTTATATGACATTTTTAAAAAAATATTGTTCAGTGTGATACATGGAATGCTTATTAAATACCGCTGTGGTTTTACCGAAACAAAAAACCTATATGAGAGTCATTACGAAGTGGCCAATGAAAATGCCGATGACGAGAATGAGGTTTGATAACACGCCAAGGGGACTCGTGGGGAACTTTACGATTTATATATTCTGAATGTGGTATGCAAATACTTAGTAATAAAAGGAATGAAGGATTATATAAATTTTAACTTGTTTTTCTTTAGTCTTGTTGTTGTATTCTCTTGAGAAAATAGGATTTATATGAATACACGTGAACAGAATTTGTATAGAAATAATCTTTATTGCATAAATTCAAATCGCAGATAAAATACCACTGTAAAAAGTGATAAAAAGCAGAGAAGAGAACCTGCATACCTCTTCTAAATTATTACCACTGTTTAAAATCAGAAATGAATAAAATGTTTTCATAAAATTTCATTTAAAATTATTTTTTTTCAATCATATGATATTGTCGCTTTACTGTATGAATAACATTGAGAACATTGTTTTAAAGACTTATTAGTAAAATCCAAATAACCTGGCGGGGCGGAGTCTTGTGAACCCTTTCCAAGCCTGGGCGAGTTTAAATTTTAGGTAATAAAGCATTACATTAAAATTACAATGACCAGAGAAATCGTTCCTACTTGTCACAGTACAAGAGAATATCCAGTGAGGGAAAACATTTTTGTAATAACCGAAAAGTGAGTAGAATCATCCGTATAGTAATCAAAAGGTTACATCCGCCCCGCCACCTTACATGAATCGGAAAATTGACGCACAGGGGTGCAAAATGGGTTAAACCATCCGAGAAGCATCGTCATTTCCTTCTATAAATAACATACTTTGTTACTTGGCTTTTTACGTATCTGTCTATTTTTAAAAACGAGTCATATGTAGTTTGCTTTAATTCATCTTGTTATAACAGAAGAAAAGAAATAAGACGAAAATAAAAATTTGCCCTACAAATGCCAATCTATGACAATGGTCGTTTTCTAAGGTGTACAATATGTAATTTATAAGCTCACGTGCTCATTTAGATTATATAAAATTCTCAGCTACTAAGGTATAATTCTTCATGATGTCCAGGATCCATATACAAATCTTGTGAACATAGGACAAACACGGACCTGTGGAAAGCCAGAAGTGGGTTCAGGGGCCATGGAGGAGTAATAGGCATCCCGTGCTGATCGTATCTAGAGAAAGTTCTGTTCTAGTTACACGTGTAATTGATGTACAAATTATCATTTTAGTCGTAGGGATGGTCTCAACAAAACAACATACGAGAGGTAATTTAGGCGTAAACTGTAGACAAAGTTTAGCTGTAAACAGACAAAAAAAAAAGAAAACTATTTATCCCTCCTTGGACTGGCGTATCTACCACTTTGTTATTTCGGCAGCATTCATGTGGTGAAATGTTTGACAAACAAGTGGAGAAAATAATCATTTGGCGGATAAGACAAAAAATCTAAAAACTCAGGTCAGAAACCTCGGGTTTGGCATTAAATATGTTACTCATGGGATTAAAAAATGTCTTCCATTAGTCCGTTATACGGTGGAAATGGTATGTGTAAGGAATGTTTTAGATTTGGCCCTGTTGACCGGTCACACCCGGCGCGAGGCTACAGTCAAATTCAAATGAAATAAGTGATGTTTTTTTTCGTTAAACCTATTCTACCTCCAGTAAATATGGGTCATAAGTTAAACCTAATTTTTCTCCACTTATTCCTAGTTTTTCTCGTAACCCACATTAACTGGAGAAAAATAAGGTTTAACTCATTAAAATGTGATTTTTGCGTGCCATACATATCGCTTACAGTTAACACTACCATAAAAACAAATGGTGTGGTATAGAAAGTCACTCAACAGGTCTTGACATTCATCACTAATTACTTAAAATTGTCACTCAACAGGTTTTGACATTCATCACTAATTACTTAAAATTGTTGAATAAGTGAGAATAGCACTTGGTAGCCGAATACGACTTTCCTATGTAAGATATCAAATAATTTGTATATTTTTAAAACGGCGTCAAAATACTGCAATTGACCGTTACGATAGCATACGGCTAATGTTGTCATTTTAATAATTTAAGATCTGTGTTACACACACACACACACACACACACACACACACACACACACACACACACATATATATATATATATATATATATATATATATATATATATATATATATATATATATATATATAAAGTCGATCCCGGATTTTTTGAATTCGAAGGGGAGTGAATTTTTCTTTCAAATGGAGTTTTCAAAATAACAGGTTTATAATGGTAATAGAGATATTTGGTGGAAAATCAAAATTATTTCAATTAAAGTGGGATTTCAATGTAACTGTAGAAGTCGTGTGTAAACAAATAATGACCGAGATAAAAAAATAACAATAGAGATGTTTATTTCAGGATAAAAAATGACGTTATCGAGAAAGTTGCAGATATTACTCATAGACTTATAATTGATCTAAATTCCCGTTTTTACTTTAAACCAAAATCACTCCTATGTGACAAACATCAGCAGACGATAGATTGATTTATTGGTTATGCTTATTTGCAATATTTTCGTCTAGGTATCTGTGTCATATTGAAACGTTTTATCCATTTTGAATGACATATCTTCTCTAACAATAATTGTTTTATCTATAACCGTCAAATGCTGATACTTCTTATAGGACGGATGCATCAAAACTAAAAAGTGGTTTCAGAAAATTACTCTCCTAGAAAGATCAACAAAGAAATTATCATCCATCATGATCATGAACATAGAAAAAACCGTCTTTTCCTTCCGTGATAAATATCGGCTGAAATATTTACATCTTGGAGCTTAAATGTAACTATACTCGCTCGAAATTTGAAATTTCGTAGATTATTATCACAGATGATCCCAGTACTTATCTGTGAAATGAATTATAAAACTTTACCAATGAAGAAGAGTTTCTAGGGGTAATCAAATGGTATCAGTATGTAACGAGGTTTTAATATATATATATATATATATATATATATATATATATATATATATATATATATATATATATATATATATATTAGCATATAACTTAACACTCAACAGTGTGTATGTTTGTATACAATTTTATCCGCATGGTATATTGACTTACATTGTAAAATTTAGCTCAAGCGGGGGTTGGATCCGCGATGAGACACCGTGGTTTTAAATGAGATGATTTTTCTGTTATCGGGCACGGTGTTCCCTTTGTTGTATAATATTTATGGAAAAACACCTGCTTTGTTTACAACATGGGCGCAGACATTTTGGACACCCAAAATTGTGCGGAGGGTTAAATGAGCCCAGAGATCTGATTGGTCATTAAATGAAAAAATTAGTTTTGCCATTAATAAGTGAAATTAAAGTGATAAAAAAGATACATGAACATTAGTACTACTTTGCAAATAATAGGGTTGACGGCTGCAAATTTAAAGGGAGGGGTCCGATGAGAATAGATATTTTCCTTTGGTGCGGAATATTACTAGTTGTAAACAAGTGAAAATTTGAAGTAGAAATGCAACGGCAACCTATACTTTTGATTGCATATTTTGTTATAAACAATATTGATCTGTAAACACAGGACCCAGATTTTATAAACATGGGAATGACAGTGAGCTGAAGTTTTGTGAATTAGCATTGAGACCTATGAGAAAATATTTGGTGGTGTCTGTCCTTATATAACATTGTAAAATCATCACATAACATTTATAAGAAGAAGAACGTATCACATCACGATATATCCTCTTTTCCCCTACATGCCCCCGCCGTTAGCGACGTCGATATATCGACTGACCAAATATGATGTCGATATTAATGGAATTTTTACAATCGTTTTGCAATACATCTTAGCTTAAATCATTTTCATTCTATAAATAAATATCCTCTATCAGCGTAGTAATTGTTCTTGTTTCCGAGGGAAAATTACTTCTAGATCTTTCTTTTAAATCTACATAAAACATTTGATCATAATTAGCCCGTTTCATAAAAAAAAAATCAATTGTTTTGTTGCTTTACAACAGTCATCATATTTCCTTGTCGGACATAGACAAATGTCTTTCTGAGATGGATAAGTTTGATGTTTGAGAAGTCAAGTGTTGAAATTCCAATTGATAACCTTGCAGATCTTTTTATTTGTCGAAACCTGAAAATTGTTTATATCTAATGACTTGAATCGGTATCAGATATTGATATGAAAATACGTTAAAGGGTAAAAAGGCATTAGTTGTGTTTATATAAAAAAAATAATGTTTTTTTTCCATATTTTTACTTTTAATGCTTGTACTTGATGTACAATAATAAATAAGAGCTATACACAGGCATATAAAATCTTATATTCATATATGTTTTTTTAAAAAAATAATTTCAGGTGCAGTGTGGTATGCATATACAAATATTAAGTTGAGTTAAAGGGGCTTAGCTGGTTTTTTTTTAAAAAGAAAAATTTCCCCATTTTTACTACTTAGATTGATATTCAATAACAAAAAATAGAGATATACACAGGCATACAAACTCTTAAATTCTTATGTGTTTCGTGAAATATATAAAACATCTCAGATACCAAAGTAGAAATCTTTAGGATGTCCAGGACACAGATACAAATCCGGCAAAAATGGACAAACGCGGACCTCTGGAAACCAAGAGGTGGGATCAGGTACCATGGAGGAGTCAAGTGTTGAATTTCAAATTGATAACCTTGCAGATCTCTTGAAATTGGCTTCAGAAACATAGGTTTGACACTTGATTAACTCAACCTTACTATTTGTATATGAATACCACACTGGACCTGACCTTATTTTCACAAAATATATAGGAATGTAAGATTTTTTATGCCTGTGTATAGCTCTATTTACATCAAGTACAAGTAGTAAAAGTAGAAAAAAAAATAAAATAATTGTTTTTGGTAAACACAGCTAATGCCTCTTTAATTAACTGAAAGCAATTTTCACAAAATATATAGAAATGTTAGAATTCTTATGCCTGTGTATCTATTTTTTGTTATTGTGTATCAATTAGGGTAGGGTATTAAGGTAGAAAATTTGTTTGACAGAAAAAAACACAAGTAATACCTCTTTAAACACAAGTATTGCCGATATGAAATGCAATTGCCGGTAGGGTCACCAATATAATAAATTCTGACATTTTTTATAGTGAAATATAAGTATTTATCAATAAGATAATAATTTGGTCTTTTCTAATTATTTTTCACAGTGTAAATTGTGTTATTTTCAGTCGGTCTATTAAAATAATTTTGATTTTTTGGGAGGTGTAAGTTGTGGTTTTATGATAAATAAATGTGTAATAAATATATTTTACCAATTTTAAAAAAATGACATTTTATTTCATCTTGTGAGGCAAGGCAGAAGAATATATAATTAAACGCTGCACATTTTTGCTAAATATCCTTATGCATCACGCGATGAAATAAAATGTTATTAAAAAAATGGCAATTGTCCTGTTTATTTTCGCTATAATAAGGACAGAAAGTGATTAATGTCATTGTTGTCCGTGGATTTGTCGACGAGCTAACGACGGACGTGACCGGGCGATGGGGGATGTTTCTTTTCACTGCTCCATGTTCACCAGATCATACCACCTGGTTTTCCAAAGTTCCGTGGGTTTCCATGAGCCGTTTTGAATATGGGATCCTTTCGGTAAATTGATAGGATTCACCTTATCACAAAAATATTCCTGTGAACAGTATAAATGGTTATTCTCGTACTACATGAAATGTTTACCAATATCAGTCAGTGAACAATTTAATTTTGTAAACAGCTGATAGAGCAATAATTCCCGATATGTCTTATACATGTAATTATTGGCAAAAGAAATGTTCTGTTTTAGAGATAAAATGTTCGTAATTGTCATAAATATTACAAGCGAAGTGACGACGCGGGAGAGGTTGAATGACCTATGATAAGATTAATAGACAGATTGGTGACTTTTATTCCGTTAGTAAGCGGAACCTTTGGTCGCACTGTATCAACTGTATTACGGATGTCATATGTTCTTTCATATGTTTCATTTCCAATATTCACCAGATTTGTATATGCATCCTGGACATCCTAAAGATTTATATTTTGGAATCTGAGATTTTTATATTTAATAAATATTATTAACAACTATACCAAAGTTATAGTTGCACAAAAAGAGGCTTAAGATGATGATTTCTGTCAATAAAATTTCATCAGTTAAGCTCGAATTTAATATCAAATGTATACTTTCGAAAGTAAAAGTGGTAAAATACAAGGCCACATGATTAATCTAAATGTATTACCAAATCCGTATAAATTGCTTCTGTCTGAAACTCTGTAGATTACAAATAAGTAGCGGTGTTATGTTTACACTAAGAGATATTAACATGAGGGATATGTTAAGAAAAATTACCGTTGTCTGACGTGGTAAGATGTGCATAATATGCGCATTATCTGTGAAAACCTATATGTCAAGAAATAAAACTGATGTATGCCTAATTGTAATGCCAGAATGTATAGTTAACATCATGAATAAAACAAAAACTTGATACATGTATAAGCAATATAATTATCGATATAACGTAATGAATGAAGCATTTCGATCTGAGAAAAAAAAAATAACCCCTTCCTTGTTATGAATGGTATATTGTGATCAAAGAAGGAATAAGTGTGTCCTATATTACGTAATTCCATACTTGCGGATTACAGGATTTATCTCCCTTTTGCTGAGTTATTTCCTCTTTATAGCGTGTATCGTGTAAAGACGTTTGTGTGGAACATTTTTGTTTTCTGCTAAATAATCCTTATACACCTTGCAGACCTAGTAAAAATTTATTTACCTCATATATTATTCTTATATTTTAAATGTTATACTGTGTTTATCAAGCTGCTCAGTTTTTTAAGGTAAAATTAAAAAGTGGTTTTTCGTCCAATTAGCTCATTACAAAATACCTGCTCTAATGAAAGACAACTCTTTGAAATGGGAGGCCACTCTGTATTCCGCAATTCGAGAATAGATAAAACATCTAGAAATAGGTTTGTTTGATAACTCTGTCCCTTTAGGTGTAATGAATAAATTCTGTTTGATTTAACGTAATGAATGAAGTATTTCGATCTGAGAAAAAAAAAACCATAATCCCTCCCTTGTAATGTACGGAATATTGTTATAAAAGAAATAGTTAGTGTGTCCAATATGACGTAATAGATAAAACATCTAGAAATAGGTAAGTTCGATAACTCTGTCACTTTTGGTGTAATGAATAAATCATTCTGTTATAAACGTTACTTGATAACATTTCTTTATTACAGCAAGTTGAAATTTTAATATGTGATTTCACACACATATTCACACTGTTTGAACAAATAATATATACTTGGACATCGACATTGATCGATTTTAAAAGCTGCAGACCTCGCAGGCTGTAATTGTGAACATCAAAAGACAGTCCCATATCTAGATTATCCGGCAAAATTATTATCACGGTTATTTGTCTGTATCGAACAATTGGCATCGAGCTTTCAGAAAGGACATAAAATTCTTGACAATTATTTCAAACATATTATGCTGCACTTCGGATGATTGAAGTTGTTCCTCAGATAAGTGGATGAAAACATAAATCTGCCAAACTTTATCAGCAAAATAGCGCATATGAACACTGAACTATGCTTCAAAAAGAGTACTGCGTAACATGCATCGTTCTGTTTTAGTTTGATATCACAAGATGTCATATAAATGTATTCAATGCTGATTTGTGATACGACAGACAATGAAAGCAAGATTGAGTTTAGTTTCTGCATTTGACATTATGTCATCAAAATGTTAAGTAACAACAACAGCAGCAACAAAAACAATAACAGCAGATGATGATGATGATGATGATTATGATGATGGTCATAAAGATGATGATAATAATAATAATAATGATAATCATAATAATAATAACAATACTGAATGAAATAATGATAATGATAATAATAATAATGATAATAATAATAATAATAATAATAATAATATTAATATTTGTTATAATAATTATAATAACAATAATAGATATGAATATGATAATAATTATGATGATGACAATAATAATAATAATAATAATAATAATAATTAGTCACAAGGTAATTTTAAGTCATTTGTAGATTGATCTTGGGTTTGTAAATGTTAATCAACTCAAAGTTAATCAATTTTGGAATTAATTGATTCAAGATAAATAACTCATTAACATATTGACCTCACTCTAGACCTAGATATAACAAATCAATTCCTTATATGTGATACCTAATTTTCCGCCTTTATAATTATACACCGCTGCATGTTACCTTAGTTCAACTCTGATTCATTTAAATACTGAGGTATAAACTTTGTAATCGGACATTGAATCACAATGAAAAAAATTCAACCCATGTTCACAGAAATACATAGGAAGTATACAGTTTAGTACTAAATTACATTTTGAAATAAATAATGATAAGAACAAACCTCGTAGTCCTTATATCGAAAATTAATGTAACCGATGTCAGCCGTAAACAGTGTTTGAAACGTATCGATGCCCAAACAAACTAGAAATAAAATATTCGACAGAAAAGTTTACAAGCATTCTGTACAACAAATGCAACAGCTTCGGGTTTCCAATCGTCAATTTTCCACATTTAAGTTGAAATCGCCCGCTATTACCTCCATATGGAGTTTTTCGAAAATGATCCTATATGCCAGGGCGTGTTCAACACATGAATTTGACTGGAAGAAAGGCGGATGTGACCGGTCAACAGGGGATGCTTACTTCTTCATAGCACCTGATCCCACCTCTGGGTTTCCAGAGGTTTGCGTTTGTCTAATATTCTCCAGATTTTTTATTATGTATCCTGGACATCCTGAAGATATATACTTTGTTATCTGAATTTTTTATATTGTTAGACTGCTAATCATGAGCATATATTTACATTTCCCGCCGCAGTCTCCCATAGACTCATTGTTAATCTAGACGGCGTTTATATCAGCTATAATCTCCCTTTCGTCAGTCAGAGCTTAAAAGTGACTGATGACAAGAAGTTCCGGAAGATCAATTGACAGAACTCGAGAGGTTTCTATGCAAACAGCTGCGGCGGGTGTGGCATGCTAACAGTGGACAGACGTTTGCGATTCGCATTTGTTCTTTGTGTTGAGACCATTTGTATATCTAATTTGTCGTATTCTGATGGACTTGGAGTTTGAATTATTTATTGGCATTTCTTCATTTATACTAGTACATGTATATTACTTATATTACCAAGTAGATGTCCAACGTCACCCACAAGAATCCGAGTTTCGTTAGAAAGGAGAGTCGACAGTCGACACACATACTACATGTGTTTATCATGTAGATGAATCTCTCTCTCTCTCTATCTATCTATCTATCTATCTATCTATCTATCTATCTATATATCTCTCTCTCTAAATATATATATATATATATATATATATATATATGTATATATATATAAACATATATTTTCGAGGAATATATAATCATTATTATGATAGCGTAGGAGAATACAACTTTAACTTTAACCGAATCTTTGGCATTTTCGAGTGAGAGCATTGGCTGTTTTGAAACCGTTACAAATATCCAGGCAATAAAAACAATGCATTTTATTGGTGCAGAACTTCTATTATACAGGAAATAACTAATAATGAAATATTGATAGGGCAATTTTATCGTTTTGATATTTCCAAAGTTACACGGAAATTGACACTCGTCCTTAAAACATAATTAAAACATGGAGAAGATAAGTTAAGGAGAAGACATGGAAATCTGATGATACGTAGAGTTCCGGAAGATCAATTGACAGCACTAACGTTATTGATTCTACAAATAGATTTAATGTTGACATTGGTGATCAGTATCTCTCTTATCACAACGATGACTGTGATAATACACAGCAATGTTGATTACCGGATGAAGGGGAGATCAGGAGTGGTTATTCAATAATTGGGTTAATTACTTTAATTGATCTTAAACAAAAGAAAAGACCAAACTTTTCAGTTAATCCAAGGTGATTTGGTTAACTTAATATTTAGGAATGACAAATGTTTATTTTGTTCAAGCAGTTCTCTCTCTCTCTCTCTCTCTCTCTCTCTCTCTCTCTCTCTCTCTCTCTCTATATATATATATATATATATATATCTATATATCTATATATATATCTATATATATATATATATATATATATATATATATAATTTATATATATATATATATATATATAAAGCATGCACAAATACATAAATAGATAAACTCACCATGCCCCTACTTGGGATAGAACTCTCGACCTAAGGCACTAATCACCTGGCCCCCATGCTCGACGCCCTAACCACTTGGTCATCTACGCATTCACATTGTGAGTTTATAGGAACCTTATTATTTCTGTATTTGTGCTTTATGTATTATTTATTTACGCAGATAGTACCATTTCTGATCCAAGGCTCATAGTAAATGTACAATGCTGTAGTGATATTTGTGCTTTATATATATATATATATATATGTATGTATAAATAAATAGTATATTATATATAGTATAAATATATATAATATATTATTATGTAGAAATAAAAAGTCCTTGGTACAGTAGAAATAGATCATAGTAAATATAATTATTCTTATATGGTCAGAGGACGAAAATTCAAGAAAAGCCAAAGAAGACTATTTATCAAACGTTTTAATCCGAAACTAAGCAGGAAATGACTTTAACATTTTCTGGTCAGAGGACGAAAATTTAAGAAAAGCCAAAGAAGACTATTTTATTAAACGTTTTAATCCGAAACTAAACAGGAAATAACTTTAACATTTTCGAACTGCAATAGCTACCACTGAACGTTACTATGACGATAACGTCATAATTAATAATCGTTGTCACCTGACTGTCTGAAGAGCCGCTATGGCTGAAAGCGCTAACAGAAGAATAATTATATTTACTATGATCAAAGGAATGTGTTGTTCTGAATAATAATTTTTCTACTATATATATATATAATGCTTGCCAACGTTGAACCGGTTTTGTGTCTTATATCGGATCTAAAGATTTACTATTCATCTTGTCCTAGGGTAATTCAAAATAACATTTATCAGCGGCCCAGGATTAATGCTGCCTGTCAGAAAACGAGTGATGAGTTAAAATTGTTTGGCATATAACCTCAGATATCAATTACTCAATGTTTAAACTGATCTGATCTATTTATTTTTAAGCATGATTATGTGTGATTTTTGGAATGAGAACATATTTCGTAGTGTTGAGAAAATTAATTTACATGAAACATTTGTTTGTCTTCCCTAAATGTATGTAGAAATACTTTGGTAAACGCGAATTTCTTAATCATCGTTGCAAAATGTCACTTTCCGCACATGCAAAATGTCACTTTCCCCACATGATTATTTGTAATTTGAATGTTATGAAATACAATGAAACTTCCAAATAACCGTACCTTATTCGGGCCAGTAGAAGTTTTTTACCATTGGAAATTATCATTACGTTACAAACGACGTTAACAAAGTGACTTATCATTTGTGGTCTGGTACTGTATTTTGACTGGCCGAGTCATGAATTTTTCATGGAATGTTATTTTCACTATTAACAATTGACAATTAAAATAACAATACATTTTGTATTTGAAATTATTAGAGAATCCGGACTTTGTTAACACGATCGGAATCAGGAAGTGATCAGTTTTAGAAGGCTCGGTTTCCGGAAGTTGAACTGTAGAAATACGTTTTCTGTTGCATATTATTATACAGCAGATGTTGACAAGAACTTTACCGTCTCCACGAAAATTTTAACATCGTTCCTGCTGACAAAGCATTTAACAACTTCACATTTGTCTGCAGGCGATACTACTTCAGTATTTTACAAGAGAAACTTGGACTCAACACGCTTTCTGGAAACCCTACATACACTTTCACCGATTTCTCTACCTCAGGAATATAAGGTAATCATAAATCCGTTCTCACTGCGTTTGGAATACCCACAAGTGACACGGAGCTTGAATTGCCATACATTTATTGGATTCCGAAGATGCACAAAAATCTCTGTAAACATCGACTCATTGCGGGGTCATCTAAGTGCTCCACCAAGCCTTAAAATATTTTGCTCACCAAACTTCTTACACATATTAAACAAGGTCTTCAGAAGTACTGTAAAACGGCCTACTCAAGAAGCGGAGTCGATCAGATGTGGATCCTAAAGAATTCAAAAGAATTGTTGGAACATTTTTAAATGTCTTCAAATTTCAAACATATTACAAGCATCAAGTCTTTTGATTTTTCCACCCTTTACACAACAATTCCTCATCAAAAACTCAAAATCAGATTAACATCGATTATACAAAACTCCTTTGTACACAAAAATGGAAATCGCAGATATAAATAATTAGTGTTAGGTCATGAGGAACCTTTTTTGTGAAGCAATACTCTGATTCCAATAACAAGTACACTGAAGACGATATCATCAAGATGCTTGGGTGTCTGACAGGCAACATTTTCGTGGTTTTTGCGGGAAAAGCTTTCCAACAGATTGTCGGCATTCCAATGCGTACTTATTGTGCATCTCTCCTGGCTGACATCTTTTTGTATTCATATGAAACGGAATTTATAAGTCTCTGCTCTCCAAAGGAACAAAAAGTTAGCATCTCGGTTCAGTTTTACTTGCAGGTATATCGACGACGTCCTGTCCATAAATAATTCAGAATTTCAAAATTACCTCGGCCAGATGTATTCTGTTGAGCTAGAGATCAATGAGACGATAGAGAACAACAAATCTGCTTCTAACCTAGATTTATTCCTGTCGATTGGAAAAGAATGCCAACTTCACACCTCCCTTTATGACAAAGCGACAATTTCAATTTCCACATCACGAACTTCCCATTTCTAAGTAGTAATATTCCATCTTCTCCTGCCTATGACGTTTTCATTTCACAACTTATACGTTATGCTAGGGCATGCTCTTCTTATGAATCTGTTACTCTGAGAGCGAAACGACTCGCCAATAAACTACTTACACAAGGTTACATCGTTGAACGCTTGAAATCGTCGTTTAAGAAGCTTTAGGGTCGATACGGGGTTCTTTTTAAACATTATGAAATCCCCGTCTCAGTGATATTAGATAGTATTCTGGAGCAGACCACAGACAGTGACTTCCGCTCGCCAATCGTACTTTTAATCGAACTTGCTATTTTCACCGAATTTGATCCGTTCATCGAACTAGAAAGGTTTCCATGGAACATTTGCGACGCGTGTGGCATGCCAGAAGAGGACGTTGACTCCTTCCGGACACCTGGTCCTATCCCGTTTGTGATTCGCAATTGTTCATGTTGAGACCATTTGCACATCTAATTCGTCGTGTTTTAATGGACTTGAGTTTTGATTATTAATTGGTACATCTTCATTTTTACATTTGTGTTAGATCGTAATCCTTATTGGACAAACGATTTCAAGTGACCAGGGACAGAAACGTCAAGTCTCCCGAGCGAGCTCCATTTTCCCTGTCATATTTCCTCCCATTCGGAACCCCACTAGAGTTATCATTATTGATACAAAAATACTATGGATCATCAAAGGTAAGATTTTTCCTTAAATAACGTGGAAAATGTTGTTTTCAATAAAATATTCTTGAAACTTTAATGGTACTAGTTGTTTACTTTTTGAGTTTTTCATATCGGCATAATAAACTATTTATTGCCCTAGTTGTAGGAAGACATGAGAATTTGTTTACCCAAGGCAAGTCATATTTCCCGAGGGTTAAACCAGGGCAATAAATGTAAAATATTGCATTTTGTTAATTGCAGATTTTAAAGCTACGTCTTGTTTCGTAATCGTGTCATCAGAGAAAGACATTGTCATATAACGGTACCAAGAGAAACAATGAGAGGAAAGAACAAAGAGACAATTTTTTCTTGGCATGATCTAGTTATGATTGTGCTAAACTGCATTAATTTGTACGCGGAATATGGCGTCAAGAAACTCCTTTGTATTGATGATTTTACTAGGATAGTGATGCAGAATTCTCTTTCGACTCGAAGCTGTCAGTAACCTAATTCCTTGTGCAAAGAATCGACAGCTATGCATTATATTGCTACTAACACGTACAATTCTATAACTTTAATGTCCGTGATAACGATAAATATTGGTATTTCGGGAATCAAAGTACAAGTGCACCCTGGTTTTTTTTTTCGTTTTTTTTTACTATTGGGGGAGGGGGGGTAAACAAGGTACAGATTCAAAATTGGGTACCGGTAGGAAGTCCAGAAGAAAATATAGATAAATGCGAAATATTGGACAAATACGGATATCTAAACAAAAAAGCAAGAGATAGCCGTAATATGATAATGGAATTACGGAAGACACCGTGTTCGAGTTCAATAGACTATTAAACATCCGCTTTCATCCGGTCACATGTACTGTTAGTCTTAGACAATTTCAAATAATTAAAAGTGACGGGAACGTTTTAGGCAGTGAAACAACAAGTTTATCGTGACGACCGTAAATTTTACGAACCGTTTTGCTAAAACGTAATTCCTTATTTCCTTGTGACAACAACTTATATCAAATAATATACATATATTAACGTTAAATATATTTATTCGAGAAATAAATAACAAAAAATAAAAAGAAACAGCTGACAACCATACATAACTACATTTAAAATATATTATGTATGTAGACATAATTACATATATTTCAATGAAATTGTGACACTAAATACCATATTGTAGCATAGATATACACGTGCAAAGACAATAAAGAAGTAAACCTAGTTCATTATATTTAGCGAACCTTCAATTTTAAGGGGACACTAGATGTATTTTTTTCAATCTTATTTTCTATTTTACTACTTAGATTAATATAAAATAACAAAAAGGAGATAAATATAAACACAGCCATAAAAATTCTTAAATCCCTACATATATATATATATATATTATATATATATATATATATATATATATATATATATATATATATATATATACAGTGAAACCTGTATATATAAAGGGCCATCCAAAGGACCAGAAAATATTTACCTTTATGTGCAGGTGACCCCTATACACAGGTTCAATTTAGTTGAAATATGCAGTCAAGGGACTTGAAAAACTGGCCTTTATAAACAGGTAATCCTTATATAGAGGTGGCCGCTATAGCAGGTTTTACTGTATATATATATATATTGAGAAAATTGCTTGAGAAACCGAGGTTTGGCACTTTTTCAATTGTAATTGATCAACTCAACCTTATTATTTGTATATGGATACCACACTGGACCTGACCTTATTTTATAACAAAATATATAGGGATATAAAACGTTTTATGCCTGTGTATCGCTCTTATTTGTTATTATACATCAATTACAAGTAGTAAAAGTAGAAAAAATAGAAATATTTGCTTTGGTAAACAAAGCTAACGCCCCTTTAATGAAATACACTAATTATGTTCATCATCAATGTAGTGTTTGAAAATATATAGAATGTATAATGCAATACAATGTATATTAAAATGAAGCATAAATTAGTTGACACAAGGGAAAACATTTTAGAATTGACCTGCAAATATTAATCATATCACTGAAAAGAAAAGAAAAAATAATCGCAGCATATTGCGCCTCGAATCCAAATAGCAATCTCTCGTACGGAGTTGGGGCCTCCTTGACCCGAGTAGTTAGATCATCGCGATTTGAACCATGAGGTCTCTCACTTCTGGTCAGTTTAGGTTCGAGCCCAGCTGGAAGAACCTAAGCTGAGTTTTGTATGAAAGTTTGCCAAGTTACTTGTTGGGGGGGGGGGGGGGGGGGGGGGGGGGGGGCGGGCTGGTGGTCTCTTCGAGTTCCCGGGTACAATGTAATCGGGTTCTCTCCTCCACCAATAAAATCTGGCCGCCACCATATAACTGATAAACATTGTTGTGTTTGTCGTAAAACAAAACTTTACCCTTTCACCCCTGGATATCTGAGTGGTACGTTCTTTTCTTTTGTTTAGACTAGTCTATTATGGTCTGTAGGGTTGAAAGGGTTAAAATAAATCAAATACGCAGGTAAATAACAAATTACAACAATAAACAATACAAAAGAATTTACATTAACTTGTCGAGTTGTTTTCAATATATATATTTCTTTTCAAAATCAAAAGTTAAATAGACAAGAGACGGAATGCGCCATGGCAGATTTCATGAATGTGATCCTATGGTAAATATCCAATGGTAAATATCCGTAACTTTCAAATTCCAAAGACAGAGCGTTTGATGGTGCCCTATCCGAAATCCTGATCCATAAATAACCCCTGGGTATATCCTTTCCTAAACTTCTAACTTTCATTTCCGGTAGAAAGGTAATTGTGTATAAAATACAAGTTGTCTTATTTGTTTTATTGAAATACATGTCGTATTGTCACTGAACTTTCACTCTGGAGATAATCTATGGACTATTTAACTATTCTGATACATGTACACGTTCTTAAATAGCTAAATGTTCTCTGTCAAGATAACTTGTGGCTTGTTTAAATAAACTGATACATGGACACGTTGTGTAATCATTAAATGTTCATTCCAAAGCTAATCTCTGTTTATGGCAACCGTGACGATTTCAATTTCCATATCACAAACACCCCGTTCCAGAGTAGTAACATAACTTCTGCCTATGGCGCGCGTTTTCATTTCACAAATTATACGTTATGCCAGGGTATGTCCTTCTCATGAATATTTCATTCTGATACCCAAACCACCAGGGTTACGTTGTTGAACGCTTGAAATCGTCACTAAGGAAGTTTTATGGTCGATACGGGGATCTTGTTAATTAATATGAAGGCCCCTCTCAGGAATGTATTGATAGTATCCCGGAACACAACCGTATACAGTGACTCCATTTTGCCAATCAGATCTAAAACAACTGATGACATTTTACCGAACTTGACCTTTTCACCGAGCTAAAGAGGTTCTCATATAACATTTGCTACGGGTGTGACATGCTAACAGTGGACACTGACTCCTTCCAGACACCTGGTCCCATCCCGTTTTGGGATTCGCAATTGCTCTTCGCGTTGAAAATATTTGTATATCTAATTTGTCGTATTCTAATGGACTTGGAGTTTCGAAAAATACATTGGCGCATCTTCATTTTTTTCTATGTTTAACTATGTTGATACAAAAAACATTAACCTTTAAAAGAAGATGTGCTTTGTTAGAATACTTTGATACATGAGTACGTTGTGTAGTCACTGAACTTTCACTTTCAATATAAATTGCATTTTGTTACACTTTGGACTTCGATACCAGTGTAGCAACTTTGAACTAATTGGAAGCTTTGGGATTTTTAAAATATCGTTACTGTTTTATTCTTTGCTTTTCCCCTTTTTAATCTTCGTTTGTCGCCATCTCTTTGTACATATGCATGAAACTCCAATGCAATTTTGTCCTATAATGAAGCAAAAATTCTATGAATGAAATGAAAATGGCTACATTTTTTGAATTTTCACATTTTAATTTCAGTACGTTGTCAATCAAGTTGCAAAATGGTACTAATGGAATATAGGGATTTTCTTTTATTATATCTTTTCTCTTCTTGTTTTATTTATATATCCAGTTTTGAATCATGTTTTACATGTAGATTAGAAAACATTTTAGAAAAAGTTGTTTTTATCGTCTCGGTGAAGGTTAATTGTGGATATAGTGGTAAAGCATTTCAATACATGTGTGTACCTGTTGACGATGGATATATTTTCAATTACAGTCCAAAATCGTTATGTCGAGATTAGTAGTTTCGATTTACCCGGTTAACTCGAGATCAAGCGCCGGTCCCGAAAAAGACCTGATAACTCGAGACGGGAAAAGTCGAAAAGACCCTATATATCAACCCTTTAACCCTTTAGTGTTTAAATTAAATGCTATTTCTATTGCTCCTATCAGTCTTTTATGGCCTGCAGGGTAGAAAGGGTTCACAGGTAATATAATGGCCCTTACAGTATCGTAAATTACGTCCAGGTATCATGTCACATAAGGATTTTCCCCACATTTACCCATTTAAAAGTGATTCTTTATTTCTTACGCGTTAAAACGTAGTTTCATGGACGTACTTTTATATATTTTAACACGTGAGGGCGATATATTTCAGAAATGTATAAATGTTACTTTTCTTTGTTTAATGCGAGCGTGCTTGCTTGCGCGCTCGCGCGCGCATGTGTGTATGGGTGCGCGTTGAACTGACAAAGAAGGATGCACTTAAATAAAATTGAAATCTCTTCTTTTTTTAAAAAAAAAGGTATAAACAGAATGTGAATCTTTTTTCGGTTAAATTGTCCTCTGAACAGAAAAATATTTATTAAAAATTGATGTTATGAGTGGACAGTGAAGTCCAAATCATTCGAGTAGTAAGAGTCTTCCCAATCTTATGGTTTCCAGGGGTCAGTTTAATAAAAGGTCATAAGTGTTAGACTTGGTTTTACAAGAAATGGACTCGTGACTTACGACCAAATCAGGTCAAGTCTTTTATGACTACCAAATGGCTGTACCTAGACCTCAGTCATTTTAGTATGTTCCTCGTTTATCTTTATAAATGTAGCAGGTAAATCTATCAATGAATATATAAAACATCTTGAACGAGTAAGCATCCCCTGTCGACCGGTTACATCTGCCGTGAATCCACAGTCAAGTCCAAATGAAATATGTGAGTAACGAATCCTAGTCACAATTGGTACAGACGTCTCAAAACACGCCAACGAAAAGGCAACTCAACATTTCACCTAGTGAAACAGAGTAATCGCAAACAAGACAATTATAAACTATCAAGATCTTATTCGAAAATACGCGAAAATACCTTAAGACCTGACTAAGGGAAATGTTGATAAAACGGTCTTAAATTTTGTCTTAAGATCAAATAACTTACGACGTAGGACTTACGACGTCTTTATAAAATGGGCCAAAGCAGAGATTAGATGTCTTGGTTTCCAGAGGTCCGTGTTTGTCCAATTTTACCGGATTTGTATCTATATCATTGACATTCTATTGATTTATACTTTGGTATCTGAGATTTTTTATATGTCAATATTCTTGCAACTCGGAATGATATTCCCCTGTTCACTCTCATCTAAGGCTTTTCTATTCTCCCAGGCATATCTAGCATTTTGCCGAGTCAGAATTTATCTGTCCACACCCTATGGTGTATACTATACTACACGTGCTATGACATCACGATATAATTTTATGACGTGGGCTTCTTAGAAACAAGAATGCAGTACATTAAAAAAAACTTGAGTCAGATATTATTTACGTGCTTAAACATGTATTTAAAGCATGGGAGAAAAATAATCAAACAAGGGTGTGTTAAAACTTGTGTGTATATCAGCAAGAGCAATTCCGAGGCATTTTGGAGTAGATAAGTCATGTGGGTTCTATTGGCGTATTGTGTTTAAGTGCGCTCTAGAGTCGGCGTTGAAGTGAGTGGTTCACTGTTAAATGTGTGAATCTTTCCTTGAGACGGGAACTGTATACTTTTCAGCATAATTAATAAATTTAGTTGAATTCACCGATTGGTAACTAATTCAACGATTGCACATTTTACTGTTATCATTCAGTTTCATTGGAATTACTGTGGTTTTATTTACATTTGACAAGTGTCTATGTTGGAAAAGTAAGTGAATGGGCATGCGCTGTACATGCAAGATGGTAAATATAATTTGGGATTCAGCTGAATAAATTGTAAAATCGTCCGTATAGTTCAAATTTCCGGTCATAAATTCCGTAAAACACTTCTTTTTGCACTGGTGTCGTCGTATCTATACAGAGTAATCACCTTAGGCATTTATATACTTTGACGCGTTATTTTGGGGATCGGTAAAAGATAACAGAAAAACTATAGTTAGCCATTTTTCTACATAGAATTTGTGTTATTTATATACAGGTGTCTTAGGTAAGGTACTATAATTATTATATTTTTTATTTATAGGTATGTCCCAGGTACAGATATAAGGTTTTTAGGAACGAAATAGTCAATATTTTTTTGTAATTAACTGATGATTCCTGTATAAAAATCATTAAAATTATAATATAAGTTAAAAATAAAGTTTCTGATTGGATAAGCCGGTATTTAATATTTCAAAATATATCTACATATTCTATGGAAAACCAGACTGGTGGATATCATTTCTAAAAATAGAATATAGAAATTCCCTTTTCTACTATTTGAATTACTCTGATTGTTACTTACATTGTAGGATTAGTATATACATATATCTAAATATTTATATTATAGAAATATAAATTATATAAACAGTTGTAGACTTTTGGATTTCAGGTCATTATTGCACCATATTTACACACTCAAAAGTCCATAATTGTATAATATTTGATTGATGTCATGTTGTAAATAAGTCTTTCATCCAAAGAAAACTTATGTAACGATATGTCGATGAAATTTACGGTTTTTTTTCTGGAATTTATCAATAGTGCAGCGGAAGTATCAAAATTTAACATTCCGATTTATACAATGAAACCTTAAGTGAATAGAACTATTTGATGATGAAAATATCAAATAGAATTTCATAAAATTATATGAAACAGGACCAACATATAATAACTAAGTATCATTGCACAAACAACATATGAACCTTTCCTGTTTATCTTTTAAGCTAATGCTACCAACATACGCCTTCTAGATTGTGATGACACATTTAACGAGCAATTATGCATGATCAATTTCCCCGCATGGTTTGTGCTTTATATAAATCAAATTTTATGAAATGCTCTTAATTTATTGTTTGGTTAAAATGAAATTTGTGATAGAATAGTTCTGTTCACATGAATCAAATTTGTGTCTGATCAATGCGATCGATGGATTGGCCAATTCAAACGGTTCAAATAGACAGATCAACACATTCATTTTTTTTGTTTGTTAAGAAGTGTTGAATATTGCTTAATGCTATCAAATACTCTACTGGTACTAAACCAATAGTCGACTAAGACAAGTAGTCCATTATTATGCGATTTCCTCTCCGAACATTGTTTTTACCTTCTGTTTGAATACAGTGTCCCCCGGGAGACGATCTAGATCTAAACAGATCTTACGAAATCGTGTTCTATGTAACCGAAATTACATGATGACCGACTACTGGTCTTAGCCGACTACTGGTCCAGTAACTGTATTGGTATCATTTTGACACCGATTTGAGTTTTGATATCAACCCTTCCCCCCCCCCCCTAAGTATCTAGGTGGTATGCTCTTTTCTATTGTTTAGATTAGTTTATTATGGCCTATAGGGTTGAAAGGCCTAAAGTGGCGAATTCTGATTGCATTAAACACAACAAAACATAATCACTGTTGCAAACACCGATTACAGTATATCACAAACACCGGAAATGAATACACATACATTAGTTCCTAAGATTGAAACAAGTGAGACGATTAGATTGTGTCATTTGTTTCAATTAACATTTAATGCTTCGATAGCTATCTTTTATGTCAAAGAGCAAAAAATATTTCCAGATAAATAAACATGATTCACAACCAGAAAATATCGATCTCTTGAAACCAGTCCTGCTTTTGTTGTCTTTCAGAAATCGCCGACAATTCCGTTCATTAACAATGTACAATATTATAATCTTTTAGTTCTACGTCGTCGTTCATCAACAAACAAGAATAAATCTCATACATTGTCATGGTACCTGATATCTGTACACAATATGATATAAATCTAAAAAACAACATGTACATTCATGTACATCAGACTCTAGACATTGTCGTCCTGGAAGTACTCGTCTTCCTTGAAACACCTCTAGAATCAAACGAGTCAAATCGTGCTCGCATGTATTCTTTTCTTTGTCTCCTCAGGCAGAAACAAGCCAATAATTTTTTAAAATTTCTGCGGAAATTCTGGCTAAAAATACTGTAGAGAACTGGATTTGCAGCAGAATTGATATATCCTATGATATTTACAAAGGCAATGAAAGGCCATGTTTGTTGAAAGGGGGATGTAGAAAAAATGTTGTAAATTGTTAAGAATTGTGTGGGAGCGTAACACACGATGTATATAATAACACTTGCCATCAACATCTTGACCACGCCCTTTCGTGCTTTGATAGTCTCCGCTGCTCGGTCGGTCTTGCAATTAGTCTCTTTGCGCATTTGAAACTTGGTGTGAAGTTCATCAGTGCTCATGTACAAACGCTTTCCAATTATGGCATACAGAACTACTTGAATAAGAACAGGTATTAAATAAAATAATGCGAATTCCACAAATCTGTACACATGTTGTCCTTGTAAGTGTTCTGGGAATAGAGAAATGCAAAAGGATATATCGTATTGCGGTATAACCAGCCGCACTTGATTGAAAAGCGCAATTGGAAGAGCACAACCGAAAGCAAATGGCCATATTATTGACAACACAATAATATTTTTCCTTCTGTTACAGAGAAACTGTGCCTTAAGAGGAAAGACAATGGCAACGAATCTGTAAATAAAAAAAACAGCAAATTAGAACTTCAGTATCCACCAGAACACGTTATTTGCCATGCAATTCTAACTTGGCTTTGAAGCAAATTCTATTTGATTAGAGAGTGACTGACATAAAAATGCACTGCACAAAAATTGTAAATTATGAGACTGTTCTAGTACATACTATTTTCTATATTTGTCGTTATGTTACTCAATTAGGACTTTAAATTTGACCCAGGGAATTATTTTACATAATACGTGAGATCATAATGGAGAAACGCAACGCCAAGATTTAACATAACAGTCTATAGAACCACCGTTTCATACAGATTTTTATAATTTTTTACACAAAATGGAAATAAAAATCATAACCATTGAAACTTTATGTTCAAAAGTAACAAAACATTTGACCAAAATACTTTTTGTGATGGGTCACATGCAGACGAGCAGACGACCATGTCATTTTAGCTTACTCGTTTTATAATGTTTTATTTATTTCATCAAGTTACGAATTCGTATTAAGCCTGTGATCGATTTTCATTCAGTATTTGCGTTGATATTTAATAGTCTCTGTGGACAAAAGAAAACCCAAGAGTATTGAATATCACAGATATGAATCAGCATATACTATATTGAACTCATTGTTGTATATCTAGCACAATTCAATCTCTTGCGGTTTGCTCAATGACTGATATATTTTGCACATTAAATAAATTGTGAAAATTGGTAACATTTCTGTAGATTCTTGTATTTGTAGTCACTATTCTTCCGAATGAGGCTTAAAACCCCGTGCTCGTGTCCCGACATGTATCGCATGTTAAGAAAACCTGTGTTGATGTAATTCTTAAGCACATGTCCAAAATTTAGGCATTTCACCTCAGACGGCGAAGTGAACAATTATTTGCTGTATGTATGTAACAACAGCAAAACAATCCCCCAAATGAACGACAACATCAACAACAACAACAACAACAACCAAACAATCAACCAAAGCAAAATTAAAGCCAAATAATCAATTTCATGAACTCAACGTTAATGTACACATTTAATCAGAATTTCATATTATCATTTCTATGATAAAATTCACTACAACAGCAATTTTCCGTCTTTTTAAAAAAGTTTAAAGAAGAAAAATGAGAAGAACAAGAAAAACGGATTAATAAAATATTAATGACAACGCAGAACGTATCTGTTTTGTCCCAACGCAGAACTTGATCTTATGACTTAGTAATAAAGTAAAATAACGAGCCCGATATAGCGTGTACGCCGACAGTATATTATACATGACGATCCCGAACACAAAACTATAATCACACAAAGAATATCTCAGCATATAATGAGTGTACCAATTTGTGGAATGTAAAGGACATGCATTTTTATGCTGTAATGTTCTATGGAAGACCTGCTCTGTCAGAATATATGTACAAGTTTGTGGAATGATGTAAAGGACATGCATTTTTATGATGTAATGTTCTATGGAAGACCTGCTCTGTCAGAATATATATATATATATATATATATACTTTTGAACTGGAAAAACTTCTTAATATGATTGAATAAGAAACATATTTCTTCAGTTAATTAAAAGATATTACATGTTAGGTCAAATATATGATAATCCCATTACAATGTACACGACCAAACTTCAGTATTGTACTAAACATTTGAGTATTTATACCATTTTTGCTATTTCTGAATATAAAGATCACAAATACAAAAGTATTATTATTTAGGGTGTCCAGAAGACAATATACAAGTCTGACTATAAAACACGGACTTCTGGAAATCAAGAGGTTGGATCAGGTGCTGTGATAGAGTAAACATCACTGAGGTTTCCATAACTACTTATAATTGTTTACATTTAATATATACAAATTGTTTACATTGAATATACACAAATGTCAGAACCGAGTTGATTTGGAGACTTCGGAGTTACATATTGATCACGAATTGTTACTTTAGAACTCAGACTTCTCCGTGATTTTTGTGAGTTCCAGTCCTCGGGTATGTCGTACTTAAACGTCCACATTGAATGACTTTCATTTCATACGAGTCATCGACATAACCGCTTAATTTTCCAGTTGCGATTGAACAACCTCCCTGAATTATTTGAAGATCGACAAAAGTAGTAAATGTTGAATATGAATTTAAAGGTGAACTTTCAAGGATTATCTCGTGTTAGCTAAATACAATTTAATCTGCCTTAGTGATCCACTGAACTAAGATACTACCTGTCTTATGTGGCCTTGATGTGTGGCTCCCAATGTATATTAATATATATTTGTTAACCTGAATTAAGAGACCACCTGTCATATGTGATCCTTTTTTGCTTCTTCCCGTGGATGGTCCCTTAAAACAGGTTTGACTGTACATGTATAGTGAAACCTGTATATAGGTGCCACCAAAGGGACCAGAAAATATTGACCTTTATGTGCAGGTGGCCCTTATACACAGGTTCAATTTAGTTGAAGTATACAGTCAAGGGACTTGAAAAAAATTGGCCTTTTAAACAGGTAATCCTTATATAGAGGTGGCCATTGTAGCAGGATTTACTGTATATTATTTTTGCTTAAACTTGCGAAAGTAAGCTGGTTTTGAATAGTGTTTTACGCCACACTAAACAATTTTTCAGTTATATAATGGCTACCAATTTTAATGATGGAAGAGAAAACCCGGTTACAATATACCCGTGAAGAGTCCACCGGCTATCCACCAGTAAACCGGCAAACTTTCTCACAAAATCAGTATAGGTTCCAGCGGGACCCGCACCTGCGCTGATTTTGAAATTTGAATTTTGAATAGTGTTCAACGCTATACTGAACAATTTTTTCCAGCTATATGGTGGTAGCCAGCTTTTAATGGCGGATGAGAAAACCCAGTTACAATATACCCGGGAAGAGATCACTGGCCTTTAGCAAGTAAAATGGCAACCTTCCTTATAAAAATCAAAGTGCGATGCTCTAACCATTCCCTCTGCAAAAGATCAATACTTTGGTATCTGTGATTTAATATGTAAATATATACTTCTATGACATTATTTTAAAGGGACATTAGCTGAGTTTACAAAAAAAAAGTTATTTCGATTTTCTCTACTTTTCCTTCCTGTATTTGATGTAAGTTATACACAGACACAAAAAGTCTTGTATTCCTATATATTTTGTGAGAATAAGTTCAGATCAATGTGCTTTTCATTTACAAATACTAAATTTGAGTTACTCAATTGCAAGTGAAAAAGTACCAAACCTGGCTTTCACAGGCAATTTTTCACAAAATATATAGGAATTTAAGAATTGTTATGCCTGTGTGTGTGTGTCTCTCTCTCTCTCTCTCTCTCTCTCTCTCTCTCTCTCTCTCTCTCTCTCTATTTTTTGTTACTGTACATCAATCTAAGAAGTAAAACGAAAAAAAAAAAACAATTTTAAAAAGAAACCACACAGCTAATGCCCCCTTTTAAAAACCTGTTTTCTTGTCAATATATAATATATTAGAAAACGGAGTACTCAATAAATCAACGCAGGATAAAAACTCTGTATCTGCATTCTGAGATGTATCTGAAGCAGAGCACATACATCACGGCCCTTTATTATTTTAAATGAGGACAAACCAATCTGGTTGACTAACTTTACATGTCTTAAATTTTAGTAATGATACATTTGTATCGCCTTTTTTGTAACTTGAATACGGAAGAGTACAAAGTGATACATTTAGATAAACTACTATATTGATATAAAACACAGCTATCAAGTCAATCATTTATACATTAATTGAAAATAATTATTTTAAATTGGAATATTGTACAGCAAGTATTGCTGATTGATATTAAGGAGTTGTTTATAAAAAAGGAGAAAAGTAATTGATTTACAAAAATATTGAGGAGTTGTTGATAAAAAAAGAAAAAAGTGATTGATTTACGAAATTCTAAGAAAAGTGATAAAATAAAAATGAAGTAAGATGGAGATAAAGTGATATCCTTTTTACACTTCTGACGCATCAATGTTTTATATTTCAATTCTAGATCTTGGTTATATATATATATATATATATATATATATATATATAATATATATATATATATATATATATATATATATATATATATATATATATATATACTGCCACTAGACAACAAGAAGCAATTTATAATATCTTTGAAATGTGGCAATATGTATATTATAAACATAATACCAAAGTTATAATGCTCAAGACGACATCGTTTCTGTCAATTAGACTTCCTCAGTTGAGCTCCAATTTGAAAAGTATGTGTTTTTTCTAAAGATAAAGTGGTATCATACAAGGCCAAATAATATATCTAAAAGTATAGCCGGAATCCGTCTAAGAGTAACCACTGTAAAAAAAAAAAAAAAAAAAAAAAGTGACTATCTTAGCTTTAGAAAATTTTCGAATTTAAATGGTGTTAACAGTGCCAAATATTACTTTAGTATAAGATGAACAGCTGGTACCGAAATACCAGGTACTAGGTTTATGTATACCCTCGGGGACTCAAACGGTCCACCAGCAGTGGCAACGACCTAGTGGTTATAAATATTATAAACATAATACCAAAGTTATAATGCTCAAGACGACATCGTTTCTGTCAATTAGACTTCCTCAGTTGAGCTCCAATTTGAAAAGTATGTGTTTTTTCTAAAGATAAAGTGGTATCATACAAGGCCAAATAATATATCTAAAAGTATAGCCGGAATCCGTCTAAGAGTAACCACTGTAAAAAAAAAAAAAAAAAGTGACTATCTTAGCTTTAGAAAATTTTCGAATTTAAATGGTGTTAACAGTGCCAAATATTACTTTAGTATAAGATGAACAGCTGGTACCGAAATACCAGGTACTAGGTTTATGTATACCCTCGGGGACTCAAACGGTCCACCAGCAGTGGCAACGACCTAGTGGTTATAAATATTATAAACATAATACCAAAGTTATAATGCTCAAGACGACATCGTTTCTGTCAATTAGACTTCCTCAGTTGAGCTCCAATTTGAAAAGTACGTGTTTTTTCTAAAGATAAAGTGGTATCATATATGGTGGCTTAGTGCAGGATGTTTGTCTCGAACAGGGAGGGACCAAGACCTGAGAGGTTTAACAGATAAACGTGAAACATTTCAAATAGTTCCATTTCTTTGTTTTGGTGTGTTTAACGTCTTTCCAGGAACTTCTACAATTACAGATGCGCTCCAAATATAGTTGAGTGGTACATAAACCTTGACCTGTGGTATCATGCAATTATTGACTTTTTGGAGGTGAATACAATACTTTGTCTACCCGAGAAGAGAATATTCAACAAATCAAATTTTTATAGAGAATATTGGCAACTTTATAATGATAAGTGCCCGATTCACATGATATGGCGGGGCGGAGAAAACTTTTGATGATCATACGGATGATTCTACTCACTTTTTGGTTATGACAAGCTGCACGGGACACATGTTTTATTCCTCACTGGATACTCTCTCATGTATGGTGATAAGTAGGAACGATTACTCTACTAAGTTTAATTTGAATGTTATGCTTTATCACCTAAAATTTAATCTCTTCCAGGTCAAGAAAGGGTTCACAAGACTCCACCCGCCAGGTTATATGGATTGTACTATAGCAGGATATGCCGAACGCAATATGAAAGCTGCATTTTGATTTAACGAAAGATACGTGATTTTCATTTCTTACGGAAATGCCTGGATATTACAGTCACTACTTGACGAAGATGATGGGTGTAGCCCGTTATCAAGAAGCGATTCCGTGATCTTCTCCTTTCTAGTCTATCGGTCTGAACGACTTAGCCAATAGGGAACTTTCGAGTTAGCCAAATACTTGATTCTTGAAATATGTTCCTCAGCGTTATTTCCGCTTACCGTAATATACAGATAGTCCCGATAGTGCAACTGGTAAGGAATTGCTAGTGTTCGGAACAACCTTGGTTCAATTCCCAATCTGTCCGCACATTTTCCCCGCCTGCTACTGTATTTCAGTAATTTGGCGTTCAACTAAATAACCCACCGTGCAATGTTTAGTAGTCTCTAGCATTTCTTTACATAAAAGAATGTTAATGCGCTAAAACATAAGGATATTCCTCATAGGTTACAAACGTTGCGAAGATAAATATGAAAACCGGAAGAACATACGAGGAACAAAATCGAAAAGGCGGAATAAATCCAGAATCATACAGGTAACTCGGGCTAATTCAAATCGAATCAATACGCCGATTCCAAAATACAGCGCACTGATTATGTGACTGAGAAAATTAAGGGCAAATTTGTCGCAGTAAATACAAAGCAAACCATGGGGAGATGAAATCAGGAGAAATAAAAAAAACAAGTGCTGATGTGGTGTCATGTTGTGAACCGGATTACAGAGAAAGCAATAAGCCAGATAAATTTCCATGGATGGATGATATTTCATTTAAACAATTTCCCAATAAAAAATGAACCGTGTTTAGGTCTATGATACGCCGTTACCGACACTGATGTACACTTTGAGTCAAACCAAAGATATTTTACGATATAGGAAAATGTTTGTGAGCTGCAGGAACGTTTGTGTTACTCTGAACTTTATCATTTTGTCACGTGGTGATGAAAGTCACATGACAGAGAGAGGTCTATCAGGGGATCTCAGAAACGACGTATTAGTCATTGTTATGAAATAAAACGTTCGGCAACGGATGTGGAAGTTACTATTTTTTGTGATGACACATACATTTGAGGTCCCATGCAATGTACAGTGTGATACGTAAATAAACGGCAAATTCTTATTCAAAATTCTAAGCATATTGTAATTAATCAAACGCCATCTATATCAAGTGAAGTCTTTATAAATGAATTAATAAATGGAGTCTGTGTAACATCTTAACATGACAAATGCTTCAGAGATTTTTATCAGTTATCTTTAGGATATGTAGTAATATCAGGAATCGATTCTTATCAAAAGATATGTGCATTTCATCTTTTGGAGTATTGAAACAATTGACGAAATGACGCAAAACAAACTAACAATTACAAATTTTGACCTCAAGGCATCACGCGTTTAAGTTAGATAAAAAGCAAATAATATAGTTGGTGATGAAAGAACTATGTCCAGATAATCAGTTGATGACCTAATTCCGTTGATAATTTTCTTTTGATATGACAGAGAATCATGACACCTTCGGGCTTCCGTAGAATCGTGTAGATATGTTGCAGATGAAAAATATAACAATTGATAAATGTGTCAGTATTGCATGAATTGAAACATAGAACATTGGTGATGACAGTAAAAGCAAATACATTTTCCAAGTTTTACATTGTTATGCAGACTTTGTCATTTACATAAAAGGATACACACAGAGATCACTCTGGTATCTGCATACTTCTAAGATATATCATGACAGCGACTAGACCACTTTTTCTTTTGGAAATTCGGAAATATACATTTATATCAAATCTGAGCTCAACTGACGAAGTGTTCTTGACAAGAACGAGAGTCGAAAGCATTTGTGTTGGCCTCTTTTGTAAAACTATAACTTTGGTATTGTTAATAATGAATTTAAATAATATGTATTTACATTAGATTAGTTCGTCAACTACTTTACACTACAGCGACAGCAGGTGCTCGAAAACACATTTTATAACGTACCAAACCATAAAAACCATAAATGTTACTTTGTTCTTTAACACGGAATAATCAAGTCAATAGTTCCTTATTTACAAATCTCATTGTCGCTGGTATAAATTGTTTACACTTTACTAGTTTCTATTATACTACAGTAACAGTTTGCGATTTTCTGACATACGTTTCAGTGAATGTGATTTTGTTTTTGTTCATTTGATATCTATTCGAATTTTATATATTTGTTTGTTTTAATGATATTAACGCCAAGTGCTATAATTTTTTACGATGAAGTAGAAAATCCTGTCACTGGCGTGCCTAGATAAGGACTACTAGCCTACCGGAAGTAAACTTTCAAACATCAATTCAAGTGGGGTTCGAATCTACATGTGAAAGTGTACGTAATAGGGAACTTTCGAGTTAGCCCAGATTAACGTTATGATTCTGTATTTATTCGCGCCTTCTCGATTTTGTTCCTCATATGTTCTTTCATTTTTCGGTTTTCATATTTACCTTCGCTACGTATGTAAAGTAAATGGAAATACATGTATTTTTACCACATTAAATTTATTTTGTATAAAGAAACCCAAGAGACATATTACAGTAGGTTATTTAGTTGAACGCCAAATTACTGAAATGTATCAGACAGAAAAAAATGTGGTGACAGACCGGGAATCGAACCCAGAACCTTCTTAACACTTTTACCAATTGTCTAGAATCACGCAACTGGCGATAATAAAAGCAGGATTATAACGGTAATCCGGGCTAACTCGAAGGTTCCCTATTGAGAGTGTGTTGCTTCAATTACTCGACCACCACTGACGTTTAATGTTTATGCCTTTTCAAATAGCTTTTATCAGCTGAGATAACTCCGAAGTTATATGATATAGATTTACTGTTTACGTTACTTAATGTAGAAATGTTTATATGATACTACATCTACTTAATCTTTTCAACCCTACAGATCATAATAGACTGGTCTAAAACAATAGAAGAGATCATATCATTTAGATATCCAGGGGTGAAAGGGTTAAAAGAACATGAATTAAAGCTTCTATTCATGTGTGTATAGTGTTTACACGAAAACACATAAAGCCATCGGTGGTGGTCCAGTGATAGAGCGTTCAACTCGCAAGTGGGAGGCCCCGGGTCCGAGTTCTGGTAACGGTTAAGACCAAAATCTTTAAAATGTTAGTGACTGTTCCTTCGACAAACGCTCGGCATACGAAGTGAAAGTCACGAGTCTTTCGGATGAGACTTAAACCCGAGGTCCCGAACCATGGAAGACATGGCACTTTAAAAAAAATCCCTCACTGCACACTTTTGTGGCCTCTAAAGCTAGCGACATCTCCATATAAATAACATAAACATTATACTAAAGTCATAATGCTCAACGGGGAAAAAATCACCCCCCCCAAAAAAAAAAAAAACCAACAAAAACAAACAAACTAACAACCAAACGAACACATAAAGGCGTCATCAATGTATGCTGCTGTAGGTCTTTTTCAACCGTATGGATATTGATAAGGGATTGAATTCTAAAATCATGCAACGAACGCGATTTTTCTACAAATAACCTTCAAATGCTCTAACTGTTTTTCATTAGCCAAGATTTGATATCATCTGGCATCGACAATAGCCCGTAAGCTATTTGTTATACAAATTATACAAAAGGTTGGCCGTGTTTATCGTTAATGGCTCTATGTTTCGTAAGAGCTACAAACGTTTTATAGCAGCGCTTTACAAGAATACGATATCGCTAATATGCATATTCTTTTTTTATGAAAACAGAAATGCTGTACATTTGAAGATTATTAATTCTTCACCAAACGAAGTTAAATTTGTTTGATTCGCGTAGACATGGCTTTTTCTTTATAAAACATCAAACACCTAATTAATGAAGGTGTGAATCTCTAAAGACATGTTCGTATGTTAACACCGGAGAAATGAGACAGTAATGAATGTGTACCCGCAATTGATTTTCATTCATGTATACTTAATTTTTCAACGGGTTCAAAGCCTGGATTAAAAAAACATGTCTTCCTAGAACAGCTTTTTATTCACCCAGTGACTTTACTAGCCAATTGTAGTTGTTATCAAGACGTACATTGCAAAAAGGGTAAGTTTAATGAGTTCGCAGTGTAAATGAAATTCAAATCTTCGCCTAATGATGGGTTAAAGTCACATTCCGGGGAATTTACATTTTGTACAGACATCCATTCCTAACAGAAGGAAAATAAAACAAATCGTCGTTTTGATGGTAGTTACTAAAGAAATTCCATTAGAAATCTGAAATTTCCTTCGGTACGCGAGACATGGTAAGCGTCAAAAGATGCGATACTCCATATAAGGAAAACCTTTAGTCACTGATTGGCTGACAATCTGAAGAGTACTAATATTTCCTTATATGGAATAACACTTCTTTTGATCACTTTACAGCCAGCCAATCAACAATCGTATAAGATTTTCTTACGAATTCATAATGGAATTTGGAATTCAGCTATGCCATGACCTAATTTGATGCCGGCGGATTAATGAAGATTATAAATCAGATTATCAACATTCCAAATTTCAGGCGACAGGAAATATATAGTTAAACAGATCTATATGTTGCAGTGAAAATGTCATCGCATTTTTCTTCGATGAAACCTGATTTTACCAAAAAGTAAGCTAAAATTGGGACAGAATTTTGGCCTAATGTATGTCCTGTTCAACAAGTTTAATCGCAGCAACATAACGTAATGTAAGCTTTATGTAGATTTGTACATGATGTACTGGTTCTTGATTAATAGGCTATTTATCACAAAATTTATCTTTTTTTTTCAGGCAACCTCGTTTTCGATATAGCCTCATTACCATAATATTTTATGAGTTTATAATTAGATCTGCGTGCTGGGTGTTTCCAGCAATTAATTAACTAATTAATTTGTATAGAACTTTAAAAAGTGACGTAAGAATATGCAATTAAACATTAACAAAAGTTTAATTATGAACAACACTCCCCGGAAATATGACTTTAAACCACAAATTAACGAATGATAGTTTTATTGGCGAATTTTTATATTAGCCATATATATATACACCTAGCATCGCATCCAAGCTATTCAATTATAAACAGGTTTTGCAGTGCCTAGACTCAACCATCTTCTACATAACACTGTCACATGTTCATGTGCTTCATCTCCTTTCAAATACAATCCTACCGGGCATGTCATCACCGGCGACGTTTCTATTGTGGAAAATGAAAGCCTCAAAAATCTTATTTTAAGGGGCCCTAAATACCGGGAAGCCCGTTCCTTTAATTGGCGTCAGAATTTCAGCTTAGTCATGGATTCTGTCGAAGATTATGCCAGACGATGGGCCAAACATGAAGACGTAGAACCAGACACTTTGTCTGAATGGCTGAAAGCCATACGATGGTTGATAAAATGTCGTGTTCGAAAACTTAAAGGGACTATGAAAACACGTTATCCCTCTGTATTTAGTGATCCAGAAGTAGTAACTGAACTGGATAGATTACATGACCAATATGTACTGGTACCAGCAGACAAAGCCTCAAATAATATAGTTTTTATTTGTAAGGCACATTACTATAATTGTTTATTAGAAGAACTTGGGTTTAATACGAATTCTGGAAATCCTACATACACACGTAGCTCACTTTCAAAGGACGAGATCCTTCAAAATCACGTGTCCGTATTACGCTCATTTGATATACCTACAACGGATACCAATTTCGAGCTACCACATTTATATTGGATACCTAAACTTCATAAAACCGCATATAAGCAAAGATACATAGCAGGATCCAGCAAATGTTCTACCAAACCTTTATCTTTACTCCTTACCAAGATATTGACAGCCGTTAAGGAGAAACTTCAACAATACTGTACAGTTGCTTATTCCAGAAGCGGTGTAAATCAGATGTGGATACTTAAAAATTCTAAACAGCTTTTAGAAAATTTGAAGGCACACAATTTTTCTCGAATTCACAGTATCAAAACTTATGACTTTTCTACTCTTTACACAACTATTCCACATAAAAAATTAAAAGAAAGACTTTTTAGCATCATAGACAACTGTTTTTTTCACTAAAGGTGGTACCCGAAAATTTAAATATCTAGTGATTGGCTATCAGGATACTTATTTCTTCAAACACCACTCTGATTCTACACATAAATACACTGAAGTTGATATAAAAAACATGCTGGAATTTCTAATAGATAATATATTTGTAATGTTGGGAGACGTTGTCTTTCAACAAACTGTCGGCATTCCTATGGGAACCAATTGTGCCCCTTTATTGGCCGACCTGTTCCTTTATTCATACGAAGCAGACTTCATTCAGAAACTGCTGAATCAAAAGAAGAAAAAGTTAGCGGTGTCCTTTAATTTGACATTTAGATATATCGACGATGTTTTGTCAATTAATAATGACAATTTTCATACATATGTCAATGCGATACATCCCAGCGAACTAGAAATTAAAGATACAACAGAATCAAGCACACACGCTTCATACTTAGACATTTTACTTACTATAAACACAGACGGGGAATTAGCAACTAAGCTATACGACAAACGCGACGATTTCGGCTTTCCCATCGTAAATTTTCCACATTTAAGCAGTAATATCCCTCAGTCACCCGCATATGGAGTTTATATTTCACAAATGATCCGATATGCCAGGGCGTGGACAACATATGAAGATTTCATATACAGAGGTAAACTACTCACTGACAAATTATTGACACAGGGATATCGATAACCGCGTTTAATCAACATTCCGAAAATTTTACGGTCGGTATAATAGTCTTGTTTGCGACTACTCTGTTTCACTAAGTGAAATGTTGAGTTGCCTTTTCGTTGGCGGTTGTTGAGACGTCTGTACCAATTGTGACGAGGATACACTCCTCACGTATTTCATTGGACTTGACTGTGGACTCACGGCGGGTGTGACCGGTCGACAGAGGATGCTTACTCCTCCATGGCACCTGATCCCACCTCTTGGTTTCCAGAGGTCCGTGTTTGTCCATTTATACAGGAGTTGTATCTATGTCATGGACATTCTATTGATTTATACTTTGGTATCTGAGATTTTTTGTATATTTCTTTATCACAATCATATAGTGAATAATCCCGGCATGCAAGTATCCGTTCAACGTACGATAGTCTATTACGAGACACATTACCAACTAAAAGAGCTGGGCTGGCTCAGTCAGTAGCGCGCTCGACTTTTGATCGTGAGGTCGTGAGTTCGAGTCCACCCGGCGGCAGGTCGGATACCTGTCCTTCGGATGAGACAATAAAAACCGAGGTCCCGTGTTACAGTTAGTGTTGGCATATTAAAGAACCTTCACCGCTCAATGACCGTAAAGCATAGACCAAAATTTGAAGCCCTTCACCGGCATTTCGTGACGTCTCCATATGAGTGAAAGATTCTTGAGTGGGGCGTTAAACAACAATAAACAAACAAACAAACAACAAACTAAAACTTGGGTTCATGAATATTTTCATGTTATACTTGTGCTAGATATGTTACAGTTACTTTTGTTATAACAGTCAATTGATGAAAATACAATAGTCATTTTAGATGGGAGACAAGAAAAAGAAATATGTCGCAACGCAAGGTACTTTTGCGAGAGACTTCAATACAATATAAGTAACTTTTTATCATGTAAAATGAGGGTGCACTTTTCCTCACTAAAACAAGGTTTCTATTAATCCATGGTTTATGATATAAAATGAATAACTTTATCACATATCATGAAATTGTTTGTGTTTTTATATTTCCTCGCCAAAGTGCTGGGTAAAAGAAATATTATTCAGTGAATGTCAGTTGATAGGGATACCATTAATTCATTAATCCCAATACGTACTTAGTTTATGACTGGATATTTTGTCAAAAGACTTTAAGGGATAATTCATGTTTCAGAAATACCATTAGACAAATATTTAACGAATTTTGAGTAGTTTTAAACTCATCCATTTACAGGAAAACCACCCAACGCGAACAAGATATGGCATATAATAAAACAGCTGCCAATTGGTCTCTTGAGATCTGAGGTTGTCTTACAATCATGAATTTTAGATGTCTGCTGAGCTAACTTATTTCAGAAATACAAAATACGGCGCAATATAGCCCATCAAGATAAACCCTCAATCAGTCATGGAAATTTGATTATATCAAAATTTGATATAGATCGAGCAGATTACAGTAAAACATAGGATTTGAATGTTACCGCAGTTTCTCTTTAAGAACATAGATTGATATTAGTCTATCAATTATATCCTGGTTGTCAATTTCAGATATAAGTAAACGCTCTTGAGCGTCGATCATTACTCTCAGAACTGTGTGATAGCGATTACTTAACTTAAATCATTTGATCGCAAGTCCTACTTGATGCACGTAATATATTACAGATTGCGTTTGCAGAATTTGATTTATTTTAATTCTATTCCCAATCTGTCGCATATCTGAACGAAACAGCAACGAGTAAAAAGGAATAATAAAAAAAAAACCCAAAACAAAAAAACAAAACGGGAAAATTAGTACCTGTGCAAATAAAGTCCTATATAGTTTCCCAGTCACTACAGTATCCAGCTTATTAGTCATTTTGTTACCCTTGAACTTATTCAAATATATATATATATATATATATATATATATATATATATATATATATATATATATATATATATATATATATATATATATATATATATATTTCAAAGTTTTGTCAATTTTGATTAATATCAATTTTGACCTGTAACAAATAAATAAACCACCAAACCTCCAAATAAATTGATCAACAATTAGAATTTTCATGATTTGAATACAGTAGAATCAGAAAATTATGTTTGGTTTTAATTTCGTTTATTTTGCTTTTTTATCAACGAAAATTAAACAATGATGATATCTACTTAAATTACACCTAGTGATACCAATAGGTTTCATTACAAACATGTTTTTGATTCAACGAAATTTAAAGACAACATATTTGTTTTCTTTTTAAAACAACAAAAAATTAACCACACGATATTTCTGATTTCACAGTATATAATTGACAATATATATTCAAACATATATTATTATTTTCAGTAAACTATCAAACGGTTGACTTCATGGAATTCTAACACCCCTAACATGATAATGTGAATATGTACATTTGTCATATAACATGCTGAAATAACATTTAAAACATATGGATATCATTAATATAATACACCTAAACATTATCACGTTTTCTGCCATTTAACCTCACGTCAGTAAAACCATAAGAATTATATCATATTCTCAGCAAAATCCTTGGAATGTCGTAATAAATATTTTGAAAACGTTACAATGAACTTGAATCTACAGCTCTTAAATACATACAGAGAACTTTGAAATCATTGGATGTATCTACCACAAGCTGTTTAAACCTGTATTGCATGTCCGACAGACGATAATTATTTTGAGCAAAAGTTCATTTACTGTAAAATGTCAACCCCTTTAAATTTCGTTGTCCTAAAATTTTTCGCTACTTCAATTTTGCATTTTTCGCCGTTCGTAATTTACGCAATTTTATATTTGTAAAACGGAAACGATTCTGGAATATATTTTCACTACCTTTAAATTTCGTGAGTTTTTATCTCTCGTGAATTTCGCGAAGAAAAAGGGCGCTCGAAAATTAAGGGCTCTACAGTAGAAAAATCAATGTCTTTATAAATAAAATTTCTTTCGTCCATTATACCATCACATCTTTAACTGAAATCCAATAGTTGTGAATTCGTGATTATCATACAGACGATTCTATTCATTTTACGGTTACGGCAGGTTTCACGGGAAATGCATTTTTCCATGGTGTTAAGTATAATATATTTCTCAGGTCAGTGTAATTTTAAATGTCGTTAAACTGTATTACCTTACTTTTAAACTCGTCTAATTGAGGAAACGGTTCAGAAGCTCCAACCCGCCAGAATATATGAAATTGATTAACTTTGTTGTATGTTCACGTGCTTTTATCCCTTTTAACAAAGTACCACTTCGGGCATGTGTTCAGCAGGGAATTCACTATCGTTTCAAATGAAAATTTAAGGAAGCCCAATGTTGTATTCACATTTCATGTGATATATACATGTATTATATGGTGATATTTTGACAAACATAAAACATTGGTTTATTTTTGCTATTATCTACTTTTTTGTGCGCATTAAAACTCAATCTCATGCTGCTACTATAGTATGCATCCTCAGAAAATTCGTCTATTTCCCTTCGAACTCGTCAAAACAGGAATCCATATATCAATCAGTTATTGATTTATTGCCACTCAATTCATTGGCATTCTTACACTAACGCCACATTGTTCAAAGAACCTTTTACCTGTTATATAACATTCTCTTTATAACGCCATATTCATTTTCGTCAGTCGACATTCTTTTTTTTTAGAACAAATGTCTATTTCAAAGTGTCAGTTATCTCGATATACCGATCTAGGTGATCATGGTCAGTGAAGCGGCTAATTTGGTCGCTATAGCTAGATAACCAGTGTAAATTCGGGCAGCGGCAACGAAAGAATTAAATAAGCAAGATAATTGTTTAATATGAGTTGTTGATCAGATACATCTATGATATCAAAGAACAGTAACTCTCGGAATATGAACTGTTGATCAGATACATCTATGATATCAAAGAACAGTAACTCTCGGAATATGAACTGTTGATCAGATACATCTATGATATAAAAGAACAGTAACTCTCGGAATATGAACTGTTGATCAGATACATCTATGATATCAAAGAACAGTAACTCTCGGAAATTCAGTTCATGAACAAACTCAATATACCGTCATAAATTTTAAAATAATAAAAGGTGCTGGTTTATCGATAATTGATTGTATTTTAATGGTTATGAAGTGCATACGCTCAAAAGACTTGAAAGTGAGATGCAATCTTCAGTCAATTTACCATATTTTTGTGCATTAATTGATCAAAACCCATTTGATATAAATATATCAGTTGTTTTTAGGGTGCCGACAGTTACGCTACTCTCAAATACTTAGCCATTGCTGGTGGACCGTTCGAGTCCACGAGGATATACATAAACCCATAAACTGGTATTTCGGTACCAGCCGATTATTTTATACTAATGTAATATATCGTTCGGTAGCACTATTTAAAAATTCTAAATATCTCAAAAATAAGATATTCATTTTACATTATCATTTGTCCTTGCATGATACCACTTTGCCTTTCGGAGATATACATTTATATTCGATTCCAGCTATACTGGTGGAGCCTTGATGATGTAGGCTCTCGTCTTGGGCGTATGCTTTGGCCTTTTTGGAAAAACTATGACTTTGATATAGTTAATAATATTCAGATGTCTTTAAAATTTGCATAACTTCCATCTGAAAAGAAATGAATGATTTATTGTATATAGTCAACTTGTCTATAATGGCAACTCAACATAACAGGCAAAAGTAGTCGTTGTAGACAGTGACCTTTATAAAGAGGTTATTTATTATAAAAAAAGTTAACAAAGTTATGTTTGAGTGGCCTTTATAGGCAGGTGCCCTTTATACAGGGGTGGCTTTTAATACAAATTTGAATGTATATGTAACTATTGAAGATACAATCTTACGAGCCTTGCTTTGTTGTGTACTGTATTAATTGAATTTTTATTTGAAATTGATTTGAATTTATTTTTGTTATCGATATTGAGATTGATTTATTAAGATGACATAATCTGTGTAGCGGAACTTGATTAAGAAGGTTAAAAAACAGTGTTGTTTTCTTTCTTTTCCAAGTGAGAATCCTCGGGTGAAATATAATAATGCTAATAGAACTATTCGGCGAGAAAAGGAGCAACTTTTGTTCCCATTGTAAAATCGATTGTGAAACAATTCCATTGGCTGTCAATATGACAAGAGTTCCGATATTCATTTAAGTGCAATTCCACTCTGTTCTTCTGGGTGAGTCAGCACGTACATCAATGGATAACTGACTGTAAGGCTAATCAAATAACTAACTAATTCATAAACTTAATAATTAACTACACAAGATAAATGGATAAAAGCGATGTTCGATCTCGCATTCATTCGCTACATGAAGTTTATTGAAGTAATTCGCTACACAATTAAATAAAAAAAGGAAACAAAGCTTCATTGATTTAAAAAGATATAAAATAATTTGTTTCTCAAAACTTAATTAGTTCAGGTGAAAACAGTAAACATTAAGCATGTTAACATTCAAGATTATAAAGTCACATGCCAAGTCGGCAACATTGTAATGAATTAGATTGTTATTATTTACGTATCTATGAGTCAATCTGTTTCATTTTGTTTCATTGCGATTTTACACAATCATTCTTCTAAGCATACAAAGAGCTGAAGATAAACTGCAAACGTTTTCAACCTGTTTGGTGGTATTACCATTTACCAATGCATTTTTTTCTTTTCTTTCAAATGCCACCTGATCCAAGATTTAGACCTTTTTAGACTTAATTCATTCCATTCAGTTTGACGAAATGTTTACCGTGAAAGGTTTGGATACTAAAGAACTCATTGACAATTATATTCATAAAACTTTGAAAGCAGAAAAAGTCATTTCTCTACGATATGGAGTCTTTGATATTCTTTTAAGTGGAGTTTTGATTCGGAAACGACCATTAATTTGGTCTTTTTATTACAATACTTTTAATGAATCAAAAGAAAGTTTAAAATGATCAAAAACAAGCATAGTAAAGATAAAAAAATATATGACGCATTTTAAATGTAAATTGCCATTCTGCTGACGTATCAGGAGTGTGGATACAATGGCTCCAACAAATGCTTAATTGAATTTGTTTTTTTTTAATAACAGGTGCAGAAGAATGAAATCAAAGTGATTTTTTTCGTTACTTAACCATGTTTTCCAATACAATTACAGAATATTCATTTTATCCGCTAACAAAAACATGAAAGCAAATTACCGTAAATGAAGCTTAAAGAGTTATGGCGATATAAAATGTTTGAGATTCCAATATTCAAAATGTTTTGAATCTTTTCTGAAAATGCAAGATACTGCATATTTTGTTTGTTGACTTATTTAGTGATCAGACAAGTTTTCAAAGGACAATTGTTGTTTTGTTATAATGTTGTTTTACATTTCCGAACACCTGGTCCCATTCCGCTTCGGATTCGCAATTGCTCTTCGCGTTGAGACCGTTGTTATATCAAATCTGTCGTATTCTAATGGACTTGGAGTATCGGATAACCAGTGTACTTCTTAATTATACTTTTTACATGTTTGCCAAGTATTTTTTAAAAACATTTATGGAAGTAGGTGAAGTGCTACAAATTTTAACTGTATTATGGACTGGTGCCAGTTAAATGAGGATTCTTTAATGTGTCACAGTGACACGGTTTCAAGTTTCATCCAACTTTTACTTCCCAAGCCCCGCGCATGACTAAAGAATAGTCATTACAAATGGCCATGGTCAAATTCTTAGGTACGACTCGGTACAATAAATCGATTCTGGAACACTCCGCTTGCAAGTCGAGCGCTCTACCACTAATCCACCGCTAGCGGTCGCATAAGGATTCAAATTAAGGATCATAATGCACATGTGATTGAAGTATAAATCCATGTCAAATCCTAACAAGGATTTCTGAACGGAAAACATGAGACGCTGACGTTTTAATCAGTAAGGTTTCTGGTTTTACATACTGCATAGACTATTTCATGATCCTACAAATTTCACCTGCGCACTAGCAGTTCCGGACGGCATCAAAATTTTCAGTACCAAGACAAATCCTACCCACTGAAAGACAGACAAACCATACCCTGTGTATGATTTGTATTTCATTGGTACGATTTGCTTTAGATACGAAACTCCTTGATGCCGTCCGGACGTTTTAGAGCGCAATTGAAATTCGTAGGACCGCAGTTATCGTAAAAAGGTCTATATGGCCGAAAGTGAGTCATCAAAATATCTGACGTCTCGTGTCACATGCAGACTTTATGACACTTTAAAGGCTAAAGTTTACAACTAAAGTTTTGTTTTAATGATGTCACAATTTGTTACACCATTAATGATAGTTGAAATTTGATAAGAAGATATTGCTCTCCAAAACATCATCATACCAAAGAGACATACTTTACCATTGTCAACCATTTTGATGGCTTACTTTTGATCATACAATGTACAAGAGGAAAATATTTAGATACAAACGTTTTATCCTTCTTTTGGCCTTCCAGGAAAGATTGTTTGAATGCTTCATTACACCAGACGACAAGTTAATGAAAAGAAATATACCATCTTGACTCGAGACGCAGTTCCCAGACAGATTTTATCGTACAATGTAAGAGGATAGCGATATTAGCTTGTAGGATAATCTGAGATATTGGAAGTAAATGGATGAACAAACTATCATTTTTCTTGGAATTATGACAGACGGAATAATACATGTAATGATATACTGGAAGATTATCCATTCATTGCACTGCTTTCCTTATGCAAGTTGACATTAAAAAATAGCATTATTTAATTGAAAATTCCCTCGATTTTGATTGCGAAAGAAAACACAATATATTATCACAATTTGCACAATGCCACATTTAAATCGTCCTGTCCTTTAATTTAGACACAGATTTATATTCAACGTTGACATGTAGCTTGATATAGAAAAGGAGATCGCCAGACCATTCAGAAATAATATGTTGCGGATTATCATGACGTCATAGTAGGAATGACATCATGTTTGTTGGTGTGTGATACTTTTACGAAAGGTAAACAATCTCATCACTGATGTACCGGTACATGTTCACTGACATACTTGTTCACTGACACACTTGGTCACTGACATACTTGTTCCCTGAAATATTTGTTCACTGATATACTTGTTCACTAACTGGCTTGTTAACTGACATACTTGTTCAGTGACATAATTGTTCACTAACATACTTGTTAACGGACATACTTGTTTACTGGCATACTTGGGCGCTGACATACTTGTTCATCAACATACTTGTTTACTGACATATTTGTTCACCGACATTTGTTCACTGACATATTTCTTTACTGACATATTATACCTGGGATGAAGTAGATCGAGCAATGTTTACCAAGGTGTGACGATACATGGTGATAATATATCTTCAACTTTTTAATCTCAACATGGATTTATCAAATTCAGGAAGACGGATTTAAGTACTGAAATTCCCTTATAACATTCTAAATTGTTTTTGGAATTATTACATAAAAATAAATAAATTTATTTGAAGGTTAAAATTCTATTCTTTTTTTATATTTGTTCACATGATAGTTGATCCGTTGAATAGCTAAAAATCAATTAACTGTAAGATATTGAGTAGTATAAATAAATCACCATCGAACACAAAAGATGATGTTATCAAAATTTTATTTATAAAATAAAAATCTCAGATACCAAAGTATAAATCTTCAGGATGTCCAGGATACACAAATACAATATACAAATCAGGTGAGTATTAGACAAACACTGACCTCTGGAAATTCAATGGTGGGATCAGGTGCCATGAGTGAGTAAGTATTCCCTGTTGACCGATCCACAGTGAGTCCACAGTCAAATTCAAATGAAAGTGAAGGAACAAAATGAAGTGAGAAACAAATCCTCGTCACAACTGGTACAGACGACCCAACAACCGCAATTGAACAGGTAACTCAACGTTTCATAAATGCTTATCATACCGACCGTAAAAATTGTGGAACGTTGACAATTTTCGATATCTCTGTGTCATTACCTAGTCAGTAAGTAGTTTACCTCTGTATATGAAATGTTCATATGTTGAACATGCCCTAGCACATCGGATCATTTGTGAGATATAAACCTCAACTGCAGGTGATTGCTGGATATTCTTATGAAAAATAGTATATTTGTCTAATGTTCGCCAGATTTGTATTCTAGTACTCTCTCTTGGACCCCATGACAGCCAATACTGGTCTTTTTATATAATTTAAAAAATGAACAAAATTTACATTGCGTTTTAAAGGGGCATTAGCTGTGTTTAGTAAAAAAAATTATTTCGATTTTTTTCTACTTTTACTACTTGTACCTCATGTACAATAATAAATAAAAGCTATACATAAGCATAAAAAATCTTATATCCCTATATATTTTGTGAAAATAAGGTCAGGTCCAGTGTTCGTATTCATATACAAACAGTAAGGTTTAGTTAATCAGTTGCAATTGAAAGAGTGCAAAACTTGGTTTTCTTGAGCAATTGTCACAAAATATATAGGAATTTAAGAATTTTTATGCCTGTGTACATCCCTTTTTTGTTATTGTATATCATCGAAGTACAAAAATGGGAAGCAAATGTTTGAATAATAAAACACAGCTGATGCCCCTTTAAAGATAGATGTCAACTTGGACACTTAACCGGTATAAAACTCAACAGAGCATCCATTTCAGATGAATTCTAAAGTACATAATGAACAATTTACTGCACATTCAGATAAATTGGAGATCAAAGATGCAGTTCGTTTCTATAATTTCATACAAAAATCAATAATTATTTCTTTATGGTGTATGTGTTTTTCAATAATTTCATAACCGACAAATAATTCAAATTATCTTGTTTCATTAATTCGAAAAAATGAAGTATGAAATTCGCTAGTTTCCACTCTTTGCGTGAAATCATCATTCACGTGTACCATTATAACTAAGTTACGCTTGTTCTAGCTGTCACAATATACCTAGAGTAATACGTGCAACATACACTGGAAATTGGTCTTTTGAATCTATCAACATATTGCAAATTATCATATCGTTTTATATATAATATCGATGATTTCCGCAAATGTTTGTAATATTGAATGTTGCAACATATATTACATAATCACAAATACTGGAAATTGACGTCATTCAACAATGACCAAATATGTCACTTTTGAGCGTCATGTTACGATAATACGGAAGAGAATGTATCAATATACCGACAAATGACGTGAGTAATGTCAGAATAAATAGACAAAATTACACATATGTTTTATCCATATCATCAAACTGCACGCGATCGTTATAGCGGACGGACTCAAAGAGAGCGTACTCGAGTTGAATCCATCCGCTACAACGATCAAATGCAGTCTGATGATATGGATAGAAACATCTGTGTGGTTTTGTATGTATTAATGTCATTTATTTATTTATTTATCTATTTATTAAATTTAATTCCGCTTTTCAAATACGCCGTTAAATATTTTGGATGACTTGAATCCCATTTCGAAAATTAGCTCCGGCGGAAACTCTGTATCCAACAGCACTTCAATAAAGCGCTGTGTATTGCGCGGGCGTATGGAACTCTGTGTTATATATGTATAATTACACATGCATGTAATAAAATGCGATAAAACATCTCAATGACAGACAGATGATATTGTTTATGATGCATTTTAAAAATTCATTGACTTTTAATCTTGTAGCTAAGCAATTTGCTCTTATAAACATTTCACTAACAGGGACAAACCACTTACTGATACGTTGTCACAGGGATATGAATCGCGTTTCATGTCACCGTTCCGCAATATTTACGGTCGTGTTTGCAATCACTATATTTCAAATAAATGAAATTTTGAATTTTTATAGTGTTTTACGCCACATTCAACAATTTTTCAGTTACATGGCGGCGGCCACTTTTTAATGGTGGAGGAGAGAATCCGGTTACAATGTACCCGGGAAGCCACCACCGGCCTTCCGCAAGTAAACTGGCAAACTTTTTCACAAGATTCAGCTTAGGTTTCAGCGGGAGTCGAACCTGCGCTGATAGGAAGTGAGAGATTTCATGGTTTAAAGCGCGGTGCTCTAACCACTCGACCACGAAGACCCCAAATTTTGAGTTAGCTGTTCGATAATGGTTGGATCATCTTTACCATTTGTGACGAGTCATTATATTGGAGTTTGACTGTGGACTCGTGCGGGGTGTGATCTGTCAACAGGGGATATTTACTCATCCCTGACACCTGATTCCACATGTGGATTTCCAGAGGTATTTGAATATTAAATGGTGTTTTACGCCTCAAAATTGTTCAGTTATATGGTGGCGGCCAGTGTTCAATGGTGGAGGAGAAACCACCGGCCTCCCGCAAGTAAACTGGTAAACTTTCTCACAAAAAGCAGCGGAACTCGAACCTGCTCTGACAGGTTGTGAGAGAGTTCAAGGCTTAAAGTGCAATGCTTTAACCCCTCAGCCACGGAGACCCCCATTTCCAGAGGTCTTTGTGTGTCCAATCTTCGCCAGATTTATATACTTCTCATAGATTAATACTTTGTATCTTATGGTAATGATTAGACATAGATGGACATACCATAACGGTGCAGTCGAAGAGTAAGATTGAAATTGTTGATATCGGCCTAGATCTGTTTTATAATGTTGCGCTGTAATCACAAACAGACTTCGAAGCTTTTGCTATCTATAACATTATGTTGTAATTGACAAGCAGTGAGGTAAAGGTATATTTAACTGTGGGAAAATTTAACTACACCTGACAGGAATCTCACATAAAGATGATAATTTTCTACACGTTGTCTTGGGTTTACCTGTGATTTCCAGATAACAATTCAACACAGTAATATTTAAAGTTTTCAGATCTTGAAAGAAACAACTGATATCATTGCTTTCAGTAAACAAACTATGTTAACACCGGAAACAATATTTTATAAAATGTTGATACAATCATATTGCAAAACACCGTAATCAATGTACTGTGTGACATTTGAGTCATGTACACATATACATACACACACACACACACACACATACACACTGTGCATGTCATTGCCATTTCAAACTAAGTTTTATATATCAAAGAATTCAAACATCGGTGATGTTTTATTTTAGTCTGTTTTTTTTTGCTGTTTTCACTGATTATCAAAGTTAAAAAATTAGCGAATTTGAAAAAGTTATAGCTTAATTCAGAAACTTACTCACTCTACTGTGTTTCTTGTGGCTATGAATGTTCGTTTTTCTTTTTGAAAATCGGGCGTAAAAACATGTAACTCAGTGTTTAAATTACGTAACCTTGTTAGTAAAACTTGTTAGCTGCTCAGATACCTTAAAATATATGTATATCACGTCACTAGTGTGAACGCAACTCACAGGTGAAAAATTAATTACAGCAAATAAGAGATGGGTAGGCGAACATTGTAGCACACACACACACACACACACACACACACAGACACACACACACACACACACACACACACACACACACACACACACACACACAGAGATATTTATATAATGTCCCCGTTTCATTTCCCACCTCTCTTAACGCAACATTTTCCCCTTTAATTTCGTTTATAGTTTCCTTTAACCTATCCCGAAACCCTTTTATAATGCAAATGTTTTGGCTAAAGAAATGGTTGCAGTATATCGGTATTACGAAGTTTTACTGCATATGTATATATATAATACGTGTATAAATGCAGTGTTATTCTTGCTGTCTATGATACCAAGTTCATGTTATAAATCCGGAAGGCTCGTTTTTAATCAATGTATCTTATACCAGTATGGAATTTAGCCGCAAACATATTTTACTCTAAAGCACGATAATTGTGTAGTTTGCATTTGAAACATTCTGGCATCCTTTAAAACGGTGCAGATGGTATTGGCAAAATCTATAAAAAACCAAATACCTTCTTTTGCATATTGTAAAATTGCTTAAAAATTATATGAAATGCGTAAATAAACAAAATAAACATAGAAACGATTCACATATTTCTTGTAAACAAAAAAGAATAATCTCTGCAACACAGATAAAAAATATTTCAGTTGGAGAAAAATATACAAAGATAGGAATCATTTCCGATAACGTTATATATATATATAGATGCATAGTTAAATGAAAATCAAATAGAGTGTTTAAAGTATTTATCTCATTTACCCCTTAACACACATTTGGACTGACCTGAATCATTGATTTATGGAACAGTTCATTGTTTCTCTGGGGTTGATGAGTTAAGGTTATGGCCTTGTCTGACACTGTTTCTCTTTGAATCAATTCCTCTTGATAATCAGAGCGCAATTGATGAAATAATATATATCATCTTCAGCAATCATTTCGGTCTTTTTTATTTCTATAATTTTGGTATTATGTTTATTAAAACAAACCAATTAATAAGATTGTTTTATAATCAAAATGAAAAATTACCAATGGATATTCAAAAGTCCAGGTCCATTAGGATACGCCAAATTGGATAACATAACGGTCTCAACATGATGAACAATTGCAAATCCTAAACGAGGTGGGACCAGGTGTCCGGAAGGAGTCAGAGTCCCGTGTTAGCATGTTACACCAGATGCAATTCGCTTATTTCAATTTTTTACAAGTGGGCGTTTTACAATGATTCTTGATGGCAGAACTGTATAGAGTAAATAATTGAGATATTGATGGCTTTGACATCTTAAACATGGTTTCAATATTTCAAAAATGATATCGTGTTTCTCATGTTTAAGCGGGAAGTAATGTTAATTAAAATAATAGTAATAAATTCACTTCAAAGATAATTTGTGAATGAAATCGTAATCATAGATTTACATATTCACTGAACAAACATTATCTTATCATTATCGCGTCCTTCTAAGTCATCAACAGCAATATTGATTTGTAATTTTTGTCTAATGAATTCCATTAATATTCTTTATAGAGAAAGAGAATATTCAAAAATTGTGAAAAGGTGTATTAATTTATTTCAAAGCTTTTACTATCATTGTAATCATCATCATCATCATCATCATTATCATCATCAACGTCGTCGTCGTCGTCGTCGTTGTTGTTGTCAAATTATTATTTCTGTTAGTAGTATAATAATCATCATAATCATCATCATCTTATTATAATTATTAATATTATCATTAGCATGATTACCATAATCATCGTTTAACCTCATTATCATCATCGTCATCATTATCATCATCATCATCATTTCATTTTCATCCTATAACCATTTTTATTTGTATGATTATCATAATCACCGTTTATCATTATCACTATCATCATCATCATCATCATCATCATCAACAATAACAACAACAAAAACAACATCTGAATGATACTGTCTATAATGAAGAAGATAACAAACAACATGAGAAAGTAGCATAGAAATGAAACTTAGTAAATAATCCATTCTTTCTCGCTATAACCTTTTCTATATCTGCGACACCTGCACGTGTATTCTTAAGATGAATACAAAACTATTTGCACCAGATTTACTCTCTGAAGAATGCAGTAGAAATATTTAATGAAGTTTTTATATTTCACTTCAAAGATGCTCTTTGGCAGATTTTTCCGTGAAGGGGCAAAATTGTATTTTTTTTACGAAACTCACATTATTTAATTCTAAACTGATATACTGAACTTTAGCTACTTAAACCGATATACAATCACCAAATGTCTCTTATTAGACATTTTTCTACTTGAGTTTTTTATATAAACAAATTATCATATCAGAAAATCAGAAAGCCTCTTGATCTACGTCTTACCTAGTTACACATTTTAAAAATAATTCAATAAAATTACATTATTTCAGTGAATATTTCAGTGAAATATTTCATCATTGAAAAGTAATAAATACAATTTTATGAAATTCGCCTTGATCACTTCCGGCTTTAGTATAAACATTTTATGAAGTGTCCAAGGAAATCCGAAACTCTAAGTCCATTAGAATAGGACAAATTAGATATAACAACGGTCTGAACACGAACAACAATTGCAGACCCGAAACGGAATTGGACTAGGTGTTTACTGTCTTTACTAAATAACACACATATAAAATCTATGCATTTCACGCTTCAGCGCTTGTTTAATAAATAATGAACATGTGAATATATGTGTTCGTAAAGGGACATTAGCTGTGTGTACCAAGATTTTACAACTTGTAATTGATGTATTGTGTATAGAATCTTATATTCCTATATATTTTGTGAAAATAAGGTCAGGTCCAGTATTATGTATATAAATTTGAATATAAAAAATCTCAAATACCAAAGTATAAATCTTTAAGATGTCCAGTATAAAGATACAAATCTGCTAAAAATGGACAAACACGGACCTCTGGTAACCAAGAGGTGGTATTAGGTGTCATGGAGGAGTAAGCATCCACTGTCAACCGGGCCGAATGAAATACGTGAGGAACAAATCATCGTCACAACTGGTACAGACGTCTCAACAACCGCTAACGAAAAGGCAACTCAACATTTCACTTAGTGAAACAGAGTAATCGCAAATAAGACTATTATACCGACCGTAAAATTTGCGGAACGTTGACATCAAACGTGGTTTTCGATATATCTGTGTCAATAATTTGTCAGTGAGTAGTTAACATCTGTATACGAAATGTTCATATGTTGAATATGCCCTGGCATATCGGATCATTTGTGAAATATAAACTCCATATGCGGGTGACTGTGATATTACTACTTACATGTGGAATATTTACGATGGAAAGCCGAAATCGTCGCGTTTATCGTATAGCTTAGTTGCCAATTTCCCGTCTGTGTCTATAGTAAGTAAAATGTCTAAGTATGAAGCGTGTGTACTTGATTTTGTTGTATCTTTTATTTCCAGTTCGCTGGGATATATCATTTGCAAGTGAATATTTGCCAAACTGGATTTCTCAAGCAATTTCCAAAAAATATATAGGAAGAATTTAAGAATTTCTATGCCTGTGTATATCTCCTTTTTGTTCTTGTATATCAATCAAATTAGGTAAAAGGAAAGAACAATAAAAACACACAACTAATGCCCCTTAAGATTAAACGGATCAAGCATAGAAATGCATTGAAAATCTAAAATACGATAGATGATGCTGGAGTCCGGAGCTATGAAATACCGATTTCGTTGCATAAAGTTTATTCTAGGTCGCGGTCTGATATTATGTTTGTTTCACATGCTGTTCATACTAATTGGTTACATCATGCGATATAATAAATTGACTTGTTTCAAGGGTCAATAGTTGTGTGTGTGTGTGTGTGTGTGTGTGTGTGTGTGTGTGTGTGTGTGTGTGTGTGTGTGTGTGTGTGTGTGTGTGTCTATATGTGAGTGTTTCTTTTTTCAAATAAATGTCTTTCCTTTTTACTACTAAGATTGACACACAATAACATATGTATAATTAGACAATTTTGTATGCCTGCGTATATCTCTTATTTGTTATTGTAGATCAAGTACAAGGAATAAAAATAGAAAAAAAAACAACGAAACAATTGCTTTGGTAAACACAGCAATTACCCCTATAAATGTGTATTAGTGATATTTATAATAATCACGTAAGATAGGATTATAATGATATTAAAAATGGTGAAAGAAAAAGATGACATTTTTTATTAAAAGATCGTCGTAGATTGTTCATCAAGTTAATAAACCGATTGTGACGAGGACATATTCCTCACCTATTTCATCTTAATTTGATTTTGGACCTGCAGCAGATGTGATCGGTCAACATAGTATGCTTACACCTCGATTGCACATGGTCCCACCCCTGAATTGTGTTTGTTTGATAACAGATATTTCAATATCAGGATTATTGCCAAAAGGTTAAGTATCAACAGTTTTTACCCTAATAGTTTTTTCATTTATAAATTGATACTCTGTGCTGGCACCAGATTCAAAAGCTATATGGAAATCTGTATGAAAAAAATTCCTGGGTGGCATTTATCCCATAAATAACTTAATCAGGATATTCGATAATTATCCTGTCCGTGTTTCGTATTTTAGATGTCATTACTACAAGATTCTCGTTTACCGGTATTTTTCGGTATGTAGACTACTCGTTATCTGTATTGCTAGGATACACCAGTAGTTCAAGGTTCGGATTACTACATGCTAAAGGAAACAATCGACAGTTACAACTCACTAAATATTATTCAGTTTAGTTGGTGTCCAGATTTAGCCCTGTGTAAATATATCCGATCCCCATGTTAGTATTACAGCTCCATTTGGTAAAAGATACACTTTGTATAACCCATTGTCGATCATACTAGGAATACTATAATATTTCGACCTGGCTTAGTCGGTAGCGCGCTCGACTCTTGATCATGAGGTCGTGAGTTCGAGTCCAGCCGGCGACAGGTTGGTTTCCTGTCTGTCGGATGAGACAGTAAAAACCGTGGTCCCGTGTCACAGTAGGTGTCGTCACATTAAAGAACCCTCACTGCTCAATGGCCGTAAGTGCCGAACATAGGCCAAAATTTGAAGCCCTTCACCGGCATTTGGTGACGTCTCCATATGAGTGAAATATTCTTGAGTGGGACGTTAAACAAACAAACTATAATATTTGTTTTCATATCCCTTATTAACATACCTCACAACACTTTCCACAATGTGCTCTTATTTGCAAAGTTGGAACCTTAAAAAAGATAAATAAGTCTTTTATCAACCCATCAACCCCATTGGTCACATTTGGACTCACCCGAATCAATAATGGTGAAGTCTACTGTCAAAAGTCAGAGGTGAATAAATAATATGGAATGTAAAATCAGTTTGAAATTTGAAATCCAATTTATACACTCTTGAATTCTAAGGAGAAATTACTTTAAATGAGAACTTATTTTAATGGATGAGTTCCAATGTTGCTTCAAGGGTCAATGAGTTAATAATAATGAACTAAATGAACTAAATGAACTAAACTGGAACTAAACTGGAACTAAACTAAAGTAAAAGATTGTTTTATGATGTATTACCTGAATGTATTTTTCTTAGAAGATAAAATAAATATCATTTCAAAAAATGTACAAATATAACAGAACCTTCTGTTTATCCTCGAATTGTTATTACAAAACCAATTTTATTTTTCTTCAGGTTTATAAATCTATTGATACGAAATGACAAAAAGTTACAAGACTTGATATATTATAATTTTAAATGATTGCAGGTTGCATAGGAAAAGCCTTTTAAGAGACTGTTTATATCTCATACATTCATACAGCAATTTTGAACAAGTGATTTAAAGTTTGGCATCCTAGCATCTCGTATAATATAGTAATCAAAACGACAGGTGTACTTGATAACGATGATGTATTGGAACTTTATCAGGAGAAGATTTGATATAATATTGAAAATTCAATACAGACATTCCTATTAGGCCGACATCGTGGGTAGTATGCATGATTTACCATACTAATAAATTGTATAGATACGACAATTGTCTGTCTGTTAGTCAACTATTTAGAGAAATAATTCTTGTCTCTTGTATTTCAGATTTTAAGAAACGTATGGATTTCGGTCATATTATATGACAGAAAATTACGTTTACGGAGAATTGTGTACAAATATTACAATTATTGTAATACTAAGTAGTGCTGTCTCGATGCTATTACAATATTACAATATAAAAAATATCAGATACCAAAGTATAAATCTTTAGAATGTCCAGGATATAGAAACAAATCTTGTAAAAATGAACAAACACGGACCTCTGGAAACCAAGAGATGGGATCAGGTGCCATGGAAGAGTAAGCATACTCTGTCGACTGGTCACACCAGCCTGAGTCCAGAGTCAAGTAGAATCCAAGTTTAATATCGCTATATTCTCAACAAAGGAAAGAAAAAAACTCTTTTCAAAATCGATGTAAATAAGAAACAAGAATATTGTTATTGTCTTCACGGTTGAATGCAGATTTTTGGAAACAAATAATGTCAATAGGGAAGATTTGTACTACAGGTTCGGATCTTGCAATTGCACTTTATACACCAATTATAATGAAGGCGTACCAATGGATATCCAAACCTCCAAGTCCATTAGGATACGACAAATCAAATATTAAAATGGTCTCAACACGAAGAATGATTGCAAATCCAAAACGGAATGGGACCAGGTGTCCGGAAGGAGTTAGCATTCCCTGCAATTTATTCTTGTTTGACGTGTATGTATTCTGGATTATTGTCAATCTGCTGATGGCGTCGTTGTGAAAAACTAAATACGTATGTTTTCATGTGTTACAACCGGAAATGTCGTCATAGTCAACTTTCAATGTCAATTAGATTGAGGCTTCCTAAAATTTATTCAGCAAAATAAATTAATAAAGGTAGCATTCGAACATGATATATAAAGAATGCCGGTAGAATTCACCCACGTACTAATGTTTACGAGATGTCCTAGGAACAGCGGATATACGCATCTTTTTACAGAAGAGTTCTAAAATCTGACCTAATTTTATTCAGGGCATAATTCTGTCGCACAGAAACAAATATTGGTGGCTTTGTCATATATACACACCCCACCAGCAGACAAGTTCTCATTCGCATCACAGGCGGGTAATTTAAGTGTTTTAACAGTCAGATCCATAGGTCCCTTATTAAATTATGAGAAAACAAACATTGCTATTTGGAGAGAGAGAGAGAGAGAGAGAGAGAGAGAGAGAGAGAGAGAGAGAGAGAGAGAGAGAGAGAGAGAGAGAGAGAGAGAGAGAGAGAGTATCTATACTAAACTCATCTTGACACATTTGCATTTGTTATGGGTCTAATCGATTCCGTATAGATGTATTTTTGTAAAAAGAAAGCCATGAATGCATAAATAAAAACAGTCGTCGAATTGGTTACACAGGAAATTAATTAACAATGTGTTAGGGCCATTAGAGATGTTTACAGAGTTTATCTTCTCAGCAATATATCGTGGCTCTAATCATTATTATCCCTCGTTATATAGGTCATTACCATTTAATTCTGTTCATGACTTTTCCAGAATTAATGTCAGTGAAAGTAACCATGATATCATTAATACGGAAAACATAACAAATGCGTTGTACCTGAAAGCAACCGTTTCAGCCTAAAACAATGTTGATACGGAATACTGTAAATCCGGAAAGTTTCGTGGGACTTTATTTTAGCGATACACAAATTCATAATTTATTCGCAGGATGATATTTTTGCGACTTCGAATACCCAATTCGTCATACAATTATCATACTTCATTACGCGATCATTTTATTTTCGCGAGCGAGAGCTATCGCAAAATTACGCGTAAATAAAATCATGAATAAAATTCGATTTACAGTATACAGGATATATATAGCACGCCAAAATCACATAAATGAGTTAAACCTATTTTTTTCTCCAGTAAAACGTAGCTATTCCCCAGGCGAGTTTGCAGAAAAACTTGGTTTAACTTCTTAATGTGATTTTGGCGTCGCACATTTAATTAACTGAAGAAAAACAAAACTAAGTTTAACTCATGTTGTGACTTTATTTAAGTTAAACCTAGTTTTCTCAGGTAAGACATCTTTATCAACAGCAAGAAATATATAATCATCGAAGGTTTGCTTTTAAATTGATGCAGTTGTTATCCCATAATAATTTATCATTGAATAATCACGTCATTGCGATGAGAATGAGACACATGTTGATTACAGCAACCTACGCTGGCGTTGCAAGACATCGCGGATATCAACCTCAATGAAGTTATGGCTATAAAGTGAAAATATATATGTTTCCTATCATGGCTATAAAGTGAATATATATATGTTTCCTATCATTCTATTCTTCGTAGTGCTTTGATATCTAAGTCATATCGGCTATCGCACTAATCATTTTGTGCAGTGTTTATTGACCAAATGACATTAAACATAAGTGAGAACAGACATGTAAAGATACACGCTATTACAGACAAAACGTCTGCGGGGAAACCATAATGAATATCAGAAATGACATAAAGTCCTCAGATGTCACCTGAAAAATACCATTGATATTGACAGGTGTATCACTAACAGAATGATGGCGGTTGTTGAGTCGTCTGCACTAATTAAAGCGAGTGGTAAGAGTATCCCGCTTTCAACTATGAAGAAGTCTCTCACTTCTGATCAGCGCAGAAACCTGGGCTGATTTTTGTGAGAAAGTTTGCCAGTTCACTTGCGGAAGGTCGGTGATCTCTTTTCTTCCCGAGTACATCGTAACCGGATTCTCTTCTCCACCATTAAAAACTGGTCGCCACCATATAACTGAAAAACTGTTGAGAATTGCGTAATTACACTATTTAAATCTAAAAGAAAAAAAAATTCCTGTGAGAATTTTATTCATCATTATTTCATTTTAATTTGACTGTGAATTCGCGGCGGGTATGGCCAATCAACAGTGGATGCTTACTCTTCCACGGCACCTGATCCCATCTGTGAATTCCCAGAGATCCGTGTTTGTCCAGTGTTCAGCAGATTTGTTTATTGTCTCCCAAACATCCTGAAAATTAGTACTTTGGTATCTTTGAGTTGTATATATTAGATATATTAGCTATGCCTCTGCTACCTCAATTGAGTGTATGGTTTTGATAGAAATCAACGGAAGCGTCGACGAACACGATCTTAGGACGCTATCCTGGGCATGGCTGTTGTCATGTGTGACATCAAATTTTCTTTTCGAGTAAACTTATATTTCAGGAATAACTTGACAAGATATTTCGTGGCTATTTCGACTTACAATACTGATAAACAAAAAGCCCATTCGTTGTCATTTTGCCGCATGGGTTTTATATAACCTATATATATTATGAACATAATACTAAAGCTAAAGTTTTGCAAGAAAAAGGCAAAATGAAATGATCAAGACGATGGTTTTTGTCAATAAGACTTCCTTCTTCAATAGGGAACTTTCGAGTTATCCCGGAAGACCGTTATAATCCTGCTTTTATTATCGCCAGGTGTGTGATTCTAGAAAAATGATCCTCAATGTTATTTCCAGTTTTTATAATATATTTATAGCCCCCATAGCACAACTGATAAAAGCGCCCTTCAAGTATTCGGAAGGTCCTGGGTTCGATTCCCGGTCTGTCTACACATTTTCTCTGCCTGATACATTTCAGTAATTTCACGTTCAACTAAATATCCCACTGTGGTATGTTTTAAGAGTCTCTTGGGATTCTTTATACAAAATAAATTTAATGCGCTAAAAAGTAAAAATATTTCCATTGACTTTACATACGTTGCGAAGGTAAATATGAAAACCGGAAGAACATATATGACGAACAAAATCGAGAAGGCGCGAATAAATGCAGGATCATAACGGTAATCCGGGCTTACTCTAAAGTTCCCTATTGAGCTTGAATTTGAAATAGATATAAATTTCCGAAAACAGAGCGTGGCACCATACAAGGCCAAATAATAAACCTAAATATATTCCCAAATCCGTCTAAGAGTAACCACTGTAACAATAAGATGATTATCTTAGCTTTTGATGAGTTTAGAATATAAAGTGTACTGTTCATAAGAAACATTACTTTAGTAAAAAAGAAATAATCAGCTGGAACCGAAATATCAGGAATCGGGTTTATGTTTACCCTCGGGTACTGACACCAGCGGTGGCAACGACCCAGTGGTTGTAAATTATATAACATAAAACAAAAGTTTTAGTTTTTTTTAAATGAAATGAAAAAAATAAAGGAAATCACAAAAAGTTTGAATTAGTACTATTCTTTCCATACCCACGCTTCTTAATTAAGGTACAGTTTTTAAAACAGTGGGATGAATTAAAATTTTCTAATAAATAGAGACACTTTATGATCCAATAAATGAATACAACTTTATATAATTTTGTGAAATGTATATATATAAGTAACGGAAACAATCGCATATCAAGAATGTTAAACAACAAATTACCATTTCTAACAAAACGTAATGGAAGGCAATTACGTATTTGTTTTTACTTTTACTTTTGCACAAATCATAATTGAGAAAATTGATTTAAGAGAAAGGTTGAAAGTCCAAGATAATAGACAGTCATCACTTGCGTTCGTAAATAAGTTATCAATTATGAAACCTATTTAAAAGGTCTAAGGAACCTTCAAGGAAACATTATACATATCTTAATGAGTTTCCAATAAGAAACGAGATTTAAATGCATTTCAATCAGCTGATAGTGTTAGGAAAGACAATTATTGTTTTTTGTACTTTTGTATGCTTTTTGTAAATAAACCAAAATAAGAAACAGATTAATAAAGCATTCGTTTATTTTCACTTTCACCAAACTTGAACTTTTCACTGACCTTGAGAGGCCTCCATGTAACATTTGCGACGGATGTGGAATGCTAACTGGGGACGCAGACTCCATCCGGACACCTGGCCCATCCCGTTTGGGATTCCCAATTCGTCTCTATGTTAAGACCATTTTGTCTATCTAATGTGTCGTGTTCTAACAGACTTGGAATTTCTATTATCCATTGGTACTTCTTCATTTTAACTTTAGTGATAATTTTCCCCCTTTAATCTGTCTAATATCTCATTTCTCTTTCTTTCAGGCATAATCTACTGCACGTGGCAGAAATTGACATTGACACATGATTGACATCATCATCTTTTTCCAAGAAAGTATATGAAATAACAATTCATAAACGCTTATGTTTTTGTGCGAAATGATTAGATTATTGTTGAGATAGATTCAGGTAATTTAAAGTGGAAGCGGCTGTTTTATTGCCACTTTGACAGATCGTGAATGATGCATCAAACCTGGTCTTTCTCAATTAATCCTAGGTTTCCATATCTATTCACATTAACTTTGGTGAGATTTCTAAGAAAACCCATGTTTAACTGCGCAAAAAAATCATAGCAATGTATTAAAAGTCAAATCCATACAACCTAGCAGGGTGGAGTATTGTGAACCCTTTCGTGACCTGGACGAGTTTAAATTTTAAGTAATGGAGCATAACGACATTAAAATTACTCTGACTAGAGTAATCGTCCCTACTTGTCACCATACATAAGAGAGTATCCAGTGAGGAATTGTGTAGCTTGTGATAACCGAGAAGTAAGTAAAATCATCTGTATGATAGTCAAAAGGCTACTCCCACCTCCATCTTATATAAATCGGACAATAAAAACAGTTTGACTCGGTTAAAATCTTAACTCCCTTAAAGGTACCCTTAAAACTTAAACTCCCTTAAAAGTCCCTTAAAGTCGTATTTTGCATCATTGAAAACCAATGGATATTTGTCTAAAAAGAGTAAAACAATGATTCCGTGTCGAAAATAATATCAATATCGTGTATTAATGTTTTTTTTGTCAATATATATGGAGACCTAGATTCCGATGACGCTTTCGATAGGCTAACTGCCAGAAGCGATTTAAGTCAACGACCTAGATTCTTACCTTTGGTGCTGATGTACTAGGTACTGTAATTATACGGATGAAAATGCCTTTTCAGTGTTCAAACTGATGACCCATATATATATATATATATATATATATATATATATATATATATATATATATATATATATCATGTTACCGATCGTTTTCCCTATGACCTAATTTTTGACTTTCTATCAGTGTTGATTTTGTTTAGCGGGTTTAACATGCACGAAAAGCTTCCCGATTGAGTTCACAGTGGAGGTCTAACGATTAGAGATAGAATTAGATCGAACGTTTGTCAACCTGCACACGAATTTAACAAAACAGCATTTCATGTGTTCAGATACAGAAAAATGTCGATATTTATGATCAAATATTCCCATTTTACCGTATCAAAAACCAAACCAAAAACTTTGATACACTGGGAGACAATATGTTTCTAAACTAAGTTTTTTTCTCAAGTTATCAATAATTCAATTTTGTAGTTCAGTGTAGCTAAACCGTGTTTTCGAATTTTAAATTTTAGTTTCCTAGAATTCACATAAAATGGCGATAAACTAAGTTTGACTGAAAGCCGTCGTGGCTCGCGGTAAAGTGATCGATTCGCAACCGCAGGTCGAGGTACGAGCCTCGGTGAAGGCGGCTGGCTTTTCCTGTCCTCCGGATGAGTCAGTAAAAACCGAGGTCCCGTGTCACAGTAGGTGTCGGCACGTTAAAGAACCCTCACTGCTAAATGGACGTAAGCGCCGAACATAGGCCAAAATTTGAAGCCCTTCACCGGCATTTGGTGACGTCTCCATATGAGTATATTTACATACCGACTGCAATTCCCTTCATTGCAAGTATATAGAGCGATGTGTTGGATTTGTCAGTACACGCAGTTACGTGACCCGAATGTTAACCGCTTTACATTTTGGCGTAGGAATGCAAGAATGAATCAATAAAGAATAGAATATCACATATTCACTTCTTATTTATTTAATCTTAAAAAGCCATACATTACCACAAAACAAAAACAAAAATTACAGAAAGAAATCCGAAACACAAGACTAAATCTACATCTGTAGCACACTGTACAGCCTACAGGCCCATATCGCAATATATCTAGGTCATGTTTTGACCAGAACCACAGACCACAGAAATGAAAGTTCGCTTCGTAGTTACAACAGAAAAAAAGAGAGTTAGGCCTAGTGCAACTTTGTCAAGCATCTCTGATAAACAGGTCGATTTGTTTGCCTTCACCGGATATTCCTATCAGAAACAATTCGTTACTCGCATCGTGTGAAATCAGACTTACGTAAGTTACGTACCAATCAGTCATCATGGTTCCCAGCTGATTGGTAAAAACAAAATGTCAAATAAAATGACAACTTTCAGTTGTCATGAATGAATATTACCTGTCTCCCTTCTCGTAAGTCACATTCAAACTTTCTATGGTATATCCCATTAATAATATATCAAAATTCAAACGCAAATTCGTTGTAAATACATTATACAGCATACTCATGGGCGCGGCCATTTGCATTTTCAATTCTCTTCTGACACATTTAACCTTCCGGTTACCAAGCAGACGAATATTTTAAAATAACTTAAAAACAAATATGACACTTATTCAAAATTTTCCATATCACTAGTTTCTTTCAAAATGATATGAAAATAAGAAAATAAACTTTAATTCCATTTAGTATTTCCGGACAGAAAAGGGGAACTACTTCTCGTCTCACACAGCTGTTTAGCTGTTACGTCATATGAAAAAACTCCCACCGCAAAGCCAATTACATAGAATGAATTTCGTAACCAGCTGACTACAGATTCACGGAAAATGGTAATATATATAAAGATAAGGATTGTTTTTCATTTTTTAAAAGCATTGAGTATAAATGCAATGGATTATGGAAATAAATTCAATGTGCAGCACTTCGTGCTGCACAGATTTTTTTTCCCATAATCCATTGCATTTATACTCAATGCTTTCAAAAATTGAAAAACAATCCTTAAGAAAGATTGTTGAGTGGGACGTTAATCAACAATACAACAACAAAGAATTTAAGTATACTCGGTTTGTCATATAATAATTTATAGGTTCTACCAGGTTAAAGTAGCACATCCGGGGTTTTGTTAGTAACCTAAAAACATTATGTCCCTGCTGTGATTCCAAGCATTACTATAAGCTCTGATATTTTGTGCCGTCACGAATCCTGTCACCCCTGATATTATTTGATTTAGACTCAGGAATGTTGGATAGAATTCTATAACATGACCATATACAGTGACTCCCGTTCGCCAATCAGATCTAAAACTAACTGATGACCTTTTCAACGAGCTTGACCTTTTCACTGAACTCGAAAGGTTACCATGTAGCTTTTGCAACTGGTGTGGCATGCTGGCAGAAGACGTTGATTCCTTCTGGACACCTGGTACTATCCTGTATGAGATTCGCAGTTGTTCTTCACGTTGAAACTATCCGATTTGTCGTGTTCTAATGGGTTTCGATTCTTCGATTTTACTAGTAAACACGTGCCAACTTACCTTGGCAGACCTATACTTCAATATTTTATCTGGCAAAGTTATGTCAGGAACCAAAGTGTTAAACAAAAGTATAAACACAATGGTTTCAATTTGTTTTACTCAAGTAACTGCACCAAATTTATTATTTACATAAAACAAAACATAAAGCACAAATTTAGTTGATGAGATTGTGATGCTAACAAATCCTACAAGTCGATGACTGTCTACAATTTTTTAATCGGGAGATGAATTCTTTACCGAGTTGTTGTTACGAGACAAGCTAAGCGAATTATATCTAGAAAGAATTTAAGAATCTAAATTGCGGGTTACAATTGGGAAAACAGGAGTGATTATTGCCGTTTATTTCCTCTCAATTACATTAGATTCCTAGGGAAATTTGATCAATGAAACATTTAACCCTGTTCTAGTCTTAGATATCCTATCAAATTTTAAAATGCAATCAAATATATACTGTAACGATAGGGAGAACAAAGTAAGGTACTGAATTTCATTATACAGAGGATTTTTATAGCAATAGGGGCTTTTGTCCGCCAAACTTTTACCCGAAGATTTAATATATTATTTAATATTTTATCTCATATACATGTATCAAAATGAGATTTAAAAATGTATACACATTAGAATAAAATCTCTAGGCGTAATCTGTTGTAACCGTTATTCTGAATCCGCCATCTGACCATCGCAAATTAATTTTCGATAATTTCTTCAAAGATTAGAGTTGATATGACGATATTCCCCTCAAAATGGCATCGACGACAGCTGTCATTGGTTTAAAGTTTATGTATCAATCAGTTCGATATTTTTACGAGGTGACGTAGTCCATCTCGTTTAATTAGCGTCCAGTTAAAGATGACCGATCGCTTAATTAATACGATTTTCATTGTCTCATTTCTTTAATGTAGCGAACCATACAGATCGTCTGTCATCAGCCAATGAAAGACAACTTCAATACCACGTTATCTGGTTTGCTCCTGCCAGATTACATAGTAGTGATCTTTCATCATTTGAATTAATTTGTGGACTCACGGCGGGTGTGACCGATCAGTAGGGGATGCTTGCTCCCCCATGGTACCTGATCCCACCTCTTGATTACCGGAGGTCTGTTTTTGTCCAATTTTACCAGATTTGTATCTGTATCCTGGACATTCTGAGAATTTCTGAGATTTTGATATAATTTACCATTATCCATACGTTCTAATATAAAGTTCATCGGAAAATGTAATGTTTTGTTTTAAAAGAAGATATTTGTATTCATACGTGCCCCATGTTACCGTGTTTACAACTGGGATCGGTAATGTCATCGTAACCCACACGAGCGTATACATATCGTGTAACCATCACAACGGTTAATGTTGATTGATAAATTTTATGTTTAATTTAAAATGGCAACAGCTGTTAAGATATATGACATTTTTCACTACAGTTTTGTGATTTATGAAATAACGCACCCAATTGAAACAAACGTGTTTCTCTATGTATAGATCTTTTCACTATAACTGCTATCCTACTAATCTCACCTATGCGCAATTTCTTCCGAGTGGTATCAAAAGGTTTCCTACCCAATGAAAGACAAATTGTTCGCTGTGTTCGATTTGTATTTTCATCGGGCATGATTTGTGTTGGGTACAAAACTTTTTGATATCACTTGGAAGTGTTACGTGTGCAGGTGAGATTAGTAGGAGCGCAGTTATCATGAAAGGGTCTATTTCCAGAGCTTGTTGTACAAAATATGACTACGACATAACCAAAAAAGACAAAGCTGTATCATTAATGACCTCGTTAATCTATTTATTTATTTAGTAATATTATATCTGAATATGGCATACTGCTAAGAGAGAACAAATGGCAAATTGATATATGCTGCCAATTGATGACTTTGCAATTCTCTGATAGTTATCAAAGCACCAACATGTCAAGGAATCCCAAGAGGTCTTAATGGTCACCTGTTTGAAATGTATAACTGCAGTGAAGTGACAATGACATTTGACCTTTGCAGCCACTTTGCAACCAAGAATAAATGACAGCGATTTTACATGAGCCTGACTTTGAAAATTTACCACAATAATTTTGTAGGATTTTGTTTTTACTTTGTAGTACATAACTACATGCAAGATTGGCAAAATCAGGAACAAATTGATGTATGTGTCATCAAATGCCTGTGGGCCTTACCATTGATCATATGACCTTGTCCGTGTGTTACAATGATCCTCAACTAATTTCTTATAATTCCCCAATGTATACAAAACGAACTAAATTATTTTACAGTTTTTGTTAACATGAGTGCTATGACTGTTTACTCTGTGAACTGTAAACTTTGTTAGAATTATCCTTATAATTTTCTTCTCCCCCTTCCATTTTTCCACTTTCCACTGCAATAGTAGGAAATGATCAATTTGTGAATTCAATACGTTTGAGCTAAAAATTTATTTCACTTGTGTCAGGCAGTCGGAAAATGGCCTCCTCGGGTTTGTAAAATATTCAGGAATCCCTCCCTCCTCTGTATATGAGCCACATATTTCCGAAATCACCTTAAATTCGACTTATGTCCGCTATTTTTTCCTTCATTTTGGGAGTAATCATTGTATTAATGTGATACTTTTTGATATGATAAACATGTCCTAATTTGGAATCTGGATGCTGCAAAATGGCTTTAATAGGCTTAGAAAAAAAAAACAACAACAACAACAATTGCAGATATTCCTAGGGAAGCATTTGTCTCGTAAAAGGATTATGTTACAGAGACTGCGTATATCATGAGAAATAATCTACGCGATGTTTTTATAGCTGACTTAGATTATAAATTAAAACATCTCTGGGACCCAGCCTTGTATAGGTTATGCTTGCTGAATCTGTCTTGCTTTTTTGATCTCTTTTTGACAAAAACAGATAGCTTTGGGCATTTGTTTATGATTTTTTTTTAACATTAACTTAATTTTTCATTTTGTAAAAGATATTTTGAACATGTTGAGCATCTCATCTGATCATGCCAAATTCAATAATTTAGTTAACATGTGGTCCTACATCAAGCAACGAGTAGGAATTCAGCGATAATCATATACAATTGAACTGACGTACGGATTAATACTAGCAGTCTTTGTACTTGCTGTTCTCTAACGCAATTCAAAAATACTCCTGAGATTATTAAACAAAGTTTTTAAATGTTTTTTTATTAACGAAACGTCGTAAAAATCCTGAATTATTTTCTAATTTGCATGAGTATTTATTGATTTCCACATTGTATTTATACAAATCTTCGACATTTACGATATTACAACTGTTCTGAATCTAAATGCATTTTGATGTGGATAAAAGTAGATATTTACATAACCTTGACATATACACATTATCCACGACTGTTAAGTAATTGTCGTAGATTTTTCGTTTTGAAGTAAAATAAAAGTACCATTGGATAATCGAAACCCCAAGTCCATTAGAATACGATAATTAGATATAATAACGGTCTCAACACGCAAAACAATTGCGAATCGTAAACGGGGTGGGATCAGGTGTCCGGAAGGAGTCAGCGTCCCCTGTTTGCATGCCACACCCGTCGCAAATGTTCAATGGAAACCTCTCGTGTTTTGTAAAAAGTCACGTATTCATTTTAATTTGACTGTGGACTCACGGCGGGTGTGATCGGTCGACAGGGGGTGCTTACTCCTCCATGACGCTTGATCCCACCTCTTGATTTCAAGAGGTCCGTGTTGGTCCATTTTTTATCAGATTTGTACCTATATCCTGGGCATCCAAATGATTATACTTTGGTATCTGAGATTTTTTTTATATTAGCATACTGAGAGGCATACATAACACAGTGTTATATATGTCTCTGTTGTTAGAGACTTGTGTCGAGGGATGCTCCCATCATTATCAATCAAATCAAATTGGTTTTTAAATACTTATTTATTATTTGCTCCGACATTACCGACGCGGCATTGATTCCAGAATGAGGCTCAATTTAAATATGAGGACGACGTCTGATCCGGGTTTTAAGAACGAGAACAAATTTGGATTGAGGACGATATTTTCGCTTGCAAAAAGAACGCTTAAAATTTCTTTTACCAAAATGAATTTTGCAATGGCATGAGTTATTTTATACCAGTTTACTAAGATTGTTATTGTTACCAGATTTGTACCTATATCCTGGACATCCCAATGATTTATACCTTTGTATCAGAGACTTTTTATATTTCCTCACCTTAATTACCTGTAAGGCATTCATTTAGCAATAAAATATATCTCTTCATAAGCAATTAAAATAGAGTCGACATACAGTTTACAATAACATAGCACGGTTAAAGCTCATATATCTGACAGTTATTTATTCATTTTATCTTAGCGACTACCGCCCGATGCGCAAAATACGTTTTTGATACCAAATGCTAAACGTATCAACCTGCCTTAACAGCTTCCATCTTGATCACTCACTTACACTTCTTATAAGCAATTACTTCAGCAAAGTGCGAATTATAAAAACAAACAGTATGTAGAATAGAAGATAAATCAGTGGTTGTTATCATAGAAATATATACTAGCACTGCTAGCCTAGGTCGTTTGCTAAAATATACAAAATCCTCCGCTTGTGAAACGACATGCATTCTTTTGTACATACTGGCAACTGAGTTAGGTGTTGTGTGTGCACTGGGTATATATAATTTAAAATTTAATATATAATTTATGTGTCCAGTGTCAAAAATATCATTTTGTCTATAGAATAGCATTTTTGCTAGACAAATATGGTGATATTTAAAAACAAAACAAAAAACAAAAAATTCAACAAGTCTCTTTTGATAAATTTTTCGATATTTATCAATTAAGATATAGTGATGTTATCGATTTAAAGTTTGATTTGTTATGTTACTTAAAATCAATGTAACTTTTATTTCTCTCTAATCATCATTGTCGTCATCGTCATCATCGTAATTATCATCGCCGTTGTCCTCCTCTTCCTCCCCTCCTCCTCATAATCATCATCATCATTACTACCGTGAGGTTTTTCAAGAAATTTGTCAGTGATACGACTTTCTGTTTATACCTAATGGAGGCTAATTTTTAATATTTTTTTCACCCTACTGACATTTTGCCGAATTGGTGTAATAGTCTTAAGAACATACTCCATATATTTGGTAGTAGATAATGTGTGTGATGTAGAAAAACATTTAAAAAAATATCAAACTTTACCTTTATTTCAATTGTGTAAGTATAAAAAAATCTCAGATACATAAGTATAAATCTTTAGGATGTCCAGGATATAGGTACAAATCTGGTAAAAATGGACAAACACGGACCTCCTGAAACGAAAAGGTGGGGTCAGGTGCCATCGAGGAGTAAGCATCCCCTGTTGATCGGTCACACCAGTCAAATCCAAATGAAATAAGAGAGGAACGAATCCTCATCACAATTGGTAAAGACGTCTCAGCAACCGCCAACGAAAAGGTTTTCGATATCCCTCTGTTTGTTTGTTTATTGTTGTTTAACGTCCCATTCAAGAATCTTTCACTCATATGGAGACGTCACCAAATACCGGTAAAGGGCTTCAAATTTTGGCCTATGCTCGGCACTTACGGCCATTGAGCAGTGAGGGTTCTTTAACGCGCCGACACCTACTGTGACACAGGTCCTCGATTTTTACTGTCTCATCCGAAAGACAGGAAACCAACCTGCCGCCGGCTGGAATCGAACTCACGACCTCACGATCAAGAGTCGAGCGCGCTACCGACTGAGCCAGGCCGACTCGATATCCCTTTGTCAATAATTTGTCGGTAAGTAATTTACATCTGTATATGAAACGTTTATATGTTGAACACGCCCTGGCATATCGGATCATTTGTGAAATATAAGCTCCATATGCGATATATATATATATATATTGTTGACATGGAAGAGGGAAAGACGTATCTTAGCTTCCTTAACGTACGGAATTAGATTGTACGAATTGGAGAAAAAGAGGGGAAAGTCCAACTTTCAATATATAATCTAATGCTACAAGCTTTATCACGAAAGTTATCGATATCTTATGGAGTAGGATGTTAAAAGTAACATTATTGAGACAAAGAAATAATTCATTATATATATATATATATATATGTGACATGGCAAAATCTGTATCGCATGTCATATCAACCCGAGACTCCAATATCAGCCCGAGGGCTCATTGCGGGAATAACGATAAAATAAATATAACAATCGTTGAAATTTAAAATATAGACAGTAAAGGCAGTGAAATAAGCAATTCGTTATATGGAATCCTCGTTAGAACGTCAAAACGGTTTTGTCTGATACACCTGACTATGCGGGCTGAGCGATTTTTAGTCAGGCACATCGCCAACAGTTTGTATCCTTTTATTTCGGATAGTAATGCATCCGCATTACCGTCAGAATGAAACTGCGTGCGCGATATGATAGAGTGCATGTATGTTATGTCAAAAATGTATTTTATTGATTTTAATCAAGTTTTCTTATGTTTTTTTTTCAAATACAGTTGCTTCAACATTATTTAGATAATTTATAGATGCAGGATTTCATCTTATCACAAATTCTATTAAATGGAAATTAGTTTGTATCTTTCCGCATACGAAGAGCTAGGTAGAACGTGGGAAAGATAGCGTTACCTCCGTATTACCGTCAGAATGAAAATAGGCTATATTGTTTCTTTGGTATTTGTAATCCCAGCTTTCAGTACTTTGATTTCATTATCATACGAACGATTCTACTGATTTTTCGGTACAGGACATCATCTTATTCCCTAATGGACAGGTGGCACGTAGGGACGATTACTCTTGTTAATGTTATTTTAATGTCGTAATGGCACATTACCTAAATTTAAACTCGTCCAGGTCAAGAACGAGTTCACTGGTCTCTACACCGCTGGGATGTATCAATTGGGTCATATGTGTGATTTGCTAAAGCTGTATAGTACATTGTGCAAAACAAATGTGAAAATGTGACTGCACTGATTTTGACATTCGACCGAAGTCCATAATTAACATCATTATAAATGTAAGGTCGATATGGTTTCCTTGGTACACTGAAATCGGTCATTCACCGCTGTTTTTATATTTCTAAAATGGTCGGCAAATAAGTCGACATCAGAAAAACAAATATGAAAGTTTAGTCTATCAGAAATTTTGCATTCATGTTTATGACGTCATGAATCATTTTTTCTTGAAATTTTCATTTTTTTACATAATTATCCATTCACATCCTAACGTTATCTAAATTTCAGAATCAAAACACTAACCTCTTTAAATAAACGATAATATTAAAATTCATCTCTCATCCCAAATATCTTGACTGTCTATCTGATAAGGAAAATGTTGAAGGTAAGGAAAATATTTATGTTATTCAACTGGATGGAAGAGATAGTGAATATATATTAATTTTTATTTATTCTGAACTTACCAATACACCTTCATCAGTTTTCCGCGTTTGTATATTTCTATACCTCAATATGATCAATTGTAAGAAAATGCTCAGCGAATAATTTATTCTAAAAAACAATCGTGAAAGACAACACCAATTAGATAGCCGGAGCCATTCGTTGTGTTTGCCTATGGCAGAAAGGATTTTGAGATTTTATTAATATACTTCAATGACAAACAAAATGAAACGACTGTTATCAGGTCAATTGTATCAGTTTGAACAACAATGAGTGTTTATGCGGACTTTAGTATGATATATTAAATCACAGATACCAAAGTTTTAATTTTTACGATGTCCAGGAGACAATATACAAATTTGGTGAACATTGGACTAACTTTTGAAATCCAGAGGTGGGAGCAGGTGCCATGGAGGAGTAAGCAAATCCTGTTGACCAGTCACACCCCAATGAAATAATTGAGAAATTAATCCTCGTCACAGTTAGTAGACGACTCAACAACTGCTATCGGACATGTAACTCAACATCTCATTTAGTCAAACATAGAAATTGCAAAAAGGCCATTACAGCGACCGTAAAATTTGCATGTTTTATTGTATTTTTATGTATTAGATTTAATTTTGATTATGATCTTGATTTTTTTGCTTTACGCCGCGTCCAACAACTTTTCAGTTATATGGTGGCAGCCAATTTGCATTGGTGGGGAGAGAACCCAGTTACAATGTACCCGGGAAAGACCACCGGCCTTCCACAAGTAAACTGGCAAACTTTCTCACAAAAATCAGCGGAACTCGAACCTGCGCTGACCAGAAGTGGGAGACTTCGTGATTCAAAGTGCGATGCTTTAACTAATCGGCCACGGTTGACCCTTATTGTGTAAGAGATGTTTGTTGGATAATGATATACCAATTACAGGTACCAAAGTAATGGAATTAAAGACGTTCATATGACAATGTTTAAGATTGCAATTTTATTTTTTTTAAAATCTTATCTGTGGTTCCAGGTATCTCAGTTTTGTTCTAAAATGTTTGAGCAGTGGTATGATTATATACAGAGGGAAGACCCATAGAGCTAATACGCCATTATATATCTAACTGAAGTATCCGACACCTGCTACCTGGCATCTTGTCATCCAAGAGAGGAAGGGGAAATAATGTTTTAACGGTACAGCCAATTTCCATTAACATAAAATAATTTCAAGATCATTAATATATTTCATTTTGTCTGCCTATCTATCTATCTATCTATCTATCTATCTTTTTATCCATCTATCTATCTATCTATCTATCTATCTATCTATCTATCTATCTATCTATCTCTAAATGATTAATCACCTTAGCTGCTGTCTACCTCTACATTCTGATTATATATTATCAAGATACAGATTTTCTATGAAATTACTGTACACTGTGCCGCACACCATGTCCAATAAACATTTTAATGTCGATTAGAATGTCATTATCCTATCATAGATTAGATGTTTTAAGGACAAATTGTGTCATTACGTCGCCAAGGACATTTTGGATGTTTTGGATGACAACATGTTTTTAGTGACAAACGCTCTGGAACCGGGACAGACTGACCGCTTAATATCATGTTGATGTTATGCAGTGTCATCAACATTTAATATACAAAAGTAAACGCGAATATAGTAAATAAAATTTTGCGTATTTGAATTCGGCATTCTAGAACGCTTTACAGCAGGAAAAACTTCCGGAATAGGTGAGGAATCCCGTGCTCTCACTCATTGAAGGACAGTAATTTTCTATATTCGGTTATTTTTCAACTTATATACATGTATATGTATTGCTAAACGTAATTACATCGTCAAATACTTTGCACGTTAACAGACAATAAATCCATTCTTTGTTTAAGTTAGAATATTTTAATACAAGAAATTGATAGTAGTCAATCGTTAAAAGATAATATGTTTCACAAGACGATTTCCGGGACGGGGCTCATACTATGAAAACGTTTTCAATGCAACGTATGATCGATGAGTTATACGCGTTTTACACTTGAAACTCCAGCGAGTTTAATTCTCGGCATTTAGTGTTGTAATACAATAAATGACAAAATTTGTTGTTTTACAAAATTTGGAAATGTGACATGATCTGATATTTGCACAAATCAATATGGTCTAAATTCAACAAAGCTAATATGAACAAGATTAAAATCGTAAAAGCACATACAGATTTTCTCGGTACTGCATTAAACGCAAGGAGTAATATATAGTATATTAAGATTCGCTTTTAAGATAGAAATTTTATGTGAAAGTATAAATGTCTTGTTTTAATCACAAATGTTAAGTATTTAATTGGGAGTTTGGCATCAGTCTAAAAAAGTAATCTGATTCATGTTTATTACAATATATTTTCTTGTATTTTGCAATAAATTTCCTAGGAATAATATTTTTTTTCTAAACTTCAGTCGAATAGAGTCGTAAAGTACAGATGTTTGCATTTCTCTAGAATTAAGGAAATACTTTACAAATAAAGAGATCTTTTTGAATACAGAAGTGGCTATCCTCCCTTACTTATTATAATTGATATAGAACTGTCGTATATTTCTAGAAAGTACAGACTCAGAATAAAAAACGAAGAAAGGTAAGTAATAATCTGGTGTTTAATTAATTATGCATGAAAACATCGTCACTTATTATTGAGAAATTAGGAACTTTTTGCACCCAGTATACGTCTCTTACAATTTATAGGAAGCAACAAAATTTCTAGATCAATACATTTTCCGTAATTATAAACTTCTTGTTTCATTTATTGCATGTAACATATGGCCCTAAACCTCAACAAAAAGATAATTTCAACGATTAAGTTATATACGTGCAGTAGGAGCTAAACATCAAGATTATTAGATTTCAAGTTGGATCATCTTGCAAACTCCCCGTTTTTAAACTGAGGGGACCGCAATGGGTTGTTTACGACAAGAATAAATATTTTAAATGAAACAGAAGTTCAATGATATAAGCTTTGCTAGAATTTATTTCTAGCTTTTTGATATCATTTTAGCAAAGCGTCAGCATCCTAATATGTATTAGTTGTACTCCTGTATAAACCGACCTATTTTGTCAATCATACGAGGCAAACTGTAATTAGAAACTTTTGAATCAGGAGAAGAGAAAAGTTAGCCGTTGATTTGACATCTAGATATATCGACAACGTTTTATCAAATCATAATGACGAATTCTATGAAAACGCGATACATCCCTAAAGACACTTTCACTTTAACTGCGGTCCTGTAACTTTGGGTGGCGAAATGATACAGGTTCTCGGAAAATGAGATCTAGAAACAATCAGTTACTATAACGACGTCTATGTTTATGTGGGTATATCTGTATCATTTTGCCACTCAAAGTTACAGTTCCACAGTTAATGTGAAAGAGTCTATTACATAATGTTTAATATGAACTAAGACATTGCCTTGAAAGAGAGCGCAGCTCCTTGTTTTATACATGCGGGGAAAACATTTATCGAGAATGTATCCAATCTCAGGACGGTAAGGCAACGCCCTTCCCGCAAAATGACGTAACATATAAATTATGACGTCAAATATTTAGTACATAAATTGCAGTTCCGGTATTACCATGAACTTAAACTGCAAAATGTTTGATAGTGCAATGGTTTAGTACTTCGTTGTCAAACTTATTTAGAAGATGAGTTTTTAGTGTTCATGGAGAATGAGACTACAGCATTGCTTTCTGAGTAATTTCTAATCTCTACTAGATTTTAAATAACATTTTCTGGGTAAAAGGTATATTGAATACATGTTGGAGCAACGACAACATGGCTTTACTTTCTATTGATTAATTAGCGACTTTTCAGTATATTTGTTTCTTCAAGTAGGTAAGGAACAAATGTGTGGGTTTGCGACTGAAATGAATGATAGACAAGTAAGGCAGAAGATAAATTACCAGTGTTTTAAAGGATCTCGGGTTATATGTATAGACGGCAACACAAATCAGAAAGCTGACGTAATTATGACCGAGTTGTTAAAATCATGTCTGTGACACGTCGCGCAACATAGGTTAATTATATCAAAAAGTAAAGAGCCAATGTTAATATTTGGTTTGTACAGGGTTTTTCCAACTTTGATAACTGTTTAACACGTGGCAAATCAACCGAAATATAAAGCATTTAGTGTGATATAAAACAGATAAAAAACAAACATTATATATATACTGGAACCTCGCTAATAAGACCATCTAAACGATTGGCTTAAAGTGACCTCATTAGAGAGGTGATCTCTTAAAAGAGGGTCTGTTCTAATTAAATATTTGTTAAAATATTTTCAATTTTTCATGGTCTAAAAGGCGAGGTGATCTCCTAAGTTAGTTATCTTAAGGCGAGGTTCCACTACTGTATAGTTGCTTTTATTGGCGCGGGGATTTACTTTCGCTATATTCGTGGTCTAAGAAAATACCGGGAAATTAAAAACCCGTGAATATAATACCTTATACTAATGAAGTATCGGAAAGATAATAGGTAGCCATTCAAAAGTATGAAAGTTATTACCAATCAAAATTAATTCACAGACATCATATACACGGATCATCAAATGTTTAAAAGCATCACTTAAAAATTTATACAATTTTGTACTCCTGAAACAGTCATAACACAATTTTGATTAACTGAAATTGTGTCTTGCTGGAAGTTTAATACCCGTGAATCCGTTCCTTTTAGAAAAACACCAGTGAATTAAACAATTATACAATATATATATATATATTGATGACATGGGGGAGGGAGAGACGTATCTTAGCTTCCTGAACGTACGTATCAGATTGTACGAATTGGAGAAAAAGGGGGAAAAGAGCAACGGTCAAGATACAATCTAATGCTTCAAGCTTTATCACGAAAGTTATCGATATCTTATGGAGAAGGATGTTAAAAGTAACGTTATTGAGACAAAAAAATAATGAATTATATATATATATATATATATATATATATATATATATATATATATATATATATATATATATATATATATATATATATATATATATATATATATGTATATATATATATATATAAAACACAAAGATATACAGCACACACACACACATAGAGGAATCGGAAAGTTTCCGTTATCTTTGTCTTTGTCATACACTTAGATGGGCATTAGCTGTGTTTACTGACAAAATCCGTCATTTGTTGATGAATATTCTCATATATTTTGTAAAAATAAGGTCTGGTCTCGCGTGGTATTAATATACAAATAGTAAGGTTGAGATAATCAATTTGAAATAGTGCCAAACCCTGGTTTCCCAAGCAATTTAAACAAAATGTATAGGAATTTAAGAATTTTTATGCTTGTGTATATCTCTTATTTTATTATTGTATATCAATCTAAGTAGTAAAAATTGAGAAAAAAAAATGAAAAAAACACAGCTAATGTCCCTTTAAAGACGGGATCTTGTTTTTTTTTTTTTGTATCTTTTTGAAGTAGAAAATGTTTCTTCGATATAAATCTTGTTGTAGTTCATTCAATTAGGTGTATTTTAAAGGGCAACTTTTTTATTGTCAATCAACAGATAATTTTACTACTCTGTATTTCAAATAGACATATTCATCATTAATCTTCATTGTGATGACCAAAGAATACTCCAACATCTTTCAGCACACAAGACAATACAAAACGGTTTCATTTTTTACTCAATTCGCCCTTGATATCTACCGATTAGATAAACGTTTACATGTATCAATACATGTGGTTGATTTAGGTTGAAAGACATTAATCTCCATGGAGAAGATACAAGGCGACAAATTAAACTACAGTTTTGGTTAGAGAGTTACGGTGTCGTTAATCTCTAACTCTTAGATACAAAATAACAATGATAATATCGAAGCCATCATGAAAACTTCCTCGGTATATAAAGAAAAGAAAACCAAAATCCTTACGTTAACTGTGTCCCTATTAATACCACATGCGCACTTAACACTCCCGCTTAGTATCAAAAAGTTTCGTAACCGAAACAAATAATAAACAATTAAATACAAAGCGTACGCAGGGAACAATATGTCTTTCAAAGGATAGGTTTTATCTTGGGTACGAAAACGTTTTGGGCACGAAACCTCTTTATGTCACTCGGAAAGTATAAGTGCGCAGGTAAAATTAGTAGAAACGCCGTTCTCGTGAAAAGATCTATGGATACTGTTATAGCAACAATTGTGATTGATGGGAATTAAAAGATCTTAGTTATTGCCAAAAATAAATGGATACAGTGATAACTTCTTATCGTCCTAAAATCGATCTCCTAATAAATATATATTTTGAGTGATGTTGCACGAATACATATGTCGTAACAACTATCTCAATCGACGTTGTAAGTCGTAAAAAGCCATTCAAAATTAGTTATTGGATATTTTTACTCTGGAACATCCGACTGCAACAGATCGTAGAATCGACCAAATCATTACCTTATTGACCCCTGTAACCGCATTTGGACTCATCCAATACAAATATTATGTATCTACATCTATAGTTCAAAAATATATAATTTGATTGACAATAAGTGCATTCATATAATTCAACGGATAAAACGATATTATTTAAAAATAAATTTAATGGATAATCAATTAATAATTATTTTGAATATCATTACCTTATAATCATTATTACATTCTTTGTTTTCATTTCCAGTTATTTGACTGGTATCTGTCTAATAATGTAATAGTTGTTTAATATTCCACTGTTTATTTGTTTCGGTCCGTTCCATTCTGACATTATTTGCCATTTGAAATGGTTTGTGCTTCGTTTTTCCAAAGGTCTTCCTTGACCGAATGGTAAAAGCATCTCACTTCTGGTCAGTACCATCTCGAGTCCACTGTTTTTGTGAGAAAGTATGCCAATTTACCTGCGGAAGTCCGGTGGTCTCTTCCCGGGTACAATGTAGCCGGGCGTTCTCCCCCATCACTAAAAGAACTTGCCGCCACCGTATAACTGATAAATTGTTGTGTGTGGCAAAATATCAAATCAATTTAAATCGTTTCCCATAAGACGTAGGACAGATGTTTATTTGTATGTATGTGATCCATTTTAAAACCTCGTTTCAAGATTTATGCAAATTACACGAAACTGATTTTAGTTTTATGTGGGACAACCTTTTTTATAAGCAATATCATTTGAATGAATGTCGTGTAATCTGAATACTAACAATCAATTATACAAAAATTCTGTAAAACGTGCAGTTTTCATTTCATCTTTTATAATGTAAATTAACAAATGATAGCTGTTGTGTTACAGATCGATAATATCTGGTTTTCTGATATTTATAGAAAAAAAATAATTGACTTTAGATAGCTTTGCAAAACTCAATTATGAAAACTTAAGATTATAACATGAGTTTTTATATTCACATTATATGCGGGTAACTTGACGATAAAATGTTTAACCCCAAGCTTTCCAATATTTCCAAACCTTGAACAAATGATATTTTACGTGAGGTACAACATACTCATACGCGTAGTATAAATAGATTATGCATTTGTAGTGATTCCATGACGAACTGTTGACTTAGATCCCAATCTCTTATGTTTACATTTTTCAAAGTAGTGTCCGGTACACTTGATAATAATAAGACGTTTGGTGGACATAAGGCTTTTTAAGAGTTTCTCAACCGAAATTGTCCAAACAGACCAAACAAATGTATAGTATTTTCATTCTCGCATACCAATGCCGAAATTTAGGTTAGCGGGTAGATATGTTTATAAATCTTATATCCATAAGTAAGATTTTCTCATATTCTTGTAATAACTGAAAGTATAGTCTCTAATGGCATAATTATATGCAGTGATATATTTAAGGGGGCATTTACCAAAAACATTATTTCTTATTAGGGGAATCTGTATGCATTTTAAAAATAGTTGATCAAAAATTTAACTTAAAGAAACATTAGCTGTGCTATTTCCCCCCAAAATAATATTTCCTTTTTTACTACTTAGGTTGATCAACAATAACAAAATAAGATTTACACAGGCATAGACATTCTTAAATTCGTATACATTTTGTGAAAATGGCTTGAGAAACCCATTTTGGCAATTATTCACTTGCAATTGATTAATTCGACCTTATTATTTGTATATGCATACCACACTTGAAATGACCTTATTTTCATAATATATATAAGAATATAAGATTTGAATGTCTATGTATAGCCTTTTTTATTTTTGCACATCAAGTACAAGTAATAAAAGTAGACAAATTCGAAATAATTTTTAAATTTTTTTTTTTTTTGGGGGGGGGTTTAAACACTGCTAATGCCCCTTTATAATATAAACTCAAATGACATAATTATATGCAGCAATATTCAAATAATTTTAAATAATATTAAAATAACTTACCTTTCAATACAGACGGACACCAGAGACAGGACGGAAGTATAAAGAGACATTACGAGCACATAACGATTAAATTTACACAGTGCTTGTCCTAAGATCCAGCCTCGATTTAGCATAAATTGAATGATTTCGGGTATCCCAAATACCATGATAAGGAGATCAGCGATCGCCAAATTCATAATAAATATATTGGTCACAGATTGTCTCATTTTTCTGTCCTGTAGGATAACAATGATAACAAGAGAGTTTCCTAGAATTCCAATTATCCCGATTATACAAAACATAATCGAAAGGACAATAATTGTTCCAAGTGACGCTGGGACTTCTGGTAATTGGGGAAAACTAGTATTTGTAAGGTTATCCATGACTGTCTGGTTCGGATACGGTGTGGAACTTAAGCTGTTGTTACTTTGAGTGAACAAAATCGTTTCCCGTGTGGTAACGTTAAGTCTCACAACATCCATAACTAAAGTTGTAGTTAAAGCCATAGTTCCGAGTCCGTCCACGCCATCTACAAAAATAATTAAGTATGATATATATATATATATATATATATATATATATATATATATATATATTGCAGGATAATTTCTTTTGTAGACCAATCTGCTGTCCGGAAATATGATCCTTTTAGTAAATACAGATCACTTCAACATAAACTAACTCACACTTACAGGTAAACTGTTTATATACGTTCCTGTAGTGTTCATATAAGCTAATGATCGACCCGGCAGAAATTACGTCGGAAGAATGAGTTCTGGGATTTTTCTATTCACATCAACACAGTGATAAATGAAGTGCATAAATAGCTTCTAAAATAACAATATACTGTATAATACATTCATATTAATTCGCGTTTTGATTCGCCATCATAGATCTTGTTGTCATGGATTAATATGAATGGAACGTTGCTGATTCTGTATCTTAGAGAGAAAGAGAGAGAGCGTTTTCTTTCTAATATGCGATTAATATTTTACCATTCTTATCAATTCATAAATATGTGATATTGAAATAACAAATATTTCAATTCTATTACGTTATGCACTTTTTTTATCCCTTTATGATGTTAACACTTACAATGCTATTAAGATAGACGAAAGATCTTATCTAGACAAACTTAATAGAAACATTAATCGAAGAAATAAATTTACATTTTATGTCAGTTCATTCATAGGATAGTCAATTCATTCCAGTAAATTCGCCAGTTTTTATCAGAATTTTTAGCTACTTCATCTGTGAAAAAAGGTTAAAACGGCGTCCCATGATTATACCAATTCATAAAATAAAAATGAAATGCTCTCGTCTGCCTTCATTTCTTTCAGCGTTTGTCGATACCTGGTTTCGTAATCCCTCTGTGAATTCTAATTTGTTTTTACCATATCCTTGGGCGCTTGCTTTCTGTAAAGCAAACTTATGTTACAATCAACGTAGATCAGGAAACTTAAATTGCAAATCCTTTTATTGCCAAAGATCGATTGAAATGAAAGACATTTCTTTTATACAAACGCACCCTTCGTTATGAAATAAAAATTCATTTTACTCTCTACATCTAATAAACGCTCGACGCAACAGATGCTGAGAGAATTTCAGTGCATACATAGGAAATTTCAATTTCTTTAGCGGAACGATAGCGCGTGCAGATTGATCAATGAACTTCGCTAAATAGTGTTGGAATGTTTACATGAGTGGGGTTTGAGCATCCTATAGGAAAATAGAATCATACGTGCACACGTTTTGTAGTAATTAAATGTAAACAAACAAGGACTTGTATGAAACCTATTTAATTCTACTTGTAAATGAGACACAGCCGGCGATATTAACACGTTTATATTATATTGTTAAAGACGGTGGACTTCCCGCTGACATGAAAGAGCCGTATATAAAAGACATTATGTTTCATTAATGGTAGGGAGAAAAGTAAGAGAAATAATTCCGAAATATTGGAATCTCTATTAAAGGTTTAAATGAGTAATTGAAACATGAAAAGGAATACCAATGATATAAGATGCATTTTATGAAGTCTAATTATTGGTTTTTATAACATTAGCATTATGAGAGCGCGTAGTTCTTCGTTCCCATGCTAATTTTTTTTTTACAATTGATACACGTATATGGCGATTGATATAAAAATATTATTGGAAAACAATGTTAATCACTGGTAAAGTCTCGAACTCTTGAAACTAAGGTCACAACTGAAACTCTAGACTTTGTTAAATTCAGAAACAAATCGTGCATACATATGTTTAAGATATATTTTAGGGTGTATATTAAAATTGCTAATATTAAATAAGCGATAGAAATAGAGAAATACAGACAGACAGACAGACAGAGGGATATACAGATAGAGAGACAGAAAAAGATACAGACAGACAGACGGAGGGATATGCAGAGGGCGGCAGGAAGGGGATATACAGAGAGATACATATAGAAAGACAGACAGAGAGAGAGACAGAGAGAAAGAGAGATCAGTGAACAGCCAGTTTGGTCACAGTGACGGATCGGACTCAAACTCATACACATTCTTATCAAAATGAACACTATTTAATGCCTAGAATATCTAACTGATATCAAATAATCATATTGTTATGCATTTCATCAAAATGCTCGACACGAATTATATTTTTGGTTTTTCAAAACCCATCCCAGAACGGCCGACGTTGCCCATACCGTGATTCCATTATGTAAAATAAACCAATTAAATGTACTTCGAACCCGATCGCCCACCAATGACATCAGGGTCAGTGACACGATGTTTTATCTTTTTATGTGTGAAAGACAGGAAATAAAGTACCGAATCACAGCACCAAATGCACTTAATGATACAAAAACATTAACTATTCTATTTATTTTACAATTACTTCTACAATATCCAATAGCTTGGAAACTGATAAAAAATGGACTATGTTTATTTTTCTTATTGATTGTTTATTGCAACTCTGTTCTCAGTCGTTTCATTAGGGATTGTTAAGACACTGTGTCATTCTAGTGCTAAAGGTGCTAAATCCCTTTCTTGTTTAAAAGATTAACTGACAAAGATAGATAAAAGCAAATACATTTATATATTATATATGTGTGTGTGTGTGAGAGAGAGAGAGAGAGAGAGAGAGAGAGAGAGAGAGAGAGAGAGAGAGAGAGAGAGAGAGAGAGAGCCGTCGTGGCTCCGCGTCGTCGCAACCGGATTATCGCGGGTTCGAGCCTCGGCGGAGGCGACTGGCTTTTCCTGTCCTTCAAATGAGACAGTAAAACTGAGGTCCCGTGTCACAGTAGGTGTCAGCACGTTAAAGAACCCTCACTGCTCAATGGTCATAAGTGCCGAGCATAGGCCAAAATTTGAAACCCATCACTGGCATTTGGTGACGTCTCCATATGAGTGAAAAATTCTTGAGAGGGACGTTAAACAATAATACAACAATAACAACGCGCGTGCGTGTGTGTGTGTGTGCGTGTGTGTGGGGGGGTGAGCAGTGCAACCAGCGTTTTCATTTCTTCACTGCCAAGTATATTTCTGTAAACATGACATATTATTGTTAGGGCATAAAGTAATGCATTGAGAATCCGGCTGCTGACATAAACTATCGTGGTTATGGAACAATAATAGAAAATAAATCTGTTAACTCATCAACCCCTGAAAAACAATGGACTCTTCTCTTTATCAATGACTTGGACTAGCCCAAATGTGTCTTTAGGAGTGAACGGATTAAAGTGCTTCATGATAGCTCAGTACAGATGCGATTCTAGAGTATGCATTGTGTTACGGGAATTCTCTGTAAACATTGAACCACCGCAAACACTGTATGGTAACGGAACCACCTTGATATTTCAGAAGTACAGTTTTCATATGAATATGATTTGAAATGATAAATTGTTCTGCCAGGAAACATGTTGTAATAAGTAATTACATACCGTCAGTCCCTTTAACAATGATATTGATGAGTGCCTAACAGTACGCGTATAATGTATATGTTATTACTGGTTTGATAAAGCATTGTTTGATGGTGAAAATTAATTTGCGTGTTACAAATGTTGTTCCCATTTGAAAGATAAACAAGATACTCGTAGAACATAATTAGGCCATTATATGTTTTTTCTTTGTTTAGCGTCCACTGACAGATTGTTTTTTTCCAGATAGTTAAACAGTAAAAAAAAACAGACACAAACATAAACATCATTTCTCAGGTTATTTACTTAATATGTGCCAAAGATATGGTTTTCATAAGTTTTATTTTGTTTTTCTTTTGTTAACACATTAGAAAAATTTGCATTAAGTTGCGTTTGTTCTCCTAAAAATGTCATGTGTTTTGTTTTTTATTCTCATAGAAAGACAGTTTTTTTTATTTTTGGGTGGACGCTAAACATAAAAAAAAACTTGGAATGGCCTTATGACTGACATTTGAGTCAATTTTCCGTGGAGAGCTGAGAAAGGAAATAAAATCGGATTGCACGTTACTGGGAAATTAATTATCATTTTGTATATATACCAGGTCTTAAGCAATTTTGCTACGTGTGTTTCGAAAATGCATTGTTGAAGTTTGTTTGTTGTGTCGTTTCATTTATAGGTGAGAACATTGACACAGATTTTGACAAATTGGGTAACAAATTATCTTAATTACTGTTTATTAGTTTGATTTCATATACATACAGAGGTAAACTACCGACTGATAAGTCGTCGTCACAATGATACTAAAAATCACTTTTAACGTCAACATTTTCAACTTTTACGGTCGGTATAATGACCTTGTTTGCAATTACAGTTGTTTCACTGATGCTGAATTGCCTGCTCGACAGTGGTTGTTGAATGGTCTTTACTGATTATGACAATGGTAAATTCCTCAATAGTTTCATTCGAGTTTAACTGTGGACTCACGGTGGGTGTGATAGGGGATGCTTACTGCTCCATGACACCTGATCCCACCTCTGGATTTTCAGAGGTCCGTGTGTGTCAAATTTTTACATTTATACATTGTCGCCTGAACCTCTTTGTCATTAATACTCCGTCATCTGTTATTCTTGTGTTTGACATGAGTACATATGTTAAGCATAACGAAAACCGGTTGAAGGAGTTTGGATGTAAAAAAAAACACACTTGCCTAATTTAACATTAAATAAATCACTACTTTTTATTAAAACATCACGTTGACTTGATACCAGCTGTAAATCAGAAATAACACGAATTTCACAATCAATAGCAGTAATTTTCAAGTATCCGTTATCAGTTGTCATGGGAAACTGCAATGTATACAACTTAGTTTGGACATTATGAACACTCATAGTTGACACTAGCGATCTGTTGTTTTTTGTCCTTGTTTTTTTTATTATTATTATTTTTTTTTTTCATTGTTTGTTTGATTTTGATTTTGTTAATTTTTGTCCTTTACAATAAAATTAAGGCGATAAAAGGTAATTACATAGAGATGTAATTCGGTTTCGTCTTTTGATGTCAACGTTCCGCAAATTTTACGGTCGGTATAATAGTCTTGTTAGCGACTACTCTGTTTCACTAAATGACATGTTGAGTTACCTGTTCGATGGCCGTTGTTGAGACGTCTGTACCAATTATGACGAGCATTCGTTCCTCATGTATTTCATTTTAATTTGACTGTAGACACACGGCGGGTGTGACTGGTCGACAGGGGATACTTACTCCTCCATGATAGTTGGTCCCACCTCTTGATTTCAAGAGGTCCGTGTTTGTCCATTTTTACCATATTTGTACCTGTATCCTGGGCATCCTAGTGATTTATACCTTGGTATCTGAGACTTTTTATATTTCGTCTTATATATCTAACTTTGATAAATCTAAGCATCTTTGAACTTTTATTAAGACGGTGGAGTTTTTAAAGAATAATGCTGAAGGTGACGGTGGGATAACCTGTTATATGGCAAAGCTCCTTATTCAAACAGAATGAAAGATATTTCTTTCATCAGTTTATTATCTAAACTTAATGAAATTTTAGACTTAATCTTCTGTTATATTTTCTTGACTAAGCTAAAACGGTGCTTCCTATATGTCATTCATTGTTTCAGCCAATAGCTTTCATCACAAAAAAGAGATTACCATATTTCACAATATATCAGTTCATCAACCATGCATTTAATAAACATCGCTCCCAGGTTGTCGACCAGTAGAGCAAACGGGAGGTCCAGGGTTCGATTCTTGGTATTAGATCATAAGCAAGCGAATGGAGCTCTTCATGGTAATAGAATAGGAACAGGCTAAATGAACTTTACATGCGTACGATGGAAAATGGAGACCACGTGATTGCTTTACATTTGCGTGTGGTTTTCCTAACCCAACGGAATTATTAAATGTAACATGGAAAATGGGTAACTGTTTTGTTAGGGCATACGTTGCACGTTAAATTCCCAGCATTGAACAAGTCATAAATTCTGTTACATCACCCTAAGCTAATGCTGGCTCTATTATACCGCTCTACAGAAAACGTAAAATAGCAATGAAAAAATGCAATTAAAATATGAACTCGTTAACCCCTGAAAATCAAAATGGTATGCTCTTTCCATTGTTAAGACCATACATAATGAATAAATATCTATATTTAATATCAGATACCAAAGTATAAATCTATAGTATGTCAATAATTCATATACAAGTCTGGTGATATTGGACAAACACGGACCTCTGGAATTCAGCGGTTGGATCAGGTTCCATGGAGAAGTAAGCATCCCCTGTTGACCGGTTACACTCGCCGTGAGTTTAATTCAAATAAAATAGGTGAGGAAAAAATGGTTCAAACGACTCAACAACCGCTATCGAACAGGTAACAGTTTTCATTTATTGAAACAGAGTTATCTCAAACAAGTATATTATACCGACCGTAAAATGTGCAGAACGTTGACATCAAACGCGAATTTTGATACTGTGCCAATAATTCGTCAATAAGTAGTTTACCTCTGTATATGAAATGTTTATATGCTGAATACGCTGTGGCATACCGTTTCATTTGTGAGATTTAAACGCCATATACAGGTGATTGAAGGATATTACTACTTAAATGTGAAAAAACATTTTACGATGGAAAAGCCGAAATCGTCATATTTGTCGTATAGCCTGGTCGTTAATTATCTGTCTGTGTCTATAGTAATTAAAACGTCCAAATAGGAAGCGTGTGGTCTTGATTCTGTAGTTTCTTTAATTTCTAGTTATTTAAGATATATCGCATTGACATATGTATAAAAATTGCCATTATTAATTGACAAAACGTCGTCGATAGATCTAAGTGTTTAATCTCTTTTTCACTTAATTTTCTGTTACGGCAAATTTTCATTCACAACATAGTATAAAAATGAATAACAGTTTATCTGGCGAATTCTAAATTCCATGTACCGTTACAGAATTAAAAAAAAAACAAGTACATTAACCTATATACATTCTCTTTAATTTGGTTTAAACTCAACAGAAGAAGCAGACGATAGTCTTAAACTTTGTATGATATGTCAAGATGCTACTTGACACAAAAGTGGGAAAGAAGATCATAAGATGCTTGGCCATAAACCTAAAGAGAAAATACAAGGATTTGATGGCGCTTTTTGAAACTTGCACGGTAACAATAAAATAATGTATGACAAAGAGGATCAAAACGAGTCTATTCATACCTCTATATATCTTATCTTTATTCATTCATTCAATATGTCTTATTCTGGAATCATCATCAATACAAGTCATTTACATATAAGTAGCATCAATTTCGTTGAGGCATCCGTGGCCATGTGTTCAGACAATCGCGATTTAAACCATAAAGTCTCTCACTTCCTGTTAGCGCAAGTTCGATTCCAGCTGGGAACGTTTGCATTAATGGTGAAATACTTTCACATCAAGATCTATGCAATAACTATTCTGTGCATCTACCTTTTACAGCTTAAAAAATCTTTATTGAAAGTTTGACCAATCCTTAATAATAAGCCAAAAAAAAACTAAAAAAAAAAACTATAATTTACCTTGCATGCCTCCAGTTTTATTAATTATATTGGCTTCTGAATAACGATGTACGGATATATATTAATTTTTAATCACATTTGAATCTACAAAAATGTGAATTAAAATTGGAAACTGGACCTGGTGTAAACACAGTAAACCCACACACTAACTTTTGGAAACAAGCCTACTTAGACCCCTTTAAAATCACCAAAGATACTAAATTAATGGGGTTTCAAGTCAGAATAATTCATAAAATATTGACTACAAATAAACTGTTATATAACATTAAAATTAAGGATTCGCAATTATGCAATATTTGTTCAACTGAGCGAGAGTCCTTTACCCACTTATTTGTTCATTGTAAACCTGTAAGAGCTATGTGAATAGAATTTTTAAAATGGATCAGAGAAAACACTAATATTAATATTAACCTGTTATCATCACCTATCCTGTTTGGGGTTTATTAATCAACTTAATTGCATTTAATTTAATTATCACCTTATTAAAATTTTTCATTTATTCCAAATATTGGCAATGTGCAAACACAAATTTCACTTGTTTTAAAAGATATTTACTGAATTATCATGGGAGTGAAAAGTACATGTATTTTGGAAATGGGGCTGTAGAGAAATTCAATAAGCATTGGTACACCTGGAAAAAATTATTTACAGCTGACCTCTAATGTAATAGAATGTACTTAAATTATTGGGAATCATAACACAAATTCACTGTATTTAAATATTTATTACACAAACAATTGAAATATATGTCAAATACATACATATATATGTCGAGCAAAAAACAATTGAAATTTCATAACGAGTATCATAAATGTGATAATGGAATCTCGTGACAGATTCTTTTTATCATATGATCAGACATATGCAATATAAACAGTATTTTGTGATGACTGGGGATGAGAAACTATATTCTCCTTTTTGTCGTGTTGACCAAATTGTTCCAAATAGGTAAAATACTAGCGCGGAAATAAGTGCACAAATCATATTGTATATATACATGTGTATGTATATGTATATGTGACACTTCACATAATATGTACTTTGTGAAGTAAATTCTTTTAATCAAAGAGTATCTATAAATTTCAGTTCTATTTTATTTTGTAGGTTCATAGTCAATAAAATGTTTAATGAATAGCTGTGTTAGAATGAATGAGAATGGATAAAAGAGTGAGTAAAATTGTTTACTGTCCATTCTAGTGTATTGTGATGTTTATATTGTATATGTAATACTGTGCTAGTCTTATAAACATGTATGTATTGACAAAATGATGATAATAATAATAATAAAAACGTCTGCCAGTTTACTTGCGGAAGACCGGTGGTCTCTTCCCAGGTACAATGTAACCGTGTTTTCTCCTGCACCATTAAAAACTGGCTGCAACCGTATAACTGATAAATTGTTGTGTGTGGCGTAAAACTGTTTCAAAATGCAAAATGCATCGCGCTCTTTAATAATAGAAATGAAAGGTAGAGCTCTCTTGCAATTGATTTATCAAGTAGAAAAATAAAATTCCCAGACTTCAAAGAAAAAATCTTGAGGATGTTAATGATACAAAATAGAAGTATTGTGAGCATTGGATAAACACGGATCTCTGGAAATCCAGAGGTAGGAAGTGGTGCCAAGGAGGAGTAAGTATCCCTCTTTTTGAGCGGTCTCAAATTCAAATGTAATAAGTAAGGAATAAATTCTCGTCACACTCGGAACAGACGACATAACGACCGCTCTGTCAGTGTGGTGTAAGGTCACAGTATCACCATAACGATGAAATAAAAGGTCTACACACTGTACGCTACAGAAGATAATTCATATCCCTATTTTGCACCCACATAATCTACAGACGTGCTGTCAAGAGCTCTGATTGATAAGACATAAGTTATCACGGTTAAGAGTAGTGTATATATAACAACACTTACAAAAGAAAGAAAATATCAATAAAGAATTAAGCATGACGCAACTGTTGTACACCGTGTTAGATTTTTACTTTTGACAACCGGAAGTGTCATTATGTATTCACTTTATGTTACGACACAAGATATCACTGATTTCTAAAACAAGTCTTGTAATACGTTAAATGGTGCCGCAAAGATAGTAATAAAGTACTGAAAGTACTGAAACGAGGTGACGAATGATACAGCTTTTATTATGTAATGCCTGTAAGATCTACTGAAGTGAGTGTAGCAAGTTCTGGAACACACAGAGAAATACGTGTCATCGCGCCTATCTATATCGGTCAACATTAGAGATTCCACGTGTAAGCAAAACAACTTGGCGCGTATGAATTCCACATGGATATCGTAGGAATACCTAAGCCATGTTACCTTCCGTACAATTATTCAAAAACGCAATATACATTGTACTTAGTGATTTTCTTATTTTAGGAAGATCTATTATTAAACGAAAACTTGGCATTCTCCTGTGAACTATTTTGTTTGAGCGGTCTTGATTGAAAATAGGCCCCATAACAAATCAAAGATAACAAATTTTGACACTGAATATGCAGTTTAACACGTGTATATATCGTATCAGATTTAAGTGGACTGAAGTTCTCTTTCATGTTCCGGTGAAAGAAAGTTTGTAGCATTCACTATATTCATGAAAACTGATAAATTGAAAATTGTAGTTGTTAGGCAATCCGCCATCTTGAATTTGATCCATAAATAAACTAGTGACGTCACCTTGTAAAATGGCGGAATATATTAATTTTGATCTGTCTGTTTGTCTGTTTTTCGCGTGTCTGTGACATTATGGCATTAGGCCAATAACTTGAGTTCCATTCCTAGAGAAACTGAATATGAATTGCAAAAAAATATGAAAAAATCTTACACTATTGCACTTGAGAAAAGCAAAACTTTGTTATATAAAATTCGTTATAAACTTGTTTTTCAACTGAAAATATATAGAGGTGCAGTCGGAGATTATTTATTTGGATTCATTCGTTATGTACAGTAAATCATACGAACCGATCTCGTTATATTCAAGTTTTTCTGTACTTTTCATTTTTATTTAATGGAAAAATGGGTTATAGGTGGGTACTTGTATAAGTGGATGATGGAAAGTAATTTAAAATGAAAATGGACATTTCGCTGTAAATAACTAAGAACAAATATATCCCTTGTGTACATATGGTGTAAAGTATAGCAACAATCATACTATAAGCCATGAAACACAATATATCACTCTGTCCCTTCAAATTATAGAAATGACTCGTTTCGGTTAATTTCCTAATGAAATATGAATTGTTTCATCAGCTCACTTTTTTAATTAAATAGATGGTGGAGATTTTATGACAACGACATTGTCCGTGGAAATATCGGTCACGTATGGCGATATAATTTGTTCATGAGTCGCAAAAAAATATAAAAAACTCTGACATTCATGTGATTGCAAGTGTTAAGCCAATCCGACATTATTTGAAATAAGAACAAAAGTGTCAGATCTGGTGCAGAAAAGTCATACAGCCACATAACATGATTAAGAACAAAATAGATGTATGGCTATAAATGGCTTGAATCATTCTAGCTTCAACAAAACGGATATGCTATTGGCAAGCAAATCAATCTTATTCTTATAAAAATGTACGAATTGTTGAATTTGAACGCCATTAATCCTTTCCGCATGATACCAGCTTACAAATAAAATGCACGAACGCACATATGCAGACAATAAACGGATGTTACCACATGAAATGACTCAATTTTTATGGAAAGTGTGTGTGTGTGTATGTGTGTGTGTGTGTGTGTGTGAATTAGTGAGTATATAAAAACAAGAGTTAGCGCCTTCGTGGCCGAATGGTTGGACCATCAAGCATTAAACCAAGTCTCTCGTTTTATCTTTAGTCAGTGCAGGTTTAAGTCCGGCTGGAACCTTGGCCTTTTTTTACTGGATTGTGTGAGAAAGTTTGCCAGTTCACTTAGGGAAGACTGGAGGTCTCATCCCGGGTACAATGTAACTGGGTTCATTCCTGCATCGTTTAAAGAAGAACCGGTCGCCACCATATAATTGAAAAATTGTTGAGTGTGGCGTAAAACCAAATTTTATATATTTATGATACATATCTGCAAGTTTTCTCATCAGTTATTCTAAAAAAAAACACATATGTATAGAATATTGATATTTTCAGCACATTTTAAAGCTATGTTATTATTAGGGGAATCAGTTTGTGTTTCACTGAGAGAGTCATCTTGAAAGTAAGCTATGAAATATATATATATCTTTCGCGTTTTGACAGTATAAGTATACAATCTTTTAGTTATCTGTGGCAGCCAATCTTTAATAGTAGAGGAGAAAAATCCGGTTGCAATGAACCCTGGAAGAGACCACCGGCCTTCCGCAAGTAAACTGGCAAACGTTCTCACAAAATCAGCCGAGTAACTAAAATCCCACTACTTGAGGAGAGAGACTTCATGGTTTAAAGCCATGTTCTAACCGCTTTCTTTTACATGAAATGAACGTCTCTTAAATACTTCATTAAGTACCGTGTTGGTGTGTTGTTGGGGTGGTTCCATCGACCGTAAAATGGGCGAAATGTTGATTTTAAACGCGACTCAAAGCTACGATAAAGACACACCATAATGTCATATACTAATGTTTGTTTGTTTGTCTGTTGTTGTTTAATGTCCCACTCAAAAATCTTTCACTCATATGAAGACGTCACCAAATCCCGGTGAAGGGCTTCAAATTTTGGCCAATGCTCGGCACTTACGGCCAATGAGCAGTGAGGGTTCTTTTAACGTGCCGACACCTACTGTGACACGGGACCTCGGTTTTTACTGTCTCATCCGAAGGACAGGAAACCAACCTACCGTCGACTGGACTCGAACTCACGACATCACGATTAAGAGTCGAGCGCGCTACCGACTGAGCCAGGTCGGCACCTCTATACTTATAACACGAACTTCAACAACATGTACTTTGATAATGACAACAAAATACATTCTGTTTAGTTTTCTCGACGTGCAAATACTCCACGATATTGAAAAAATAATGCAATTATAATCACCATTATTACGTCATAATTATTGTATCATGTCAGTGTTTATCTTTGTGTTTGATGTTCGTCTGATAGCCAAATTCTGTTCAAGCGTCTTTGAACTTGATAAATAAGATTCTAGAAATCAAAGGGAAGCAGTAAGATTCGGGTTATTGTAAATAAAAAATCTCAGATATCAAAGTATATATATCGTCAGGAAGTTCAGGAGACAAAAAAGAGGTCTGGAGAACATTGGACAAACACGGACGTCTGAAAATGTGATCAAGTGTCATGGTGGAGTTAGCATCCTCTCTCGACAGGTCACATTCGCAGTGTGTCCACTGTCAAATCTGAATGTAAAAATTGAAGAAATGAACCCCTCATCAATATCAGTGAATTCGATACAACAACCAAAATACATCACATGGTTACAAGTTTCTACACAGTTTATAACCACTTGACAAGCCGATCGTGTTTGATTTAAAAGATATGGACAACAGAAATAAACACAATAAGATCAAACGCCCTTAATCCATCCAATTTAGACCATCCTCTCTTTATCTGTACACAACATTTGTGACCTAAATAATTGCCACGTAGACTTCCGGTCTCGTTTTCTGTTAAATGGAAGGAATGTAAAAGACATCAGTTAGCTTCTGGTCATTGCTCTAAAACAACTCGCACTCTGCACTTTGTAGACAGAAAGCGATTGGATTAAAGTTATAACTTGTCCTCTGGGTTAATTGGCATTTTCCGTCCTCATTTTCACGGTACACGGTATATCAGAATAATTCTGAAGTGAGAAATGAGTGCGAATAAATCTTTTAAGATTCCTTGCCAAATGATTATCTCAGAAGAAAATTAACAAATATCGGCTTAGAAAATATTGGACGTAATGATAATGGTCACATGGCATTGATTTGCACTGCCTACAGTTAATAAATAAAAAACCCGAAGCGACTATGGAACCTGAACAATTTTGGAGTAAATGATTTTTTTACGGAAATGACACTCGAGAAATGAAAAATAATTTGTCCGAAATTTCTGACAATGCTAGAGATAATTAGAAAAGACAAGGGTGAAATAATAATCTCCCCGTGGTCGCATAATGATCAGCTCCCCAAAGTCACATTACGGACAAAGTAATCTGATTACACCACAGACTAGTAAATGTCCCCTTATAGCGCAGTCAAAATACGCGTTAACCTTAACTCAATTTCATAATTACCATTGCTCTCTAAACGTAGTATAAATGATAAATAAATGAAAGGCTGATAAAAATCCACACATATCTATTGAGTGGTTTAGAAGATAATTCAAATGTTTGGTTAAGGTTATAATCATTATAATTCTAATGCATTCTGTTTGTTTCCCGTTATTTCATTGGTTGGTGACTTTGAACATTTAGGTTCCACTGCTTGTTTTTATATGACGTCACACGCACAGTTTTGTTGTTAAGTAATTTGGTCATAGATAAAGGCAGGAGCAAGTATAAATCAACATTTGACAACGTTTAAATTCTGAACTCCTCAAACACTAAGATGGTCATCTATTTACAGTGTTTACTCTTAGATGGAGTTAGGAATACATGAATGTTATTTTTTTGGCTTTGTTTTGAATTCAAACTCAACTAATGAAGTCTAATTGACAGAAAGGATTGTCTTGAGCTTTTGTTTCGCTCCTTATTACAGTAAAACCTGCCTTAGCGACCACCTTTGTACAAATACCACCTGGTCATAAAGGCTGTCCCAAATAGTAACATTTGTGTAAAAATCAACCTCTATATTAAGACCACCTCTTTATAAAGACTGGTTTTGTTGTGTCCCTAAGGGGGTCATTATATACAAGTTTCATTGTATTTTGTTTTTATAAAACGGGAACTTTGGTCATTACTCGAAACAGATGTACTTATATTTTTTTTTGGGGGGGGGGAGACAATAAACTTACTGATAATTCAAACACACTTTCATTCACCAGAGTCATATCTAAATGATTTGAGAATACAGTGGAACGTCCTCTAAAGACAATCTCACTTAGGAGACACGTGTAATAAATTCCATCATGGTCTCCTAAATGAGATGATCTTTAGACGAGGTCCCATTGTATTTGTCAAACTACGTAACCAGGTGAAACTGGTCATGTGTGTTTATAAACAGCAGTACACTATACTGTAAAAACCTTGACATAATAACAAAATTAATCCTCTCCGTGTCCAAGTATAGTGGAACCTCGTCTAAAGACCACCTAACTTAGAAGACCACCTCATATTTCAGACCAAAATTTTTTTTTCAGTCTTTTTTATTAGTATTTCTAAAATTACTGCTGAACCTCTCTTAAAAGACCACCTCACTAATCTGACCACTGAGTCAGTTAGTTAGGTGGTCTTAATTGCGAGGTTCCACTGTATAATTTGACTGTTGTCCAGCACGCATAATAAGGCTTTTAAAGAAACTGGCTCGTAAATGTGAAATTTATAATGTTTTGGTACGGAGTTGAAATGTCTACATGCAGCATTTAGTAGATTTTATAGATTTTGTTCCTGCACCTTATTTTGACAAAGGTGGATAATATTTGACCTACAGAATCTAATGTGGAACGCCCTAATCATTATAGTGATCTCCGTATTGTATCAAATTGAAAATTGAATTATCCGAAAAATAAATGGAATTCAATTTCCTGTAGTATACATATGTACACCGTTTTCCCCAGGGCGGGGATAAGAACGTTTCAAGATTATTTTCTTTTGAAAAATTATCTTAATTTGATCCAACGGAGAGGTAATATACAATGTTGTACGGTAAAACCTCGCAATAAAGACCGCCTTATTAACTCAAAGTAGTCTGATTAGTGAGGTGGTCTCCTAAGTGAGATGGTCTTTAGACCAGATTCAACTGTTTTACATTTTACTCATGTATTATTTCTTCTGTCCGTAAATTACTTTTGGCGTTCCTCATAAATTGATACTTGCTGTTTTTCTTGTTTTTGGGTATTTGGATAAACATTTAAACATGAAATTATTTATTATCGGGTATTCAAAAAAATCATAATTTGATATGAAATTGAAATAAATGACCTTACTACCTACAAATCTTTATAAGAGTAGCTTTAAGAAGAATTTGTCAAAAAAAAAATAAATAAATAATCACAGATACCAAAATATTAACCTTCATGATGTACCGGATGCAATATATAAGTTTGCTGACTATTGAACAAACACTGTCCACTGGAAATCTAGAAGTGAGGTCAGATGCCATGGATGAGTAAGCATCCCCTCTTAATTCTGAGGTTTCACTGTAATTGCAAACGAGTTCATTATACCGACCGTAAAATCCAGCTTATACATACTAATTAGTGATAGCAAAGTGATGCCAGGCAACGTAATATTTTGGAACTAGACATGCGATCGAGTATCTGAATTTTATATGCGGTGGTCTAGTGGTAGAGGGTTCGACTCGCGAGTGGAAATTCCCGGGTTCGACTCCCGGACCGGGTCATACCATAGACTTTAAAAATAAAAGTATGAGTCTTTCGGATGAGACTGAGGTGGCCTACAGACATGGTTCTACTGTATACATTTTAACCTGAACTCGTTTATGTATGTTTTCTATGTCTAAAGTTTAATATAGAAAAATTTTATGATTTGGTTGAACGTTGTTGTTGTACATGATACCCATAATGTGCGGGGAATATATTATTGACACCAACATCCTGGTATTTCACAAACTTGAAGGTAAAATCAAATGAATTAATAGCTATCTCTATGATTAGTTTTCCGTCCATTTAACACCACAATCTACATTTTTTAGGCCTGTTTCAATCGAACCTCTCAATTAAGACCACCTAACTAACTGACTCAAAGTAGTCTGATTAGTGAGGTGATGTTCGCTATTTATCAAATAGTTATAAAAATAGTAAAAATTTATTATCTGAATTGTGAGGTGGTCTCCTAAGTGAGGTGGTCTTTAGACGAGGTACCAACGTCCTTGCAGTGCGTCTATATATATATATATATATATATATATATATATATATATATATATATATATATATATATATATATATATATATATATATATATATATATATATATTACACAAGACTGCAGTTAGTTTAAAAACTGTGTACCTTATTTCAAAACAGCCCAAACGTATCATAAGATGTAACATAGGCATCATATTTATATATTTTTTTATTTTTGGTCAGATTTAGTTTTTTGATGTTAACAGAAAATGTATGTGTATGTTATTGTAAATAATCATAAACATCTGGACCTGCAGATAAAAAGAGACGTAACGTAAGGTAATAACCATTATGTATGTCTATACACGTAATGTTGGTGCAGATATAGCCATGTTTTATGCAATAAAAAATATACAATATACATCAAGATCTAAGATTTGTGAGCTAATATTATCGGTAATGACGCAATAAGTCTTTCACAAAAGTGATGAGTAATACCATGATGTTTGTACTGTAAGAAAAATATGACAGTCAGTAGATTAGTAGCAGTCAATATTGTTATTTTGTTCAACATAGGTGAAATTATACACACACACACACACACACACACACACATATATATATATATATATATATATATATATATATATATATATATATATATATATATATATATATATATATATATATATATAATTATATTACCTCACTCAGGAGGCAATATAACATTTCAGACCATAAATTTCCAGTTCTATGATAAGTATTTAATTAGTAATTAATTACCCTCACTTAAGAGACCACCTCACTCATCAGACCACTTTGAGTCAGTCAGTTAGATGGCCTTAATTGCAATGATTCATTGTATATATATATAATTGTAAAAAATATCAAATTTTTGGGTTTTTTAATGGTGTTTAACACCACATTTTATGCCCCCTGTCCTGAAAGGTCCAGGGAGCATTTAGTGTTTGGATTGTCCGTCCGTCCGTCTGTCTGTCTGTTTGTGTGTCTGTTTGTCTGTCCCGCTTACATATTAAGTGCAATATTTCAAGTTTAGATTGAGATACAGTAACCAAACTTAGACTGTAAGTTCATCTAAGTGTTGCTCACACTTCACTGACATCACATGCTCCTGGGGGGGGGGGGGGTCAAAATGTAGGACATTGCAATATTTAAAGTATACATATTATTTGCCAGCATAGAAATTTGATGGGACCGGGGGCATTTGTGTTTCATTTCAGACAGTCTTCTTTTTACAGTGGTTAGTTTTAGACGGATTTAGGAATACCTTTAGGATATTATTTTGGATTCATACTGTCCTATGACACATGTGTAATTTTGTTTGTAAGAAATTACTATATGTATCATGACTACAAAAAAATACACATATGTCATAGGACAGTACGATTAAACCTCTGCATCTATTTTAAATTGGAGCTCAACTGATGAAGTCTCAAGGACACAAACGATCGTCTGTAATATTTGACTTCAATATAACTTTAATAACTTTCAAACTATTCTTAAAATGCAATACAAATGCTAAAAAAACAGTAAACACACTCTAAATTCACAGATTGTCGCCTCCTGGCCTTTATCAAGTGAAAGACGATAATATCTATATAAGCTACATGGTATCAAAGCTGGAGAATTAACAGCTTCATTGCAAATCATTGTCCTCTTTGGAGGACATTGGATTGTATTGAAATTGTTTGTGTTAATGTTGTTTTACGCCACACTCCACACTCAACAATTTTTCAGTTTTATGGTGGCGGCCAGTTTTTAATGATAATGGTGAAGGAGAAAACCCGGTTACAATGTACCGGGAAGAAACCATCGGCCTTGCAAACTGGTAAACTTTCTCACAAAATCAACAAATGTTCCAGCGGGACTCGATCTCGCGCTAACCAGAAGTGAGATACTTCATTGTTCAAAGGCCGATGTCCTAACCATTTGGCAGTAGAGGCCCCGAAAATGTTTTATAAAATAAAATTTTCATAGTAAAAATACCCAGGCTGTCCAGGATACAATGTACAAATCTGTTGAATATTTAACAAATACGGACTTCTGGAAATCCGGAGGGGGGATCAGGTGCCATGGATGAGTAGCTAGATAATACAAATATTACACAGGCAGCCTGGTGGTCACATATCTATATAACAAGGTACTCAGTCATCGTTACATGGTTGCATTGCACATTTGAATGATGGAACATCTCAGAATATTTTTTAGTTTACCTGTTAAAGCATATATACGAGATCCTCAAAGAACATTGAGTTACCTCACAATATTTATAATGCAGAGAATGTATAAAGGTTTTCTTTCAACCGTTTTGCTCTTGAATATGTATATACACCTAGAACTTGAAATATTATATTCCCAAAACAGCGTTGGTGCAATAGCTCTTTTACGCCCTGTGCGTTTTAATTGGGGACTTGATGAAATAGATTATACTTTTTTCAGCAAATTTTAATCTTATATTGGAGAAAAAGACATGTATAGAAATTGATAAAAACAAATTTGTAAAAGTATCCCTAATATGCTTTGATATATCTTTTGGAGACGGTCAAATTTTTGAATGATGTATTATGAGACCTGTAGTTGTTTTATTATATGAAAAATGGGTCATAGTTTTACTTTATTACTTATAAATATCCAAGAAATTGTGACGTGTTCGTATTGGACTTCCATTATCGATTCAACAGTAATTATCACCTGTTTGGAAATATATCGTCGATTTCTTTATGATAATGATGATGATGATGATGATGATGATGATGATGACAATTTTGATGATTATGATGATGATGAAGAAGAAGAAGTGAACATCATATATGTATACACATTCCCATATATATATATATATATATATATATATATATATATATATATATATATATATATATATATATATATATATATATATAATATTTTTAAAATATATGTGTGTATATAATTCTCGTATGATATATTCCCTGAAACACACAAGTATACAGCTCGCAATATTTCTACTTGATCTCCTCTTGTAAATCAGTTATTTTCCTAGTAAATCTCCTAAATTAAACCCACTTACATCTACCTCAACATTTTTATTTCATATCGAAATAAATGTATTTAACAGAAAGCTGTACCACCTAGCGCAAATATCTTGTTACACCTTGGTAATTTACTATGATATTGGAATCAGCCGATGAAGGCCTGAAATTCTTGAAATATCTGACGAAAATCGTAAAGTAGCAAGTAAGACGGAACTAATTGATTTGTGTATGACATAGAGCAGATTGTCAGACAAATATATAGCAAATGTTAAGATGCATGTTAGAATAAAAGAAAGCAAATCGTTTCGATCGTGCAAATAAATTGTGCAAGTGCCTGAATGTCTCGTCGTATAAATATATGGTTTATGTTCCAGTAATTGATTGTATATATAATGTTTTAGAGACTTGTGATGTACAGTCGGTTATTTACATGTTAGGGAAAGCCATGGTTCTGTAAAGTCATACTTAAGTATTACAACTGGGACTCTGTAACCGAGTGGTTAAAGCATCACGCTTTGAACCATGAAGTATCTCACTTCTGGTCAGCGCAGGTTGGAGCCCCGCTGGAAACTAAGCCGATTTCTGTGAGAAAGTTTGAAAGTTTACTTGCGAAAGCCGGTGGTCTCTTCCCGGTGGGTTCTCTCTTCCACCATTAAAGACTTCCTGCCACCATATAACTAAAACAAATGTTGAGTGTGGCGTAAATTACTATTTAAAAACAAATCAAAGTTCACGTATTATACATTAATCATTTGCATACTTAGACATTTTACTTTCTATAGACACAGACGGCACGTTCATAACTAAACTATACGACAAACGCGACGATTTTGGCTTTCCCATTTTAAATTTTTCACATTTAAGTAGTAATATCCCACATCCACCTGCACATGACGTTAATATTTCACAAATGATCCGATATGCCAGATCGTGTTCAACATAAGAACATTTCATATACAGAGGTAAACTACTCACTGACAAATTATTGACACAGGGATATCGAAAACTGTGTGTGATTTCAACGTTCCGCAAATTTGCGTTTGATGTCAACGTTCCGCAAATTTTACGATATCTATATCCTGGACATCCTAAAGATTTATATTTTGGTATCTTAGATTTAATTACATTCCAATATATTGTCAGTTTACTTGTGGTCTCTTCCCGGGTACTTTGTACCGGGATCTCTCCGCCACTGAACTGAAAATTGTTGAGTGTGGCGTAAAACACTATTCAAATGCTTTGGAACAAAAACTTTTACTCAGCCTTTTGTGTGGCATTGCTCATTCATTTCATGACTTTAAATTTATTTTTCTCTGATTGGCCAAATCCCTGCTGAAATATAAAAAGTCTCAGATACCAAGGTATAAATCATTAGGATGTGCAGGATATAGGCACAAATCTAGTAAAAAATGGTCAAACACGGACCTCTAGAAATCAAGAGGTGAGATCAGGTGCCATGGAAAATAATGAACACATTAAGTAATATTGCATGATCTGTATTTTTAATAACCCAAATATGTCGTTGAGATTAAATGTTCACCGGATAGAAATTAGATTATCAGTTAATACTGATATCAAAATGCCTTGATTTAATCCTTTCAACCCTACAGACCACAATAGACTGGTCCAAGACAACAGAAAAAAAGCATACCACCCATATACTTAGGGGTGAATGGTTTAATCGTGGCAATGTATCATCTGCTGGATGTCAACATATACTTCATATGTTGCCTATATGAAATGATTTGTACATTAATACCTATATTCTGTATTCATTTGGTTAATAAAGAAATACTCGACATTACGAATTGATAATTATCTCGCATATAGACTGACAATTATTCTGTCTATACTGAAGTAATTCAATAAAATATGTTTAATTTGTCACAATCAATATATATCCAGCCTCGACAATATATATTTCCCGAGAATTATGGCTCGGTGAATATAATTTTTTTCTCAGGTTGAAAAATATTTATAACGACTTTTGAAAAGTAAATAATATAAAGTTTAATAAAGTCCTTGTACAATGAAAAAGTACCGATGGATGTTCGAAAATCCATGTCCATTGTCCATTAGAATACGACAAATGAGATATAATAGTCTTGTTTGCGATTACTCTGTTTCACTCAGTGAAATATTGAGTTGCCTTTTCGTTGGCGGTTGTTGAGACGTCTGTACCAATAGTGACGAGGATTCGTTCCTCACGTATTTCATTGGACTTGATTGTGGACTCACGGCGGGTGCGACCGGTTGTCAGAGGATGCTTACTCCGCCTTGGCACCTGATCCCACCTCTTGGTTTCCAGAGGTCCGTGTTTGTCCATTTTTACCGGATTTGTATCTATGTCCTGGACATTCTATTGATTTATACTTTGGTTTCTGAGATTTTTATATACATATTATCTCAACATGAAGATCAATTCTGAATCACAAACCGGATGGGACCAGAGGGAAGGAGTCAGCGTCCCCTGTTAGAATGCCACAAATGTTCCATTGAACCCTCTCTCGATTTCGATGAATAGGTCAAGTTCAAAAAATGAAATAGAAGTGAAAAAGATCCGGTTTTTTGTTCTTATATTTTGCAGACCTTATAACAAAGTATGAAAATAGATAAACATGTAAAATAAAAATGAAAGGTATCATCCTACAGTACGTTTTATAAATGAATTAAGTAGACCAGATTTCTAAAAAAGTCTGATTGAAAAGTTGTAGATGCTGAAATATAAACGGTATCAAAATTGAAAGACAAAATACAAACGCAAAGAACAGAGGAAAACATTGTCCTGTAGAATTTCCCAGATGTTAATTCAGGTACTTAGAGGAGTGGCCGATCGGATACACCCATCGTAAATTTGTAGAAACAAACCGAGATAATTACTGGTAACGATCAATATAAAAAAAGTAAATGAAATATACTCTTTGGTTAAAGTTAACCTAGAGAAATGATATTGCATGGAGCAATTAGAATTTAGAAATTATTACAGAAACATTGAAATGTTTAAGTTGAAACATGAAATATTTAAATAATGCAGTACCTTCTTATCGATGGATATTTGCACTTAGAATCCAGAAACTAAAGTATGACATCTTCCTTCATTTGAATCAATCTCTATTTAATCAAGCACCCTTGTTTTGGATTAAAAGACTGTTACTCAAATCAACGCAGTGTAGGAGCACAACGGTTTCATTGGAAAAAAATATTTCGACGAACTTTTTCAAAATCCCCGACTTAAATTTCAATTTAAAGCCACCGTTTTCGGTAATCTATCAGTTTTTGTTTTACCACGTATTTCAATATAAAACCATGAGATTTGTTTGTGTGTGGCTGTATATATATATATATATATATATATATATATATATATATATATATATATATATATATATATATATATATATATGTGAAAGCATACATAAAGTTTACAAGATATTAATAAGTGATGATAAATATTACTCACAATACTTAAGTTATGAGAGAGAGAGAGAAGAGAGAGAGAGAATACTAAAGTTATAGTTTCACAAAATAATCTATACAAATGATTATGAAGATCGTTTCCGTCATATAGACTTCATCGATTGAATTTTAATATAAATGTATATACAGAGAGAGAGAGAGAGAGAGAGAGAGAGAGTACTAAAGTTATAGTTTCACAAAATGATCTAAACAAATGATTATGATCCGTCATATAGACTTCATCAGTTGAAATTAAATATAAATGGAGAGAGAGAGAGAGAGAGAGAGAGAGAGAGAGAGAGAGAGAGAGAGAGAGAGAGAGAGAGACGTATCATTATTCAGTTAAATCTATACACACATTGACAATCTTTGTTATCAAGGTAAGCATTGGATGTATTGAAATTATCATTGAAGATAACAGGATTCCTTTTAGTATATGGAACAGTAAAATAGCATTTTTGTGTTTTACTCGCTAGTGGAGCAAACGAACGCAGCAATAAGAATCATAGATAATCTTAAAAACTGAAGAAGATTAAAGCGTATTAACACTTGTTGTGTCACCAATGATACATTCGTTCTCCTACGAATGATAAATCATAAATCTCTCTTCTAAATGTATATAAATGTAACTTCATCGACAATGACTAATGGAAAGAGAGATAGGTAAAGATAGATAGATAGATAGATAGATAGATAGAAAGATATATATATATATATAGATAGATAGAAAGAGATAGATAGATATATATAGATAGATAGATAGATAGATAGATAGATAGATAGATAGATAGATAGTGAACGAGAGATGGATAGATAGAGGGACGAGAGTGTGATAGATAAATAGGTAGCGACATCAGAAAAGTACATAATTAGTAATTCGACCGAAAAGTGCAGCTATCACACAACGATATCGTGCTTCTGATTAATTAATTCATAACAAAATCAAAATCATATTTCCTTATTATTTTCTTGGATTTGAACTGTTATCTATATATACGTAAAACATGAATCAGCACTAATTATGCAAGATGTGATATATATATATATATATATATATATATATATATATATATATATATATATATATATATATATATATATATATATATATATATATATATATATGGTATATGAACACGCCCCGCAAAGTCAATCATTCTGAAATGATTTTAGTGTCCAGTAGACTACTGTTTCACACAATAATAGTAACATATATGAATATAAAAATGTTTTTTTTTTTATTTTGGGAAAAACAACAGGATATGAAAGCACTTCGTGCTGCAGATTTTTTTCCCATGATCAATTGCTTTTATATCCCGATGTTTTTTTCCAAAAATGAAAAACAATCCTTAGTTGTATTGGGAATGAAGCATTTTATCAACACTTTGTCCTCAAACCTTCTGGAGGACCCTGGTCGTAAGATGGCGCTGTAATTATTCGAGTTAAGAGCATTACAACTAGGGATTGTTCTTACGCCAAGCTGTGGAAAAGAAGGATCGAAAAGTAAAAAAAAAACGAAATTATCAACGAAGTTATCTTTTTAAATGAATTCTCAATCAATTACCGTGACATTACGCATTGAAAGAGATGATATAAGGAAAGCTTTTTTGAAAAATTACAGTCACCACTTTATTGAGGACAAGAAATTCGACTAAAATAATTACTAGCTAAATAAGTTTTTGCTGATTTTGTGATTAATTGAAATAAAAATCTTCATCACAAATTCTTTTCCCAGATTTTCTGATGCACGCTGTTTGATTTTCAAAGTATGACAACTTGAACAGTGAATGGCACATATAATTCCACTTCATCCAAGGATCAGTGTTTGGCATTTGTTTCCCAAACATGCTGAAAATTTTAGATAACAGAAGAGAAAGAAATTAAATCTGCAGAAAATTAAATTAAGCAACTCTAATGTGAAACTATTCTTTTTTTTTTTCTTTATCTATTTTCTTGCAATAAAATGGTAATTTCTAAAGCTTACGCAATAACCCTTACATTGGACTGTTGCTGTATGATATACATGTATGTCTAGTATGTGATGTGATGATCTTAGCATTTCTGTCATAAACCATTAAATGGGACGTGTAGATTTTGGTGAGCTGTATTGTGGTTTTGTGGATTTGAATGACAGATATAGAATAAATGTATCAATAAAGAGATACTACTATTGAGCAGTTCATAACGAGGAGAATTCAAACATAATATATAAAATGGGGCATGTTTAGTATTTTCTAAAAAATTAAAGCATATTATTTTGTATGCCTGTCTGTCTATACATATGTTAAACGGTTATAATGTACCTGGGAGGAGACCATCGGCATTTTGCAGGTAAACTGACAAACTTTCTCACGAAAAGCAGCGAAGGTTCCAACGGGGCTCAAACCAGTCTAACCAGAAGTGAGCGACTTCATTGTTCTATAAATCGTGATGATGTAACCACTGTCTGGAACCTCAACTACACAAAGTCTAAAATTTTGGAAATGCAATATAAGACGCTTTATCTAATATGGTAAATGTCTTGTTTATGCTTATATATATTGTTTGTTTTGTTTATTGTTGTTTAATGTCCCACTCGAGAATCTTTCATTCAAATGGAGAGTCACCAAATGCCGGTTAATGGCTTCAAATTTTGGCCTATGCTCGGCACTTACGGCCAATAAGCAGTGAGGATTCTTTAACATGCCGACACCTACTGTGATACGAGACTTCGGTTTTTGCTGTCGCAATCTGAAGGACAGGAAACCGACCTGCCGCCGGCTGGACTCGAACTCACGACCAAGAGTCAAGCGCGCTACCGACTGAGCCAGGCCGGCTCTCTCTCTCTCTCTCTCTCTCTCTCTCTCTCTCTCTCTCTCTCTCTCTCTCTCTCTCTCTCTCTCTCTCTCTCTCTCTCTCTCTCTCTCTCTCTCTCTCTCTCTCTCTCTCTCTCTCTCTCTCTCTCTCTCTCTCTCTCTCTAACTGCTTAAAATAGTTTCGTGTTACAATTATAACTTTTATCCTGATACCCATACAAAATTTTTCCTATATTCGAGTTTAAACCTTGCTGCTCAATAGTTTGAAGTAGAATAGTACGGTGTATTGTGTAACGCTCACAATCGAGAAAATAGTGTTTGACGGTTTCAGACATAGAACCACACGAACACTCTCGTGACTGTACTTGATTGACCCGATATAGGTCATTGTTCAACGGACTACAACCGTGTCTTAGTTTTGTGTGCAAGATATTTATTCTTCTGTCTCCATAAAAGAAATAAGATGAACGTGTTGCGTTATTATAGGAAAGGTTTGATTTTAATTGTACAAAACTAGGGGAATTACGTGTGGATTCTGGAAGATTATTCCAAGCAGTTATAATGGAAGGTATAAATGATGATTGGAGTAAGTTTAAGAGACATAAAGGTAAAGATATATTATTACTGTTTCTGAGATTGTAACTATTGGAATTACCAACAGATCAGGGACAAGGTTGCTTTAGTACTCTGGTAACATACCATTCTGAATTTTGTACAACATACAGAGTTCTTTCTTGTGTCGTCTCGATTTCAACGTATGCCATCCGGTTTCGAAGTATAAAAAAGGCTCTGCTACTATAAATAGGGAGTCCAGTTACAGTTCGCACTACTTCTAACTGGTACAAGTATAAATCTGCCCGAAAATGATCTATGTCGAGATGGTTTTGTAATGTTCTGTGCACAGCATATTTGAATGAAATGCCGTGGTATCATTTTGGCCCCTTTTTTGGCAAAACTTTAACTTTTTATGTTTATGATAAATATAACTGTATACACTGGATATTTTCGCTCCCGTTTAATTTTCGCCTTTAGATTAGATGGCGAATATAAAAAGAAAGCGAAAATTTCAAGCCAAATAACCGAAGCACGGGGATACATGTCATCCATGACACTATGGTAATTTAGGGCGAACTTAAGACGGATTGAATATGTTTTCTGTCGCAAAAGGGCGAAAATACTCAGAAGCGAAAATTCCCAGATATACCGTACTACTGTGTATTTGCCACTGATGATGGAGCGCACACAAACCCAGTAATTGGTATTTCAGTACCGGCTGACTATTTTACACAAAAGTGATATTTCGTACGGGTAGTCCCATTATTAAAATTTTAAACTCCCTATAAGCGAAGATTTTTTTAAATGGTACCTCCTTGACGAATTTGACAATACATCTAAGCTTATTTGGGGGGCCTTGTATTATACCCCTTTCTTTTTTCAAAACTGCACATCTGTTTTGAATAGGAGTCTGAGAAACGATCGCCTTGAGCGTCATTTTGGCATATGTTTATATTCGTCGATATCAATAATGACAGGACCGCAGTAAACTGTAAGGACTATTGGAAGCACAGGGCCAAAATAAAGAAAACGTTTTGCTTCTTCATTTTTTGGTTTTAAAATAATTTGATTCATTCATATTCCTATTGGAATTTTAAAGCCTAAGTTGATTTTTTTTATCCTCAATTCAGCGTCAGCGTTTCAAGTATATTCTAAATGTCACAGATGATATTACATTGGGTTAAGTAGATTCTGAAGAACCAGTTTGATTTCAGTTACGATATGAGGCCGGCCTTCCTTTCCCTCCAAGGCGAGGTATTTTTGAAAAGGAAGACCAACTACATTTCTTGTAACTGTGAAGCAAGATTGAAGCAAGTGGTACACACTATTTAATATAAACTGTGTACAATCTTTTGGCAATGTCACTATTTATTTACATTTTTTTAAACAAATTGCTGTTCATCATCTCATAACTGCCAACGGCTGTTCCAGGAATTGTACGTACAAGAATAGGTTCGCATTCTTTATGGAAATTTGAATTCCAATTAAAAAAATGAAAAAAGAAAAGTCAGAAAACATAAGAAATAAGTGAATACATGTATAAGCATTGAACGGCTTTCAGTTGTCATCCATGGACTTATGAATGTCAATTGGACAAAGCAATTTAATCGCCAACGGAATGGTTTTTCCGTTTGTGCATCCCATGAATGCCAACTGACGTCAGTTCACTGCTTTAATGTATAATACAAGTGCCCTAGAAAATATCTGTAAAGTTGTGACTGGTAGTTATAATTGCAGCGTAAGAGATTTATTTACAACCATTGCAGTATTGATTTCTTGTATGAATTTAAGAAGTTTGGTAGACCTGAACGTGAACAGTATTACATTTTATATATATCAAGATAAAGTTACACAATTTATTAAGTGATTAGCATTTCATGACTCAGGTGTAAGCAGTTATAGTATTAAAGGGGCATTACCTGTGTTGTTGTTTTTCAAAATTTTTGTTTCTTTTTTTTTTACTACATTGTACTTAGATTGAAACATACATGGAAAAACACCAGCTTTGTTTACAACATGGGCGCAGACATTTTGGACACCCAAAGTTGTGCGGCGGGTAAAATGAGCCCAGTGATCTGATTGGTCATTCAATGAAAAAATTAGTTTTGCCATTAATAAGTGAAATAAAGGTGATAAAAAAGATACATGAATATTGGTAGTACTTTGGAAATTATAGGGTTGACGGTTGAAAATTGAAAGGGAGGGGTCATATGAGAATAGATATTTTTCCTTTGGTGCGGAATACTACGAGTTGTAAACAAGTGAAAATTTGAAGTAAAAATGCAACGGCAACCTATACTTTTGATTGCAAATTTTGTTATAAAAAATATTGATCTTTCACCACAGGGTACTTATTTGACCCAGATATAATAAACATGGGAGTGACAGTGACCTGAAGTTTTGTAAATTAGCATTGAGGCCTATGGGAAAATAGTTGGTGGTGTCTGTCCATATAGATAAACACAGGCATACAAATTCTCAAATTCTTATATATTTTGAGACAATGGCTTCAGAAACCTGGGTTTGGCACTTTTTCACTTGCAATTGAAAACTCAGCCTTACTAGTTACACTGGATCTGACCTTATTTTCACAAAATATATACTAGTAGGAATATAAGAATTATCATGTCTGTTTGTAACTCTTATTTGTTGTTGTACATCAAGTAATGGTAGAAAAACTCAAAATAATGTTTTTGGGTAAACACAGCACATGTCCCTTTAAAACTCCATTATTATGTTTCCTTTGAAGTCTAATTTATCAAATTAACGTACAGATAAAGAAGACACACATTTGGCATAACAGCGATATTCCTTTTTTTTTTTTCTTAGCATTTGAGTCGTCTGTACCAATTGTAATGATTATTTGTTTCTTACTTATTTCATTTGAAATTGACTCACGGCGGGTGTGACCGGTCAACAGGGGATGCTTACTCTTCCATGACACCTGATCCCACCTCTGGATATTCAGAGGTCTGTGTTTATCCAATATTCACCAGATTTGTATATGTAACCTTGATATCCTAAAAGATTCCTACTTTGGTTTCTGAGATATTTATATTTATAACACGCGAAACACATTCTCTTCACGAAAATAAACTTCATGGGGTATCTGTGGAATATCTCATTTGTGATTCTTAGCATCCGCCTGAGAGTTACGACAACGAAGTAAACGTAGAACTTTTGCAAGATGTAGAAAAAGATACAATGTATTTGTTGACACGAGTTAAGTAAATCTGTTTTCTGTTTACAGAATCGTACTGACGACTGATACGTATTTCATTCCGAACAAAATTCTTTAGATTGAAAATTCTTAAATAAATCGTCATAAAAAATTCTTAACTGTAGTAAGTGGCTCTTCCTGTTGCTGTGGTTAATTGGGAAATTACTGATTGATTGGTTGATTGATTGATCAGTCTGAAACTTAGAACTAACAATATATATATATATATATATATATATATATATATATATATATATATATATATATATATATATATATATATATATATATATAATTCATTTTGATCATTATAAAATCTATTACCACAATTAGGGAATAGAAAATGGAGACGTGTATCATTGTAATTTGATAAGACGGACCAAAATCTTACTGCAATGCCTGTGTACACCATGTCAGTACTGCTGGTGGACCGTTTGTGTCCTTAGGGTACACATAAACCCAGTACCTTTTATTTTGGCACCAGCCGATTATTGTATACTAAAGTAATATTTCGCTCAGATACCAGCATTTAAATTCTAAACTTCTCAAGACCTAAGTTATTCATTTTTACAGTGGTTACTATAAGATGGATTTAGTAATACATTTAGATTTATTATATGTCCTTGTGTGATACCACTGTTTATTTTTTAAATGTATATTTATATCATATTCGAGTTGCCTCAACTGATGAAGTCTTAGTGACATAAACGTTTGTCTTGAGCATTTGTGTTTGGCCTCTTTTTTGTAAACTATGACTTTGGTATTGTTAATAATATTTGACAAAAAGCTGACAAATGTTTTGATCCATAATCTTTTAGTAAACAAAGTCAGCTTTAATTATTCAGCTTTAGGCCATGCCAAATTAATTAACTGTTCTTCGGATTTTTTTTATGGTGCGAGCGAGCGATTTAATTAATTTTATTTTTTTTTCCTCAAACTTTTTTTTCAGATTCGAGAGATTTTTGATTGAGCGAGCGGACAATTTTTTTAATACTTTGTTCTAATTTAAGTTATATTAAATCAAGTTAGTGAGCAATATTTCTTGACATCTTCTGCTTTTACAGATTAAACCTATAGAAAAATCAATAGTTTGTGTGAAAAAGCTTAATTGTGTCAGTCTGAAAGTTTCTGAACATCATAATACATGTACATCAAATGCATCTGTGATAACTATATTTAGTATTTTTTTATTTTTAGGTACAATGCAAAATCGTATCGTAATTATAATGAAGCACATACTTAAATGACAAAATTATTAATCAGACCCCTAGACCCAAATATAGAAATACTCTGTAGAAACAACTGCAGGCCACTAAGTGGACTTCAACAACTGGTAAGACCTCTGGCAGAAAGTTACATGTAGCTGAACTAGGTCCAAGTACGTGTACCTGACATAGAACAGGAGACACTGGACAATCATTTAATATTAGTTTTAAATCAATTGTGACAATGATCTATGCAGTTCTGAAATTAAATACTTGACATGTACATACCCAGAATAGACATGGTTTGATGCTTACAGTTTAGGGAAATATTTGGCTCTACTATATTCAGTGTGCCTGTTCTAGTACTAAAATTACATAATATCACAATATTTAAATTTTTAGGTCACCTTAGCTTTGCTCTTGGTGAGCTATTACTATCGTTTTTTATGTCCGCCGTCGTGCGTTAACTTTTCACATTTTTGACTTCTTCTTAAGAATAAGCTGTGCAAATTGCATTTTCAGAGAGATCGGAATCCAATATTGACGACAGGCGGCCATCTTGGATTTTGACCATATGAAGTTTGTTATTTCTCAGAAAGGACAGAAGGGATCTCCTTGAAATTTGACATGAAGGTTTCCCGTGAGGTCTAGTTGTGCATATGACATTTTCAGAGAAATTGGATTCCAACATGACTGACAGGCAGCCATCTTGGATTTTGACAATGGAAGAATGTTACCCCTTTTTCTGAGTAAGTACTGAAGGGATTCTGTTTAAATTTGACATGAAGTTTCCCTTTAAGATCTAGTTGGGCATATTACATTTTCAGAGAGATCAGAATCCAACATGGCTGACAGGCTGCCATTTTGGATTTTGACCAAAGGAAGTTTGTTACCATTTATATTTCTCAACAAGTACTGTAGGAATGTCATTGAAATTTGACATGAGGGTTGGCTTTGAAGTTTCAGGTCTACTTGTGCACATTACATTTTCAGAAGGAACAGAATCCAAAAATGCTGGAAGGCGGCCATCTTGGATTTTGAGCAAGAAAATACTGAAGGGATCTACTTGAAATTTGACAAGAAGGTTCTTATTGAGGTCTAGTTCTGCATATTACATTTTCAGAGAGATCAGAATCCAACATGGCCGACATCTTGGATTTTGACAAACCGCTATTTCTCAAAAAGTATTGAAGGGATCTCCTTGAAATTTGACATGAAGCATATTACATTTTCACAGAGATCGGAATCCAATATGGCCAACAGGAAGTTTGTTTCCACTTTTTATCAGTAAGTAGCTTATATAAAAAATATTTGTTGTTCTGTCCAATGAGAGACCCATAAACTGAAATAAAATATCGAAGATTTGCAATCATAAAACCCATGTGGAAAGATATTTTAATAGCAGTGTTAACTGATATATTTGATATTTGATACAGCTGTCAAAACTTTAAAACTACAATATTTAAACATACCGCAGTTATCAATCAAAACAGTTCATCCATGAATGATGAATAAGGTGTTTTGGAGCGAGTCACTCATAACTTTTACTTTGTATGGTTTATCTGATATTAGTGTGCATTCTGTATTGCACAAGCTTGCGGTTCACAAGATGAAATACATCGACTCATCAATGTTAATTATTGAGATATCAAGTAACCTGTATCAGTTGTAAATATTGTTTATTAATAAATCTAGATTAGATCTAATATTACTCTGCAGTAGCTAGCTTCAAGGGAAATATATATTTTGTGTTATTTTTTGCTTGTATATGTCATGAGTTATTATTTATTCTACAATAAATTTTGAATATACTATTGATTAATACTGTAAATTATTTGTAAAGTTACTTGTGTGCGTTAACGATACTTTGCTTTCGTTTCGGTTGGTGTTGTTGTTCAATTCTGGTATTTTTATATACTCTCGGTCATACGGTAACGGGTGGTTTCGTCCCAATTCATGTTCTCCCCAGGTTGAAAGTATTTTCAAAATCAATTGGACGTGCGCTCAAATATGAAAATTTAGGAAATTATCAAGTTTTAATTTCATAATTTTCCGTTTTCATATTCTGTAAATTACACGTTATTTCGAGTTATGACTATCATAATTCTATGATACTCAGTACTATCAGTACTATTGGTGAAGGTCAAGTGTGAGTGGACACACGAAATTTGTTCCGCATGAAATTGCAATTTAAAGCGTTTACACTGCATTTTAGTGTCCAGAATTTTCTAGGATTTGTTGTTGGAAGTTATCATACACTAACCGTTTGTTTTTGTTTGTTTATTGTTGTTTAACGTCCCACTCAAGAATATTTCACTCATATGGTGACGCAACCAAATGCCGGTGAAGGGCTTCAAATTTTGGCCTATGCTCGGCACTTACGGCCATTGAGCAGTGAGGGTTCTTTAACGTGCCGACACCTACTGTGACCTCCAGTTTTTACTGTCTCATCCGAAAGTCAGGAAACCAACCTGTCGCCGGCGGGACTCGAACTCACGACCTCACGATCCAGAGTCGAGCGCGCTACCGACTGAGCCAGGCCGGCTCATACAATATCCGTACAAAATTTACTTGAAAATGGGTGTTATGTGCAGATTTAGAACTTTCCTAAGTAAACAATGAGTGTTTTCACTTGAGTGAGACGACATCAACCGAAGTTTACGTGCAAGGGTTTTCTTGTACAATGTCGCTGGACGAGACAGGTATGTTATTAAACTCAGGTTCATCTGTTTTAATCGATCAATCGGCCGAGAAAAGTTATTCCAAAGAATTTTATGAAATACTGAAGAGCATTGGCAGTCGCTTGAAAAAAAATGAAATTTTAGAGCAAAGATTGATGGAAATCGATACGTTTGATGAGTGGCTTTCAAAAATCGAAAGGTATGTGGGGAAAATTGATACATAGGAAAGAAATCTTGGGGAAGTGCGAAGGCTCTGTTTGCAGTCTGACGCAGGAAGTTGCTAATATGTGAATGAGTATAACCGAGCCTGACGTAAATACTGACGATGTGGCAAATCTATATGATGGAGTTAGAAATAAAGTAACCGGCTTGGGTGATGACGTCAGAAAACTTCACAAACATGTAAGTGTGACCGAACCTGGAATAACAGTGAGTAAAGATTCTGCAGCAGTTATAGGATGACATCGATGAGTTGGATGGTGGCGTTAGTGGCATAAAAGCGGACCTTCGAGATATGCGCTGTCGATCAATGCGCAACACTCTTCTATTTTATGGGATAGAGGAAAGCGAAAATTAAAACTGTTAAGAAAAAGTGGCAAACCTTATTAAGCAAAGTAAGCGAATAACGAAAGACAAAGAGTTTGAACGTGTCCATAGAATCATTCAGAGAAGACCTCCGACGGGAGGTGCAAACCGACCGAAAACTATTGTGGCTCGATTCTCGTCTTTCAAGGATCGTGCGAACTGGTGCGAACTCGGGCTCTGAGACAGTTGCGTGGGTCCTCGGACAGGGTACATGAGCAGTTTTCGGCGGAGGTATATGAGCGTCGTAGACCTCTCTATGACAGGGCGCGACAAGAGAGGGCCAAAGGTAACAGTACACGGATCATTAAGGACAAATTATATATAAATAATGAGTTATACATTCCGCCCATAGCGTCAAGTGTTGCTGGTCAGTCGCCTCAGGGCAGTTCCCCTTTTAACCAAGAGTAGAAGAGACCGAGAATAAGTTCGAACACACCAGCATAGGTGAGACATGAGGGTTATGATAAATTAAAATGTCTTTCTTGGAACATTAACGGTGGTCTAGAACGCAAACTGAGCGATGCTTCATTTTTTATGTTTTTTTGAAAACATATGACTTAATTTTCTTATCCGAGTATTGGATATCTAAAGATTTAAAATGTACAAATACCAAATTTTATTTGTGCATATTTTTTTCGATTGCTTGCTAAGACCAAACAGGGGGTGTGATAGCTATTTTTGTGTGAGAGAGAGTTTATACCTTCGGGTATCCATCGATAAAATATATTTCAACAGCATTGCATGGTTGAAAATCAGTGATGCGTTATCTTGTGTTAAAAATGATTTATATATTTGTTGTGCCGGATAAATCGGTGCATTATACTTTGTATAGCTGTGATTTACGAGCTTGAAAATGAGGTCGCACATTATATGGAAAAAAGGCAATGTCATAATTGTTGGTGATCTGAACAGTCGTAGCTCCAATTTAGATGATTTTATAATAGATGATGCACAACCTGAGCATAGTATTGGTCAAATGTCAAACACTGTTGATTATTCAAGCGATTTGCAACCCCCCTCCCGCATTACCCCTGATTTAGCTGCTAATTATTTTGGTTTAAAACTAATACAGTTTTGCATTTCAAGTAGTCATCGTATTTTGAACGGTCGTCACCCTGAAATTTTTGCAAATGATTTTACATATTGTGGGCCCACTGGCAGTTTGATCGACTATATTATTACGTCACATAATCTGTTTGAAAGCTTTTCTAAATTCATAGTCTGTAACTTTAATACTTTTTCAGATCATGCCCCATTACATTTTGAGTTCAATATTAAACCAATTTGATAACTGCAAACATGTAGCATGCAATAATATGTTTTGTAGATGAAATGAAGATTGTAAAGATCAGAGTTATGTAGATCTTATTGTTAATATTGATAATGTTCAATGTTGTATATCAGACATGATTTGTCTACGATCAATGTAGTTGAAGAGTCTGTCTCTAGTTTTATTCATTGTGTAAAGAATTTAGTTGGTTAGCATCATCGTATTTTTCATAGCAAACCTGCACATAAAACCCCATACATGTTGATCATGCGAATATATCTGATCATTTTGACCAACCATGGCTTGATGCTACATGTAGACAATATTATAAAGTATATGTCAGTGCTCTGAATAGTTTTAACAGATACAAAACTTAGGAAAATCATGAAAATTTAATGTCGGCAAAAGCGTTATATTAGAAAACTGCTGCTAAAACTTTTAAGAATGTATAAGCATCCCCAGGGCAATATGCTTGACAACATTCGTAATTCTAATCCAAAACTTTTTACAGTAAATTTTCAAAGAAGAAACTGAGTAAAACCAAAATTTCTATAGATACTTTATATGAGCATTTCAAAAGTCTGACCAGTCATGACTCACGCGAGAGCGATACTGATTTTATTGACGAATTTGAAAATTCTTGTATCTTTGATGAATTAGAGGTCGAAAGAGGAAATAGAGATAGCTATCTGCAAACCTCGTCAAAATAAAAATCGTGGAACGGATTGAATTTTGGATGAATATTTCCTTGAATTCAAATCTGATGTTTTACCCATAATAAGAATTGTATTTAATGCAATGTTAACTTCTGGATACTTTCCGAAAATCTTATCTGAAGCACTAATTATTCCAGTTCACAAAAAAAGGTATTTACTCTGAGCCAGGTAATTATAGAGTTATATCTATTATGAGTAACTTTGGTAAAGCTTTCACCTCTGTATTGAGTAATCGCTTATCAAAATGGGCTGAAGAAAATTAATTACGGTAATTTCCGACCCGGACTGTCGACTACTGATGCAATTTTTCTCTTCATTGTCTCATTGAAAAGACCTTTAAACTGAAGAAGCGTTTGATTTGCTGTTTAAGCTTTCTACTATTTTGAGAGAACACTCCCAGGTAAAGTCAATGTGACCCAAGAACGAATGGCACTTCAGTGTAGAAAAGCGCATTTTAGCATTAAGAAAAAACTGTTAACCTTTTGATTTAAATTTTGTAACTATGTTACCTCTCTTTGATACATATAGAGGTAGTATAGCCTGTTATGGATCTGGGGATTGCAAGAGTATGTGAGGATTTCAAAATAAAATTCAATATAGATTTACAGGAGTCGGTATGAACTCTTATCAATATCTGGGGATTTCACTCTGGTCCAGATATTGATAAGACTTCTGTAAATCTATTTTGAATTCTAATGTTGTGGTATTCTTTGAACTTGATCGTTTCCCATTAATTGTGGCAAGAAAATTAAGAATTGTAAAAATTTGGTTGAAATTACTGAATACGGATAATTGTATACTTAGTGCAAGCTATGGTCATATGTTAACTGGATGTAATTCAACTAATAATTGTAAGAATTGGTTGTCTTCTGTCAAACAAATGATTAGTATGATCAATACAAGCAATCCTTTTTGAGCTAGTTACAAACAGCTTCAAAATGTAACTTTTATAAACACTTCGTTGATAATATTTGTCTACAGACTTACCTATGTAAACCTATCCCCATTAATCTGAAAATATGCATTGTAAAATTCAGACTCTCCTCACATACTCTTGCAACTGAAACTGGTAAATTTAGAAAACAACCTGTATCTCAGCGTATATGTACATTTTGCAAAGCAGACATAGAAGACGAATTTCACTTTCTGTTTAAGTGCCCATTATATATGGATTTAAGAAAACAATTAATCAAACCATACTACTTTCGTAGACCCCCTGTCTTTAAATTATTTCAACTGCTAAGTACAGATAACATCAAGGAACAAAGCAACCTAGGTAAATTCATTAAACGCAGCACAGACCTTAGAAATTCATTATTGTAAATTCATTATTGTAACATGAGGTCATCCACTCTGTATTTTGTATTTTACTATGTTTGTAGTCACTTCTTGTACCTTTAACTGTATGATATAAATTATGTATATCATTTATCATGTGATCTATAGGATGTACGGCCTTTGATGATGAAATAAACTAATTCGCCTATGTTATCATCAATACCTGAAACAAATAATCACTCATTAATCAACCACGCAAAAAATAAAAATAGATATAATCAGCGATATAAAATGCCTGTTAGATTTAAATATCGCTGATATGATAAATAACCAATGATAGGCCTATAAAAAGAATGTCAACTTTCAATTTATATCCTTTTCCTTTTCATAAAGTCGGTAAGATTTCTTTTTATCTATTTTATTTTAGTAATTATGTGCGATCAAACGTAGATCTACAGGTAATAACAGCGTCATATTTTAAAACAATGAAAAATAAACTGGGTATTTTATATTTTATTTAAATTATTTTTCAAAATCATCTTTAATACTTTATTAGGAAATGAACAACAGTCTTTTCCATGTAGATCAACGATAAAGACAACTCCGTATTCACGCTTCGGCGATTATCACACCTCCGTCCAGTTGAGATCAAGGAATACACTTCATAGAGGCCGACAAGCTCCGGCTTACAGTATTTTATGACAGGTTGGTGTTATACACAGTCCCATAATACTTATTACCATCAATGCAAATGGGAGTAGAATATTACAATTCTTGTGGATGAAAATCGGTGTTTGCTGACATTTACACAGGTCTAGATTCCATCGCGATCTGTTGAAAATTACAAATAAACACTTAAGTTTTATTGTAAGATTAAAATAAGATTTATATTCGAAATATAGAATTACATTTCAAATAGACTGATGTTTTAGATTTCGTGTTATAATGGTGAAATATGTAACAAGGTTTGTCACTGAAGAGATCTTTTTTGAAATTTGATATGGAGGTTCCACTTGAAGTCTAGTTGTGCATATTACCAACAGACCAACAGGCTGTTATCTTGGAATTTGACAATTGAAATTTGTTACCGCTATTTCTCAGAATGTACAGCAGGAATCTGTTCGAAACTGATTATGGAGGCCCCCCCGAGGTCTAGATGTGCATATTACATTTTCAGAAAGCTAAATATCCAAGATGAACACCTGTCGGCCATGTTGAATTCCATTAACTCTGAAAATGTAATATATTCAGTTCAAGTTCAATTTCGCTATAATCTTGTGAAAAAAGTATTTGATAGAAATATGGATTTAACTTCAAATTCAATGTTGAGACACAAAACAAGAAAAAAGAAGAGTCTGTCATAGATCAGACATAGACCATTCCATGGTGGGCACCAAGATTCCTTGCGATCTCTTGTTTGACATTATCTTGAAAAGTATAATAGCTAGAGTAAAGTGAAAGAAGCAAAAATGTTGAGCACGAAAAGATTTACCCCAAAAAATCAATAGGGCCGAAATTATCTGGTCATCCCTAATGGGAATTATTTCCCCGTGTAAGTGCATTATTAATGTTATTTGGATTTACATTATCTTGAAAAGTGTAATAGATAGAGTAAAAGTAAAAGAAACAAAAATGATCAACTTGCAAAGATCTACAAAAAAGGCAATAGGGCCGAAATTGTCAGGTCGCACCTTATTGGAGTCATTTCCCCTTTTTAGTGAATTTTTCACGTTTTTGACAGTTTTCTCCAATTATCTTAGAAAGTATAACAGATAGAGAGAAAGTGAAAGAAGCAAACATGTTCAGCGTGCAAAGATCTACAAATAAGTCAACGGGGCTGAAATTGTCAGGTCACCCCTTACAGGAATTATTTATCCTTTTAAGTGGATTTTTCATGTTTTGAGTTGTTTTTTGACATTATCTTGAAATGTATGATAGATAGAAAAAATTGAAAGAAGCAAAAACAGCACGCAAAGATCTACAAAAAAACCCCAACAAGGCCGAAATAGCCGGGTCGACCCTTATGGGAGTTATTTCCCCTTTTAAGAGAATTTCTCATGTTTTGGACAGTTTTGGCCTATTATCTTGAAAAGTATAATAAATAAAGAGAAAGTGAAAGAAGCAAAAATGTTCAGCACCCAAAGATCTACAAAAATGGTCAAAGAGGTTCGAAATTGTCAGGTCGCACCTTATAAGAGTTATTCCCCCTATTATTGTCAAATTTGAGATATTTACGTCTTCTCAAGAACCAGCGGGCCATTTTTAACCCCAGCTAAGCATGTTTTATGCCCTTGTGTTGCCGCATAAAGTTTGCGGATGAAAAGGGGCTAGGACCCATAGGGGCCCCAAAAAGGACCAAAACTTGGTACATATTCAAAAATTTTCTTCTCATGAACCAATGATCATATGACTTTCAAATTTTGTATGCATGATTATACAGTCAGTATCTACAATGTTTGTGAATGAAAAGGAAATATGTTGATAAACGGTCCACAAGGGGGTACTTGAATAACATAGGGTACAGTTGTATACAAATGGCTTAGTAACTTTTTGTACTATCTTTATTCAGGTCTTTTTATTACTTTTCTATCATTAGTAATACTCATTTTATTCAAACACTCAAAAGATTAAAAAAAATCCTTATTAATTTCGGAATCTGATGCGGGTGTTCCGGACATGATGCGAGCGGGCAGAAATTTATTTTGAATTTTCACGTGCATGCAGTCCCGAAGAACAACTGATTAATTTGGCATGACCTTAATGGTAAATGACAGAAAAATACAAAAACACTACACAGGTTTTAAAGTTGAAAACATCAAGAAAATATACAGGCTAAACCAGGAAACACCTACGTTTCAAAATAAGGTACAAAATGTTATCAAATATATTTGACCCAATATGCAAATTAGGTAAGTACAAGCACACCCACTTTGCACCAAATTATAAAGACATATTAATATTAATTTCAATGAGTAGCTTCACATAGCTAAGTATCAGCTACTGTAACTTCGAAATTTTCGCGGTACTTAATTTTCTAAATTTATTCGCGAGATTTTTTTGGGGGTTGTATTGTTGTTTAACGTCCCACTCAAGATTCTTTCACTCATATGGAGACATCACCAATGCAGGTGAAGGGCTACAAAATTTGGCCTATGCTCGGCACTTACGACCATTTGCGGAACAGTGAGGGTTCTTTAATGTGCCAACACCTACTGTGACTCGGGACCTCGGTTTTTACTGTCTCATCCGAAGGACAGGAATCCGACCTGCCGCCGGCTAGACTCGAACTCACGACATCACGATCAAGAATCGAGCGCGCTACCGACTGAGCCAGGCCGGCTCTTATTCGCGAGGTGATAGTTTGGCGATTTCGGATGCCCATTTTTTCATACTATTATCGTTCTTCAAAAGTTACCAGTGTTCACAATAAATATCATTTGTTTTCTAAAACTTACCCCTTTACTTTTGTGTCCGTTTGCTAAAATCAAGCCCAAGAACATTGCATTGTGTCTTTGAGTTTCACTTTCAGTATCCGGTTAGAAAAATCAAGCATGCATTTATTTTCGCGAGCGAAAATACGCGTAAATAAAATTTTCGTGAAAAAAAAATTGGTTTTTTGGTTTTTAAGTATGTTGTTTTCAACAATAATAATTATACCTCGCTAGTTCTGGAATATTCGCCACAATGCAGAAGACAATTTAACATAAATATCTGAATATTCATGAAGTAAGCGAGATTTTAGAAATACTATAAAACGTAGAATAAACAGAATGCATATTTGAAGTACAAAACAATTGTTACTGGCATATACAATTTACCACTGCACATGAAAACCATCAAACACAATATTTATTGGTATGGATAACCAAACACCATAATAGGCAAACGATAACAACAATAATTTGCACTTAACTTACATTATAATGTGTGTTATTTCAGACAAATTTGAGACTTGAGTCTTGTCACCAGCAACGTTCTCAGATTGGACGTAAAATTTATATACAGAGCCGAAACGGTCGGTCAATATGATCCGGCAATACGATTCGGAAAGAGATTTTTTGTTTTTGGTCCTCCATTGTTAATTTTAACACATTTTTTACTTCATCTCAGGAACCGGTGCGCTAATTGTAACCCAACTTGGCAGGCGGTATGCCTATGTATAGCTTCATAAAGTTGGGACTTAGAAAGGTCCAGGACCAAAAAGGTCCCCGATAGGGGCACTACAGCAAAACATTTATCAGGGGATGCTCACTCCTCCATGGCACCTGAGCCCACTTCTGGATTTCCAGTTTCCTGGTTTGCCCATATCCACCAGATTTGTATATGTATCCTGGACATCCTGATGATTTATACCTTCGTACCTGAGATTTTATTCACCGTAGAAATATACCTGTAGTTTCTAAAATAAATTTGAGTTCCTTTGATTTTTGTTTTACGCCACACTCAACAATTTTTCGGAGCGGGGCTCGAACCTGTGCTGACCAGAAGTGAGAAACTTTATGGTTCAAACGCGAGGAAGATCCCGGGTTCGCTTCCCAGACCGGGTCAAACAAAAGACCTTAATATGGCAGTGATTGTACCTTCGCCAAGCGCTCGACATACGAAGTGAAAGTCACGTCACTTTCAGACGAGACGTAAAACCAAGGTTCTGTCGCGGAAGGCATGGCACGTAAAAAAAGGTCAACATTTGTAGCACTTCACCTGCTGATGACATCTCCATTTAAATGAAAACTTCTTGGTGGAATGTAAAACAATAACAAAAAAAATGAAAACACATATCATAGATAGGAACAAGTATATCAGTGGTTATTTAAAAGTGGTAGGATGTCAAACAACGGCAATCATACGGCAATCATACCTTTTATGCCGTCATGTTAATCCGACTGTGAAGTTGATATAACGATTTATAAAGAGCATCAAGTATTTTTTTTTAACTTTGAAAAGTGTTAAACGCCGCACTCAGTTATATGGCGGCAGCCAGCTTTTAATGATAGAAGAGAGAACCCGCTTACGATGTACTCAAGAAGAGACCACCGGGCTAGCTTTCGCAAGTAAACTGTCAAACTTTCTCACGAAAATCAGCTTAGGTTCCAGCAGGGATCGACCCTGTGCTGACCAGAAGTGAGAGACTTCATGGTTCAAAGCGCAACCCCACGGATACCCCCTAACAGAAAGTATAAAACAAGCCAATCAGTAGCTAGATGATAAGACAATCGTGTAATAAAGATTTATTTTCTGCATAAAATATCCTTCTGTTATCTTACATGAAATAACTAATAAAAAGCAAAAATCAAACAAACATAATACACTAACAAAACCGAAGAACGTAGAAAACAACAACAAAAAACGTTATTCGATATCAAAGGCGCTTTGTCATAGATCTAGAATTCCCCAATAATTTATTTATCATGTTTGTAACATGGAATGTTTCTATTAATCCTTGGTAAAATACTTTCATAAAACTCGATTGATCATAATTTCTTTCGTAGATTATTCCTATTAACTGAAAAAAATAATTGCATTGTCAAACTACTGAAGCCCCATCTTTAAAAAAAATTAGGATCTAACTGCCTGATAATATGTGAACGAGAAACTTCAAACAATGTTAAAACGGCAGCTTTATATATATTTAACCCGTCAACCCCTGATGTCACATTTGGACTCTCCCATTTCCAAGATTGGTTAACCCCACTGTCAGAATTCAGATTTAAAATCCAAATTTTCTAATGATTTTACTTACAATATCAACTTGTCCACTCCCAAATTATGACATTAGACCATCCTCTTTATTGATTTGGGTGAGTCTAAATGTGAACACGGGGGTTGATGAGTTAAAGTACTGAATTGGATACTCCACAAAATCAAAGAAAATAACGTTGGATGATTTCGTTACGTTTGAACTATCATTCGTGTTATATAATTCAATCGACACATTTGTCCTCCCTAGGGATTTTCTATTAAGAAAAAAAAACAAATTCGTACCTAGATTTTTTTTTCTGTCTTGATTGTTCACAAACAATCTGTAGAGACACGTTTCAAGCTGTTATCGTCAAGGAAACAGGCTTCTTTGTAACAGATAACTAAGATTTATATAATTCTATTTATTTGGAGTAATGACAGTGGATCTAATGCGAACAGTCGCGCCTTTTCATCGCAAGACAAAATTATAAATCATTCATTAACAAAGATATTGACAAAAAATGATGTCATATAAAACCACTACTTTTGATCAGTTTCACAAATTATCATGAATTTTTTTTAATCATAGACACTTGTCATCGATGTAAAGGTTCATCTGATTTCATTTCTAATATGTATAATCATTAATCGATCGCCAGCATTTGATGTTCATTTTTTCCCTGTTTTGCATTGTACAATTCTGTTGTTTGTTACTGTTCATAGTTACATCACCGACGCATTTTTCTCGTCAGTAATGAGTCCTGCAATTCCTACTTTTCCCTGGTTAATGTGTTTGAGATCAGGGGTATTAATCAAGCTTTCACAGACTTAAATGCGAACGATTACACACAATTACTTTGTTATCAGAGAACGGTTGACGAGTTCTTCAACCAAAGGAAATTGAAATTACTGAAAGCAGCGCAAAACAATTTATTAAGCCTCATTTGTGCAGCGTGTGGTTATGGGAAATATATCCTTATATACTTTATATATATATATATATATGTGTGTGTGTGTGTGTGTGTGTGTACTTTTTTCTACCTGTTTGGAATTATGATATATTACACAATATAACATTCTATAAATGGAGATAAAATATCAATTTCGGGTTACACATTTTATTTGGAATGAAGAAATGAGACAAAGACACGTTATACGTGGTCAGTTTCTCATGGTACCCTTTATTCAATTTTCCATGGTTCCTTTTCATGAGGTCTTGTCTAAATGATTACGTTTCTTAATGTAAATGCGTTTAGATGAATTTGAGAAATGATATTCTGGCAAAAGGATTTCGTCCAAAAAATATGATTAGTTACTTATATATCAATTCGGTCGTTTCGTTAATGACATACCAAAGCATACAAATAAACTTAAACTAGTTTTTGCTCGCTGAATGCACATTGAGACAAAGTAAACATGACGACAGTTTTCTCGTAACTCGCATTTACTGAAGAGAAGCAAGATTTAAGTGAAAAATAAACTAGGTCTAATTCTTTTGACGTTCCGTATCAGTTAAACCAATTTTTTCCAGATATCCTATTTTTTCCCAAATTGAAGAAAGGAATAGGTTCGATTAAGAAAAACAATCTTTAATTGCGCCAAAATCTCAAAAATGGGTTTATGAGTTCTTATCTTGCAAAAACAGTTTAACCGAGAAAAACTAGGTCTACTGCGTCAAAATCACATCAATGGGTATTGATATGATTTTGCTGCAGTTAAGCCTAGTTAGTTTATCTTAGTTAAACCATGTTGTTCTCTAGATAATTCAAATTGTTATGCAGACGTCACATTAATGCGTTTAACCTGGTGTTTCCACAACTCGAATTGACTGAAGAAAAACAAAGTTTAACTTAGAAAAAATAGATTTAATGGAAGAAAGACTAGGTTTAACTGGAGAAAAACTAGGTTTAACTCCTACATGTTAGCATGCCATATCAGTCATACCTAATTGTAACCTGTTTGAAAAACCTCATTGAAGAAAAATTTGGCTTATTTGAGAAAAAATCTAGGTTTAACCAACCAAACAACAGGTTTAACTCATTTAATGTGATTCAAGCATGCCATAAAAATATATAGCCACTCCCAAAGATTATAGATAATCTCAGGATCATTTGAAATGTAATAATTTCATTGTCTTAAACATTTGTTTTAGCCTCTTTTTTGCAAAACTATAACTTTGGTATTGTGTTTATAATACTTATCCCACTGGCGCTGTCTGGTCGCCAAATTTCAGTAACATATGAAGAAGCAGTTCTGCTACTAGTATTGCTAATATAAGCATTACGTAATTATCGAGTATATACGAATCGAAAAGGAATATATTTTGTTTCCTTGAAAACCTTTCATGTACTAAAGACTGCAAAACAATATATCTGTCCATTTCTTCCATTTTAATGATGATTGCCCTGTCAATTTTGTAATTTTCCAGTCATTTGTTGTCTACTAACATGCCGCTGTTGCCTCCATAATGTAGAACACTCGAGGAAAACAATCTATAATACATAATCGTTTTCCTTTCCTTGCTTTAGAACCAAAACAAAAATGTAAGTGCGCTTAGGTATCCATTTTCATGAAGAAGTAGACGGCTACAAATGCCTTCGTTTATGGCATTATCCGATTTTCTGCTTCATTTGTAAAGTCTCGGTATCATTTAAACATTACTGAATACTGTGTAATGTTAATAGAATGAACTCTGAAGATGTCTCGTGTATCAAACGAGTTAAAAGGGCAAATAACACGTTTTCCCGCTCTTAATATGTAAGACGGCTGGGTCAACAGTGAAAACGTTCTAGACAAATTGTGATGTAGTCAGGTTACTAATATAAAAATTCCAGATACCAAAGTATAAATCTTCAGGATGTGTAGGATAAAAGAAGTAAAATTGAAGAGGAAACAACGAATAATCAAAACTCCATAGAAAGTCCATTAGAATGAAGAAATGAGACAAAGACACGTTATACTCAATATGAAGAACAATTGCAAATCCCAAATAGGACGGGACCAGGTGTCCGGAAGGAGTTAGGGTCCCCTGCCAGCATGCCACACCCGTCGCAAATGGTCCACGTAAACCTCTCGAATTCTGAGAAAAGTTTAAGATCGGTGAATAGGTAGATGAAACAACGGTTGAAACACGACGAACAGTTGCTAATACCAAAAGGGATGGGATCAAGTGTCCGGGAAGGAGTCAGCTGCTCCTGTCGGTACGCCATACCATAAGGGTGTAAGGCTGTAAGGGTTCATAAGATTGTATTTGCATTCAGTATAATTAAGATATGAATAAGTGTCTTAACTTTGGATAATTTCGTCGCAATCTTGGTAAATTCCGAAGAAAAAAAATTTCAACGAAATATCGTAAAAATTTTTTTTTAGAAGAAAAACTCATATTTGATACAAATAAGATATTTGTGAATGATTATTGTACAGAAATCGTCAAACAAGTACAATAAATATGTTTTACATCAGTCATCAACATTACCTCTCAGAGACTAATGATTTGTTAAGTAACTGACGACTTTAATGTGCAAAAAAAAGTGTCCCCTCTTTTATATTTGGACCCTCAAAACCTTATAACTGTACAAGGGACATAGCCATCATTTCTTATGAAATATGTTCATTATAGTAACCTTCCAGGCATCAATTTTTTATTTTTTATACAAAAGATACCTTAAAATCAAATATGTTTATTCTTACTACACATGCGCAACAACATGTTAAAACAATACTAAGGTCTAATCTTATCGTGACTGCCGCCATTTTTATCCTAGTCGGGCGTTTGAGCGTCAATAGAATAGTAAACGAGGAACCACATTTAGTTGTGTTATTGTAATGACGCTTATCACGAAATCCCTTACCCTTTCCTGCAAATGTGGTCTGTTCTGTCTGGTACCTGACCGCTTGCGATGGTCTAGTGGTAGAACGCTCGACTCACAAACGGAAGATCCCGGGTTCGATTCCCGGACCGGGTCATACCAAAGACTTTAAAATTGTTAGTGACCGTTCCTTCGCCAAGCGCTCGGCATACGAAGTGAAAGTCACGAATCTTTCCGATGAGACTGAAAACCGAGGCCACGTGTCGCAGAAGTCGTGACGCGTAAAAGAACCCTCACTGCACTGGCGTCAGTCCATAGCACAGGCCAAATTTGTAGTACTTCACCTAAAGCCGATGTCATTCAAAACGTTTCCCTGAAAAAGTAAATAATTCTCAAGCTTGATGTCAAGCAAGCGATCTCTACCCCTTTATTTACTGTCACCTGCTTTTATATGTTTTGTGTCGTGATGCGATGTTGTAGTTTGTGACGATGTCGTGTTGTTGATGTCGTCGCTGGAGCCATATCCTCTGTTGCGTTGTAACGAACGGGGTGAAGGAATGTTGCCAAAAAGAAGAGAAGAGCCTGTGTGTTTGGCTCTGTGGACCGCAAATAGTAAGAGTGTCGTATCGTATTCCCTGTGGTCCACCAAAATACAACTCAAGGAAGAAGGCTGTTTAAATTAATCCGTTTTATTGTAAAGCCACAACGATGGAACAGTACTTCACAACATATAGCAATAAAAGTTTATGTCCTCCAAAGGGAAGTACCAGTATGCGAAAAAAACATTAAAACACTCAAAATTCACAAATTTTCGGCCACTCGGCCTTTATCAAGGGAAAGACGACAATAATATATTTCGTCTTTCCCTTGATAAAGGCCGAGTGGTCGAAAATTTGTGAATTTTTAGTGTTTTGCTGTTTTTTCGTATAACGATAAATGCAAATAGTCCAAAATGATGCCGGCCTGGCTCAGTCGGTAGCGCGCTCGACTCTGGATCGTGAGGTCGTGAGTTCGAGTCCCGCCGGCAGCAGGTTGGTTTCCTGTCTTTCGGAGGTCCCGTGTCACAGTAGGTGTCGGCACGTTAAAGAACCCTCACTGCTCAATGGCCGTAAGTGCCGAGAATAGGCCAAAATTTGAAGCCTTTCACCGGCATTTGGTGACGTATGAGTCCATATGAGTGAAATATTCTTGAGTGGGACGTTAAATAACAATAAACAAACAAACAAAATGAATAATAATGAATAAGATCTGAAAAAAAATACATGTCTGACCAGTAGTATACGTGGTCTCCAAACAAAGTAACGAGTCGGTGTTATCAGTACTGTGTCTGATTTCCTAACTGAGGAATTGAAATTTCACGTTAGTATTTAAGAAAAACAATAGCTTTAGAACTGGAAATGGTTTACATGTGTCAACAGGTGTTAATGTATTTGCAAAGGAAATACAAAATGAATCTATGGTATATGTACATTAAGACATTAAGTTATTATATAAATTCTTTGCAGAAAAAACATAATTATGTTAGAAGGCACTTAACACTGACACCGAGTCCATTTGGAGAAAATTAAATCTATTTTCCAGGGTCACTACGTCTTTGCACAGGTAAATAGGATAAGTCTAAATGGGCGTCAATGTTTTGTAAAACATACTTATAAAAATGAAAATAAAATGATTCTGAAGTCCAGAAATAATTAAAACAAAATGTCTCAATTTAGCATGGTGACATATAAATTCATGTAGTTTTCATAAAGGCAAAAATTTTAAATTCTTCCAATTTTCTTATAATGACTTGAGGAAAACCCGTTATCCATTTGGCACCATACGGTGAGCAGACATTTTCAATGTAAGATTGTGTTTCCCCGTGATCAGTTCGCTTGATCATAACTTCCGGGATCTTTGGTGATTAAGCCATCAATCTCAATATATCTGTCACCTACCGGAAGTGTAAGGTTATTGAACTGTACTGAGATCATATGGTTGTCGATTCTGTCTTTAATATACAGGACACTTTATTTTTTTCTTTGTTGTTTATATACCATTCGATGCAGAGATTTCTTGCTTAACATTTTTCTAACAAAAGCATGGCTTGGTAACTTTGGCATCTAATTGTAAATTGTGGTGATTACAACACGACATGATTCTAAGTATTAATACGTTCTTCTAAAAATGAACAGATAAAGGGATTAGATATGGTGTTTAATAAAACACGAGACGACAGGGACGTCTTTGACGATATAAAATTAATAAATATAAAACAAAAACAGCAACAACAACAAACAAACAAATACAAAAACAACTGTAAATGAAAATCAATGTAAATTCTTTAATACGAAATATTCCGAAAATTCCTGAATTTATTTAGTAAAGTAAAATATAATAAAACTCGTATACCGGAGATATAAGATCTCCGAGATGTAAGATGTAGGAGATATAAAGCGTCGGAGGCGTAAGACGTCGAGGTAGAAACGTCTGAGATGTAAGACGTCTGACATATTAGACGTCTGAAACGTAAGACGTCGAAGATATAAGATATCTGGAATATAAGACAGGGATGTAAAATGTCGGAGATGTAAGACGTCGGATATGAAAGACGTCGGAAATATAAGACATCGGAGATGTAAAACGTCGGATATGAAAAACCGTCGGAAATATAAGACATCGGAGAAGTAAAACGTCAGAGATAAAGACGTCAGTGCTGTAAATCGTCGGAGTTCGAAGTCGTCAGAGATGTACGACGTTGGAGAGTACAACCGTGGTCGAGTGGATAGAGCATCGATGTTTAAACCATAAAGCCTCTCATTTCTGGTCAGCGCAGGTTCGAGCCTGGTACTCATGCTGAGTTTTGTGAGAATTAATGTTTGCCAGTTTACGTGCGGAAGACCGATGGTCTCTTCCCGGGCATATTCTAAACGGGTCCTTTCCTCCACAATTAAAAAATGGACGCTACAATATACCTGAAAATTTGTTGAGTGTAGCGTAAACACTTTTCAAAATTTAATTCAAATTCAATTTTGGAGATATAAGACATCAAAGTAAGACGCCGGGATGTTGTACGTCGGTGATATAAGACATCGAAGTAAGACGCCGGGATGTTGTACATCGGTTATGTAAGGCGTCCGTGATGTAATACGTCGGTAATGTAAGGCGTCGGTGATGTAAGACGTCGGTTAGTTGTTCGTCGGTATTATAAGACGTCGGTGATGTAAGACGCCGAAGATGTTGTAAGTCGGTTATGTAAGACGTCAGTGATGTAAGACGTCGGTGATGTAAGACGTCGGTTAGTTGTTCGTCGGTATTATAAGACGTCGGTGATGTAAGACGCCGAAGATGTTGTAAGTCGGTTATGTAAGACGTCAGTGATGTAAGACGTCGGTGATGTAAGACGTCGGTTATGTAAGACGCCGGAGATGTTGTAAGTCGGTTATGTAAGGCGTCGGTGATGTAAGACGTCGGTTAGTTGTTCGTCGGTATTATAAGACGTCGGTGATGTAAGACGCCGGAGATGTTGTAAGTCGGTTATGTAAGGCGTCGGTGATGTAAGACGTGGGTTAGTTGTCCGTCGGTATTATAAGACGTCGGTGATGTAAGACGCCGGAGATGTTGTAAGTCGGTAATGTAAGGCGTCGGTGATGTAATACGCCGGAGATGTTGTAAGTCGGTAATGTAAGGCGTCAGTGATGTAAGACGTCGGTGATGTAAGATGTCGGTGATGTAAGACGTCGGTGATGTTGTACGTCGGTGATTGAGGACGTCGGTGATGTCAGACTTCGGTGATGTCAGACGTTGGAAAAGTAAAAATGTAAAACAAAAACGAGGATGACTACATCATCTCGTAAACAGTTGAGCATTTGTTTTGGGCTCATTTATAAAACTATTACTTCGGTATTGTTGATAATATTACTAAAAATCGAGAATGCCTGAAACGGGAATCTAGACCGTTTATACATAAAACTGTACTAATCGACTCTTAATTACAAATGCAAACTTATGAACTGGTAAACTCTTGTCACAAACGCGAAATTATGGCCTCTTGATCTCCAATCATATTCCTAAATATGGTAACTCGTGATCTTGTATTACAAATCAAAACTCATTAACCCGTGATCCATAATTAAAGTGCTAATTTTGTGAACCCATGAATACTTCATTACATATTCCAACTTGTGAATCCGTGATATCTAAAATAACATTAACTTATTAACTCGTGATCTATTCATTACATATTCCAACTTGTTAACCCGTAATATCTAAAATAACATAAACTTATAAACCCGTGATCTCTTCATTATATAATCCAACTTGTTAACCCGTGGTATCTTATTTATAACAAAAACTTATAAACCCGTGATCTCCTATTACAAATCCAAAATTATGATCCCATGATATCTAAATACGAAACAAAAATGATGACTCTCTCTCTCTCTCTCTCTCTCTCTCTCTCTCTCTCTCTCTCTCTCTCTCTCTCTCTCTCTCTCTCTCTCTCTCTCTCTCTCTCTCTCAAACATACAGATAGATAGATAGACAGATAGACTGATAGACATGGCTTTGAGAAGCTCAAAGCGAATCTTTAAAGCTTCCTTATACATTTGAAAATTTAGTTCAAGTGGTTTAGCCCCGCCTGCTTACGACTTTGGAACATATTGAATTAAAGTTTCTTTGATGAAAACACTTACCACGTTTTCTGTTCTCAATATTAAAGAGAAAATAAATTAGGAAATACATGTCTTCATAAGAAATCCATTGATTTCTTTTTTATCCTGAGAACTTAACATATGGCAAAAGTTAGAGTTTCACAATGATGACGTATATTCTTATCTTAATACAGTTTATGGGGGTAACACTTTTAAATGATTATATATATATATATATATATATATATATATATATATATATATATATATATATATATATATATATATATATATATATATATATATACATACATATATATATATGTACATATGTATGTATGTATGTATGTATGTAATATATATATATATATATATATATATATATATATATATATATATATATATATATATATATATATATATATATATATCCGTTTTAAACGTCATTTTGATCTAAAACAGTATCTTAAGTCGTTATTCACCTTGTGAACTCCATATTAATTTATCAAATTGCACATACCACTGCAACCAGTTTGTTATTGCAAAAAGAAACTTACAAGATCAAAGAATTGCCACACTAATAAAGAACAAAGAAATATTTATGCTTTCAAACAACATGCAAATTACAACTATCTCTCGACGTCAAAAAAACCAGGAAGTTGGATTTGATTTTACAGTTACAATGCAAAGCAACATTGTACGTGACAATTGTCATACTGTATATGGGTTTTAATTTCACGGGTTGTAATTTTCGAAGTTTTTTTCTTTTCTTTCTTTCTTTCTTTCTTTCTTTCTCCTGAGACGATTGCGGTTTGTTGAATTAGCGGATTGTCAGTAGGATAAAATAAGTATTAGGTGGGGATAAGTAGTCCATAATATATGACGTTAAAAGAATACCATGAATTAAGCGAATATTAACACCACGATTGATTGACAAATTTAAAGTAAAAATGCAAGTATTCCTTAATAGTAAATGTAAAGGTATTCACAATGAAAATTGTAAAGGTATTCACAATGAAAGCACACCATCAATGAACAGTACTATTCTGCAATTTATACCATTTTAAAGAAAAACTGTTGAAGAAAAGTTAAGTGGATAACTACGAAGCGGCTTTCTTTAAAGGGACATTAGCTGTGTTCCTTTTTTAATCCCCTTTTCACTACTTAGATTGATATACAATAACAAAAAGGAGATATACACTGGCATAAAAAAAAATTAAATTCGTATATATATACATTTTGTGAAATTTGCTTGAAAAACCCAGGATTTGCGCTTTTTCATTTGCAATTGATTAACTCAACATTACTATTTGTATATAAATACCACACTGGACTTTACCTTTTTCACAAAATATATAGGAAAATAAGATTTCGTAGCTCTTATTTGTTATTGTACATTATGTGCAAGTAGTAAAAGTTAGAAAAAATCTAAATAATATTTTTGGGGGGTAAACACAGCTGATGCCCCTTTAAAGGAGCTTTCAATTTCTTCTACTTTTCACTTTTACACACAGCTTATGCCACTTTAAGGTGCTGATGTTAACACACGCCTAGTACCAATGCTATAGATACCGATTGTAGCTTTAACGATTTGTTGACAATTAGACAAAAGAGCACCGTTGAACTAAGATAACATTTTCATCTATGTAACTGCCAAATTTTGTTAATTAATATGTTTTCGTTTCGTTAAAGTATTATTTTTATTGTGTCTATGGTGTATGAAATAGAAGTAGAGCGTCTTTGACTTTCTCATTAAAACTTCAAATAAGTTTACATTAAAGAAATGGATTTGACGTAACACTTGCACGGACTTATGAGGTAAAAGTACAGGGCGTTTCATAATATTAGTCAAAATACTAAAACTACAAAAACTAAACATGCTTACAAGTGTTTAACAGTAAGTATGCACTTTAGCATTCAGAATTCATTTATAAATAGCATTTTTGTCACAACAACTTACGCTAATTTTGATAAGACCGGGCGAAAAATGTGAATATACTAAAAATAAGACAGATATAATATGTTTATTTTCTCGTCAGTTTCGTAAGATCATGATCTCTGTAAGAGTAAGAAACCAGTTCTGCTCAAACGCGAGAGAGGCTTGCCTAATGTACCATGGAATTACTCTGGGAAGCGCTGATTAACGTGCGTTTGATGTTCAATCTGAAATGCTTATACAAAATGTAAACAAGATTTGTTAAAGACAACCATCTCATCGAGAGCTCTGTCATTTATATATACAGTGTACATATATATATATATATATATATATATATATATATATATATATATATATATATATGTATATATATATGTGTGTGTGTGTGTGTGTGTGTGTGTGTGATAAGTCTGACAAACTGCCAAATGTCGGCCATAAGTGACCTTATCCATTGTTTCATCAATATAAATCATTATACTAAATTTGGTTACGATTTGAGGAAAGAGACGGAATGTTGTAAAGGGACAATCTACCAGATCAAAAAAATCTCCGATATCCGGGGTATGAAATTAAAAGATAATATTAACAAAATATTAACACCAAGGATGTCCATTGGACAACTAATTCGGATTTATTGGCGACCAATGCTTCTAAAAATCATTTCCCTTTGAATAAAATTTTGAAAATGAATAATATATTTACTGCAACTGTGGCTTTAATGCAAGAACTCTACAAGGTCGATTCATCATGATTCTATTTTGTTATTTTACTAAGTTTCCAAGAAATATTATTTGGCATTTATTTCTATCGATCATATGTAAATTCACTTTACTAGTATACAACGTAACTCATTTATATACCTTGTATAAATTCCTTTTCATAAAAGTGTTTATACATGTATTTACATATTCTACAAGCTTAATTTGCAAAATACTTCGAAAACGACAAATTGAATATGAATTATGTTTTTTTTTCTCTCACTATAACAACAGTACGCTCTGATACCTTGTTTCTGTTTTCCACGAAAACCATAGAATATGCGGTCATGTAGTTTGTTAATGTGACTGTGATTCGATTAAATCTAAATTCGGAAATGATATCGGATATCTAACAGTGGAATACCAGTCGTTTTGTAAACGTATCCGACGATCTAGTTTGATTACCATGCGGTATTTTAGAGTGCAACTGACATAGGTTTACGAATAAAGTAAAATAGCATACCTGCACAAAAAGAAATGTAAGAATTTGGGAAAATGTTGGAGAAATTTGTAATTGCTGTGTAATTACAATATTAATATAATCTTGAATGAAACACTCCCCCTCTTTGTTGCTAAGAACTGTCTGTCCAATTCGGGGCTTTCAGATTCTGAACAGGAAGATTAATTTTTCCCTTTCCACTCAATACAACCATGTTTGCTAATTTTTCAAATACAAGTTTCGGTATGCAAATATATGAGCACACTGTATTTCCATTACATAGAAGCCTTTCGACCTAACATTGAAATGTCACGTCCTTGTCATGTTGTAAGTTTTAAATTTACAGGGTGGGTGTACATACAAAATGTAAAACATGACAACATCACAGTGCGTGAAGTTTGTCATTACCCTAGGAGTTAACAAGTAAATCTTTCACTGCGAAAAGAAAGAATAAATTTGTGAACGTTTGGAGATATAAAAATCTCAGATACCAAAGTATAAATCAATAGGATGTCCAGGACATAGATACAAATCCGGTAAAAATGGACAAACACGGACCTCTGGAAACCAAGAGGTGGGATCAGGTGCCATGGAGGAGTAAGCATCCCCTGTCGACCGGTCACACCCGCCGTGAGTCCACAGTCAAGTCCAATGAAACACGTGAGGAGTGTATCCTCGTCACAATTGGTACAGACGTCTCAACAACCGCCAACGAAAAGATCAAATAATATAAAAAAAAAATCACAGATACCAAAGAAAAATAATGAGACAAGATACAAATTGAAGGACCTCTGAAAATCCAGAAGTGGGATCAGATGCCATGATGGAGTGAGCGTCCCTGAAATAATTGCGGATGGAATCCTCATCATAATTATTAAAGACAATTGTACAAATAATGATAAGGGATTTTGTCATGACTTACCATAAACGAAGTATCTTGGAATCGTCATTTTAGTATCCAATACACAAGAGTGATCGCCCTTACTCGACAGTTGTGTTTCTGTATGTATAATTTATGTGATCTGTTTTGTTACATGGAATAATATCACATTTCCGTCTAGTATTCGTCGGTTTGTCTCGCAGTTTCACCCTTGGAAAACCTATGGAAGATTCAAATGACAAATAAAAATTCTGAAAACAATGTTACGCAGTTAGCATTAATAAAATACATTCATCAAAGTTTGGTCTTACATGTCCGTTTAATTTATTTAAATGTTCTCTACATTAAGGTTCTTTCTTACCTGTGCACATACTCTACTGTAATTACCTGATGTAAAAGAGTATCAAAAGAATTAGATAAATTTAGCATCACAAGAAAACATTCCTGAAGTTATTTGATTGACATAAAGAAATTCGTAAGAACGGTAAATTTATGTAGCGTGAAAGGTGACATCGTGTTTTGTAGGTCCTGGGGTCGCGTCCAAACAAGGTGCATAAGACCTCTAAATACGAGACATTGCTTCCTGTTCTCACAGATGTAACTTATCAACAAAGACATTGGGAATTGATATGGACTCTCTCTCCCTCATTCTCTCCTCCTTCCTTTCCTCTCTATCTCACTCTGTCAGTCAAAGATCATAACAATTAAGACAATCGAAATAAAAAAAATGTTCCCTGTATTAGCAGATGCAACATATCAACAAAAGCCATAGGATAATGCTCTCTCTCTCTCTCTCTCTCTCTCTCTCTCTCTCTCTCTCTCTCTCTCTCTCTCTCTCTCTCTCTCTCTCTCTCTCTCTCTCTCTCTCTCTCTCTCTCTCTCTCTGCCTAACTCTATCAGTCAAAGATCACAAAAATTAACAAAATTGAAATAAAAATCTTTTCATAGACTGTGTAGAAATTATTTAAACTGTCATTGTCATACGGAACCACGAGCCATGGTATTGTCATATTTGTCTTGGCATTTTTGTTAATATCACAATGCTTAAAAAAAACAAGTCCCCACAAGAATTAGGCATTACGAACACAATAGACTAAGACATGGTCAAATGTACTAATATAGAACCAAATTGATAAGGATCTCTGTAGATTTCTCGAGGGCGTCTTTTATAATAGAAGAAGATAATTAATTTCCAGATTGGTGTTGGCGTGGAAACAAGTATATTAATCAGATTTTCATATTTACTATCAATGAATAAATTAAGACATTTTCGATCTTGAAATAAAACACTGGCGTAATATACAAATAAGCAATATGAGGGAATTTGCCTGAGACCATGATTCCGATAAGCACAATTCATTTATTTTTCTGGTTTTCTTTTCTCCTAAGAATCTATTGTATCGTTTCCCAATAATTCTTATTTTAAAACTTGTGTATATTACGCACTGATAACACCATTTATATTCTATTTTCTCTAAGGTTTATGTAAATGCGATATATCCCAAGGAACTAGAAATTAAAAAAAAACAGAAGCAAGCACACTCTCTTCCTATTTGGACATTTTACTTACTATAAACACAGATAGGAAATTAACGAGGCAATACGACAAACGTGACGATTTCGGCTTTCCCATCGTACATTCCCTACATTTAAGTAACAATATCCCTCAATTACCTGCGCATGGTGTCTATATCTCACCAATGATTCGATATACCAGCACATGTTCAACATATGGACATTTCATATACAGAGGTAAACTCTGACAAGTTATTGCCACAGGATTATTGGAAATCGCGTTTGATGTCAACATTCCGTAAAGTTTACGGTCGGTGTTTGCGATTAATCTGTTTCACTAAATGAAATGTAGAGTTACCTGCTCGACAGCGGTTGTTGAGACGTCTGTAACAATTGTGACGAAGATTTCTTCCTCACCTATTTCATTTGAATTTGACTATAGACTCACGGCGGGTCTGACCGGTCAACTGGGGATGCTTGCTCCTCCATGACATCTGATCCCACCTCTGAATTTACAGAGTCCCGTGTTTCTCCAATATCACCAGATTTGAATATGTATCCTGGACATCCTGAAGATTTATACGTTGGTATCTGAGATGTTTATATACTTCTGTGCAAATGCAAGTAAACAACATTTCGACCGACACATATAAATGGATTTTAACCCTTTCACCCCTCGGTATCTAAATGGTATGCTCTCTTTTCTAATATTTTTAGATCAGTCTATTGTGTTCTGTAGGGTTGAGAGGGTTAGGTTAACTGGCGGTATAGTAAAATCCATATAACCTGGCGGGGTGGAGTCCTGTGAACACTTTCTCAACCTGGATGGATTTAAATTTCAGGTAGAATTACACTGATATCAGTAATCAATTCTACTTGTCATCATACATAAGAGAGTATCCAGTGATAAATAAAACGTTTTTCCCGTGCAGCTTTTCATAACCGAAAAGTGGGTAGAATCATCCGTATTATAAACAAAAGTTTACACCTCCCCGCCATCGTATGTGAATCAGACAATATGTACTTAAAAAAATAATAAGAATATCAAATGTCAGTTTCTGGAAAACACCGTACAGTTATTGAGTATATCCGATTGGCGTAATTTGTCAGTGTTGTGTAGCATTCTAATTATCATGCAGATGATTCTACTCAAATTTTTGTCAAGGCAGGCTTCACGAGAAATACGTTTTATCCCCAAACGGATACCCGTAGTTATGGTGACGAGTAGAAAGGGTTACTCTTCCCAGTATAATTGTAGTGTCGTTTTACTTCATTAGCTAAAATTTAATATCGCCAAGAACAAGAAGGGGTTCACGAGACTCCATCTTCCAGGTTATATAAAAATGTCTTCTTTCCAAAATATCATAAATGTTTTTCTATAATAAATATCTATTTTTCCTATATCTTCTTTTTTCAACCATTCTATTGACTGGAAAGAAAAATGTTATAGAAGTTTGATAATCTTAATATACTAAGTAATGTTTCGTACTGATATCACAATTTAAACTGTAAATTCTCCAAAAGCTAAGATAGTCGTCTTTTTACATCGAATTTCCCGAGGTCCGTGGTTGTCCAATATCCCCAGATTTGTATAATGTATCCTGGACATCTTGAAGATTTATACTTTGGTATCTGAAAGTTTTTATTATCTTTAGTTAGTCTTTTTTGGCTAAATATATAGATTTATTAATTTGCCTTGTAAGATACTTTAATTGTAATATGGAGCTCAACTGATGAAGTCTTATTGACAGAAACGATCGCCTTGAGCATTTGTTTTTGCCAGGTTTTTGTCAATATTATACCTTTGGTATAGTGGAACCCGAATATATTGTAATCGAGGGGGAATGAAGTTTTCTTTCAACTAATCATTGTTTCAAATAACCGGGTTATATTGGTAACAAAAACATTTGGCCGGGGATTCAAAATCATTTCAAATGAAGCGGGATTTAAATGTAAGAGGATTCAATATAAATGGGTTCTACTGTGTTACGTTTATAATAATCAAAACGTTCATCTCTGTTTAGTATGCATTGATTGAAAGAAAGATAAATGTCTATATTATACCTCTTCATAAATTCTAGCGATTTCATTGGACAATAAGCGTTGAGTATTTTCCACTGTCTCGGTCATTCCAGGGTGATATATTCAGCAGGGTGATATTCAATAAAAATATCACATCCACAGAAATTGATGCGCGTACGGTTCATTTGTTTTTCCTATGTAGTAATTAGGTGTAACCTCTATATGAGTTGTGTAATATACATTTCTTCGAAGCAGACTGGAACCGAAAGAAACAACAACCGAAATTAAATTTGACAGAATTGATATAGCATTATCAAATATATTTGCTGAAGTCAGCCTAACAGACAAACTCGCTTCAAAATCGACGCTAAGAACGGTTTGGGTATCGAAGGCATTTTGTATTACGAACGTGATGAACTTACGTACATGTAGATTTTTGCATGAATAAAGTATAAAAATAATACTTCTGATGCAGTTTATTTTGTGTTTTAAGTAATTCAATGGATAATATATGCTTCAATACAATGGATCGGTATAATAAAATTAATATAACATTCCTGAGAGGGTGGTAGTAGAAATTGTCACCCCTTGAAAATCCTCGGGGTGACAATTTCCATTAACACCCTCTCAGGAATGCTATATTTATATAATAGCGCCTTGTGAGTAACAATATGGAATCTAATGCAGAAAACGACGATTTGTGTACTTTTTAGTTAAAGGGGCATTAGCTGTGTTACCAAATAATAATTCGATTTTGTTTCTACTTTTACTACTTGTAACAAATAAGAGCTATACACATCGACTGCAAGTAGATAAATGCCAAATTGAATTTCTCAAGCAAGTTTCACAAAATATATTGGAATTAAAGAATTTTAATGTTTGTGTATATCTCTTGTTTTTGTTATCGTCTATCATTCTAAGTAGTAAAAACGTAACGGAATTTTTCTTTTAAAGAAAACACAGCTTATTTCCCTTTAATGTATTTTCTACTACATGATATACATGGGCTTGGATTACCTAGAACAAAGCCAACTCAAGTGGTTAAAATAATAATTCTGGATCTTCAGATCAACAGAATACAAACAATTATAATTAAAGAAGATCTAAGAAAAGGCCTCAATTTGCATTCTATTTTATGCTGTTTACTCAAACACAGAAATGACTAATGAACTCGCGATTTTGTTGTAAACAAACAGGTATAGAAATAAACATTTTTTCATCGTGCCTTAATTAAGAAAGTTAGATAATCGCTATAATTGCTAACCAAGTTTTTGCAAATTTATTTTGTACAAAACCACAGAAACAAATACGACATGTATTATAGTACATTTTTACCTTTCACGTTGCCATGCAAGTGAATATTTAGTATATATTTTCTATCGTCGCCGCAGAGGAAGATCAAAGAATTGACCTAATTTACATGTACGCAATGGCCGATGTTTTTTGTATTATAATGTAAATTAATGCAAGAGATTAGCATTATAAATAAACATGCCAATCTTGAATGCATTCCAGCTTGAATTTGTCTTTCCGAATAAACGTAAATAGACTTTCTATGTTCTTTGATTCCAAAATAACTTGAATAAAATAAATTCAGTTGATCTTCGATTCTTAATCATTTACAGATCCCTTCAAACTTGATTTTTCGCGAATTAAAAAACAAACTAAAAAAGAATCATTTCTACGGAATTTTGTTTCGTTATTGCATTGCCTGTTGATCTCATTACGTGTGAATCATTTGTCTTTTAGTCTCACTACAAGTCAATTGCCATTCCTATTGGTGGATTACATTTTGTTGATGGTGGCTCTTGACATCAGTGCACACTGTCACATTTCTAACTGTCAGAATAGGGGCCTCTGTGGCCAAGTGGTTTGAACATCGCGCTTCAAACCATAAGATATTTCTAGTCACCGCGGGTTCGACTCCAACTGGAACGTAAGCTGATATTGTGAGAAAGTTTGCCACTTTACTTGACGGAAAGCGAGTGGTATCTTCCCAGGTACGTTGTAACCGGTTTCTCTTCTCTCTTCCACCATTAAAAGCTGGCCGCCATCATATGGTTGACAAATTGTTGAGTTTGTTGGTGTAAATCATTTTTTCAAACAAAAACAAAATTGTAAGAGTATAAAAATCACAGATTTTAAAGTTTTGATCTTCAGGATGTCCACGAGACAATACAGATAAAAATATAGAGGTGGGATCAGGTGCCATGGAGGAGAAAGGATGCTCTATCTACAGGTCGCGCTGCCTAGATTCCGGAACTAAGGACAAATCTTTGTATTTTGTCCATGGATTTATTCCTTGATCAGAGACGGCAATCCTCAAATTGTTCATGTATTTGATCTATGGGTTTTCGGCAACAATTATTCCATCACTTTACCAGAACGACTTCTGATGTCGGATTTATCAGAATCGTTTAGACATGCAAGTTAATTATATTGACTGTAAAATTTGTGACATATTGTCTTTAAACACATTCTGCATCATTATAGCACATTATCATGATTTTTTTCTATTACACATTAAATTGTCTTGAGCTGTGTGGGCTCTATACATTTAAATCAATTGGGAAACATAAAACGCATAATTGTTCAAGCGCTGAAGAGATATGTTTACTTAAATATTTCACACTGTTGAGACAAATGAATCCAAAATCGCTAAGCTTATGGTAACATGCAGTTGTTTTAAACAGTAAAATGTCCGAGTATGAAGCATACGTCTTTGATTCTCTGAAAACGCTTATTTCTAGATCATTACAATTACATAACATTTAAAGTGGTATGACAACGGTCATTCTATAAGTGTCTTATCATTTGATATTTCATCTGGAATTATTATTCATTTGATGGTGTGGTGAATATTATATGCTTTGATTTTGTGAATATTTTGGAATATTGTATTATAATGATACTAAGCAAATTTATTTGTGAAATGGTTTTTTTTTTATATTTGGATTTTTGCTTTATGTCCCACTTAACAATGTTTCAGTTTTATGGTGGCGGCCACTTTTTAATGGTGGATGAGAGAACCCGGTAAAACTGTAACAGGGAAGACACCACAGGCCTTGTGCAAGTGAACTGGCAAAAGTTCCAGCGGGGCTCGACCTTGCGCTGACTAGAAACGAGAGACTTCCTGGTTCAAAGATCGATACTCTAACAACTCGTCCACGGAGGCCCCAATGGTGGAAGGTAAATTGTTTTTTTTTTTGTAGGTCCATCGTAACTGGGATATTTCCTCCATCACCTTTCGACTAAAATTGTTTCGTGTGGTACAGAGTACCCTTTAAACAAAGCAACAAATGATTACTGAAACGAATGTTAACAAGTTTATTTGTTTGTTGTTTAACATCCTGCCAATAACTTTTCACTTAAATGAAGATGTCACCAGCTTTAGCTGAAGTGTTACAAATATTGACCTGTGCTATGGAGTGACGCCAATGCAGTGAGGGTTCTTTTACGTGCCACGCCTTCCGCGACACGGGACCTCGGTTTGAAGTCTTATCCGAAAGACTCGTGATTTTCATTCCGTATGCCGAGCGCTTGGCGCAGGAACAGTCACTACCATTTTCTAAAGTCTTAAGTATGAGTACCTGCCGGAACCCTGGACCGAACGCTTTACCACTAGCCACTATTAACAGGTAAAATATTTCAATGCGTAAAAAGAATATGTAAGAAACAAATAGATCTATTTCATATGCAAATTATTTGCAAAACAAATACTTGAAAGCATTTGTATTGGTGTAATTGAGTTCATATTTACCAGGTATTTTTATTTGCCAGTACCTCATAGTGTAACATTAACTATTTATGATTTATATGGTTCTTTGATGTAACGAACTGCGTTCACAAATACGATAAATTTAGACACAAGGCGATAAACATGTCACTGCAAATTTAAATATCATGTACAATATCTCGTAAACATTGAATTAAGAGTAGAGAAAATGCATTCCAAATAATCACATTACGCAAACAAACTGTTGATCGTCGTAAGTATATAAGTATCCGCGAATAAGAATGATTCACTAAAGTTTGCTCTAGGAATTTTTTCAACATCTTATAATAACGTAAATGATTAGTAAACATCATTAAGTTAATTACGTCCGACTATATATATATATATATAGAGAGAGAGAGAGAGAGGTGTGTAAAGAATTAATACACTGTCAATTTTTACTATATACATGTATTTCATATAAAACCACAATTTTTCAAAAATATATTGTGAAGCAATTTCTAATCATATTTCAATAAACTTTCACTGTTAAAAAAGAATGTTTCCAAGTTTCATTGGTTTTCTAATGTATCATTTCAAAGATTTGACAGTTAAAATAAAGTAAAAATTAGACATCACAATTTCGCTTACACGTTAACTTTAGCTTTCTATTTAAATAGATAAATCTTTAAATTTCTGATTCAGAAAATTAACAATCAAAAGAAATAATGAATGTTTATTCAATTATTTTTTTCAGCGGTGAAAATTCTATTGAAATGTGATAAGAAATGGCTTCACAATCATTTTTGGAAAAAATGTGGTTTTATATGAATTGTGTAGTAAAAATAATAGTGTATGAATACTTTTTGCACGTCTCGTATATATATATATATATATATATATATATATATATATATATATATATATATATATATATATATATATATATATATATATATATATATATATATATTAAATATGTCGGATATGTTTTCTTTTATTCTGAATATTTGCATCGCTGACCTTAAGTATCATGCAAGTCTACTGTCGGTTTGTGATTTTAAAGAAATATTACTTCTTCTCCTCAATTTATCAAGTTCCTCTCCTGTTGTTGACCCTTTGACTTTGCATTGCACTAAAAGAAAGAAATTATCTTCCATTCAAAAATATTAACCAATTACACAATGAGTAGTTTGTTTGTTTGTTTATTCTTGTTTAACGTCCCACTCAAGAATCTTTCACTCATATGGAGACGTCACCAAATGCCGGTGAAGGGCTTCGAATTTTGACCTATGCTCGGCAATTACGGCCATTGAGCAGTGAGGGTTCTTTAACGTGCCGACACCTACTGTGACATGGGACCTCGGTTTTTACTGTCTCATCCGACAGAAAGGAAACAAACCTGCCGCCGGCTGAGCTCGAACTCCGCTTTACAGGAGTTGCATTTCATTCTGTACAAGGTAAATGGTGGTGTGGTGAAAAGTAGGAATATAAAAGGTTTCAGATACCAAATTTTAAGTCTTCAGGATGTCCAAAATACAATGTACAAATCCGGTGAATATTAGACACACGTGGACCTCTGGAAATCCAGAATTGGGACCAGGTACCATGGAGGAGTAAGCATCTCCTGTTGACCGATTACTCCTGTCAGAGATAATTATTTCAATGTCGTTATGCTGCATTACCTAAAATTTAAACTCGTCCGGGTCAAGAAATGGTTTGCAAGACTCAACACCGCCATGTTATATGCATTTGACTTTAGTATAGGTCTAGCAATGTAAATTGGCACATTTTTACAAACACAACGAGTCTAAATCAAATCATAGCAGGGGGTGTCAGGCTTCTTGTTGATACAAAAACATTTGAGATTCAGTGATATGTTACCTATCTGTACACGAAAATAGACGGCATTGTTTTTGGTTTTTGACAGGACCCGGATGTGCCACTTTACCTTGGAAGACCTGTACTACGAAATACATCAAACTTTAAGCAAACAATTAGCCATCTAAAATATCAATCAAAGTTGGATTTTATCCGAAAAAATAGACAAGATAGCATTTGCATTAACCCTTTCAACCTTACAGACCAAAATAGACTAGTCTTAACAATAGAAAAGGACATACCATCTAGATATTTAGGGGTGAAAGGGTAAATCTGACTGATATTTCATATTTGTATTACTGTAAATGTGGATATTTTCGCGTGTTGTTAATTAGGCGATTTTCTTACGCAAACCATACGCGTGGGATTTATTTACGTGATGTCACAACTTAGTGTGAGTAGACCTGTATTGAACGATGAATTTTGAGCACAACTGTGAGATTGATACGCGTGGGGTAATTTACACGAAGAACTCTTCATCGCGTATATAGTGTAAATTACCACCACGCGTAAATTTCACGTTTATTGGATACTGCTCGTGTTAGCTACTTGGTTCGGTGTTGACAAGGTAAAGGCCAAGAATCTAATCTACAATGAGTTTTACTTGAGATTTTTCATATATATATATATTTGACTGTTATATTTCTCAGTCCAGTCACCGATAACGAAGTGCCAGTCACGGGATTTTCGGATGAAACATACAATAGAGGTCACGTGTTGAAACAATAATTGCACCTAAAGAACTATCAATGCATTTGCATAAAGTAATTGCATATGTCAAAAATATCAAAGCCCATCTATAGCTCGTGACATCTCCACGTAAGTTAAAAAAATCTTATTTTAACAGAGAAATAATTGATGCGTAGACATAAATGAATACTACGTGCTTCTGAAAATCCGTAATACCTGCCGGGGCGGAGTCTTGTGAACCCTTTCTTGACCTGGACGAGTTTAAATTTTAGGTAATAAAGCATAACATTAAAAGTACACTGACTTGTCATCATACATAAGACAGTATCAAGTGAGGAATAAAACGTTTTTCCCTGTGGAGCTTGTCATAACCGAAGAATTGGTAGAATCATCCGTATGATAATGAAAAGGTTACTCCGCCCCGCCATCTTATGTGAATCGGACAATACCATCTGTAATTTTAATATTAAAGAAGATCAAAACGCTTAAGTATCCTCTAAGAAATAGAAGAAAAAAACATAATTCAACTATAAATGATAAGTTGAATGAAAATAATAATATTAATGATAATATTGATAATTAGAAAATATAATAACCACTTGCGGTAGTGTTGTGGTAGAGTTCGTGAGGCGTCACACATAATCATCACTACACAGGTGTCAGTCCATAGCAAAGGTCAATATTTGAGGCACTTCACCATAAGCTAAAAGTGCAAATTGTTGGCGGGTTGTTAATGATAAAATGATAACAATGATATTCATAATGTTGAAATAGTGATAATGATGGCGATTATGATGAGAAGAAGAAGATGATGATGATGGTGATGATGATGATGATGATGACGACGACGACGACGATGATGATGATCTTATTCGTGATTACAGCTATTACAATCGTTGCCAAGACGACCATAAACAACATTAGCATCAACTTCAAGCATTCATGTTTACATTTTTTTCGGAATTTGATATAATAATTATTTTTCCTTTTAATTGCAGTGTTCTCCCTTTATTCTGTGTCGTTTCGGAAGATTCTCGGAGTTTACGGATACGTGTCTGCTTGCATGTCAAAAATGTAAATTTATTGACAACTCAACTTTTAAACAACGTGATTTCTCTAATAAAATCATTCACCACTACAGATTGATTAGACAGCAACAGCAATTTATTTTTTATTCAAACTTTTATTTCGAATTGGAAAAAGTTTGACCTTGAATTCTAATAAGTGGACATCGAACTTTGACATATAATCCTCTCTCCCTTTTCTCTCTTTCTCTCCCACACTCAACTAAATGTTTGAATATAATCTCAATCTCTCTCTCTCTCTCTCTCTCTCTCTCTCTCTCTCTCTCTCTCTCTCTCTCTCTCTCTCTCTCTCTCTCTCTCTCACACACACACACACACATATTTAAAAGAAATACACAAAATCTATCTCAACGTTGCAACATACTAGTATACGTCCACAGAATATAAAACTATCTAAATCTATATAGATATATAAGATCTGAAACCTTTATCAATGTGTTCTATTTTGTGATGATTAACTTTGTTAAGTCGTATCATATGATAGCGGTATCCTACTGATGATATACATAAAAGACTCATCGCTCCAAAACGTCGCTTATTTAATACTTTTTTTTATGTTTCACCAAACGTATCATGAATACGGTATGACCTTTATTGTTCTCCAGTCGTTATTATTTCGTTGACTTCACGATGAGGAGTTTCATAACTAGGCCCTCTCAAGAATGAAATGAATGTGAAGAGACCCATGGTATTTGCTTTGTGTTTTCATAATGCAATATATCGATCTATCGTATGTGCTCTGTAGAATACCATGATATAGAATACTTGATAACATTTACGACAGTTTGATCACTCTCTCTCTCTCTCTCTCTCTCTCTCTCTCTCTCTCTCTCTCTCTCTCTCTCTCTCTCTCTCTCTTTTAAACGTTTGAATGTAAAATCTATACTCTGCATAGTACACTGCTATCTTTAAGATCTAATCAATCACCCTACTTTCTCTGAAGATTAAAAATGATTCATCTTCTGTAATTGAAAAAAGATATTTAAACCAACTGAAGGTAAAGAAGACCTTATTATTTTACTACGATAGAGTAATTGAAGTTTGCCGCTTTGTAATTACAAGTAGCACATACAGTGCTATGAATGAATCGATTCTATGCATTTTCTAAATATATGTACGAAATTTGATCGAAAGAATGATTAAGATTTTATAGCTGAAAAATTGAATCATGTTTGAAAATACAATGGTTATAATTCTATAAATTTTACATTTTATAGATTACAAAGTGGGTTCCTGTAAATGTATCACGTATTAACATCGATTTGACAAACTATGCCTTCCAAAGATAGCACATCCGAGGTCTGTCAAAAGCCAAAACAATACGGTCCGTTTTCCAAAAATAGAGATGCACAGGTAAACGTACTCTTATGTATTGCTGCAGTTCTAATATTTTTGATGTCAAAAACAAGTCTGAACCCCCTGTTATGATTCAATTTAGACTCGTTGTGTTTGTAGACACGTGCCAATTGACCTTGGTAGACCTTTAATTAATCTTAATTTTACAGCTATATTTTTAACAGACTTAGATGGCATGTTGTACCTATATGAAGTTCTACTTTATTCTGCTATGTTTATTGGAGAGTGGTCCCAAAAATGTTTGGGAAAATATTTTAACTCCTCCAGAACTTATGGATTTTTTTTTCTATTTGTATTTAACCATTTATTTTGGTCAATTATCAATGCAGTAATTAATTTTATGGTGCATTTTTCATTTTGTGTTTGTAAATTTCAAGCATTAATATTGTTTTTGAGTCAGTTAACACTACGTATTATAATTTCCAGAGGGTGTACAATTTTTGTAATTTCAAGAGCATGTAGAATTTTGAACACCCTTACTTGAATATTTGAGGTAAAATACATATGTGTGATGAACGAAACAATATTATAGAGGCATCACCAGCAGGAGGTAAAGTGCCAAATTTTGACCAGTAAAATAGACTTATGCCAATTCAGTGAGGGTTTGTCAAAATGCACCGACTGCTTTGACACGGTTAGGTCTCATGAAAAAATATCCGACTTTCAATTCTTAAACCGAGCATTTGGCGAGGGAACGTTTGTGTTTTAATGCATTTTCAAACTCGAACTCATGACTATTATATGCCGTTAAACGCTCTCATCGTAAAAATATATACATATTCTTGCTTTGTCTTGATTTAACGAGCCAGGTGACTCTCTTTTCACTTGTCCCTACGAGGCAGTGAGAGATGTGAAGTGTGTGTTCTCTTCTTGAGTGGGCCGTATTTTCAACAGCCAGCTTTCTAAATGCCACTACATTTGTACAATCCAATGTAGGTATCAAACTGCACATCTCAGACCATTTAACATTCATCTAAGCATAAATCAGACAGAAAATTAAAACTCAACTCTGAAAATCTGGCGCAATTGACAACAAAATGGTAGAAACTGTTTTACATGAAAAACCAAGACTCTATATCTACTTTGCATATTGTAGCAGTACAATATAAAATATCTCAGATACCAAAGTATAAATCTTTAGGATGTCCAGTATATAGATACAAGTAGTAGGAGGAGGAGTAGGAGGAAGAGCAGTAGCAGGAGGAGGAGGAGTAGGAGGAAGAGCAGTAGTAGGAGGAGGAGGAGTAGAAGTAATAGCAGAAGTAGTGTTGGCGACGACAGGGGAACCTTCCATTAGACATTTTCATATGGTTTATTTGACGGCTCAGTTGAAACCTTCCTTTAAATTGCACATCACTACATTGAGGAGTGTTCAACACCTTCTGTCGACACTGAAACTTTAGAAACATTTTGGATATTCTCACAGCATATTACGCATATCTTTGACACAATAAACTAGACAAATGTACAATCTAAACCTGTTTCAATTTGTTCAAACTCTAGAATTATATGATATACATGCACTTGCAGAAAATCAATTTATGATTAAACGTCAAAATATATTGAATTCAATATAGACCTACACATGGGATCCCTGAAAATGCCAGTTAAAGATTTGCATTTCATATATACACAAAACAAATCCTATTTCAATTACTCCAATTGCATATGAATTCCTTTCCAGTAGATCAACATAAACTTCGGATGAAAATTGTACGAATTATAAACCACTCTCAAGAGATAACTAAAGGGTGGAAACATGTTGATTTATTGTGACAAAGTTGCATTATATGATATGAGATACTACCTGACCCCAATCTTAGTGACATAAAGTACACCAATTGTAATTAACTCATTCACCCCTAAAGACATATTTGGACTGTTCTGTCATTGATTTACAGAAGAGTCCATTGTTTTCCAGGGGTTGATGAGTTGAAATCACAACGCCTGCATTTGGAGGACAATAATTTTTATTTTTAGACCGTAGATTCTCTACAGCTGTATCACATTTTTATTTTTACAATTTGACCGTTAGCAGTGATCTAGTAGGAAAGCGTTTGACTCGCAAGAGGAAGGTCCCGGGTTCGATTCCCGGAACCGGGTCAAACCAAAGATTTTAGAAATGATAGTGACTGTTCCTTCGCCCAGCGCTTGACATACAAAGTGAAAGTCACGGGGTTTATCAGATATTAAACAACAATAAAACTTAATTCGAACTTTGAAGACACGAAATAAACTGTCATAACTCTTTTACAGATTGTCTCGTAAAGGACGAACAATTGATGTATTTATTTGATAGGACCTCCATGGCCCAGTAGTTAGAGCATCGCTACTTGAACCGCGAAGTCTTTCACTTCTGTTCAGCGAAGGTTTGAACTCCGGTGGAACCTAAGCTGATTTTTGTGAGAAGGTTTTCCAGTTTCCTTGCGGACGGCCGATGGTCTCTTACCGGGTATTTTGTAACCGGGTTCTCTCCTCCACCATTAAAAACTGGCAGCCATCATATCATATAACTGAAAAATTGTTAGGTGTGGCGTAAATACGATTCAACAGGAAAGACAAAAACAAAAAATAAATTAGCAATTATAACAACATCGACTTTAAACACTTTAAGACAAAAAGCCTATTATTCCAGTTTTCTGTAATTGGCCTATCGCCAAACTTTTCGATTATGACGTCACAATTAAATGGCCCTTCAAACACTTGCATGATTATGACATCACACTTGAATGACGTTTAAAAGCACTTGGACAGCCATGTGTAAGACACTTGGCGATAGGTCAACTCATACAAGGAAGCTACGAAGCGTCGTAGACACTTTGGATCATTTTTCACCCTGTGCATTTTATGTTGAGATACGGTTTTAACCCTTCCAACCTAAGTATCTAGTTGGTATGCTCTTTCCCATTGTTTAGACAAGTCTATTATGGCCTGTAGGGTTTTAAGGGTTAAAACCATGCAATGAATGATGTGTTCTCAATAAGAAAAAAAACATCTTTATGATACGAAAATATAGACAGAAAGAATGTTGTGGTATTCTCTGTATTAAGTATGTAAGATATTTATTCGACTTTTAGGTGTGTTCGAAACGTTTTCTTGGGCAAATTATACTGTGAAAAAAACATTTTTCATCAGCCTTTCATCAATTTGAAATTAGTTGACGGCAATCTAATTCAAACCCGATCTCTCACCACTCCCGTAGATGATCTAACGAAAGCCATTATGGAGGTCACATGCGATGACCAGGTGTGTCATGTTCGACCAAGGAAAATGTGACTAAACATTATAAACAACAGTGAACACACAAAATCCGGAAGTAAAGAATTCTTTTCATAATCGAATCGCCAAAGATATTTTCAAATGAAATCTGCAGACTGACAATTTGTAAAATAAATTACATCTCTTTACAATTCGATCAACTATCAAATTCTTGTAAGTTACATTTTTATTGGTTGAACGTGACACACCTACGCGAGGTCTTCAACACGTTACACCGTAGCGGATTGCGTTAAATCATTTATGTGATATAAAAACAGGAGCAGTCAGAAATCGGGTTTTAATTAGATTGGTTTAATAGGTTTTCGGAAGAAAACATCCAAAATCAATTCCTTCAGGCAATATCTTATTCGCAACTCCAAATTTGGAAATTCCTTACAGGATGGAAAATTGCGGGCATGTTTCACACTAAATTAATTTATCATTTCTATATTACCAATGTGTTTTTAAAAGACAAAAATTAAAGTTAATTTATTTTATAAGAGTTTTATTGGAGTAAATGCACAAGTCCGAAACGGTTTGATGATTTCGTACACGGGTAGTTGTTGTTTGGAGTAGATACGGGTATATTGTTATTTAAAGAATTCGTAATTCATTATTAGTCTATATTTCTTTTGTAGTTTTCAGATGTAACTACAGAGATAATGTTTATGAACTAAATGATGTTGATGATGACGATGATGATGATTACGACGAGGGTTCTGATGATATTTTTATATTTTTTTCTAACAAAGTGCTCCTTCATTGTGTGGCATTTATATTCTTTCGAGCAGAACTACATAGTAAAAGATTCTGTTTGACATATTTGATCCTATAACAATTAACAATTAACATATATTAACAAATGCGTCATAGCCATGATAGATATTTTATCAATATGCGTGTACTTATGAATTATAGATATGTTTATAAATATATAGTTAATTGAAATACGAATATCAAAATGAGATAATATGTTGATATATAAATTAATATACTATTTTGTAACTTCTGTTCAAACAAAATCGTAAACACCCACTTCATCTAAGTTTTGCTCTCTCTCTCTCTCTCTCTCTCTCTCTCTCTCTCTCTCTCTCTCTCTCTCTCTCTCTCTCTCTCTTAAAGCTGCTGTTTCTTTCTCCTCGGTGAAAAATAATTTCATTCAATGTCCATGATTTTAGTTACGGGAATGTAAAATGAAAAAAAAATTAATTCAGAGAGTGAACGAAATGATTTACCCAGTTTAATCTTTTGGAGGTAAACGAGACAACATCCCAATCTAGTGAACATTGGACAAACACTGACTTCTGGAAATACAAAAATGGGATCAGGTGTCACGGAGGAGTAAGCATCCCATGTTTGAGTTTCAAATCAACTGAAAGACGTTAGCATGTACACGTAATATGTTTATGGTCGAGCCGGTTCTAGTCCTGGGTTGATAACAGGCAAAGGATGTCGAGTTTTCTGGGTTTTTTTTCCAACGTCAACCCTACTAACGTTGCAAATAAATCATGTGCTGGTGTATACAATAATGATGTATCGTGGGTCGATCAGAAAGAATTCTATAATGACATGAAACCCCGGTCGGTTTCAATCAAGAGACATGTTTAGTTCAATAATCGACGCTCAATGAAGGATATTAAAACCTTTTCACGAGAATAGAATCATATAAAACCTAGACCAGGATTCATACCTGAACGTCAAACATACGAAGTGATTTTGAGTCACCATGGATGTTGAAATTTATTTAGTACAACTGCTTTAATCACGCTCTTGATAATTGATATCCAATTAACGATACTTTATTATTATTATTATTATTATTATTATCAGTCATACTGACTGTGGAATATCATAGTGGAAAATTCTATGAATTATTGCAATGAATTAATTTACCCTTTCACTCCTAATATTAAAAATGGAATGTCCTATACCATTGTCCCATACCAGTGTATTATAGTCTGTGCCTCAGACCAGTCTATTATATATTGTCTGTGATGTTTTTGGTCACGGTTAAAGGCGTCTAAGATGGGAATTGATCTGTCGCCAAAATGTCTGACATGTGACTCTCAATGTATATTTTTTGACGTCATTCGATTGTGGCGTCATAATCACGGAAATGTTTGACGGACCCTTTAATTGTGACGTCATAATGGAAAAGTGCCAAAAGGTGGTATGTCGGGTCTTTCGCGAAAGGTCAATCTTCATGTTATTGGTGCTTCGCCTTGAGATGACAGATCTCAAATCGGTATTCTGTAGATCTCTATTATTTAGCATTCGTCAAATTGAGCACTACATTTTCGCCACAAATACGAGGTATATGACAAGAAAGAATTTATCGTATGCTAATCTGTTACATAATCTTCCTGTTCAATATGCTTCTCTTATTATCCTTATTATGTTTTCAATATGCATTAAGACTGCGAAAAAGACACCTAAACTGTATGGCGTTGCATTTATGATCGATTCAATAGAAATGCATTTTCAATCAATTTTAAGAACTTTCAGACATTTTTTCGGATTTCCTCTAAATATGATGTAAATGAATACTAATCAATAACTAAATCTATATGTCACTATGGGAACAGAAGAGGATGTAATGTTCATGGTAATATATTTCAGATATTCTCTGATTTAGATGTCTGACATTCCAAGTAAAATATTACCTATAATTTTATTTCAAGGAAAATCGCAATCCCTATCATTTTTACAGCAGCAGTTAATGAAATATGTGTTTGAATCATTATTATTAGGTGAGTCAATCTAAGCTATCAAATGTTTAACAACTGAGATGGCGACTTAAGAAAGAAAAAGTTAGATTTATTCAATTTTACAAGAAATCGAAATGAATGCAAATGCAATGATGCTAATGTTCGACTCTTCACTAAAACCGTCAGATGAGATTTGTAATCTTGTCCGGATACATAAATAGACAAGATAATAATTTCTTGTTATACAATGAAAAAACACAAAAATACATCCATTTTAACAATCTAACGTCACAAACACAAACTGATTGTGTTCTCATACAGGTTGATGGCCATTTTCTACTTTCCAATGTAAGCATACGAGCGTAGGCGTGTGGATTATATAGGGAAAAATGTCTAGTCTGCAGTTTACCGCCATCTTGAATTTTATCAAGTTATGGTCATTAGGGATTAGGTTTATGGTTTCAGGTTTAGGTCTAGGGTTTCAGGTAAGGGTTTAGGGTTAGGATTTTCTGGTTAGAGGTTCGGGTTAGGTTAGAGGTACATTCCCCTTACTTTTTCTGTCGAGACCAGTAATCTGCAGTTGCTCCGGGAAAAAATTCAATCATACTATGATAAAATTATGAATGGACGCTGAATATAACTCATTGTACCGATAATGCCGAGTAAAAAATATATATATCGCTAGGTTTCATGTGGGCTGTGAGAAAATCTAAACTACGAAGGTTAGGACGAGACGAGACTAAAAGTTTAAATCTCAGTGGTCGAGATTTTCTACATCCAACATCATAACCAGCGATTGGTTATTTTTTACACACCTGTATATAACTGGAACAGGTGGCGAGAATGAAATTTATCAGGCAAAATAGTATTGTGATTTGTTTACATGACGTCACAGCATAAATTAGGTAAACAAAAATCAGTCTAGAGAATATATCACGTCATTTGAACAAATTTCATTTACATTCAGAAACTTTAATAGATATTGACTTGAATACAAAACTTGGAAGAAAATGTAAAAATGTACCAAGTTGTTTTTGCCTTTTTGGAGCCCCTATAGGTCTTAACCTCTTTTCATTCATATAGTTCATTTCAGGATACCTCCTGCCAAGTTTGGTTACAATTAGCCCAATGGTTCTTGAGAAGAAGCCGAAGATGTGTAAAAGTTAACAGCTGAGTGATGACAAAAACAAATGAATGACAATCCAAATAGGTCTCCATGAGTCATTGGCTCTAACCTAAAAAGGAGACATAGGTGATAACTTGTGATATACTCTTACCAAGTCAATACGTTCAGGATGAAAACCTGATGGCTACCACATAAAATATCAAACATGGCACCTATATCATGCTTCCATAAAAAATGAAAGTTGAGGCTAGAATTTTGCTCCCGCTGGTGACCAAATGAATATAGAAAAAAAGAAATGCAACTATGATGTACTTATGACAAGAATTTTTTATTATTCTGACAATTCTGCTTCTCATATAATTAATTACAGTATAATAATTAAAAACAAACAATGTCAAATGGCAAAAGTATATGTCCCCATCATGTCCATGTTTTATAAAGGTGTTTTTTTTTCTCATCACATAATTTGTGTTTAAGGCCAAATATTTACTTTTGTTTGAAGGAGTATCAGCTGTGTTTTTTCCCAAAAAACATTTCTTTCTTTTTTTTTTTACTACTTTTAAAAAATTGATATACAATAACTAAAAAGAAATATACACAGGCATAAAAATTCTTATATTCCTATATTTTGTGAAAAATTGCTTGAGAAACCCAGTTTGGCAATTATTCATTTGCAATTGATTAATCCAACCTTACTATTTGTATATATACTGGACCTGACCTTATTTTCACAAAATATATAGGAATGTATGATTTTTTATCCCTGTGTATAGCTTTTATTTGATATTGTGCATCAAATACAAGTTTTTAGTCCCTGAAAAACAATGGACTCTTCTGTAAATCAATGACTCAGACCAGTGCACATGTGTATATAGGGGTGAATGAATTAAACAGTTTGGCTCTTTTTTTTCTACCCCGTTTCACTTATTTGGGATGCAATGTCATAAATGATGCAATGAATGATATTTCTTCAAAGAAAAGAAACATTTTATGGTAAAGAAAGTAAAATATAGAATTGTTTGTCCTTAGAAATATATAAGTAATATATTACATAAACCAAGAAAAAAAAATAGATGAACTTGAGCAGGTATTTCAATATTTGTAAAGGATAATTTTGCCCATTATGAAGAGTAAATCTACAGAAATCTGTTCTGTTGGTGTGTTTTGGTTTTATATTTTAATAACTGTACTGCGAGACTCAATGATAAGGTATGATGGGAAATCAATGATTAACAATATGAACAAGTCGATACAAAAAATACTAGGGGGTCTCCATAATCAAGTGGTTAAAGCATCTCGCTTTAATACATGACGTCTCTTACCTCTGGTCAGCGCAAGTTCAAGCCCTACCCTGCTGGAACCTAATCAGACTTTGTGAGAAAATTTGCAAATTTCCAGTTATGAACAAAAAAAATTTAAAAGATCCCGATTTTCGAGGGAATATAAGTAAACAATGAGTACTTGATGCAACTTGACCATACCATGCACACTTGAGAACAGAATGTAATTTTACCCGCAACCCAGAGACATCATATGATGTTGACCTGAAAGTTAGCCCCATAGAAATAGTTTATATCCCAGTGGACAAGGAATTTTTCCTGACATGTAGAGCATAATGAAGTGTCATATAAACTTTGGTCTACCAAAGTCATTATGACCAGTTTATATTGGAATTTAAAGTCTATAAATATCTGAAACCCTTTTGTACATTTTAGGCTATATTTACACATTAGTTATCAGACTGTGTTGCCTGGGACATCCAATAATATAGATTATGTGTCAATCACACAGTCCAGGTATTTGGGTCGTTCGTGGTCCACACTGAAGAGTGTCACGTAAAAATGTCCTTTTGCACTTTCAAACTAAGCTCTCATACTATTGGCTCTTCTCCTCTGAAAAGATATAAGATATTTCTATTACTAATAATAAAAAAGCAAGAACTGAAAAAATAAATAAAAAAGGAAATAAAACAAAAACAACTTCCGTTCTGTTTATTATCAAATTTAAATTTCCAAACTGATATAACAATGCACATATGTCCTTTCAAATTTGATGTAACTTTTTTTTATTTATAACACAACAGGCTCCAGATCATGGTCACAGGTACCCATGTAAACAGAAAATATCAGTTGCACGGTTACATAATTGATTATTATATAACTATGCAATTAATATTTTCTGTTTTCTTGGGGTGCCTGTGGCAGTGACCTTTTGACGCCCCTATGTTTTTCGTTTGCGAACATTATGCTTCTTCACGTGAGGATAGTTTTTGTCAACTTTAGTTAAAGGGGCGTTACCTGTGTTTACCAAAACATTTGTTTCAATTTTATTTCTGCTTTTACTACTTGTAATTGATGTACAATAACAAATAAGAGCTATGCACAAGCATAAAAAAATCTTATATTTCTACATATTTTGTGAAATAAAGTCAGGTCCAGTGTGGTATGCATATACAAACACAATGTAGTAAGGTTGAGTTAATTGAAAAATTGCCAAACATAGGTATCTCAAGCAATTTTTACAAAATATATAGGAATTTAAGAATTTGTATGCCGGTATATATTTCTGTTTTGTTATTGTATATCAATCTAAGTAATAAAAAAGGATAAAAAAAAAAATTTGAAAAAAAAAAAAACAGCCCCTTTAAATTTGAACTGATAATTCTTCAGAAGAAGTAAAAAATGTTGAACAGTTGATGGAAAACTAACTGTTTACTTAGGTGTCTGTGACCTTGACCTTTTTTTTAGATAATGGCTAACAACTTGCTAGTATATCTTTGTATACAAAAGTCTATCAGTTTTGAGTAAATAGGCCATTTGTTTAAAACCATACCAAGTCATTTGAAGCGCCCACTAAAGGCTTATTATTACACATTTCATTCACAAACGTTGTAGATATTGACTTAACAATCAAACATTCAAAATCTGAAGGACATCTGATCACTGCTTCTTGAAAAGAATATTTTTAAAGATGTATCCAGTTTTGGTCCCTATGGGTCCTAGCCTCTTTTCATTTGGAACCTTGAAGCCCTTCTTAGGACCAAGCTTCCAGGTAAATTTGGTTGAAATCAGGCCAGTGCATTTAAATGGAAAAGATAATGTGCAAATTGGCGATGGACCTTGGGCCATAACAATAGCTCACTTGGCCCTTCAACCCAGGTGAGCTTAAAACAAAACTGCCAGAACCCACTAGCTCAAAACTTTAGAATATTCTAAAGTCTAAGGATATTTCTAAACCTGACGTGTTCAACCAATGAGATATCAGGACTGGCCTGCTCAGCCAATCAGATTTCGGGACTAACTTAAGTTGGGTAAAATTCTCAAGCTTGAGTATTACTAAGTTTTGAAGAAGTGGGCGCAGGACATTTTTTTTACACAGAGGACACTATTTAACACAAAGGACACTATTTAACACAAAACTTACCATGAATTAGCATGAATTATGCTGTCACTGACGCAGAATAGTTTCTGGCTAATCTATCAAAATCACTGTCCTGTAATTGAAACAAAATGTACTCATTAACACTTATGAAGCCCCAAATTCAATCTGGATTTGATTTTGAATTTTGAATTTTGTTTTACTTCACACTCAACAATTTTTCAGTTGTATGGTTGCAACCAGTGGAGGAGAAAACCCAATTATAATATACCACCGGTTTTCCGCAAGTAAACTGCAAACTTTCTCCAGCAAGGCTTGAACTTGCACTGACCAGAAGTGAGAGACTTGATGGTTCATAGCGTGATGCTGTAACCACTTGGCCACGGATGCCCCTTTCTATTTGGATGCTACCTCTATTTCAACACAGCTGCCCCTAAAATGTTATAAATTTCTAACAAAACAAGATGTGTTTGTGAAATACAAATGCCCCTAGTCACAACAAAATTTGCAATATCTTACATTTTGACCCTATCCTACTGCCAGGGGCATGTGATGTCAGTGAAGTGTATGCAACCCTTAGATGAACTTACAGTCCAAGTTTGGTTTTCTGTATCACAATCCAAATTTGAAATATTACACTATATATGAAAGCAGGATGGAATTATGGACAAACAGACAGACGGACAATCCAAACACTATATGTCCCCACCCCTTTCAGGCCGGGGGCATAAAAATAGATAAAAAGTGCAGTCTTGTATCAACCAAAATGTTTTTAACATGTATTCAATCTTTGTTCAGATATTTATGCATTTTTTTATATTCCTCGAAATATATGGTTTCAATCTTACTGTCAAAAATTATGAAAATGTTCATCTTATTAGTTTATATATATATACATTTGAACCCACATTTATTGAACCCTGTAACATTAAAATCTCGCTATATTTGAAATATTTTTGATTCACCGACCAAATTTCTTTATTACAATTACAACTGGTAATTTTGAAACCCCTGTTAATATGAAAGAAAAATTAATTCCCCTTTGATTTAAATATATGCAGGATCGAGGGTACAATAACTCTGTAGTCTTGTTAGGCTCAAACCATGTAAACAATTTTAAAATTGTAGAAATACAGATGAAAAAATAGACTGATCTGCAGGACACAAAAACCTACCTTGTGAAGATAATCTTTTACAAATGGATGACTTCTGTGAGAATCTTTGAGTTGTGACACATACCTATTACTGACCTGCAATGTAGAAATAATAGCATAATTACTGTAAAAGTGGATGTTTCCATATGTTGTTAACTCATTCATCCCTACAGACACATTTGGACTGGTCTAAGTCATTGATTTATAGAAGAATCCATTGTTTTTCAGGGGGTAATGAGTTAATTATGTGTTTTCTTCTTCTTCAAACTATACACGTGGGATCTTAGCTCAACTGTGCGCTGACTGGCATGCTGGGGGCAATTTACACGGAAAGCTCTTCATTGATTATTTAGTGTAAATTACCCCCGATGTGTAAATTTCCATGTTTACAGGAATCTAAACTCACTACATTTACACTTTCTGTATTAGCTTAAATCTGGTATTTTAAACTGAATCATCTTTTTATCTGTGCAACATTTACATTCACAGCAAATACATGTACATGTATCTGATATGTGTGACCCATCATTAAAAATGGGACTTTTGGTTCAAATTTACCGATATGTAATTTTGTGCTCCATTTTTTAAGAACCGAAACAAATTTTTATTTTTATCTGTATCTATAAAAACATTCTTTAACTCATCAACCCCTGAAAAACAATGGATTCTGCTGTAAATCAATGACTTAGACCAGTCCAAATGTGTCTCTAGGGGTGAATGAGTTAACATGCTTAATTCCACATTTTGTTGTTATTGATGTATCAATAAACAAAGATTTCAAAGTGACAAAGATTTCAAAGTTATATAACTTGTGTCAAAGTGAAATTTTGGGCTCTGTGGTTGCACTGCTTGCGATGGTCAAGTGGTAAAATGGTGAAGGCCCCGGGCCCCAATTCCAAAATTCGGGTAATACCCAAGGCTATACAAAAAGTAGTGGCTGTTCCTTCCATAGTGAGATTTAAAACTGCAGATCCTCAACATGCACTTGGGGCTTATATCACCAATAAGAAGTTTGTATGAATACAATTAACTTGTCTTGAAAACATTTTAGTTCTAATGAATGATAAAAGCAACATAATTTTAATTCTCAAAAATGTAGTCGATAAAACAAAAGAGAAAGAAGGTGAGATTAACAAAAAAAATCACCTAAAATTGGGGCAGAAATTCGCCTAAATTCTATACTTAGAGATAATTCAACTTTTCATTCTTGTTTTTAAACAATTTAATTATGGAATGCACATTTTGACCACCTTTTAGTATTTATCTTTAGGTTGTACATAATCACACCAGTGACCTCAATTCTCTCAATCCTTAATTCACCTAAATTATCCATTTGCTGAAATTTTCATAACAATTAAAAACTGTAGTGTCCATAACACATTTCCAAAACTTTCCCAACTTCAAAGACTGCCACCGGATTCTTATCAGTTGAAGATAACGCTCCGGTGAACACAGCATGTAGTGTCCTGAAAGTCTGAATGAAAACTTCAACTTCACAGTGGGGTGCCGAGATAAGGGGATGATTCAAAAGTATAAATTATGCAATATAAATATAAAGTACACAATGTATTTTTATTTACTTTTTGACACAGTCTTGAATCTCTCTGTTTTCATAACTTAAAAAGACAATTAATTGTCACCTGATTATGTACACAGTGTAATATGCTCTGTCATAGGTTCTATTAGGTGTAATTACAAATGGGTTTTTTGAGAAGGCCCCTAGATAATCCAATGACGATTGGGTAGGCTAGCTTATCGGTAATTTTATTTTCCAGGACAAGTGGTGGCAGATTTTTACTTTCCAGATTGAAAATTTCACTTGGCACGGGTGACGGGAGATGTAATCCTAGAACACCGAGACCCTATCGGACAACTGTACTTAAACATGACTCTTAAATTTAGACTTCAGCTGCAGTGGCACGCGAGAGAGATCTCTCTCTCAACAACAAAATCAATACTAGTCTTCGATATTCAGGCGCCAATTTCATTGTAAATCAAATGTGTCACTCACCTCTGGTGGTTTTCCCATGTGTTGTGTCAACAAAATCATATTGACAAGTGTTTCCGCATTATTTGAATCCTGAAAATTAAGATGACATTAATCATTTCATACAAAAACAATCATTGGAAGTGGTTTTTCAACTCTTAAATTGAAAAACAAGTTAACTTTATTATAACTCATGAAATAAACAAGTCCTAAACCAATCACCTGGACAAAGTAATTTTAGGGAAATTTTATCTACTGTGACCTTGACATGAGTTGTATAACCCTTAATCAGGTCAAGGTCATGAAACACTGCCTTTCCATCAGTTATATATGTGCCAGAAATGAAGTTGAATGAAATAAAGTATTACAAAAATATGGCTAAGACAAGAAAATTGCATCCAAGTTCAAGGTGACCTTGACATAGGTGGTGGTATGACCTTGAGTCAAAGTCATGAGATGCTATTTTCCAATCAGGAACATTTGAGCCAAGACTGAGGTTGCACAAATAAATCAGAAGAAAACTATGACCTACACAGTAAGTTCAGTCAACAGTGACCTTAACATAAGTGGTATGACCTTGTATCAAGGTCATGACACACTCTCTTCCCTTTTGGAACAGTTGTGCCAAGAAAGAGATTGCATAAAAAGGTATAAAAAGACTTTGACCCATACAAAAAATCCATTCAAATTAACAGTGACCTTGACATTATTAGTATGTCCTTGAATTTCATCAGCTATTTTTATTTATAAGGACTGCACTAGACAGCACAGACTTGCCACTAAAGATATAATGACCCAGGCTATTTATTACCTGTTAACTAGTTTATGGTCACCAAATCAAATACTTAAAAGTCATGGCTACAATATTACGTTTTTCTTACTTTATCAATGGCTTCTTGTAGAACTGATTCTGCATCATCATATTTTCCCTGAGCCATATAGCATGCTGCTTGTCCATTAAGTAATAGCGGAGTAGAGGAATGTTTGTCCGCTAGTTCCTGGAAAATGTAATATCCATCCTGGTATTTTTCCCCTCCCTGATGAATAAAAAATATTGAAGTGAGCATTGTAAGTCGTATTTTCCCTAATATTAAAACCTATTTCCCCAAGTTTGTGAAAAAATATATTCAAAAAGTAAGGGCATTAATCAATAGAGGCAAAAACAATCATCAAGAACTGTACGCCTGGGAATTTTCCCTCCTGTTTAATTTTTGGCCATTTCTGTCCTTAGATGAGAGGGCGAATTTAAAACGAGAGAAAAAATTTCAAGCTAAATAACTGAAGCACGAAAATACACACCATCCATGAGACTATGGTGATGTAGGGTGAATTTGAAACTTGGTGAATAAAAGGGCGAAAATAACCAGGGGCAAAAATGTTTAAGTAGGCAGTTTTACACAGGCACTTACTACTGCTAAGTTGAACCATGCCTGGGCTAACTGTGTCAAAACACTATCTTCATCCAGTTCTTGCATTCTTTTAAGTTCTTTCCTTCAAAAACAAAATAAATATAAAAAAATTACTCACATGTTCTGAAGACATTGTATTTACTCTAGAACCATAATCACACCAAATTTTAAAAGCAGCTCTTTCACAAATTTCATGAAAGTTTATTAAATAAATATTTGTTTTATTATTATTATTTTGAATAGTGCTTTACGCCAAATTCAATAATTTTTCAGCTATATGGTTGTGGCCAGTTTTTAATGGTCAAGGAGAGAACCAGGAAGAGGCCATCGTCCTTCCACAAGTAAACTAACAAACTTTCTCTCAGAAATCAGCTTAGGTTCCAACGGGTCTCGAACCTGCGCTGACCAGAAATGGAGAGACTTCATGGTGGAAAGCGCGATTGCTCTAACCACTAAGACAAAGATTGTTTTGAAGTGCTGATTGATGTGAAGTTTGATTGTTTTAAAATATTTCACCTTTAAATTTTGACTTAAAGATTGACAATTAACTGATTAATCATTATTAACCCCAGAATTATGAGACTGTTCACGTAATTACTAAAAATATTATATGGAAACAAATGAGCAAATTAACATCTGAATCACCTGATCATCCGGACTACACAATACAAACTACAGTGAAAGCTATCTTGAAAGACCACCCCTTCTGACACTAAAATGTGGTCTTACAAGACAGGTCTATCAAAAGAGGTATTTATTGAAAGGATTTTTGAACAGTGGTTTTGAGAACGTGGTCTCCAAATACAGGTGGTCTTAGATGAATGTAGTTTCTCAAGACAGGTTCCACTGTATTAATCAACATCTTGGTCACCTTAAAGCGATATAAGCTGTCATAATGATTTTTTTTGTCCCCTGACATATAGTCGAGAATATGATAAAATATGTGTTCAAATACATTATCAAACACGTGAAACGTTGTAAAAGATCTTCTTTTCGAAGTTATTTGTTTTATTAGAATTTAAGTTTTCCAGTACCTTAAAAAATCCAGCTGTATTTCCGTTTGCAATGACCTTTCAGATAAACTCTTTCGCTATATCAACTGTACTTCGTAATTCGGTCAGCAGATCTCGGTCCTTTATGCTCTCGGACTATGTTAAAGTCGGCCGATTTTTATGTGTTTTATATTTACTTTTAAAATACAGGACGTGATTTTTATTGGAAAGTGCATGTATTGTGTAAAATATATGCTTTTAAACGAATAGAATGTATATTAACTGCAAGTAGAACATGTTTATTGGACACTCGGTAATCTTTGTAAAAATTTACCGAAAATTAATTTGCTATGCTCCAAGTAATGGCGGACAAACAATAACTGATATTACGGGTTATGTTTGGCAAGATTGTTGCAATTTGACACATGCATTTGTTGTTCTAACCACCAGAGGGTCTCTTTAGAATATATACGAGATAAAATATTACATAAAATGGGCATGTAAAAATTTTCACCTACGACAGCTCATATCTCTTTAACTCTTGCAGAATTTGATGAACACTACCTTTAATTAGAAAAGTACTACTTTCAATGACTATCTTCAAAAATCATAAAAAACATCAAACATGTGTTTGCCCAAATGAAATTCAACTATTATTCATACCTTGCTAGGTCAATTCTGTCCAGTTTTAGAAGTATATGAATTGTAAGTGCAACACTGAAAAGAAAACAAAACAGTTATAAGTGTGGATTTTTTTCCCCATTCCATTCCGATGTATAAAGCACCTTTTAACACCCCTACTGCAAAAGAGTTAAGGTAAAATTATGATAGCGAGTCTGTAGTAATATTTCAAAGATTAATTCAATGACTTTTACTGAGCTTGTTTTGTGTCCACTATGACCTTTATATCTAGCGGTCAATGGCTATTTTAGTGTGACAACAATGCAGGATTTATGCTCCTGGGGAAACCCTGAAATACTGGATACCTGGATATTTTTACCTTGTTTAGATTTTCATCATTTTCACCCTTAGATGAGAGGGCAAATTTAGAATGAAAATGACCATATATATATATATATATATGTATGTGTGTATGTAATGAAGCATAGACAAACGTGTCATCCATGAGAGGATGGGGATTCAGGACAAATATCTGTGGTAAAAATAAGAAAACAACCCAAGAGGGGGGGGGGGGGGGAGATCTCCAGGCCCATACAGTAATCTTTACTTACCATTCTAAATTATCTGATTGGTGTAATGTTCTCAAGGCTGAGTCAAGATTCTGAAAATACATAAAAACCATGTAAATAGTTAATTGGTGAACAACAGGTAAAAGTCAACACAATGAATATCCTTTGTGCATGTATCATAGTTGACTATTTTGTTAAAAAATAAAATCACTGAAGTTTCTCATATTTGTTAATTTGTCAGCCCTTGAAAAACAATGAACTCTTCTTTAAATCAATGACGTAGGCAAGTCCAAATGTGTCTTTAGGGGGTGAATGACTTAAGCTTATATGATAACTAGAGCTGAGAATAATATTTGAATATTTGTGAATGGATTATAGACGGTGAATTACTCAATATAGAATTACTATTCAAATATTGTATACCGTATTTGACCCAATAAGCGCCCAGGGTACCGTTGGCCACGTTTGACAGGTGGCTGCTGGTTTAGGTATGTTTATATTGTGAAATTGATTTTGGGGAGGGCATAAAAGGTGAAGGCGAGTGGCTGCTGAAAAAAAAATTGATGTTAAGGCAGCTTTGACTGTATAACTAACAGTGAAAGACACTATGTTATTGCTCATTTCATTCTCATCTCTACAAAATGCTTACCTGTTCATGGTAATAAATAGATGCAGCCATCACTAAGGAAGTATAATTACTAACATCCACATTTCCACTCATTTTACTGTCCAGATCCCGTACAACTGATGCTCTGGAAGAACAAAAATAAAATTAATTTCAATGTTCATATCTGTAATTTCATCAACCCCTGAAAAACAATATACTCTTTCTGTAAATCAAAGACTTAGGTCAGCTCAAATGTGTATTTAGGGGTGAATAAGTTGACAGTCTCATCAAAGAGAAGTGGCATACATTTGCACATGTACATTTTAATAGAAAAATAAAATAAAATATATGATTCAGGGCTTTTCCCTACCTTTTTGGGAACATGGTCCATGGGAATTTTGCAGCAATCTGGCTCAATATAGGAATTTTATTTTGCATACATATGTATCTAGTCCTATAACATAGGACCTAGCTACGGTAGCAATCTTTACATTATCTCTTATTTTTCAACTTTTTTTTGGTTTCATTTATTATTTTCCTACTTGCTATTTTTTCCCTCTGTTTAATTGTTAAACTGTCGTTTATTAACTTTCAAGAAAAAAACTGAAAATATCAACATAAAAATGAGAAATAATGAAAAATGTTATGTTCATGATTGGAAATTTTTGACAAAATTTTGGGGAAAAAAAGATATGATTTGTGATTGGGAATATAGCCCAATATTGGCTATAAATTTGAAGGAATAAAAAGCCCTGTGAATAATCAATATGTGTCCCCTGGATGTACATTTGTATTACTATGGCAATCATGGGCAATGAACTGAAACCTTACCGGGATGAACTCAGAGATGCAGACAAGGCCTATTACCCCCCCCCCCCCAACACACACAGAATAAGAATATCTAAGATGTTCGCTGATTGGTTGATTATAAATGCATATTCATTGATGCATTATGATCAACCAATCAGCGTATGTCTTAGACTTTCTTATGTTCAAAATGGAGACAGACGAGGTGAATACAAAAAACAATGGGTAGCTAGAATAAACATCTCATAGAAATGGAATTATCTCATGTCAAAACTTAGTGACAATGGATTTATCAATCTAAAAGATCAAGTAAGCATATCAACAAATATCACACATCAGCGATAAGAAATAGATGGTTAAAATGATCGCTAAACTGCTGAGAAAATGTCACAGCAACTTGCTATGAAGAAAGTATATGGGAGGACTTCAGCCCATGATTTTACCACACAAAAAAAAAATCGCTTAATTCGGGGCAGAAAGTTTGGCTTATGTGACATGCTGACACCTACTGTAACACGGGACCTCGGTTTTTACTGTCTCATCCGAAGGACCTGCAGTCGGTTGGACTCAAACTCATGATCAAGCGCACTACCGACTGAGTCAGGTCAGTCCATTTTCCCCCAATATGACACAAATTTACATTAAAATTCCCAATTGTCTTCCCAATGACATTTTCCCAAAATTGACAGAAAAAGGCTTGAAAATAAGAAAAGGGTTTATTTTAATCAACTTTCAAGTAATGAAATATATTTAATTTCCCGAGCTGACCTGGCTCATTCGGTAGCGCGATTGACTCTTGATCGCGAGTTCGATTCCAGCCAGTGGCAGGTTGGTTTCCTGTCCTTCGGATGAGACAGTAAAAACTGAGGTCCCATGTCACAGCAGGTGTTGGCACATAAAAGAACCATCGCTACTCAATTGCCATAAGTGCCGAGCATTGGCCATAATTTGAAGCCCTTCACCGTCATTTGGTGACATCTCCATATGAGTGAAAGACTCTTGAATTGGACGTTAAACAACAATAAACAAACATATTTAATTTACCTTTTGTGATCATTGGACAAATAATCTGCAAACATTTTAACAGCTTGCAGTTCAGCTCCATGTGAAGAATTGATTTCATCTAGAACCACTCCGTATTTCCTCTGTGCAATGTACGCTCTGTACATAATCACATCTCTCTGGAGCTTTAAATCGGGGTTGGAAATCTGAAAGATACAAAAATGATGATAATAAGTGCAGATTAGGGTACATGTAAATGTATCAACACAAGTCACAACCCCCTGAATTTACCCCCAAAATCGGGGCAGAAAGTAGGCTATCTTTCAACAATTTATTTCCTGTGTCATTTTACCATAACAAAAAACAATTCTTACCCGTAATTTCTGAGCTTCATTGATACAGTGTTGATAGTTTCCGGTATATAATGCAATTTTTATCTCAAATAGTTCATCGACGTCGCCGGTAGTAGCCATGTTTGCTCTGTTGACATATGACACGCATGCGCGGCCAACGTGGCTCATTTGAGAGATATTGGTATGCTGAGCCCGTAGTTATAAAACTTCTATACATTTATCACATAACCATCTATTTTCTTAATTTTCTATTTCCTGTATTTTTTTTAATTATCATTATTATTTTTCTTTTTTCCAGGCAGTTATTAAACTACTCAAATTTAACAATATTTAATGGATAAAAGTACTTTGATAATTGTATGTTCTGCGTATATACAAGCTGTCAAAATGGATTTTTCTCTTAAATTAAGTTTAAAATGTTCGATGTTTTTTACAAAATGTTCTTAAAAATCCAGAGTTGAAAAAACCTTCTTATAAGCATAGACATATACGTATATTTATATTGATTATAGGTCTACGTTATAAGACATCGAATGTGAATAATGGGCGCATAAACTTCGGAAGTTCTTTAATGGACGGAAGGAATATTTTAAATCTTCAGCGTATTTAGATTCATTCTTGCCAATATATGCATGAAATACAATGTATATCGACTGGCAGGAACAAAATCCCCAAACAAGGAGATCCATCAAACAACATGGATGTCGCCAGATGGCAAGACACTATAAACCAAATAGTCCATATGCTTGTGAATGGTAGCACGAGAACATCGATATAATGGAGAGACTGGACGTGATCAAACTAAACCCTGATGTAATTGAAGAGACGCTTCAATAATGAGGTCAGGAATAGATTCCAGGAATTGCAGGATGTAGGGGATGTTGAAAAAGAATGTGACAAACATCAAAGAGCATCATTGGGAACAAAGAAACCACACAAGCTGTGAATTATAGTGGAGATATGGAGGAGGTATAGGGGAGATAGAAGGAAAAGGATCATAAGGAAACTGAAAAATGCGAAGTTAGTCAGACAGAAACAAAGACCGAGTAGAATTACTGAGAAGGACAGAGAAATGAAGAGAAGTTTCAGAGTTGTTTTGTTGTTTAACGTCCCACTCAAGAATACTTCACTCATGTGGAGGCGTCACCAAATGACGGCGAAGGGCTTCAAATTTTGGCCTATATGCTCGGCACTTACGGCCATTGAGAAGTGAGGGTTCTTTAACGTGCCGACACCTACTGTGACACGGGACCTCGGTTTTTACTGTCTCATCCGAAGGACAGGAAACCAACCTGCCGCCGGCTGGACTCGAACTCACGACCTCACGATCAAGCTACCCACTGATCCAGGCCGGCTCGAAGTTCCAGAGAGGATAAGAGGAACTGGATAGAGGAGAAACACAAGCTGTAGAAATGGCTGCCGAGAATGGGAGGAGTAAAGAGCTATACAATGTATATACTACAACTAAGATGCTCATTGGCGACAAGAAGAGACATAATGTTGTGAGTGAAAGATAAACACGGTATGTTGCAAACAAACACCGGAACGGCAGGATGGTAAAATGAGTGGAACGTTTCAGTGACAATAAGATATGGGCAATATAAATTTGGCCTAATAAATTACAAATTACAAAAACATGTACGTTGAAACTGGGCCTCAGTGTGAAGATTTTCAAAAGAGAGAGATCACAGACTGCAACACCTGGCGTAGAGTGACCCATTTACTAGTGATCAGCAATGAATTTTGCAGAATGATTATAGATCGGATAAGGAGAGGTGTAAACAGGAATTCAGAAAAAAACAGGTTAGATTTAAAGCAGGAAAGGGGACAACAGAACATATTTTCATTTTTAGAAACATCCTAGAACAAGCGAATGAGTGGAGACCACCAATATACCCTGTATACACATTTTCTCGACTTTAAGAAAGCGTTCGCCTCAGTGCACATAGAAAGTGTATGAACAGTTATGAAAAGCTATGGCTTACCAAGCAAGATGGTTGAGGCAGTATGAGGGAAATACGAGTGATTGGAGTATAAATTAATCGAGGAAAATAAAGCATGGCAGGCTCCAGATAAAAACTTGTGTTTGTTGTCTGGTTTCCTCTTTCTCATTGTAATAGATAGGGAGCGGCGACCCTAAATGAAGAACACTAAATAATTCTAGCTGTATTTTCACTATTCGTGATTTTTTTCTATGTAAAGATAACAGAATCGTAATCTTTAGATCACAAGCAATCCAAATATTACAAATTTTACGGGAGTTATGTGTATAACAATCGAATTAAAGAGGGTTTTTTTATATTTACGATCTACTAGAATCAAAGTAGCAGACGCCATCTTGAAACGACGACTCGGCCGTATATCTAGTAAACGACAGGCATAAAAAGTATGGTATGAAGTGACCAATGAATTAAGAAAAAGGTCAATTCTACAAAATTTGATAATTAAATAAAAAGTTTAAGAGAAATTCGGAACAAGATTTTGACAAAACAAAGAAAACACAAAGGGAAAGTGCGTCTATAAATAGCGTAACTTATATTATTTCTATCACAAATCTTTAAAATTCCAGTTTTTTTTTGGTCTATAACAGTACATAAATGTAAGTAAGTTTTATTGAATTTATTGATTCTAAGTAAATACCACTTCAAAATACCCACTAAATTTCCAAAAGATCTAGAGTTCTTCAAAATTCTTTAGAGTTCTTCATTTAGTATCACCCGCAATAGATATAACAACAGCCGAAATGAATAGAGGAATCAGGCGAGACTTCACAACATCATTGAAAGACCTCGACTTTGCTGAGGATATTGTTCTGATAATACTAAAATTCAAATATTTAAGTGACAAGACAAGGGAAATGATATAAGCAGCGAGAGTAAGATTGAAGTCGAACGCAAAGAAATGCAAAATGCTCAGGATTATACTAGAAATAGAGATGTCACCAAAGTCAACAAAGAGTCAGTAGATGATGTGAGCGAGTCTTTATGCTTAGGAGTATTTGATGGGCAAAGGAAGTGGTGAATCTTCATTTCGCAGAATATCTTCTCTATAAAAGAAAGTGAAGCCTAGTAATATAATTGAAATTCTGATAAAGGCTATGTTGCCTTATGATCCACACAGGATTCATATAACCCAAGAATGCAATAGATTATTTTGTTAAAACAAGATCTGTGAATCCTTATGATGTGCTTCATCTTTTCTGCAACAAAAATTCAAACTTTAAAATAGTATAATTAAAGCATTATTAAGGCTATATTGCATTACGATTCTCAAAGTATTATTATGCCCCGAAACACAATGTATAATTTAGTTGATACAGGATCTGTGTATCTTCTTTGTGCAGAATATCTTTTCTGTAACACAAGGTAAAAGGTATGTTGAGTCATGATCCACAGATAATTATTATGCCCCAAAATACAATGGATCATTTTGCTAAGACAGGATCTGTGAATCTTCATTTCGCTTCATATCTTTTCTCTTGCATAAAGTAAAGGCTATATTGCCTAAAGATCCACAGGGGATTATTATGTCCCGAAAACACAATGGATCATTTTGTTGAAACACGATCTTTGAATCTTCATTTCGCTGCATATCTTTTCTATAGGACAAAGTAATGGCTATGTTGTCTTATGATCCACAGGGGATTATTATGCTCCGAAAACACAATGGATCATTTTCTTGAAACAGCATTTCTGAATCTCCATTACGCTGCATATCTTTTATTTGCATATTTAATAAATATGATTTATTTGAAACACTAGTAAAGATTGTATCGTCTTATGATCCATATTATACCCATATTATGCCCCGAAAACACAACAGATCATTTTGTTGAAACAGGATCTGTGAATCTTCATTATGCTGCACAATTTTTTCTATAACATTTCTATAACAATCCACATGTTGTCTTATGATCCACAGGGGATTATTATGCTCCGAAAACAGAATGGATCACTTTGTTGAAACAGCATTTCTGAATCTCCATTACGCTGCATATCTTTTATTTGCATACTTAACAAATATGATTTATTTGAAACACTAGTAAAGATTGTATTCTCTTATGATCCATAGGGGATTATTATGCCCCGAAAACACAACAGATCATTTTGTTGAAACAGGATCTGTGAATCTTCATTATGCTGCACATCTTTTTCTATAACAATCCACAGGTTATTATTGAGTCCCCGAAAACACAATGAATCATTTTGTTGAATCAGGATCTGTGAATCTTCATTACGCAGAATATCTTCTCTATAACACAAAGTATCAACTAATAATATAATTAAGATTCTAATAAAGGCTCTGTTGCCTCATGATCCACAGGGGATTATTATGCCCCGAGAACACAATGGATCATTTTGGTGAAACAGGATCTGTGAATCTTCATGATGTACTTCATCTCTTTTTGCAACAAAAAGCCACGTAGTATCATTAAAGCATTACTAAGGCTTTGTTGCCTCATGATCCACAAGTGATTATTATGCCCAGAGAACACAATGGATCATTTTGGTGAAACAGAATCTGTGAATCTTCATGATGTACTTCATCTCTTATTGCAACAAAAAGCCACACTTCGTAGTAGAATTAAAGCATCATTAAGGCTATGTTGCCTCAAGATCCACAGGGGATTATTACGCCCGAACACACAATGGATCATTAATAGAAACAGGACTCTGTAATCTTCATCACGCATCTTATCTTTTCAAAATTACAAAGTCTAACCTTGTGATTTATTTCAACAACTAGAAAAGAATGTAATTGAGATTATAATAAAGGCTATGTTGCCTTATGATCCACAGGGGATTATAATGCTGCGAAAACACAAAGAATCATTTTGTAGTATAACGTTCTGTGAATCTTCATTATGCAGAATATCTTCTCTATGACACAAAGTAAAAACTAGTAATATAATTAAGATTCTAATAAAGGCTCTATTGCCTCATGATCCACAGGGGATTATTATGCCCCAAGAACTCAATGTATCATTTTGGTGAAACAGGATCTGTGAATCTTCATGATGTACTTCATCTCTTTTTGCAACAAAAAGCCCCACTTCGTAGTATAATTCTAGCCTTATTAAGGCTGTGTTGCCTCATGATCCACAGGGGATTATTATACCCCAATAACACAATGGATCATTTTGGTGAAATATGATCTGTGAGTCTTCATGATGTACTTCATGTCTTTTTGTAACAAAAAACCACACTTCGTAATATAATTAAATCATTAGTAAGGCTGTGTTGCCTCATGATCCTCAGGGGATTATTATACCCCAAGAACACAATGGATCATTTTGGTGAAATATGATCTGTGAGTCTTCATGATGTACTTCATGTCTTTTTGCAACAAAAAACCACACTTCGTAATATAATTAAAGCATCATTCAGGCTATGTTGCCTCATGATCCACAGGGGATTATTATGCCCCGAACACACAATGCATCATTTAGTAAAAACAGGACTCTGTAATCTTGATCACACAGGTTATCTTTTCTATATTACAAAGGCAAGCCTTGTGATTATTTTGAACCACTAGTAAAGGATGTAATTGAGATTATAATCAAAGCTATGTTGCCTTATGATCAACGGGGGATTATTATGCCCCGAAAACACAATGAATCATTTTGTTGAATAACGATCTGTGAATCTTCATTACGCAGAATATCTTCTCTATAACACAAAGTAAAAACTAGTAATATAATTAAGATTCTAATAAAGGCTCTGTTGCCTCATGATCCACAGGGGATTATTATGCCCCAAGAACACAATGGATCATTTTGGTGAAACAGGATCTGTGAATCTTCATGATGTACTTCATCTCTTTTTGCAACAAAAAGCCACACTTCATAGTATAATTAAATCATTAGTAAGGCTGTGTTGCCTCATGATCCACAGGGGATTATTATACCCCAAGAACACAATGGATCATTTTGGTGAAATATGATCTGTGAGTCTTCATGATGTACTTCATGTCTTTTTGTATCAAAAAGCCGCACTTCGTAATATAATTAAAGGATCATTAAGGCTATGTTGCCTCATGATCCACAGGGGATTATTATGCCCCGAACACACAGTGGATCATTTAGTAAAAACAGGACTCTGTAATCTTGATCACGCAGGTTATCTTTTCTATATTACAAAGGCAAGCCTTGTGATTTATTTCAACGACTAGTAAAGGATGTAATTGAGATTATAATCAAGGCTATGTTGCCTTATGATCAACGGGGGATTATTATGCCCCAAAAACACAATGAATCATTTTGTTGAATAACGATCTGTGAATCTTCATTACGCAGAATATTTTCTCTATAACACAAAGTAAAAACTAGTAATATAATTAAGATTCTAATAAAGGCTCTGTTGCCTCATGATCCACAGGGGATTATTTATGCCCCAAGAACACCAATTGATCATTTTCGGTGAAAACAGGATCTGTGAATCTTCATGATGTACTTCATCTCTTTTTGCAACAAAAAGCACACATTCATAGTATAATTAAATCATTAGTAAGGCTGTGTTGCCTCATGATCCTCAGGGGATTATTATGCCCCAAGAACACAATGGATCATTTTGGTGAAATAGGATCTGTGAGTCTTCATGATGTACTTCATCTCTTTTTGCAACAAAAAACCACATTTCGTAATATAATTAAAGCATCATTAAGGCTATGTTGCCTCATGATCCACAGGGGATTATTATGCCCCGAACACACAGTGGATCATTTAGTAAAAACAGGACTCTGTAATCTTGATCACGCAGGTTATCTTTTCTATATTACAAAGGCAAGCCTTGTGATTTATTTGAACCACTAGTACAGGATGTAATTAAGATTATAATCAAGGCTATGTTGCCTTATGATCAACGGGGGATTATTATGCCCCGAAAACACAATGAATCATTTTGTTGAATAACGATCTGTGAATCTTCATTACGCAGAATATCTTCTCTATAACACAAAGTAAAAACTAGTAATATAATTAAGATTCTAATAAAGGCTCTATTGCCTCATGATCCACGGGTTATTATTATGCCCCAAGAACACAATGGATCATTTTGGTGAAACAGGATCTGTGAATCTTCATGTTGTACTTCATCCCTTTTTGCAAGAAAAAGCCACACTTCGTAGTATAATTAAGGCATTAGTAAGGCTATGTTGCCTCATGATCCACAGGGGATTATTATGCCCCGAGAACACAATGGATCATATTGGTGAAATAGGATCTGTGAATCTTATTGATGTACTTCATCTCTTTCTGCAACAAAAAGCCACACTTCATAATATAATTAAAGCATCATTAAGACTTTCTTGCCTCATGATCCACAGGGGATTATTATGCCCCGAACAAACAATGGATCATTTAGTAGGAACAGGACTCTTCATCATCATCTTCATCTTTAATCTTCAACACGCAGATTATCTTTTCTACATTACAAAGGCAAACCTTTTGATTTATTTGAACCACTAGTAAAGAATGTAATTGAGATTATAATAAAGGCTATCTTGCCTTATGATCCACAGGGGATTATTATGCCCCGAAAACACAATGAATCATTTTGGGTTGAATAACGATCTGTGAATCTTCATTACGCAGAATATCTTCTCTATAACACAAAGTAAAAATTAGTAATATAAGTAAGATTCTAATAAAGGCTCTGTTGCCTCATGATCCAAAATGCCCCAAGAACACAATGGATCATTTTGGTGAAACAAGATCTGTGAATCTTCATGATGTACTTCATCTCTTTTTCAAACAAAAAGCCACACTTCGTAGTATAATTAAAGCCTTATTAAGGCTATGTTGTCTAATGATGCACAGGGGATTATTATGCCCCGGAAACACAATGGATCATTTTGGTGAAACAGGATGTGTGAATCTTCATGTTGTACTTCATCTCTTTTTGCAACAAAAAGACAAACTTCGTAGTATAATTAAGGCATACGTAAGGGTATGTTGCCTCATGATCCTCAGGGGATTATTATGCCCCGAGAACACAATGGATCATTTTGGTGAATAGGATCTGTGAATCTTCATGATGTACTTCATCTCTTTTTGCAACAAAAAGCCACACTTCATAATATAATTAAAGCATCATTAAGGCTATGTTGCCTCATGATCCACAGGGGATTATTATGCCCCAAACACACAATGGATCATTTAGTAGGAACAGGACTCTGTAATCTTCATCACGCAGGTTATCTTTTCTACATTACAAAGGCAAACCTTTTGATTTATTTGAACCACTAGTAAAGGATGTAATTGAGATTATAATAAAGGCTATCTTGCCTTATGATCCACAGGGGATTATTATGCCCCGAAAACACAATGAATCATTTGGTTGAATAACGATCTGTGAATCTTCATTACGCAGAATATCTTCTCTATAACACAAAGTAAAAACTAGTAATATAATTAAGATTCTAATAAAGGCTCTATTGCCTCATGATCCACGGGGGATTATTATGCCCCAAGAACACAATGGATCATTTTGGTGAAACAGGATCTGTGAATCTTCATGATGTACTTCATCTCTTTTTGCCAAAAAAAAGCCAAACTTCGTAGTATAATTAAATCATTAGTAAGGCTGTGTTGCCTCATGATCCAAAAGGGATTATTATGCCCCAAAAACACAATGGATCATTTTGGTGAAATAGGATCTGAGTCTTCATGATGTACTTCATCTCTTTTTGCAACAAAAAACCACACTTCTTAATATAATTAAATCATCATTAAAGCTATGTTGCCTCATGATCCACAGGGGATTATTATGCCCTGAGCACACAGTGGATCATTTAGTTAAAACAGGACTCTGTAATCTTGATCACGCAGGTTATCTTTTCTATATTACAAAGGCAAACCTTGTGATTTGTTTGAACCACTAGTAAAGGATGTAATTGAGATTATAATCAAGGCTATGTTGCCTTATGATCAACGGGGGGTAATTATGCCCCGAAAACACAATGAATCATTTTGTTGAATAACGATCTGTGAATCTTCATTACGCAGAATATCTTCTCTATAACACAAAGTAAAATCTAGTAATATAATTAAGATTCTAATAAAGGCTCTGTTGCCTCATGATCCAGAGGGGATTATTATGCCCCAAGACCACAATGGATCATTTTGGTGAATAACGATCTGTGAATCTTCATGTTGTACTTTATCTCTTTTTGCAAAAAAAAAGTCACACTTCGTAGTATGATTAAATCAATAGTAAAGCTGAGTTTCCTCATGATCCACAGGGGATTATTATGCCCCAAGAACAAAATGGATCATTTTGGTGAAATAGGATCTGTGAGTCTTCATGATGTACTTCATCTCTTTTTGCAACAAAAAGCCTCACTTCGTAGTATAATTAAAGCCTTATTAAGGCTACATTGTCTAATGATGGACGGGGGATTATTATGCCCCGGAAACACAATGGATCATTTTGGTGAAACAGGATGCGTGAATCTTCATGTAGTACTTCATCTCTTTTTGCAACAAAAAGCCACTTCATAATATAATTAAAGCATCATTAAGGCTATGTTGCCTCATGATCCACAGGGGATTATTATGCCCCAAACACACAATTGATCATTTAGTAGGAACAGGACTCTGTAATCTTCATCACGCAGGTTATCTTTTCTACATTACAAAGGCTAACCTTGTGATTTATTTGAACCACTATTAAATGATGTAATTGAGATTATAATAAAGGCTATCTTGCCTTATGATCCACAGGGGATTATTATGCCCCGGAAACACAATGAATCATTTTGGTGAAACAGGATCTGTGATTCTTCATGATGTACTTCATCATTTTTTGCAACAAAAAGCCACACTTCGTAGTATGATTAAATCATTAGTAAGACTATGTTGTCTCATGATCCACAGGGGATTATTATGCCCCAAGAACACAATGGATCATTTTGGTGAAGTAGGATCTGAGAATCTTCATGTTGTACTTTATTTCTTTTTGCAACAAAAAAGCCACAGTTTGTAGTATAATTAAAGCATTAGTAAGGCTATGTTGCCTCATGATCCACAGGGGATTATTATGCCCCGAACAAACAATGGATCATTTAGTAGATACAGGATTCTTTAATCTTCATCACGCAGGTTATCTTATCTACATTACAAAGGCAAACCTTGTGATTTATTTGAACCACTAGTAGAGAATGTAATTGAGTTTATAATAAAGGCTATCTCGCCTTATGATCCACAGGGAATTATTATGCCCCGAAAACACAATGAATCATTTTGGTGAAACAGGATCTGTGATTCTTCATGATGTACTTCATCTCTTTTTGCAACAAAAAGCCACACTTCGTAGCATAATTAAAGCATTATTAAGGCTATGTTGTCTAATGATCCACAGGGGATTATTATGCCCCGAAAACACAATGAATCATTTTGTTGAATACGATTTGTCAATCTTCATTACGCAGAATATCTTCTCTATAACACAAAGTATAAACTAGTAATATGATTAAGATTCTCATAAAGGTTCTGTTGCCTCATGATCCACAGGGGATTATTATGCCCCGAGAACGCAATGGATCATTTTGAATAAGTAGGATCTGTGAATCTTCATGATGTACTGCATCTCTTTTTGCAACAAAAAGCCACACTTCGTGGTATAATTAAAGCATTATTAAGGCTATGTTTCCTCGTGATCCACAGGGGATTATTATGCCCCGAGAACACAATGGATCATTTTGGTGAAAAGGATCTGTGAATCTTCATGATGTACATCGTCTTTTTGCAACAAAAGGTCACACTTCATAGTATAATTTAAGTTTTATTAAGGCTCTGTTGCTTCCTGATCCACAGGGGATAATTACGCCCCAAACACACAATGGATTATTTAGTAGAAACAGGATTCTTTAATCTTTATGACGCAGGTGATCGTTTTTACATTACAAAGTCAAACCTTGTAGTTTACTTGACACACTACTAAAGGTTGTGTTTGCCTTATGATCCACAGGGGATTATTATGCCCCGAAAACACAATGAATCATTTTGTTGAAGCTGGATCTGTGAATCTTCATTACGCAAAATATCTGAAGTAATATAATTGAGTCTCTAGTAAAACTTCATTTATGAATCTTCACTACGTAGTATATCTTTTCTACATTACCGAATGAAGTCTTGTAAATAATGGCTTTCATGGCTTATGATCCACATGGCATTATTATGCCCCGCATACACAATGGATCATTTTGTTGAAACAGCATATGAGAATCTTCGTAACGCTGTATATCTTTTCTGTAGCACAAACTAAAACCATGTGATTCATTTGAAATACTAGTAATGGTTGTGTTGCCCTATGAGCCACAGGGGATTATTATGCCTCGAAAACACAATGGATCATTTTATTGAAACAGGATCTGTGAGTCTTCATGATGTACTTCATCTTTTCTAAAACACAAAATCAAACAAAGTAGTATAATTAAAGCATTATTATGGCTCTGTTGCCTTATGATCCACAGGGGATTATTTTCCCCCGAAATCAAACTGGAACAGGATCCTTGAATCTTCATGACACAGGTTATCCTTTCTATAATTGTAATGAGTTGATGAGTAGTATAAAATGAATAGTAACAAACATGGAACTTAATTTAAATCTAAATGTATTATACCAAGGGCTGTAAGTCAAAATTGTTTGGAATGAATTCACATAATGCATCAGAACGTTATTTACAGTTTGTATGTGCTAAATAAAAAAGCAAGAGTTGATTACAGAAAAAGTAACATTATTGACTAAAACGTTGAAAATGAATATAAAAAAATACAAAATTCATGTATGGCCCCAAAACTTTCAAAACCAAATTCCTTTCCATATAGTTGATGGTGTTATGACAATGTGACAATCCGCATGTATTTCTCCATTTGAATGACTCTTTAGTTTGCAAATGTCATGGTCTAATTAAGGAAGGCGCCTCAGTGACCGTCTGGTTAAGGCATCGCGCTTTATACCATTATAGCATTTTTCGCTATAATTGGACTTTAGCCCATTTTGTAAGAAAGCTTGCCAGTTGGATTGAGAAATGTCTTCGCGGGTACATTGTAACTTGGCCATAACAGTAAAAAAGTAAAAAAATGAAGTACCAATGGATAATCGAAACTCAAAGTCTGGTGTCCGAAAAGAATAAGTGTCCAATGCCAGCTTGCCACATCCGTCGCAAATGCCCCATGGAAACTTCGGCGAAGAGGTCAAGGCCGGATAAAAGGTAGACATAACAACGGTCTCAACGCAAATAACAATTGCGAAATCCAAACGGGATGAGACCAGGCGTCCGGAAGGAGTCAGCGCCCCTGCCAGCACGCCATAACAAAACTAGAACAAGCAAACATCTTGCATGGCACAATTCTAATCTTTTTCAGCTTTACTTTTCCATTTCAACTGTCAATTTGTAGGGTAACATAACGATTATCCAGATTTTCACTACTCATATCTTGTTCCTGCTTTCAACTATAAATCTAAATTTAAAACTTTGCGACCTGTACCTTCCCCAGATCATATATCTTTTCTGATTCCAATCATAAATCAAACTTTCAAACTTTGCGGATTGCTCTTGACCCCCTCTATATTTACTGTTATTTACCTCTTCCCTGGGGGCCGCCGTGAGTATCGCGCTTTGAACCATGAAGTCTCTAATTTCTGGTCAGCGCAGGTTCCTAAGGAACCGAAACTGACTTTTTTTTTTTTTTTTTTTTTTTTTTTTTTTTTTATGAGAAAGTTTGCCGGTTTACTTGCGGAAAGCCGGTGGTCTCTTTCCGGTTACATTGTAACCGGGTTCTCTCCCCCACCAATAAAAACTGGCCGCCACCATATAAATGAAAAAAATGTTGAGCATTGCGTAAAGCACCATTAAAAATCAAAATCAAACCCTCTTTCCTATACATCGATTCCGAGATCCCAATTTGAAACATTGTAATTAATCTGACCTTCATTACCTTGTGATAAAATTTTGGCAATATACCCATAAATAAGTACAAATTACAGGAATTGAACGAATTTCTAAAAGCAAGAGGTCAGCACGGGGTTCCAGCGTTTTTTTTTTTTTGTTTTTTTTTTCATATGTTTTTTTTTTTTCAAAGAAAATATTACTTAATAAAAATTCTTAGCTCTAGGCAACATATTTCCCCTAATTCCCCTCTGAAACTATGTAAACGTAAATTTTTTATTCTTACCACGATGATAAGTGCCTAGAATTTTGTAAACTGTAAATCCGGTTTTATTTGCGAAAATTTTATGAACGCGTAATTTCGCGAGTTTCCGCTCGTGAATAAAAAAATCCTGATCACGAAATCGAAAGTGAAACCGAAAGACACAATTCAACATCGGTCACTTGCAATTTGGGGTAAGTTTATTATCGGCCCAATTGATGTTACCAATAGGGAAGAAAAGATACTTAACAACATGCGTTATGTTTAAAAACAAAAGAATAATTTTTGTAAGAAATTGCAGGATACTAGATTGTTATTGAAACGAGCTTTACTAATAGCGAAATTATCATTTCGCAAATGAATTTAGAACCAGTGTTTCGCAAAAATAAATTGGAAACGAAACAAGGGAAACATAAAGGAATAAAAAAAGCATTATGCGATATTTTGTATTTTCAGAGAGAGAGAGAGAGAGAGAGAGTCACTTTCGTCCTATCACTTTTGGATTATTTTGTATGATTTGTCAAAGAGTAATGTATATTAGCGCGACATTTTGATTGCGGGCTCCGGGGGGGGGGGGGGGGGGGGGGGGTATCCGTAACATTCACCAAGCTGTGTTACAAGACGACAAATTCTGACACCTATATTCTGATTAATGTCAAACTGCTAGTACGGATGTAAACAGAAAAAAAATGTACCAGGATCATTACGGAACTATGGTGGCTGATTCCTGCCATTTCGCGTTGTTTCTTACGTGAAAACCCGCCATTCTGAGGGTTGCCGCCTTTAATTATCTACGCGAATAGCGAGAAAATTAACACGAAAAGGTGCCGTTTAAGTCTTTTTTTAAAAAAAATCGCCATTTTTGCCTCTTCGTGTTGTTATGACCAATGCGAAACCCGCTTAACGTCGCCTTTTCGTTGGCGGGGTTTCGCGTTTATTTTACAAGGCGACGTTCGACGGGTTTTCGCGTTGGTCACAACGGTCTTAAACGGCGCTTTTTCGTGTTAATTTTCTCGTCTTTTCGCGTAGATAATTAAAGGCGATAACCCACCGTACGGTGGTTTTTCGAGTTAGAAACATAACAACACGGAAAGGCGAAATAGCAGAAATCAACCACCAAACGGAACTGTAGATATGCAGGTGGGCAATACATTCCACGCCACGCCATTTTTGTTTGTTTGTTTGGTTGTTGTTGTTGTTGTCGTTGTATTTCCTTTAGTACACGTGTAGTTAACGTTTTAAAATAATTGTGATTTTTCCATTGCACGGATTATGTGACAATTTAAGGACAGAAGTTAACGTTTTGAATTAGGTCCTTCTCATTCATCAGAGATATGGAAATTAATTACAAGTAGTAATAGTGTCAAAATTTTCACCAAATGATTTCTTCAACGTGATACCAGACAATGATGACAAGCAAGTTATTGTATACACGCGTCTCATCTCTCTCTCTCTCTCTCTCTCTCTCTCTCTCTTTCTCTCTCTCTCTCTCTCTCTTCTCTCCTCTCTCTCTCTCTCTCTCTCTCTCTCTCTCTCTCTCTCTCTCTCTCTCTCTCTCTCTCTCTCTCTCTCTCTCTCTCTCTCTCTCTCTCTCTCTCTCTCTCTCTCTCTCTCTCTCTCTCTCCAGCATATATTCCAAATAGTATGTCAACGAGAATTCACAAAATTACATAGCCCTCATTAAATCAGGCCTATAATGCTCCAGTAAATATGTTTAAATTGTTTCAAATCTCAGACATGAAAATACATTATCTAGAAAATAAACAAGCAAAAAATGAATAAAAGTATGTATACAATTCACATATAGTTAAGAATTTACGTACTCTCTCTCTCTCTCTCTCTCTCTGTATGTGTATTTACGACATTGAAGATATCCCATGATGTTTTTTTCTCTTTTTTTTCTTAATTTTTGTTTTGTTTCGTTTCGTTTCGCAATTTGAAGTACCCAAGAATTGTTGGCTAGCTTCACAGTGGTAAAATACTTATTAATTTTTATGTTGCAAACATAGGTGTCATTTAGCGAGTTCTAGATAGACCATTGAATTATGTAAAAATATGTTTAATGTTGTTCTTGATATGTTAGACTAAGATCAGTCAATTAAAAATCGATCCCTACTCGTTCCCGTTTTCTGATATGTCGCGTATCAGAGAACGGGAGCGGTGAGAGATCGGTATTTGATTAGACTGGACTTAGACGAACTCACGCGGACTAAGTGTGCGATTTTCAACTCATTTTTAACCGGTTTAAAAAAGGATTGACCTTTGAAATAATATCCCAAATTTCTGGGACCCACAATGTAAAAGAAAGCCAGTATCTTACTATTGTCAATAAAAACCCAGTTTAGCAAAAGTATTGGACAATGCCCTTTCTGACAACCATTTCTTTTGGACTTCCACACCACTTTAAACTTCTATTGTTGGATGTAATGTAAAAGATGAATTTTCCGTTAAATATAATTTTTGTCCAAAAAAATGACTGAATGGAAAAGAGTGTTTACGGGCTTTATCGCATGACTTTTGACACCAAGACCCCATGTATACGTCACTATTTTCAGCATGACGTCATATTGATTTAATGGCAGAAAAGAGAACAAGGGTTTGTTTGTACAAAAACTGTCTTTGTTACAACTTACCTGCCTACTGTAGTAACGATGGATACAGTGAATTTTAGAATATGCTGAAAGGGTTATGAGTCGAAACATTAAGTTACATTTGAAATCAACGAAAACATACTGTATCTTGTTGCCGAAATATTGTCAATCGAATCAATTGCTTGTGAAATGTGAAACTTTCTTACCTTGTCGTTTGCCGTCTCGTTTGTGTTTACCTTGAATGTTGTCTCGGAACGGATTCCGTCAAGTTGTGACAGACAACAGGCGTACGGGATAAATCGTCATCTTCCATTTCGGTCTTCAACCGTCTTGACTCTCGTGCACTAAAGGATTGGAATGATATATAGTTTTAATACTCAAGTAAGTAGACTGGATAAAATCAATTATTTTGTGAACATTGTTCAAGTCAGTCAAAACTCACAGTCTCGCGACAAAAGTTAGTCCTCAAAAATGAATTTAGATATAACTGTGTATAACCTTTTTGCGTTTTTTTTCAATAACTCTTCTATAGCACTGTGCCAAAAGCAAGTCAACTAACATTATTTTCCCATGGCTTAATATGCTAAATCAACTTTTTAAAATAATTGGCCTGACGTATATACTGAATGAAATCTTGTAAACTTTTGCACTTTTGTGTTGAAGTCTATGGACTATCTTTCTAAATTGGTTTGGAATGTGTAAATTTCTTTTCATGAAAATTACAAATATTTGTAAGTGACAACTGAAATTTGCAGAGAAATTCCCTTGTTTGTTCATAGTAAGTGGCGTCAACAAAATACTTACTGGAAAGAAAAATTGTTGCTTCTCAGACATAAAGTTTCAAAGTAGTTTAAAACTAATATCAGATAAAGATGAATACTGAGACATTTTTATAAATATGTGAATTTTGACAAGCATTGACATTAGCATTACTTTGTGGCAAGTATTCAAAGAGGTTGACTTAACATAGAAAGCTATAGAAAAATGGCGATAGTTGACTCACTTTTGGCACGGGGCTGTAGAATTTGACCATTGTCCAATTTTGACAAAACTTCATCCAACAGAAAATTTTGGTACTAATTTAGTAGAATCCCTTGCAATCTGTTATTTTAGGAGAAAAACATTATTCTTTGTGACAGGAGGTGAGTCTTACGGACAATTTCGTAGGACAAAAGATGAAATTGAAAAAATACGAGATTTTAACTGAAATCTGAACACAATTAAGATTTTCCTGTTATAAATGAGAAGTTATAGAATTTGTTACATACAAAATTCCATTGTTAACAGAGACTGAATGAAAGGCTGATTCTCATCTTTAGATAATTTTATAAAGTGATAATTTACCTTTTCATAACATTACATGTGATGTAAACGACAGTGGCAATGGCGTATACTGGCGATCGGCCAATTTTGCTAACAACGTTACGATGTGCACGGTAGACGCTGTCGAGTGAAAATGAGCTGAAACGCCAGCTACTGTCCTTTTTGTATAGATTTCCCAGTTGCCCGTGGAAACGGCAACAGTAACTCAACGTCATCCGTTCTTTCAATATGGCGGCGCTCTCAACTTTAGTTCTTCGTTATTTCATATTTGATGATATTTCGAAAATTAGAGTTGGAGTTGTTTATTGCAGAGCCGTACTTTAAAAGTATGTATAAATACAGCCATTTGCCAAAAAGTTATAGACATCATCTTTTATTGTACTGGTGCGGGACCTATTCTTGGACGAAAATCTAGGTTTTTACCGAATATCTTCCGTTCAACTGATAGAATTACTTTGAAATTTTGTATCACAATAGGTTACCTTTAGATGTAATATAATTTGATAAGTTTTGGTGGAAAATACGGGGGAGGGGTGAATTTAGCCCATTTAAAAAAAACCCAACCTGAATGCCGTAATCATGATGCAGGAGGACCTATTGTCGGACAGTAGTAGTATTTACGTTGAGCTGGTGACGTCACTTCCATCCCGGCTTGTGTTGCACAGTACGATAGAAAGATGAGCGATTACAATGTTGTAGTGGAATTATTAATCGTAATTTTTGTAACATGTTTCATTTAATGTTTAAACTCCGACTATGTATCAAAATATCTGGAAAAATATTGTTCATTCACGTGCAAAGAGAAGTGTCCGACAATAGGCACTGTCCGAGAATAGGTCCCACATCAGTATAGACCTATTTCATAAAACTTAGCTTTATATATCGCTGATAAAACAACAGAATCTTTTTAAAAAAACTATTATTGTGAAGCCATTTCTTATCGCATTTCAATAGAATTTTCAATGTGAAACAAAGAATTGAACAGTTTCATTATAAATTATATTTTCATTTTATTTTTCTGAATTAGATATTAAAGGATTCATATTTCAAACAAATTTTTGTGATGGAAATTTCTAATTTGTTTAAGTATTCAAATTGTTATAAATATTTAAGTTTTACTTTTTATCTATATTGTATTTTTTTAAGTTACAAATTAGAAAATTGCATCCCATTGAAATTTGGAAACATTTTCTGTTTAAGGTGAAAATTCTATTCAAATGCGATAGGAAATGGCTAATTTTTTTTTCTAAATGTGTTTTATATGGAATATATATTGAAAATGGTAATGTCTATAAACTTTTGGTTAGTGGCTGTATATACAGCCCTTAGAAAAAAATGATTATTTTCGAAATAAACGTTAGTTTATCACATAAAATGATAAATTTCCATTTTTGAAAAAATGATAATTTTCACTGTCCCAACCTCCGAGTTCTTAATCAGTCTTAAATCTAGAAGAAACCAATTTTCTATATCTTTATTATCCATTCTTTTCTCAATATATCCCCAACAGCTTTACAAATAATCCAGGAACTTTCTATTAAAGAACAATCAGTCACGTGACCAGAGTCAGTGAAAAGTTTTATACAAATCCTCATTAGGTATACAAATGTATTGTGATGAATATATTAGCGTAGAATATCAAGAGCTCCTTTGTTTGTTCTTGTTGTTGTTGTAGTTGTTGCTGTTTGTTCTTTTTCAGAATGTCTCTTCCGATATTTCGTCTCATTCATTTTTTCAAAATTAGATCATTTTTGAAATGGTTAGCCAGTTGTCAAACTCGAGAGTGAAAATAAACACCAGTTTGCAATTGTATTAACTGTTTTTGGATGATTTAACTTACAACATGGTCAACGGAAGCAGGACAGTAGGATACTGGGTCGTCATGGACACGATCAAGTTCGAAACAGAAAAAATATATATATTTTCCAAGAAAATGTAAGGACTATATTTTCACATAATGATAATAGATGGGGTCCAGTTAGCAGAATTTTGTGAGAGTTATTCCCCTTTGACGGCCATTTTTGTGGAGCAATGTAATACGTTTTCTTCTTTTTTACTCTTTCAACCCTACAGACCACAATAGACTGGTCTTAAACAATAGAAAGAAACATACCACTCAGATAACCAGGGGTGAAAGGGTTAAAGCAACCAAATTGGATTAAATAGTATATAAAAAAGACATGATAATTTCAGGGAAAGGGAAATAACTCTTGCAAAATACTGCTTATTGAAACCCAAGACGAAGTAAAGGTAAAACTGGATTTTGCGTATACAGTGAAACCTCGCCATTAAGTACCAGTCTACCTAAGGATCAGTCAGACCTCAAAACATGAGGTTTTTTTGATTTTGAAAAAAATAATCTGTTTTAATCAAGACTGATATGCTTAACAAAATAAGCAAGTTTGAACTTCCGGAGTGGCTGTGTTGCTATGGTAACCAAGTGTTCTTTTTGTATAGCAACGGGCCTATTTCCTATGATGCAATTTCATGAAAATGAATATTTTACAAGTTAAATAGCCGCAATATTCACATTAAAGTACTAGAATTAAGTAGCATTCATGAAAGTTGAACTTTAAGAGGACACATTACAAGTATCACACTTAGAGTTTATGAAATTTGCTATTTATAGCGTATACTTAAAAAGTGACTGTATATTAAAAAAACCAGTAAAGTGTGAATTTGGCTAAATTTGCTGATTTTGAAAGACTACGTAACTGAATGACTGACTCAAAGTGGTCGGAATAGTAGAGTGGACTCTGTACTTATCAAATAATTATCAAGAGACTGGAAATTTATGTTTTGAAATGTGAAGTGGTCTCCTAAACGAGATGATCTTTAGGCGAGGTTCCACTCCACCGTACTACACAAGATTTTGTCAAATATTTCAGAATAAAGATGTGGAAGGGATTTTGACAAAACTCTCCTGGAAGAAAGTACTCCAAATCCTATACAAAGTTTGTGTTTTTCGGTGGATCTAAAATGTCAGTCGGTCCTTTCATCAAGTCATTGGCACACAAGATATCTTCTGCGCAACTCTCTCTCTCTCTCTCTCTCTCTCTCTCTCTCTCTCTCTCTCTCTCTCTCTCTCTCTCTCTCTCTCTCTCTCTCTCTCTCTCTCTCTCTGTGGCATCGGCGTTTCACTTCAGTCTCTTAAACAGAGTGTCGGTCCTTGCAACGTCTAAATAGAAGTCCCAAAACACGTGGTCATATAACCCACAGAATGTATATAAACACCAAATTACACAGAGTAAGGAAACTTTTTGCAAAAATATAGTCCCTATATTTATATTCATTTTAAAAAGTATGCCAAGAATGTCTTTTCAACAAGAAACAGTTTTTGTTTTTGTTTTTGTATTGGTTTATCACTAATGAAGTAAAGTACATGCATTTCAATTCTGACACATTATTTCAACCTTGAATATATAAAACATTTCAGATACCAAAGTATAAATCTTTAGGATGCCCAGGGAACGTAAATTGTAGAATAAATGGGAGAAGGATCCCTATAGAATATTTGGTAATCCCAATTCAATATTTACCTGTTTATAAAGTACAAAGAGAAAATGGAAAGGTTTATATCAAGACATTACATAGGAACATGTTACTTCCATTTATGTATATTGTAACCTCCCAGAGTATATCATCCCATATGCATACTACTTCAAATACAAGTTCAAACATAAACAGCCAAATGTGTTGGTGAAACAATCGGTCTAAATCAGTATTTGAGAGTGATGTTTATTCATCATCTGACACTGATGAGCCTTCTTGTGTAGTTACCATATGGCAAAATGCTGACTGCAGACAGAAAAAAACTGTTAAGTATTCAAATATCGACGAGAAAATGGAAATTTACATTATTAGATATTTTCAGAGAAAATGGAAATTTACATTATTAGATATTTTCATATGCATGGCAAAGGGGAATTATTCCCCCAAGGCACCCCTTTTCATGATTGCATCTACAGCGGATCAGTACTTTGAACTGTCTGAGGCTAAGAGAAGGGTAGTCCAAAAGGTCCCCAGAGTAAACTTTCCTTATTCCTTTACCAGTCTCTTTCTGTAGGTGATGTCAAAACAGGACAGTTTTCACAATATATCAAAGGCTTCTGTGGCAGAGTGGTTAGAGAATCGCACTTTAAACCATGAAGTCTGTTACTTCCTGTCAGCGCAGGTTCGAGTCCCGCTGGAACCTAGGCTGATTTTTGTGAGAAAGTTTGCCAGTTTACTTGCGGAAGGCCGGTGGTCTCTTCCCAGGTATATTGTAACCGGGTTCTCTACTCCACACCATTAAAAATGGCCGCCAACATATAACTGAAACATTGTTTTGTGTAACGTATATAATACTATTCAAAAATCAAAATTCAAAAACCAAATATATCCTGCTTGATACAGAGCTCTTTCTGTGTGTTGAAAAAGATCTGCTGACGTTGAAGGTACATTATATCATCTATAGGCCTGTTCTTTCGTGTTTATGGATCCTTTCTGGTCTCATTTACTGTCATGCTTGTGCGTGGGTTTTTTCAAACAAGAGTACCACAAATTGTCCAAGTGTTGACATTACATCTGGCAAGATGACTGATGCAGATTGCTTTCTAATTGTTTCCAGTACAGCCGTTAGATCAGGGAATGCACTCCAAATTTTCTAGGCTTTTTTTCTTTTACCACAAAAAGACTTCTGATCACAGCCCGTAAATGCATGAAACATTGGTAGAACGAATGCCTTTCCCTTTCCAATATATTCATTATGTCATGATCTGCAAAATATTTTAATATTTTCCCTTCTTGTGGAATTAGTTGTGGAAAGAAGGCGGTGGCAAGAACTAAAACATCTAAATTAAATGGCATCAGCACTTAATCCTTTTCTACTGACATCGAACAGATGACGAATCAAACGAGTATCTGTCTATTCATGCGAATAAAAGACACATTATCATTTATTAGGTTATATAGTACATTCTTGTCATGTGTTGATATTACACATATGTCAAAAATATTATGCGAAAGTTCTTCTGATAATAAGAGGAATTTGTTGTCATTATTTCGCAAAAACGGGTTCCAGGGAGGCGTGTTTGTGCTGTGACCCTTCTCCTTCCTCTTTGCCACGTTGCATCTTTGTTGTTGCTTTTAAACTGTTATGTGTTCCATACGACGTCAAGTCGTTGAACTCTCTTTAGTTGACTAGAGGTGTAAGCTACAAAAACTCCATCTGCATGCTGTTGAAATGTTTTGTAGCCACAAGGTTGAGGCATATTGACAAGTGAAGCTCCATCAATAAGCAGCACATCCACTGATGTTACCTGCTCATTAACCAATACATCTCTTTGAGGCACTGAATGAAATCCGACTTATTTCCGGATCAAAGTCGCCCAAAAATTGGTGGATGATCTTGGTTTTCGTGTTTGAAGAATTCCAGATCACCGTTACGCACTTGACACGAGATGTTAAGTCGTGAAAAACAAGGAACAATTCTGTTTTAGTGATGTAATGTGACTTTTGTCTGTAGTTGATCTTGGGATGGGGCAGCTAAAGAATGGATATACTTATTCTGAGGAATGGGATCGAAAAGGTATTTGCTGACAAAACGTTCATTCACAAAGTTCTCATACAGTTGTTTTCCATTTCGTTCATATCGTCCCAATAACACTTGCCTGCATGAATTTCACGGGTATCTAGTACAAATAGATCTTGGCTTTCTTCTGTAAATGGATTTCCAAATTCCTCGAAAATTGTGAAAAACCATTGCACCTGATTAATAAAGGTAGGCTGGGCTCCTGTCTCTTGTGCATAGTGAAGGTTTGATAAATTAATCGCATGAAATGTCAGCACGGCCTGGAATTCATTTATCACTACCTGGCTACTTGTAGACCTGGGGCCATCCACCTCAAAAGCTGAGCGCTATTATCTGTTAGTTGAACCGCATCACCGTCACCCTTTACCAATATAAAATACATGTATCAGATTCCAAAGCATAAATCCAAAGGATGTCCAGAATACATATGCAAATCTGGTGATATTGGACAAACACGCACTTCTAGAAATATAGAGGTGGGATCAAGTGCCATGGAGGAGTAATCATCCCCTGTTGACCGGTCATATCCGCCGTGAGTCCACAGTCAAATTCAAATCAAATAGGTGAGGAAGAAATCCTCAAATATCAAATGTTACCAAGTTAGATAGAAATATGCTAGTTTTGAAACTAATTGAATGTTTTTTTTTCAAAATAAATAGGACAGCTGAGTTTTAAGGTCCATTTTTTCCACTTTTTAAATTGTAGGTTGTTTTTATTTTCTTTCTTTTTTTAGAACAAAATTGTATGCTTATTTCATTAGTTCACACAGGAATGCAGCAGTTACGTGGTATGCATGAAATGTCTTCGAAACACGTGTTCCTTGAGAGGTAAGTCCTAGATTTCAGAAGGGCAGCTATCCAGCCGCTGTACTATATATACAACCGCTGATAACCTTGAGGAAAGCCACTTCGATTCGATGTCAACAAAGTGGCCATCGCCTTAAACACTGACCCACTTTCACTGGATACGTTTAACCAATCCATAAAGTGTTTGTTGATCACATGTTATGACCGGCGTTTGCTCTGGATTCAAATTCATGTAGTTGGTAATTCCTTTTATAATGTTTATTGGGTGCCGAATCATGTCTGGTGATTGAGCATGTTCTTGAACACGTTACGCCATGTGATTTTACGTCTTTGTAATCCAATGCGTAGGAAGCAAACCCAAAGTGGGGACATTTTTATGTTAATATTTTTCCCGGTAAAAATTAGTTTTTATATGCGTTTTGATTATGCAATAAATATTTACAAAGTGGCGAATCTATAAAATTTGATAAGGGTGGGTTTCAGGCTAGTGACATAAAATTATACTTTCTTAAAACTGTTACGCAATGTATACCTCATGAAAAGGACAGTGGGATTTAAAGTTTGAAGGGGTGCAAATTTAAAATATATTCACCGAGCGGAGCGAGGACGAAATTTTGGGGAAATTTGTTTTAAATTTTTCGACTTTTTATAAAAGAAATTAAAGGTTTTGCACATATTTTCTCAACTTTAGGGGCATGCTCACCCTGGTCGCTGCACATTTTTCTAAATGTTGGATTAATTGTGAGGCAATATTTCATTAGTTTTACGCATCTTTCAGATAATATTTGAAATTTGGAATCCCGCAGACGCTTTCTGCGTCCAAACGCAAAAAAAAAACGCCTGGCAATCCGCAAAATCATATTGATTATCCGTCTCAAGAAAAAGTTGGATGAGCAAAAGAAGGTTACTTAAATTCGAGGTAGAATTTTGGCCTAGTATCCTCCAGAAATTGGATTATGACCTGTTTATCGTTAGCAATATTTCGTTGATAGATTAATTCGGAAGGCCGATGATTTAATCTCTAGTTTTCCCGTGGTCCAGAGTATGCTTCCCAGAAATGTTCCATCTTAAAAGCCCAGAGAGTTAATCATAACTTTGCATCATGTTTTTACCCCGGCCAAATATTGCATTAAATTAACAGACTTATCAGCAAATACAAATGCATAAGCATGATTAGGGAGTCAAAAAAAAAAAAAAAAAAAGATTTTTACTTGAAAAGCTGTAGGAAGCCTTTTTCTGGGTTCAAACATGTTGATTAAGTAAAAGTGGGGGCTAGCCTATACAATGGTTGTACATGTGTTTTCAAGTGGTCAAACGAGTTTGGCGAGTGAGTTGAAAATAATGAGATAAAACTGACACTCGGGCACTGGATGTTTGTTTATGTAACGTCCCACTTAAGAATATTTCATTCATATGGAGACGTCACCAAATGCCGTTGAAGGGCTTCAACGCTATGCTCGACACTTTGATTCTTTAACGTACCGACACCTATTGTGACACGGGACCTCGGTTTTTACTGTCTCATCCGAAGGACAGGAAACCACCCTGCCGCCGACTGGACACGAACTCACGACCTCACGATCAAGATTCGAGCGCGCTACCACACGGGCACTGGACTTCAACGATGATGTGAAGAAAGTTAAGATTCACTGCTACCAGAGACTTATGTGTTATATATGTCTCTGATGCTACATGTATGATACAATGTTTAAAACTTCAGTGGTATATAATTCAAATTTATGATAAGTAATAAATACTGTACATTTCAAATATATATAAATTTCAATAACTTGATATAGTAATCGTTAAGAAAAAGCTGTATTTGACATCAAAATATTTTTTTTATAATGACTGACGTGTGTGAGAGTCATAAGTATGGGTGTATTATTGTGGCGTTTTCATCCAGGTCATATTTGTGTATAGATTGAATAAAACGATGTCGAAATAAGATTTTGAGTGTTTTACTGTTTTTTCGCATAGACATTAAATTTTATTGGATACAGTTATGGTTTATTGAAACAACGAACACGTTCAACAAAAACCTGTAATCCGGTATGGCAATCTATGCATTTACGTTATGTTTTGTAAACTACTTTTATAATTCCCTGCAAACGTGTTTTGAAATTATTCAAGATTATGTTAAAATACTTACATTAGTTCTGATTTCATTGATTTTTATCGGTCATATTCGGGAAATAAGTTTGAAAATATAGAGTGTAAAATAGGCCTACCTATCGTGTTAACGAGATTTAAGCGTTACTAGACGGCGGCCATGTTTGTATTTCTTCGCGACCAATCATCAGAATGTCCGAAATGAAAATGTGATGAACCCCATGTCTGAATTAAGTTACCAAGCCATTCGTACGGCTAACCAGGCCAGAGAAGCGGTAAATCTTGTCTTTATTTCTGCACTTGTCATTCATTTATTCCGTCATATTGTGGAATTAAGAGTGAAATTGAAATTCTTTGATCTTTCCCTTTTGAATTTTCCGTTTTCAATGTGCACACTGTCAATGGAAAGTCGGCAATGGGTCTGGACATTTTCAAGCAAATCAAGGTTTTGTCGCTACTGTAATGTGTAGTGTAATGTGAGTAGTGTCAACAATGGACCTATTGAAATTTGAATATACGCTTATTTATTCCTGTCAAATGGTCTAACATGTCATAAGTTAGCCTAGCAAGTTCTGTACTGTAGAGTAGACTGAATCAGTGAATGTTACTGCATGGACATGACACACATGATATTGGTAGTGGTACGGAGGCACAGGAACTTGTTTCTATCAATAGAGATACTGGCCAGGGACCAGTAGCTGGCTTTTGCATCATTTTGGATATATAGAACACAATTTTGTCAGATTTTTGTCAATCAGCTGATGGACATTTTTCTTAAATAGATTGATTTGTTGGTTGTATTGTTGTTTAACGTCTCACTCAAGAATCGTTCACTCATATGACGACATCGCCAAATGCCAGTGAAGGGCTCCTAAATTTGGCCTATGCTCGACACTTACAGCCATTGAGCAGTTAGGGTTCTTTAATGTGCTAACATCTACTGTGACACTCAGGACCTCAATTTTTTTTCTCAAATAGAAACCTAGAAGGATATAAATAATACATAGGTAAACCTATGGAGAGGGCGAAGGCATTCATCAACAGTTTTATATGGTTGTTAATTGGGGATTCCGTTTGTTGCCCCCTGCTGGGGGCAACACGACAGAATCACCAAAGGCAAAGGGATTAATATTCAATCACGTAATCGTTATTCACTCATAAATAAAATATTGATTGACTGCATTCTCTGCTAAAACTTAAATAGAATCTATGTGGTATTTATTAGTCATTTTTTAAATGCACAAACATGTTTTTATGCAAGATATTTTTTTCTATTCCAATATATCCATAATTTCGTGTAGTTCACATTACCAGAATAATTGAGGCGCTTCGTGATCGGGTTCGATGTACAACTCTGATCATTATGGCCTAGTCTCGGTCTGCAAAACGTTTGTTAGTACGGTAGTTTATTACTTTGTATGTAATGCACTTTAAAAGTAATGACTTCGCATTTCCGACATTTTGTTTCTGTCACGCGCACCCGATGTGAGCAGAATTTTTTCCATTAGTAGTACGGGACCCCGGATGTAGTGGGAATTAAAATATGTGAGGTTCTCTACATATATGAGGGCTTCGCCCTCTATAAATAATAATACATAGGTAAAGCTATGGAGAGGGCGAAAGCATTCGTCAACAGTTTTAGTTTTACATATTCAGTTAATCCCTTTAGGGATTAATGTTCAGTGTTTTTATCACATAGGCCTAAATGTCCCCATCATTCACTAATTGTTTTAAACAAAATATTGAGTGGCTGACTGTTTCCTTGGTGTTAAAACTTAAATAGAATCTATGTATAATTTATTAGTCATGAATTAAAAGCAACATTATGTTTTTATGCTATGTATTTTACTCTATCCCAGAGTATCCATCACTTTGTGCAGTTCACATTACCCAAATAATGGATGCGCTTTGTGATCGGGTTCAATGTACACCACAAATTGTTATGGCCTAGTCTACGTCTGCAAAACGTTTGCTTGTACAGTACTTTATTAAATTGTTTGTAATGCGCTTTGAAGGAATGACTTTGCAATTCTGACATTTTGTTTATGCCTCGCGCAATTTCCCGATGTGAGCAGAATTTTTATGATTAGTAGTACGGGTCCCCGGATGTAGTAGGAATAAAAATGTGAGCTTCTTTACATATGTGAGGGTTTCGCCCTCTATGAAATTATTTGTTGTGGTACATACTAATACTAAAGTGACGAAATAACACCATAGCTGGCTACTGGTCCCTGACCAGTTCCTATTTGTTAATCCCTTTGGGGATTCTGTCATGCGCTGTTTTCTTATGCTGTGTTTTACTGTTGCCCCACCATAATCCCTTATCAAGCTTTCATAATTTATTCAGGAGATTCCGGCTCCAGTGATGAACTCACTTCAAGTGAACTTAAAATAATAAATACTTGGGTGGTAATTTCTATTGAAACGTTGAGGTCATACTGACACATACTTTTTGCCTGGGTTTGAATGGTGGATTTTTTAACAGGCGTAATTTTCAAATACCATTCCATCATATCCATTTGATACAGCTAAAATACTGAATTCTACATTCCATAGGAAAAATATGAAAATAAATGTTTTTATTTTTCAGGTCCGTCAGTCAAAAAAAATTAATTTTGTATTTTAGCCTTATGCCAAAATCATTAGTGTATCATGAGTTTTACATATACTATACTAGATTTAAAAATTACGAAAATAACTTACATATCATATATCAGTAATGAATGTCTGATATTTTGAAACATTCTTCATGAAATTGGGAACTGTTAACATTATCAGTCACCGACTCAACATTTACATTCATGATACAAACTAATCCATAAGCATGGCTGATCAAATCATGATTTTATATATGTGCTATACTATAAGGCAAAATCAAACATTTCAGTGTATGTTAACCCATTTACCCCTAATGACACATTTGAACTGGTCTAAGTCATTGATTTACAGCAGAGTCCATTGTTGAGTTAACTGTTCAGAGTAAATCAAAATTGGTTCACTTTACAAAATATGATACTCTTGATATAATTTCATTTGTGTATCAATTCACATTATCGCCCAGATTGGTGCCATTGTATAACACAGTCAAATAAGTAAAACATACAACATCACAGATTAGAAAAGGAATGCAGTGGAATCTTAATTTTTATCTTGAAATTCACAGGACGGTCTTTATTACTATCTGGACTGACCGTTGAACATTGACATACTGTATTTGACCCATTAAGCGCCTAGGGCGCTACAAAAATCAGTAAAAAGGGGTGAGCACTTAAAGGAACCAATTGATAGCCAAATTGACATAAAACAGGTGACGTTGTTGTAGTTATTACCGAGGAAAACACCTAAACTGTTACTTACAGTTTTTCAGGTCCACATCTCATTTTCAACCAGCTAGAAAATATTCTCGATTGTATGTAAAAAGGGGAAGGGCGCTTATAGGGAGGGATATGGGCGCTAAATGGGTCAAATACGATATCTAAAATTCTGACTCGTCTGATTTCCACATAACGAGATTCCACTTTATTAAGGTTTACATTCTTGCTTGATTTTTATCCAAAAGTCTTTGACAAACAGTAACAAGAAATAATGCAGTTTCATAATTCAAATGAAAATCACATGATTACTTCAAAATTGTGCATGATTTTCCTAACCTGATGACTTTAATATTACATTATGATGCTTTTGTTATTATTGATATTAACTATAAGTATGATTTAGACATTTCCCACTAGAGAACAAGGTTGATATGCAAGCAAGAGTAGAAATACATATACATTGTATATATGTACATGTATCTATAAATTATAGATGCATAATGTACATACAGTCCAAAAATGTTCATGAAAAAGAAACCAAAAATAGTAAATTTTTTATTTTTGTATTATGTCTGATGAGATTGATTATGGCCAAAATTTAGCAATTTTTGTCAGAGTTATGGGACTTTTGATTCTTTATGGATGGCTTAGCTCGTGGGAGAATACGGTTTCTTAAGCACATCTGATTTGTCTTAGGAAATGTGTAGAACATTAAAAAACATTAAGTGCTTTATTATTTATGTTTATACTATTTAGATGATCTTTTAAATTCATTGGTATAACATTTGCATTTCAGGATGAGCTTCGTACGGAGAGCAGAAAGAAAAATCTTCTAATTTTGGTGCTTAGTTACTTGAGTGAAGAAGGGTAAGATAAGATATCTCTCTCTCTCTCTCTCTCTCTCTCTCTCTCTCTCTCTCTCTCTCTCTCTCTCTCTCTCTCTCTCTCTCAATGCATACGGTATTCATAAATTTTTGAAATATATTTAAGGTAAATAATTCATGCATGAACATATTGAAAATGTAAAATTTAACATATACAATGTAATCACTTCCTATTTGCCATTCCTATGAAATAGAGTACAGTGTATATGTACTATGCAAATTTTTTTATATCATGTATATGCCAGATAGAACAGGATAAATCGATGTCAGACTTAGACCAGTCTATAAAACTTGAATTTTATAGATTTATGATAAAAGATATAGTACATGTCATTCTAGTTCTAGGCAACATCTTCCCTATGCGTTTTCTTTGTATGTATTTATTCATTTTCGTTAAATTAATTATATCTTCAGTTCATCTATCATTTTATACCAACCATTCTGTACCTGTAATTTATGAGATATATATATATATACGGCAGAGTTGCCGTTTCAATATGGCGTCTGGTACAGTGATTCTAGTGGATCGTAAATATAAAAAACCTCATTAATACCGTAAAATTTGTAATATTTGAATTGCCTGTGTGCTAAAGATTACTATTCTGCTATTTTTATGCAGAAATAATCACCAGTAGTGAAAATAAAGCTAGAGTTCTTTAGAGTTTTTCATTTATGGTTGCCACTGTGTTGAATTTTTCAAATTCTAGAGATGGCCTTGCTCAGTCGGTAGCACACTCGACTCTTGATTGCGAGGTGGAGAGTTTGAGTCCAGCCAGCGGCAGGTTGGTTTCCTGTCCTTCGGATGAGAGACTAAAACTCAAGGTCCCGTGTCACAGTAGGTGTTGGCATGTTAAAGAACCCTCACTGTCGAGCATAGGCCAAAATTTGACCGGCATTTGGTGATGTCTCCATATGAGTGGAAGATTCTGGAGTGGGATGTTAAACAACAATAAAAACAAACAAAAATCAAATTCTACATGTTCTAACACAGGTGTCACTTGTCTTTTTTTTTCTTAGGTATGTTGAATCCTCCAATAGCTTAGCAAAGGAAACAAATATAGACCTGAATCGCTATGAGGTCTGCGACAATATCGACTTGGAGACCATTTTGATGGAATATGAGTCTTACTACTACGTGAAGTTTTCAAAATATCCCAAAATAACAAAGAAGCAGGGTCCACAAAGTGGTAAGTGTGTTGACCTCAAGGAATCTCAGTTATTTATAGGTGTCATGTGATTTTGGCATTAGATTTTCACATCGAAATATTTCTTGTAGTTCAAAATAATCAACGTGAATTTATATGTTATACCAAGAGGATGCATGACCCTGAAATTTCATTTCAATTTCAAAATGTTAAAGAAGGATGTTTAACCCATTCACCCCTAAATACACATTTGGACTGGTCTAAGTCATTGATTTACAGAAGAGTCCATTGTTTTTCAGGGGTTGATGAGTTAATGATTATTTCTCTTGTAGAATTTCAAAATTTTGTGCTAACTGAAAGTAACAAGAGCTTGGTAGATTTATCTTATTTGTTAACAGGGCTTTCAGTTTTTTTATTTTTTAACATTTTTAGCTCTTTTTATCTTGGTAGATTTGTTCTGAATTGATTTGTAATCAGAGCTCACTTTTTTTGACAATTAAGATCTTAGAGATGCACTTAAAAACATATTCATATTGTTACTAAAATATCCTCTTTAGTGTGACTAAACTATATTGCACGTATCAATCAAAAACCTAACTCAGTTCACCCCTAAAAACACATTTGGACTGGTCTAAGTCATTGATTTACAGAAGAGTCCATTGGTTTTTCAGGGGTTGATGAGTTATATAGATTTTATTTATATCTAGTATTTACACATACGGGAAGCAATGTGTATCAGATATGAAAAAAATTCATATCTCCTCATCTCCAGTGATATCTGCGAAATTTGTATGCATGATAGAACCAGTGATCAAAGCATTTATGATATAGACACTCATTTTGGAAGAAAATATTTTGTATTGGACAGATGAAAATTAACAAATTTGGATAGGTGAAATTGAATTTTAAATATTTTGAATTTTGAATCACATTGAGTGTGGGGTTGTTTAAGCTCCTGCTTCCTTGTTAATGCTCCACTTTAAAAGATATTAAACGTAAAAAAAAACACTTGTTGTAAAAAAAATATGTTCATTCCGTTATCAAACCCACTTATAGTTTCTAATGGTTTACTAAATATGACTCTAACATGTGTTTTTTTTTTCTTTTTTATTGCCAAGTGGTATTAAATTAGTTAATATTTTATAATCATTTATCGTAATTGACGTTTCATTTTTACAGGCTATCCAGGTAATTTATTGCGTGCATTGCTTTCACATTTTTATTTTGACCTTTCCTTTGTTTTTATCAGGGCTCAACAATCACCTTTGTCCGGTTGTCCAATATAAGTCCCATTTTGCAGATGGACAAGTCGAAGTCTATTAATACTTGTCCTAAAATGCCATATGAAAAACAAACTGTATGCATCAAAATACTGATTTCAGATGAGAACATTTCTGAAATAAATTTTTTTTCTATCACCTTTTCTCAAATAGAGAAATAGATATGCAAATTGTATTACAGTGAAACCTGTCTTGAAAGGTCACTCTCATAAAAGACCACCTGTCTTATGAGGCCGCATTCTCAAAACCACTTGGGTGAAATAATCTTTTTAAATAAAACCTTCTATTGAGAGACCACCTGTCTTGACAGACCACATTTCAGTGGCAGATGGGATGGTCTGACTCTCTCAAGACTGGTTCCACTGTAGTTTCTGCCCTGCAGAATAAGTTAACAATTGGTGATTGTTGACCTCTGATTGTTTGGAGTTGCTAATTCTAAATTGATGATTTTTGTCCAGTCATACCAGAGTTATACCTATACGTTTATATATTTATACATTTCATCACTGACAATTTTCCTAGTATGCTCTTACACTATTGTTAGAGTGAAGCACTGCTTTTAATAACACCTGATTTATATTCATAAAAACCCACCTACCTTGAGAAAAAACACAAATACCCCAGTATATTTATGAAATAGATGTTATTTACACACGTATAAAATATTTCATGAAATCATTTTCCAAGGCTCGCCATATTACTTCCAATGCTGATGAAATTGATGTGAACACACACATGATGAAGTATATATGATGAGTGAAATCGACACCAGTTTCAACTTTAATCACTTGCATGCCAATCTTTATATTTTCATGTTCACTTCTATCATAAACTATTACTTAAAAATATTCAACAAACTAGTATACATATATTATTTTATTGAAGTATTTATGTGTTGTGATATTGATTCATGGCTGAGTTTTAGGTATTTGTGAAAAAATTATGAAAATAATTATAACAGTCTAAAATTCTTAGCCCTTAATTTTTCCTTCAAATCAGATTTTTTTTTTTGGGGGGGGGAGGTGTTTTTTAAAGTAGCTGTTGCAAGTTTTAGGTGCAAGAAGTATTGTAAATTAGGATCTGGTCCACTAGAACCACCATTCTTTTATGTACTATCACCAATTAGTAATGAATCACTTAGGACCCAGTGAAGCTCAACCTCAAGCTGATGACCTATCGCTAAATGCCCAACACCCTTTTGACAAACTTTTCAATTATGATGTCACAAAAAATGGCTCATCAAACAGTTCTGTAATTATGGTGTCAAAATCGAATGACGTCAAAAAAACACATGGAGAGCCACGTGTCAGGCATTTGGCGATAGGTCAATTCTCCACAAGTACCACTTCTTGTGCAGGGCAATGGTTTGATGTCAGATGACTGGTATTTTATTGATAGTTTACAAAGGCACATTAAATAAACATCAGGACTGGACATTAACTTTTTGGGGTACCTGTCCTGTTGGACCTGTCCTAATAACATATGTACCTGTCCAACTTTCTAATCAAATAAATTAAAAATACAAACACTAAACAATGACTTAGATGTCTTGGACAGGTAAGGTACAACTTCTACCTGCCCCGGCAGGCTAATCTACCTTTCCTGGACAGTCAGACAGTCCTTAATGTCAATCCCTGAACATCTTTTTTTCTTCAAATGAATGTGCATTTTGAAATATTGCAAATTTATTGTCAAACTGTACATGTAGCACTGGTGAGAATTGGCCACCTGCCAGCAGAATTGAGAGCCTATGATTTAAATTTGTTTTAAAAAGGCTCTTATTCACAAATTGTTGTGTTTTTTTTTATTTATTTACCTTCCACCCACCCCACTGAATATGATAGACTTACCCATGTCAATTTAGAACATCATTTTAAAGCAATATATAAACATAGGAACTCTGTCTATTACTGATCATATAAGGGTTAATGTGGTGTCAGATGTTTTTTTTTATAGCTTGATCTACATCAGTGGAACCTGTCTTGAGATACCACTCTAGTAAAAGTATATCACCACATTGAAAAAAATCTACTTTGTTGAAAAAAAAAATCTTCAAATAAAATGATTCGGAGAGACCATTTGTCAAGAATGTCCACATTTCTACAGCTGGTGATTCCCACACTCTTTTGGGAATGGGGCCTGGGCCTTTTGAATTGGGAATTTTAGCAACATTTTATTGAACTGGGAAATCTAAAACAGAAATACACGAAATGATTTGAAACTACAAGAATCTTTTTGCACTGGGAATAGGGCCTTATTTTGGCCCCGTATGATAGTTTGGAAACTCCCTGACAGCAGATAGAGGGGTCTTTTAAAACAGGTTCCACTTTACTTCAATTGTCATTGTTTAATACAGTTGCATAGTTAATACAAGTCATCTGTGATTAATTTTAAAAAGACTACATGTACAGACAAACCTACATTGTAGAGTACCTTCATAGAGCGAGCACCTGCCTCTGTAGAACATTACAAAATTTCTTGTCAGATTTAACTATCAAAATTAATTTTGGGGAAAAAAGGTTCTCTTTTTATCAACTTCTAATTTGCCATCTCCCAAGAGTGACCTTCTGACCAAGTTTGAATCTACAATTAGGGACTCTAAGGGACAGGTTCTACTGTAATTATTGACTAAAGGTAAGGGTTTACATGTAGTTATTTTTCAAATGGCCACCACCATATAACGGAAAAATTGTAAAACACTATTCAAAATTAAAAAAAAAAAAAAATTGCCAAAAATTTCTTTAACTATTTAAGGTGCTCTATATATCATAGATTATTATGTGTGTATGAATTTTGTTTTTGGTCATGACTTGATTAGCTGAAAATCAGCGTAACCTATTTACCCCTGAAGACATATTTGGACTGGTCTGGGTCATGGATTTAAAGAAGAGTCCATTGTTTTTCAGGGTTTGATGAGTTAAAACTATAAATAAATGTAACATGTATAAATCGTGTAATTCCATTTTTTCTGCCCTTGAACTCATAACATGTCTTAAACACTATAACTTTCTTTGCACTCCCATGCACATTTTAATTTGGGACAAATTATTTTAAAACAATGCATGAACAAATTTTTTTATTCATTAGAAATGTTTTATGAATAATAATAATAGAAAAAATATTTATGAAATAGAATTTTATGAATATTGGGGAGCTGGCCTGGCTCAGTTGGTAGCGCGCTCGACACTTGATCGTGAGGTCATGAGTTCGAGTCCAGCTGGCAGGCAGGTTGGTTTCCTGTCCTTTGGATGAGATAGTAAAAATTGAGGTCCCATGTCACAGTAGGTGTTGGCACTTTAAAAAACCCTCTCTGCTCAATGGCCGTAAGTGCTGGGCATAGGCCAAAATTTGAAGCCCTTCACCATCATTTGGTGACGTCTCCATATGAGTGAAAGATTCTTCAGTGGGACGTTAAACAACAATAAATAAACAAACAAATGAATATTGGGGTAAGAGTACCATCAGTAATTAATTTTGTCTTTTAATCATTTTTTAAATACTCTGTACCTGAAAATTTTCGCCCCAGATCATTTTCGACCTTTTACAACAGAAAACACGTTCACTCCCTCTTAAAATCGCCCTCAATCACCATAGTCATATGAATGTCATAAATGTACATTCCTAAATTAATTTAGCTTGAAAATTTTGCTTTCATTTTAAATTCGCCCACTCATCTTAGGGTGAAAACGACGAAAATTAAACTGCAGCGAAAATTTCCTGGTATGTACATGTAGTACTCAAATACAATGTAAATTAAGTGTCTATTTCTTCACAGTTTGATTTCTTCATCTCTTAAATAAAGGGTGATGTGTACTTGTATATATATTCCTAGTGTGTTTATCTTTGACTTAACAAATCTGTAAAACCGTATTCAACCCAATAAGCACCCATGTCCCTAGAAGCAACACCCACCCCCCTTTTTTTTTTTTACATACGATTGAGAATCTTTTTTAGCTGGTTTACAAGGAGATGTGGATCTGAAAAACTGTTTATCTGTAGCACCCCAGCAACAGAATTATGTTGATAGGGATCTGGGGTAATAACTACAACAACTTTACCACTGCGCCTTATAAAAAATTAACTGTTTTTCCTTATTTTTTAAGCACCCTGGGTCGAATACGGTATAATTTATTGACATAATTTTGAGTTACAATTTACCATGTTTACATGGAAATGATACATGATGTTCTTTTAAATATTTGTAACATGTTGTCACTTTGTTTTTCAGATGTCATTGATATAGATATTAATTGATTCACCCCTAAAAACACATTTGGACTGGTCTAAATCACTGATTTACAGAAGAGTCCATTGTTTTTCAGGGGTTGATGAATTAAAATTGTTTTACATGTTGTCATTAGATATACATTTATTTCACCCGAGGGGTCACAAAACCCCGTAAGACCCAAGGCTTTACACGACAGAATATTACAAGCTGATACATAAATCATAGTATTTGTGTGATTACATCACCATTTTGAAACAAAATCAATGTTTTTTATTTCGTTAGGAATCCTAACATTTTAAACATTTATGAAATCCTTGACTCTGTAAAGGTAATGTCGTTGCAACAGAAATTGAATATCGACCCGTGATTTTACCTTTAGAAGTAGTTATGCATCTTTGCTCGATTGCAGGAAGAAAGTCACATAAACGAAAAACAATAAAATGATGAAATCCATGTATTTTTTTTTGTATGTGTGTTTTTGGTTGGGGGGTAAATGATTAATACATGTTTATACATTTTGGCAGATATAACAGTAAGAAACTAACTTATGTCAATCATATTATTCACTGAGAAATATACTGCAGGCTGTTTCTTGTTCTGTAAAAGTTAAATCAATCTTATTTTAACGGATTTGATTTTGTATACAAAAAGATCAAAAAAGTATTTGCTGTTTAAACATGTTGAATGAAGGATTTTTCCCTTAACAAAACTGGCAATATGATTAGTGCTGTATTCTATATATGTGTATTCGTATTTGACCTTTAAGTATTAGAAATAATGTTTAGGTCTGATAAAAAGAAAGAGGATTATAAAATGCTGTCAAAAAAAAAAATGGATTATTTTTTCTCCAGTGTTAACTGAAACAAATTTAAAGGGGCATTAGCTATGGTTAAAAAAAATGTATTTCGTTTTTGTTTTTTTGTTTTTTACTACTTAGATTTATGTACAATAACAAATAATATTATATATACACAGGCATAAAAATTCTTATATTCCTATATAATATATTTTATGAAAATGATATGAATAAGGTCAGGTCTAATGTTTTAATGCATATATAAATAATAATTCTGAATTAATCATTTGCAAATATGAAATGAAAAATACCAAATTGGATTTCTCAAGCAATTGTAACAAAATATATGGGAATATAAGAATTTTTATGCCTGTGTATATCTCTTTCTTACATTGCACATCAATATAAGTAGTTGAAAAAAAAAAACTATTTAAAAAAAAATATATAGCTAATGCCATATTGATAAGTACATACAGTAAACAATGGCTTTCTTTTGCTTATTCTATTTACACATGTAACCTGCCTGTACAGTGGAACCTGTCTTGAGAGAGACCATCCCCATCTGCAACTGAAATGTGGTCTCTTAAGACAGGTGGTCTCTCAAAAGAGGTTTTATTTAAAGGATCATTTAACCAATTGGTTTTTCAGAATGTGGTCTTAAAGGGGCATTAGCTGTGTTAACCCCCAAAAAAATATTTCGTTTTTTTTCTACTTTTACTACTTGTACTTGATGTACAATAACCAATCAGAGCTCAACACAGGCATGAAAAATCTTACATTCCTATTTATTTTGTGAAAATAATGTCAGGTCTAGTGTGCTATTCATATACAAATGGTAAGGTTAAGTTTATCAATTGCAAGTGAAAAAGTGCCAAACCTGGGTTTCTTAAACAACTTTTACAAAATATATAGAAATTTAATAATTTTTATGACTGTATATCTCTCTTTGTCATTATATATCAATCTAAGTATGTAGTAAAAAAGGAAGATATTTTTTTTTTTTTTTTGAAAAAAAAAAAAAAAACACCACAGCTAATGCCCCTTTAAAAGACATGTGGTCTTTCATGAGAGTGGTCTTTCAAGACACGTTTCATTGTATGTGATAATGATACATGTCCACATATAATTTGATGTTGGCATATAACTTGGTTTTGGGGATGTTTTGGTCAGTTTTGAAAACTTTGTTGTTTTTCCAGAAAGCAAGTTCTGTATACTAATACTGAACACTTTTTATGTTTTATATCGGTATTCAATGTTTACACAATTTTGTGGTTGGGCATTAAGTAGATGTTAGATCTCACTTGTCCAAAAGGACAAGCGAAATTGTTGAAGACAAAAAATTAATTCAATAAAGATTATACATGTATTTGTTTAAACACCAAATAATATCTTTAAATGTCATTTTTGCATTTGGACAAGTATATTTCCTGCAGGACAAGTGGAAATTTTCACGATTGTTGACCCTTTCATTATCAGTTGAGAATTCACAGTATCCGTTTTTGTTTTGTAGCAGGCGAGCGGCGAGGAGCATCACACAAACCTCCGGTCAGAAATAACAGGTACAGTACCTTTGTATATTTTATGTCATTAAGTCTCGATACATATTACTCATCTATGACCATCGATATGAAAAAAAAAATACATTTGTAAGATGTTTCCTGACACAGTTTTTCAGATCTGGATAATATTTTCTCCACATAGGACAGGCATTTTTTTTCTCCCACCTTGTTCCGGCATATCTATCATTTTTGTCAAGTTAGAATTTCTCTGTCCGCACCTTAGGAATGGTGAGACAAGCTACATGCGCTGTGACGTCACAATATGATTTAATGATGCCACACTTCTAAGTAATGAGAACCCAGTGTATTAAAAGTTGTGTATTTACATGCATAAACATAACATGCATTGGAATCATGGGAGAAAAGTAATGGAACATGTGTGTGTTGAGTGGATAAGGCAAATCTCAACCCTCATGGTAAGAATCAGAAAGTCAAATTCCAGGGAAATCTTCAAATTAAGCAAGCAGATTCTTACCACTGGGGTAGAGATTTCCTTATCCACCCAACAAACTTGTGTAATAAATATTCTACCATTATTCTACCATCTTGCCAAGTTAGAATATCTCTGTCTGCATCTTACTCTTAGGGTGTAAATATTTAGCTGTGTGTGCTAAAACGGATGTTAGTGTTATTACATTGTTTATATGCTAAAATGTCAATTTATAAAAGTATCATTAGCACCTGGGAGAAAAATAGTCATCCCTTCTTTGGTCAATAATGCAGAAATATCTCAAACTTCGGGGCAAGATTCTGCAACGTCTAACCTCCGTGGCCGAGTCATTAGAGCATCACTCTATGAGCCATGTAGTCCCTCATTTCTGGTCAGCGCAGGTTGGAGCCCCACTGGAACCCGATCTGATTTTTGTGAGAAAATTTGCCAGTTGTGGAAGGCTGGTGGTCTCTTCCTAGGTACATTGTAACTGGGTTCTCACCACCTCCATCATCAAAAACTGGCCGCCACCATATAACTGATTAATTGTTGAGTGTGGCGTAAAACACTTAAAAAAAATAACTTCAAAAGAGAAACAGGTGGGAGAAAATTAATCATCACCTTTTTGGGTAATAATACAGAAATATCGCGAACTTCGGGGCAAGATTCTGCAATGTCTAGTCCACTGCAGAAGCCTGGACAAGACATTAAATAATCATGCCCATTGTGTTGAGAATTTTCTGTCTTATTCACCAAAATGGGAAAAGATTCTATTATTTCTCTAATTCTAGAACAAAATTCAGATAATAAAGAAATTCCAGGCTTATTAGAAAATAAGAGAGTACAGGTGGAAATATTTTCATTGGCTAGTTTCAGAGATCTAACAGATTTATCATTTTCAAGTTAATTGTAAGTCAGTAGATAAACACAGTTGCGTTATACAGTAGAATCTGTCTTGAGAGACCACTTGTCATTAAAGACCACCTGTCTTGAAAGACCACTTTCAGAAAATTACTTGGTTAAACAGTTCTTTAATTATCACCTGTCTATAGAGACCATTTTTCAATGGAAAATGGGATGGTTTCTCAAGACGGGTTCTACTGTATACCCTTCACTACAGTGGCACCTTGCTACTAAGACCACCTTACTGACTGACTCAAAGTGGTCTGATTAGTGAGGTGGTCTCTTAAGTGAGGTCCTGTACTTTTTGGATATTTACTAAGAGACTGAAAACTTGTGGTCTGAAATGTGAGGTGGTCTCCATAGTGATGTGGACTTTAGGAGAGGTTCTACTCAGAATTTGACACCGTAGGTTATTGCAATTCAAACTCTGGGTAGCGAAACAGGAGTATCTGAATCTATTTCAATTTTATACTTTGTGAAAATAATTCAGATTCATTAGGAGTTTTCCCATGCACCTACTTCAAACCTTCAGGAACCAAAAGAAATACAGGTTCTATAACTCATTCACCCCTTAAGACAAATTTGGACTGGTCTAAGTCATTGATTTACAGAAGAGTCCATAATGTTTTTCAGGGGTAGATGAGTTAATGAATGTACATTTGATGTTGTATTTATATACCTGGATTTAGTCTTACAGAGTTAAACCCATTTACCCCTAAAGACACATTTGGACTGGTCTAAGTCATTGATTTACAGAAGAGTCCATAATGTTTTTCAGGGGTAGATGAGTTAATGAATGTACATTTGATTTTGTATTTATATACCTGGATTTAGTCTTACAGAGTTAAACCCATTTACCCCTAAAGACACATTTGGACTGGTCTAAGTCATTGATTTACAGAAGAATCCATTTGGGGGGAGGTGATGAATTAAAAAGATACATTAGCTTTAGTGAATTCAGTGATATTTTTATGAATCTGCACATATTATTTTTGTTTTTATGTTGATATTTAACTTATCTACCCCCTCTCCCCCCTGGCAAACAATGAACTTTTCTTTGCATCAATGACTTAAGCCAGTCCAAATGTGTTTTTAGGGGTAAATGAGTTAATAATTATGTATTTGACAATATATTTGTTGATTATGTCTTCTAATAACACTGGTACCATGCAATCACCACTTTAAACACTTGCGCTGTCGTATAATGCTATTGTAATTTATTAAAAAGGCCATTGTCTGTGTTCCCCCCTAAAAAAAATATATATATTTCATTTTTTTTCTATTTAGATTAATGTACAATAATAAATAAGAAATTTATATACACAGGCATAAAAATTCTTAAAGTCCCATATGTTTTGTATAAAAAAAGAATCAAGTCCAGTGTGGTATGCATGTACAAATAATAAGGTTGAATTAATCATTTGCAAACAAATAATTGCCAAACTGGGTTTCTCAAGCAATTTTCACAAAATATGTAGGAATTAAAGAATTTTGATGCCTGTGTATATCTCTTTTTTTGTTTTTGTTCATCTATCTAAGTAGTAAAAAAGAAAGAATTTTTTTTTTTTTGAAAAAAAAAAAATACAACTTATGCCACTTTAGAAGGTATTCATTTATGATAGCTGTAAGATTTTACCATGGGTATGATAAAAATAGGATTCACTGTGCAATTTAGCATATGAGAAATCTTTTTAAAATCATGTTATTTATAACTTAGATACACGTACCGTAAACCTCCAAAGTTTAGAAGCATTCGAAAACGCATCTCGAAATTTCCTTTTTTTTTTTTTTTTTTTTTGAATATCCAAACTGAACCAGTGTCATTTAATTATGTACACATAAAATTATCATAACCTCTGATGCAAAGTAAGTCTCACTATAGACTGGTTCCCTAGAAAATGAAATGAAGTTGTAAAACTTGCTCTTTCAAAATATAGCTGAAATTTATTTCCAATTAATTATCTTTAATCTCAGTACTAACTGACCTTTTAACTCTGTTTAATTATTTTCCTCAGCTACAAAAATTGTTTTTTCAAAACCAGTTTATTAGAATTTTGTTTCTTTCCGAAGTTGAGAAACCTGAAATACTTGAGAAATTACCAAAGCTTTGAACATGTTAGAATAAATGTAACTTCTGATATTTGCTGAAACTTGTAAAAGTAAAATATTATATTAAGTAATTTCACAAGTTTTATGGCATCAAATTATTTATGGTTGAAAGGGCTTTACTAAAGTACCATAATTACATTTACTTTTAAGCAAAGACCATTTCAGACTCAAAACTGAGAGCAATCTTCATTTTGATAGTGTAACATACATGTCATATTATTGCAATATATTGTTGTTTTAAATTTTGTTTTTGTTTACATAAGAATTTGTAATACATGTAAAATATGTGAAATTGTAGAGTGAGATATTAAATTGCTTGATGAAAGTTTATAGGATGTAAATCAAAACAAAGAGTTATATTTAGAAGTGATGTAACTTGATCAATATTTAACTTGTATAATTTACTGCAAGTATACGGCGTGTGCGATCTGGCTCTCACTCTGCAAATCAGCATAGGTAGGTAAACAGCACATAATGGATGCTTGCACCATAGTGTATTCCGCCATGTTTGAAATAATCAATTTTGTGTACCCGCTGACTCCACCCTCATCAAGAAAGTGTCTGACTCTAACCTTGTATTACAAGTGTATGTGACCTGATTACTACTTAACCATCTCTTTCACCTGTCTGTCACCCAGGTGTATACTAACAAACGTATATATTTTGAAATCCAGAAAATCCCAAATCTTTCAGTTTGAGTTTGAGTTTTATAATTCTTTTATTTCAATGCAGTAAAATCTTTCATAAGCAAAAACTTATAGGAATCTATTGTAACGCTTTGACCTTTGTATACAGGTGCTTTAATGTACAGGTGTTCTGATTTAATACACAGGTAGATCAGTGAATCGACCTTGAAGGGAAAGTCAGCAGTGAAACAGATTGATCTGTATTTTGATGTCTATTTCAATGTTAGTTACATTTTTACCTGCAATCAACATTGCCCAATAGTGATCAGTCATTTTCTTTTGAATGCTGCAAGAATTATCGTAGTAGGCTGGGCTTTTTTTTGCCGATCATTTGTAGTTAGTATTTTGCTAGTAGTGGCTTAATGGGAGAGGGGAAATGCGTTAGTCATAACATGGTTAAAACTTATTTTACTCGTACAATGTAGTTTAAAATTTATCTACCACTGAATGAAAAATTGGACTTGCTCAGAATCAAGTACATTTTAAGCTCAGACATAGTGTTTTATTGTCAGAAGTGCATGACTTACACGTATTAATGACATCAATTTTTTTTCGATACTGGAGAATTTTTTTTTTAAATACAGTAGAACTTCAATGAGTCAAACTTCAATGAGTCAAATTTCTCGTTGTTTCAAACTATTGACAAAGTCCTGAATGATTTTGTTATTTAATGCTACTTATAAACAATTTATAATTCAAACTTTTATGAATCAAATTTCTTGATTTTTTTCAAATAAATTTTTAGGCCTATTAATATAAAAAACATCAAAAATTCCTACAAATAATTCAAAGTCAAAATTTGCATGTGTATTAAAGTGCCCAATCACAGTTCTTCTCCTCATAAACACACAATGTTTTAATTTCACAAAAATTAAGATAATTTTAGCACTTATTATTAGATATCATGAATTTTGGGCCTATTTTATAAAAAAAAAGCACAAATTCCTACAAATAATTCATTCAAAATTTACATGTGTTCGAATTTGCTCCACGGTTATTTTCTCCTTCGTTTAACACTCAATTTAATTTCATGACAATTAAGTTAATTTTAGCACTATTATTAATTATAATGACCGTATATGTCTTATATGGTTTCGAGCAGTTAAATACATCTTATAGAATCTCTGAAACTAAGAATCTATGATTCTGGGTCACCATTCGTGAGTTGAAGTCCCGATGTTCCTGATGGTCCCTTGAACTTAAACTCATCAAAGTTTTACTGTATATACTTTTTTTATCTGCATTTATTAGATATCTCTAAACAAGTATAATAAACACATGTGCATACATTGTACAAAATAAATACACAGATGTACACAACAGTGATGTACCGAAATTGATGCAACTATTTTATTTTTCCTTACATATTTCATATAAATCTGCAATTTTTCCAAATTTTATGGAGAGTCATTTCTAAAGCATTTTATTTTGGTGAAACTGACATCATAAAACTCTGAATATCTATTTTATTATTTATTTTGCTCATAATGTTTAAATTTTCTGTTTCAAGATTCAGCAATTTAGATATCAAATTGAATTCTGTATGTCACAGTTCCCTATTTACACATATTAATAAGAGACATTAAAACTTTGTATCTCACAAAACTCATCATTACTATAAAACAAAACAATGGAAATCTATAACAAAACAAACACAGAAACTTAAAAACATTAATGATTAATAGTGAAAACTGTATTGAAATTGAATGGGGAATGACTTTGTGATGGGTGTGTCTGCGTATGTGTGTGTGTGTGTCTGTGAGTGTCTGTGTGTGTGTGTCAGATCACATACAAAAGTACCGCTGGGGTCATTTCGAATTAAGTGAGAAAGTTTGCCAGTTTTCTTGTGGAAGGTCGGTGGTCTTTACCCAGGTAACCGGGGTTTCTCCTCCACCAATAAAAACTGGACGCCATTATATGACTGAAAGATTGTTGAGTATGGCGTAAAACAAAAAATCAAATCAAATCAAAACATACAAAAGTAAAATATCTTATGACAAGTTTCCATAACCATGATGATGCATACTACCTGTAAATTCTGATCCATTATTACCAGATCATAGTCCACATTGTGTACTTGACCAAATACTGTAGTTACCGTAGATATATATACATGTAGTTCGCATAGATTTGACATTATATGTATACCTTAATATGATTGGCCGCGGTATTATAATATCCTGCTAGAAAAAATAATCACATTTAGTTATTACTGGTGTTGGTGTAATATTATTACAATGTATGTAACTATATTTTATTTCAATCAAATATTGTTAATTTTAATAGTTTTTATTTTAATCATATGTATGTTTTATTATATATGTATGTAATCATTCCCAGGTAACAAAATGCTGAGACCTAAAAAAAATTCTATAAACTTTTCAATCAAATTCTATTACATTAAAGAAGTACAAAGTAATATACTGACTTTCAGAGTAGTTTAAAGGTTAAAGGTTGCAGAGTCATACATGTAGGTTCAAAGCTCATTTGTATATCAAAATTTGTCAGAATATGTGTTTTTATGCCCCTGCAACATAGGATACGCATACTGTGATAGGTCCATCTCTTTGTCTATATGCAAAAGTTTTGTTGCCTTCAAATAACTTTAGTTTCCTTCAAGCTTCTCGCTGCAAATTTTAATTTAAGCTTAGTATGAAATTTTATATCGATAGGGTTTGAGGACGAGTTTAATTACAGTCAACATTTGAAAATATTTTGTTTTGAGTTATGGGACTTTAACATCTTCATAAATGGCAAGGGGCATAAGTGTTTCTCAAATGCATGTGCTGTTGTCATCTTGAAATCATCAAATCTTCATGCAAAATGGCATTTGATCCATTATCTTCTTGTAAGCAAATTTTTTCTGTGCTTTTTTACTCATAAACCCCTGAAAAACAATGGAATCTTCTGTAAATCAATGACTTAGACCAATCCAAATGTGTCTTTAGGGGTGATAAAATAACTCATTCAGAAATTCACCCCTAAAGACACATTTACTGAAGAGTCCATTGTTTTTAGGGGTTTTTGAGGTAAAGAAATATCTATTTAATTCTAATGTTTCCCTACATTGTTTTGCAATTTTTCGTTTCAAGTATTTTTATGTATTTCATATGTACATACTTAAACATGTAGGTGTCAAGAGTTAAAGATCAAGAAAACACAGTCGTATGAAGTTTTTTTCTTTTGTTAACTGTAAAAAAAAAATTGTGTTATTTCTATTTTTGTTTGTGTTGTCGTTTTTCTAAAAATTCTTTCATGACTAAGTGCCTAATTTTTAATTTCTATTTTGTTGGGGCACCTTGGTCAGGTGGTTACAGCATCATGCTCTAAACCATGAAGTCTCTAACCACAAGCCAACATGGGTTCAAGTCCCGATGGAACCTAAGCTGATTTTGTGAGAAAGTTTGCCAGTTTATTTGGGGAAGATGGGTGGTCACCTCCCATTGTTATCAATTGTAATCGGTGTTTAACCTCCACCATTAAAAGCCGGCCATCTTCGTATAACTGAAAAATTATTAAATTTGACATTAAACATCATTAACCCATACACCCCTAGGGACATATTAAGACTGGTCTGTGTCATTGATTTTAAGTAGAGTCCAATATTTTCAGGGTTAGATGAGTTAACTCATCATCTGAAAAACAAGAATCTTCTAAAAATCAATGACTTGGATCAGTCTAAATGTGTCTTTAGGGTGTAAATGGATTGATAAAAAAGTCACTCTTTAACGTTGTATCACTTTAGAATTTTATACAAGAACAGTATGATATGTGATTTGAAAATTGAAAATAAGAATTGGTAACTGTTGACCTTATATGGGATTGTGTATAAATAAAGAAAGGGGGAGTTATAGTTCTTGAACATAAAAATTCAAAGAGAAATTTGCAATTCTACCCATGAATGATTTAATAAAAAAAATTCTGTCAAATTGAAATGAAATAATTTAAAACAAATGTTTTTCTGTTTTGGGTTTTTTTGTCTTTGTTTTTGTTTCTGTTTTTTGTAGTTAAAATTGAGGCAAATGATTGATTAAAATAAATTTTATTTAAATCATTTGTTATTTCCTTGCATCTGTCTTACCTGTTTTTATTATTGAGTTTTTATTAGTTCTGTTCAACTTCAGATTTTTAGCCAGATTGAATAGCAATATTTTGGTTAACAAAATAGCAATCTCTGTCTATCTGCATCAACAATTCTCTTATCTCTTTCACTTAGCTCCTTTGCAGAAAAGCCATTTATGATACCTATTTGAAACTATAAAATTCACATGTTGAAAGAATAAATTGACAAGAGCTATCCATTGTAAACTTATTTTCTGAACTTTGGAAGGTTCAGAGTAGCATTTCAATGGACTTAATCAACTTCAGTGAGGGATCATATTTACCATAGAAACCTAATGGAAATTTTTTATGTCTCATTATTTGAGAATAGTATAGATTACAGCCCATTTAACAATGTAACTTGTCTGTCACCATTTTTGGGACATGCCTCATCCCTTTTAATTGATATTTTAAAAATTTCATGTCCATCCATGTTGAATTATATACATACACCTTCAGACTTATCACACTGTTAAACTTGCATTAGAGGCCACCTTTGTATAAAGGCCACCTACCTATAAAGGTCATTCAAAAACAACATTTTATAACTTTTTTTATAGTTAATAAACCTCTTTATAAAGGCAACTTGTGTATAATGGCTACTTTTACCCGTACCCTTCAAGGCCTTTATAGACAAGTTTAACTGTACCTGTAAACTTTGTCATATAAAACATACAAGGGGGAGGTAACTCTTTAACATGATCATAAATATTCAATATGTCAGCCCATGGATTGTTTCAGAATGATTGTGTTAATCTCTCTACTGCAGCGTGTGGCACATCATTTAGCACAGTGCCTTAACATCTGTACAGCACTCCTCTCAGACTTGGATAATTTAAGATAAACCTTTTCATTTACTGTTCTTGTACATGTTGTACACATGCATCTGAAAATGAAATAGTGAATAAGTACAAGTATGAGTTAGTTAGAACAGCCATATATTAAGTCATGAAATGTATAAAACCACAAATTTCCAAATCAAAAATCTACGTAAGAAAATTATTAGATATGTTTTCAAGAATTTCAAGACTTCAGAGCATTTTTGCTATTTATTGGATAACTACATTTGGAAGTCAAATATCCTCAGACTTGAGATGCATTCATGTTATGATTTGAATTTTATTTTAATATATTTCAATTCCCATATCATATTTTGTTTTGAATTCTGTCCTAATATATTTCAATTCCTACATCATATTTTGTTTTTTTTATTATCATAATATATTTTAACTCTTATAATATATTTTGTTTGTACTATATTTCATCTCTTTATCATATATTTTTTATCGTAAAATATTTCAACTTCAATGTCATATTTTGTTTTTTATCAAAATATATTTCAATTCCTATATCATATGTTTTTATCATAATATATTTCAACTATATCATATTTTGTCTTTTATTGTAATATATTTCAAATTCTATATCATATTTTTTTATCATAATATATTTCAACTCCTATATCATATTTTGTTTTTTATTGTAATACATTTCAACTCCTATATCATATGTTTTTTATCATAATATATTTCAACTCCTATATCATATTTTGTTTTTTTATTGTAATATATTTCAACTCCTATATCATATTTGGTTTTTTATTGTAATACATTTCAACTCCTATATCATATGTTTTTTATCATAATATATTTCAACTCTTATATATCATATTTTGTTTTTTTATTGTAATATATTTCAACTCCTATATCATATTTGGTTTTTTATTGTAATATATTTCAACTCCTATATGATGACATTTTGTTTTTTATGGTATGATAATATATTTCAATGCCTATATCATATTATATTTTGTATCATAATATATTTCAATCGTATACTTTGTAACAGCAAAAACTCATCTGCTACTCCATCACTGCCTAGAATTCCACAAAATGGTCGCGCGTCCAGTCCCCCTCCAGCGTCTGGCAGACCCAAGTCTGGTGTTCAGAGGCAGCAGTCCAGAACTACTCAGTCGTCACGGAAACCAAATGGTATGCCAGATAAGAATGAGAAAATGGTAAGTAAAGCATATGTAATTCTAACAGCATTTTCACTTTTTAAAATGAACTTATTTCAAGGAAAGTGTATCTGTTCATTTTGACTTATACTACAACTTTATCATTCATTTGATATCATTTTGGAAGACAATTTAGTTAACTCATGCACCCCTAAAGACACATTTGGACCAGTCTAAGTCATTGATTTACAGAAGAGTCCATTGTTTTTCAGGGGTTGATGAGTTCATCTTTAATCTTTCAAATAATTATTGGAGCTTGTTCAAAATAATTGAGTTCAGTTCTAGATTCAATGAATTTTGAATTTTGCCAATGATTAAAAAGTCAATTTCATTTTCCCAATTAACTGTGACTTAAGAACTAAGGATTCTAGATATTGATCAGATATATTATCTTTATATGTACAGATGTACATGATATCTGTGGCAATGACAGATATCTGTGGTGGTGACAGATATATGTGGTGATTTGTGGTGGTGACAGATATGTGGTAATGTGTCATTGTGACAGATATCTGGTGGTGACAGATATGTGGTGATTTGTGGTGGTGACAGATATCTGGTGGTGACAGATATGTGGTGATTTCTGGTGGTGACAGATATCTGGTGGTGAAATATGTGGTGATTTGTGGTGGTGACAGATATATTTGGTTATTTGTGGTGGTGACAGATATCTGTGGTGGTGACATATCTGTGGTGATTTGTAGTGATGACAGATATCTGTAGTGGTTTGTGATCAGGATTTATAACATGGGTAAAAGTTAGTTGGTTATATAATGAAATGAGGTGATATATAGAGATGCAGGTTCATATTTGTACGGTATGATATTTTTGAATGATATCTAATGGTGTGGGATATTTAGATAGATAATTTCGGAGGCCAAAGGATATCTGGGTTTTTTTTATATAAAATACAGTGGAATATCTCTATTAAGACCACTAAACTGACTAACTCAAGGTGGTCTGATTAGTGAGGTGGTCTCTTAAATAGGTTCTTTACTTATTAAATATTGATCAGGAGACTGAAAGTTTTTGGTCTGAAATGCAAGGTGGTCTCCTAAGTGACCGGTGGGGTTTCATTTTATATGACTTTTGGACTGACAAAATAATGACAGGTGTGGAATTGGTTTTAGAGGTGTCAGATATCTAGATTCAGTCTGGATTGGTTTTAAAGATGTTGGATATATGGGGGTTTTACGAATGCTCCTAAGTTCTAAATCCTAATTTTAAGTCCGAATTACCAAGGCAATGAATTACCGAGTCCCATGACAATTAGGACTAAGACTTAGGATTTAGGACTTAAGACTTTTTGTAAAACAAGCCCCTGGATTCAGTCTGCATTGGGTTTTAGAGGTATTGGATATCTGGATTCAATCTGGATTGGATTTAGAGGTATCAGATATCTGGAATCATTCGGGATATTAAGTTTTAGAGGTGTTAGATATCTCGATTCAGTCTAGATTGGTTTTAGAGGTATCTGATATCTGGATTCAATCTGATTGGTTTTAGAGGTATCAGATATCTGGAGGTGTCAGATATCTAGATTCAGTCTGGATCAGTTTTAGAGATGTTGGATATAGGGATTCAGTCTGGATTATTTTTCACTGGTACGGGAGATCAGTTTAGTCGTGATATCAGAAAATATCTTAATTACTTTGTAATGGTGTAAAACATTTGGATTGGTTCTTTGTTGAGTTGCTGTATGTAGTACAAAATGTCTGCAGTGATTTTTTTGAAATGTTTCTTGATTCTTAGTTTCATTATTTTCCTCACTGCTATTTCAGGATGTGTTTCATCTAGGCAGCCATTGCTGTTTTCTGTTTTGAATGAGGCATCTCATAATCAATTTAGATAGTATTTTTGTCATATTGGTGAAAAACCACATGTATTTTATGTTAGAAGTAGGTCAGAATATCGACTCCACAGAGAATGCTGAAAAAGGCCTGGTAGATGACAGTGCGGTCAATTTCTCATGCATATTCATTTTAATTTTCCATAATCTTGTAAGCCATGTACATGTAGTTCCTAAAGGAATATCTTTCAAGTTTCTTCCCATTTCAAAAACCCCAGTACATTAATTATTATTGCGTTTTCTGTTATTACTCGCACGATTTCAAGCTTTACTGCGTTTTCTGTTTTTACATGCACAAATTCATGGATACAGGTCGTTCCGCTTTAATGCACAACATTGGTAGTAACAAGTACACTAGAACTAGAATTAAAAATCAGGCTATCGCATGTTTGATTAAAAAATCATTTTTGTACTTAACAAGAGTTTCAAAATGTAGATAGGTAGGTATATATATATATATATATATATATATATATATATATATATATATATACAGTATATACAGTGAACCCTCTTTACATTGACCATGTTTGTTCCCATGTAGGAATGATGTTATATCGAATTTGTCACTGTAATGAATTTGATGTGTTGGGCATTTCATAGTTAGCTCCCTTGAGTATCATTTAAATATATTTGTAGTAAATAATAAACTTAAAACAACATTAGAGCCGGCCTGGCTCAGTCGGTAGCGTGCTTGACTCTGGATCGTGAGGTAGTGAGTTCGAGTCCCGCCGACGGCAGGTTGGTTTCCTGTCTTTCGGATGAGACAGTAAAAACTGAAGGTCCCGTGTCACAGTAAGTGTTGGCACGTTAAAGAACCCTCACTGCTCAATGGCCGTAAGTGCCGAGCATAGGCCAAAAATTTGAAGTCCTTCACCGGCATTTGGTGACGTCTCCATATGAGTGAAATATTCTTGAGTTGGATGTTAAACAACAATAAACAAACAAACAAAAACAACATTAAAATCTCTATGAAAATATATAAATAAAATTTATGCAAGTTAATCTTTTTGACATTGATGCACAATTATTTTTTCATTAAATCGGTCATAAATCGGTGTTGTCGTAAAATGCATGAATCATGTACAAAATGCCAGAATGTAATAGTATATCTCCAGATTCCGATTTTGACACTTTATTGCTGAAATAAAAAAATGCAGAGATTGTGAATACAATTCTCTTAAAAATGCGTTTCATAAATAAAGTTTTAGTAAAATGTCAACTGCTATCGCAGGTACTGAAATAATTTAAAGATCTGCCATTGTAACCACATCGGAATGAACATGTAGCCTAGCCGAACATGTATGTGTATTTTTTATTCTTTATTTATCAATCTTATTTTTTCAATTTGTACCCAGCTTGTATTTCACTTCCTGTCAGTTCAGTTCAAACGAAACCTGCTGATGGTTTATAAACATTAGGCTTACTGACGTACAGGTAAGGGTGATTCATGTGCTAATTGTTGACACCTAGGCCATTACCTATCAGAGGAGATTAAAAAACAATTAACGGTTTAATTATTTTATTGGCAATTATTTTTACCTATGAACTCAACTGTGAAGAAAATCAAGAATAATAACAATAGCCAGATCAGCTGGTGGGTTCTATGTTACGTCGTCATTGTAAAGAGTTTATTTACACTGAGTTTTGTACATTTGTTCCCGGAATCTAATGTAGGAGTCGGATACCGAATATTCCGTTGTAATTAGTACTTTTTATGTACATGTACGTTTGTTCCCAAACAATTCTTGTCGGATACCGAATATTCCATTATAATGAATGTCGTTGTAAAGCGGGTTCACTGTGTGTATATATATATATATATATAAGATTTATACCCCCCCTTCGTAGAAGGAGGGGCATATTGCTTTGCTGCTGTCGGTTGGTAGGTTGGTCGGTCCATACACCAACAGTTTCTGTTCATTATCTATTCAACTGGTGCACATATTGAAATGAAATTTGGCATACAGATACATCTTGAGAATATCTAGGTCCAGTTTTTATTTGGTTACCATCAAACATTTTTTGACAGAGTTATGCCCCTTGAACTTAGAAAATTTCCAATAATTCAGTTTTCGTTCAATATCTCTGCAACAGGTGCACATATTGAAATGAAATTTGGCATACAGATACATCATGAGAATATCTAGGTCAAGTTCTTATTTGGTTACCATCAAATAATTTTTGACAGAGTTCCACCCCTTAAACTTAGAGAATTTCCAATAATTCACAGTTTCTGTTTATGGGGGAGGGGGAGCATTACTGTTTTACAAAGAGCTCTTGTCTTGACAGAGTCAAATCAAAGTTGTTTTTTTGTTGTTTTTTTTTTTGCGGGGTTGGGAGCGGTTTATTAGTTTTAAGAGCTACATATATTAAAGTAGCACTTTATGCACTATTTGGCACCATCTCATGTTAGCCATTTTCTTTTGTTGCTAACATTTTTCTGTACATTGTACAAATATACATTCACTTTTACCGGCTACTGATTATTGTGTGAAATATACAATTCATATCAAGCACACTGTTATTCTATGCTTTGAATATTGTTTTAATTTGAATGTCAGTTTCCAAGTTGTAAAAGAGCTAACATTTCATTTAAAAGCAGATAATCGTAATTTTTTTATACATACCATAGGCGTCAGAAGCAAATTGAAAGTGGGGGGGGCTAAATCAACTTAAAACACACACACACGCCAGAAACATCTGGGGGCTAAGCCCCAATTTTCAACACCTATGTCTATCTTTGCAAAAAAAGTGGGGGGGCTAAGCCCCCACCGGTTACGACGCCTATGCATACATTTAAACATTTAATATCCCCCTTGAGTATCTAAATGGTATACTCTTTTCTATTGTCTTGGACCAGTCTATTATGGTCTGTAGTTCTGTAGTTTTGAAAAGGTTAAGTATTTGAAATTTTTGCCATCATTTTGTAGTTCAGCTTAACTCATCAACCCCTGAAAAGTATTGGACTGTTCTGTAAATCAATGACTTAGATCAGTCCAAATGTGTCTTTAGGGGTGAATGGGTTAATATTTTATTAATAGATATTATTGCTATCATAATTATCATCATCATTATATTCTATCAATTTTCTAGATCAGTAAAGCGCTGGTAGGCGAAAAAATATATTATGGTTGTTTGGTTTTGCCCTGAGTGTATTATATATGCATTTAACCTAAGCAACACACTGGTATTAATTAGCATATTTTCCCACCATTCACACCACTGTTTTTCAAGTGCCAGATGAACTTATTCTGATTACTACAAGGTTCACCAATAAATTATAGAATAGAAATATGATTTTCTTTCACGAAATTATTTTTCTCACATTTAAAGTTTTATGTACTCTATTTACTTTTCAAATTTTTTTATCTGAAAATGCTGTAGCATACAAGCAATTTATTATGCATTTATATATATATAGTTCTATATTTTGGCACCTGCCATTTCAGCAACTCATTTGAGTCAATGAGTTATAATGAGTTATTTTCAGAGCATTTTTCAATGCTTGTATTCAGTTCTTGAGTATGTTTAACATAAAAAAGTTAAAAACATTTTTTTCTTCTTTGATGATTTGATCATTGCACAGCAAATTTATTTAAACCTATTTGATAGTGATTCCTTGCATCATTTCTCTGTTCTTATCTCATCCACCCCTGTGGTCACATTTAGACTCTCCCAAATCAGTGAATTATAGTATGGTCTACTGTCGTAATTTGGGATTAAACAAATTGATATTGCATGTTAAGTTTGGTAGGTAGGTTAGTGAAGCTCTGATAGGTAGGTATGTTAGTAAGGCTGTGGTACATAGGTTAGTAAGGCTCTGGTATGTAAGAAAATGAAGCTCTGGTAGGTAGGTTTGTAAAGCTCTGGTAGGTAAGTTAGTGAATTTCTGATAGGTAGGTTAGTGAATTTCTGATAGGTAGGTTGGTAAAGCTGTGGTAGGTAGGTTGGTAAGGCTCTGGTAGGTTAAGTCAGTGAAGCTCTGATATATAGGTAAGTGAAGCTCTGGTAGTTAGTTAGGTAAGTGAAGCTCTGGTAGGTAGGTAGGTTTGTAAAGCTCTGGTAGGTAAGTTAGTGAATTTCTGATAGGTAGGTTAGTGAAGTTCTGGTAGGTAGGTTGGTAAAGCTGAAGGTTCTGGCTCTGGTAGGTTGGTAAAGCTCTTCTGGTAAGGGAGGTTGGTAAAGTTAGGTAAGTGAAGCCTGGTAAGTTTGTAAAGATCTGGTAGGTAGGTAGATTTGTAAAGCTCTGGTAGGTAGGTAGATTAGTAAAGTTCTGGTAGGTAGGTAGGTAGGTAGGTAGGTAGGTAGGTAGGTAAGTGAAGCTTTGGTAGGTAGATAAATGAAGCTCTGGTAGGTTGGTAGGTAGGTAGATAGGTAAGTGAAGGAAGCTCTGGTATGTAGGTTACTGAAGCTCTGGTAGGTAGGATAATGAAGCTCTGATAAGTAGGTAGATTAGTATAGCTGAGGTTTGTAGAGCTTGTCTGAGTTCACCTTTTACTCATTGGTTTGTGGAACTTGTCAGTTTTCCTTGTTCATTCATTGGTCAGTAGATCTCGGTTCAGTGGATTTAAGACCGTGTTTAAGATGTTTTTAGGGGTAATCCTAGATTCTCACCCATATATCTATAGATATATGATCCCTGTTGTGGGATGTATTCAATTTCAGAAAAACATTATTCACTCCATTTTATCATTTCTCTGAGCAAGTACCTGTTTTCACGATACCATTTTATTTAAATGTTCTGTTTTCAAGTACTGCATTTTATTTATTTGTAGCATAAGGGCTCTTTTTACACCATTATTATATTCAGTGTATTCATTTAGCCTTTGAAATCATTTCTTGGGTTTTGCACAAAATCCTACCATATATACATATGCCTTCATGTAAACGTGCCCATTAACTAATTTAAACACCGGTTTTTATATTTTTATGTCAAATGAAACTTTCCACATGAATTATCGTTAATATGGATCACTTTCACAATTTGTAAAATTTGTCAAAAAAAGTTTCATTATCTGAAATACTTGAATTTTTCCACATTTAAATCTTTTTAGTTGTGCCGAGTAGTAGTGTCAAATAATGAAATAAAGGTAATGAAATTTTTTGACAATTTTTATTGCAAATATATCATTAACCACACATGTAAAGTTCTTATTCACATCTAGATTAATTCTTTTAAAAAAAAATATGTATAATCAAGAAAAATATTAACATTAATTATCAACTTTGTGATTTGAAATGTTACGATGTAATGTATTATGATGAATCTATAAATAGATTTTCTGTATCTCTGCTTCATTTTATGACTTATAATAATATATTTAGTATACCTTGCGTAAGATTTAATTGTGTTTCATCTGAACTTTTTGTTTTACACATATCTCATATTAACAACTTAGATAGCTAGAAAATTTAATATGATATTTGATCACGTGGAAATTGTATTAAGTTACCATACAGTAATAAATGGCAGGTTAGTAGATTAATGTGTGGCATTTCTGTACATTGATTTAGACTTGCAGAGATCTGCTTAAAGTAAGTGCTCATTGCCATGGCAACAATTGAATGCAGAATAATGTACTTACTAGTTGTTTTTTTTAAAACAGTGCTTTAATATCATCAAATTTGTGCTTTTTTGTTCATCTTACCAATGATCAGTGTCTTGTAAGCTGTAACTATTTTTTTTCGTCACCCCGTGTTTTGTGTGTGTTCTTTAAAAGAAAGTAGCTGTTACTTAATTTGTCAGTTTTTACTTCAGTTGTAGTCCAGCCCGTTTTTTGTTGTTGTTTTTTTTTTCAAAGTAAGACCACGTCCAGATTTTCTTGTAGAAAAAACTCACAACAGTGAGAAAAATGTGGTTTTAACTCATATACCCCTGAAAAACAATGGACCCTTCTGAAAATAAATAACTTGGACCAGTCCAAATGTGTCTTTAGGGATGAATGAGTTAAAGTCATATAGTAGTGAAAATAAAATACTCACTGTGTAACTCCACTTATAACGTTTCCATATATATATATATATATATATATATATCAAGGAACTGGTTATAACCAGATTATATCTATTCCAGATGCATTTCTTACATCATTCTATATGAATCCGTATAACAAATTCTGGCTATAACGAGGTTTAAATTTATCTCACTTCCTGACTTCGTTATAAGCGGAGTTGACTGTATATACAAAAATAACTTTTCAATATTTTTAAAATAACGATAACAAATAAGAAAAAAATGACAGACTTGCATGTATAGACTCATATTAAATAGATATAACCAATAGTTATGTTCTAAAATCTGAATACAATAATAATGGTTGTGACATTAAAGACTAATTATTGTATCTAATCTATAAAAAACAACATATGCTATCCACCCCTGATGTAACAATGAACTTTGCTTACATCAGTGGCACAGACCAGTCTATTGGTTTCTCTTGGGTGAGTTTAGAGATTAAAAAAGAAAAGATGTGCCCATTTACTTATTCAAAAGAAGAGCAAAAATAACGTCTATCAGGGATTTTCCTCAGCCATTTTTTGAGATCTGGTTACAGGACCCATATGCATATGCAATATTGGCTTGTATTTTCTCGCAAAATATGCAGAAATTAAACAAATGTCTCAAATTTAGTTTTCTTATACTTTTCCATTTTTTTTACGCTGGACCCGGAATTTAAGTATAGTCCAATGTTTGGAAAATACTGAAATTACTTAGTTAACATTTTCAATCAAGAAGTATGTGATACATTTGATGTTAAAAGTAGGTGATACACATGATGATAAAAGTAGGTGGTAATACATTTGGTAATATAAAGTAGGTGATACATTTGGTGAAAAAAGTAGGTGATACATTTGGTGATACTTGTTGTTTTGCCCCAGGATACCCTGCGATTCATCTCACAACTCAAAACTAAACCTATCACATTTTAAAATTCTATATCTAAAACTAAAGCTTTAGTTGTTGTCATGGGCAACTAAAGTTTGAATTTGATTCAACTACACTTTGATTGTATTCAAGTGCACTTAAGTGTTCAAGTGAGTCACTTTTTCTGGTGATAGATGCAGCAAGAGTGCACGTTTCTCCTATTGGGTCACTAGTTCTTGGTTAGAGGCAAGTTCACATAGTTATCCAAGATAAATTCTTGTGCTTTGGTTGTGGTAAAAACATGAGCTTTTGAATTTTGATTGGTTTAGGTGTTTTGTAGCAATCAGCAATTACATTTTAGCCAGTACTGCTCTAGCTTTTAAGCAGCAAGAAAACTAAATTTAAATTCCGCCTATACAGTGGAGCCTGTCTTGACAGACCACCCCATCTGCCACTGAAATGTGGTCTCTCAAGACAGGTGGTCCCTCAAGAGAGGTTAAATTTACAGGATTTTTTAAACATTTGGTTTTGCGAATGTGGTCCTGATTTTTCAAGACATGTTCCACTGTACTATTTTCAGCACAAACTGCTGATATTGTCACTGTAAGAAGATGTAGTTTAATCAAATGATCCATTTTTAGCTCCCCTGTATGAAGTTGGGGGGGATGGTGCTTATGCTCTTGCTGCAGTGTTGCCATTCCCATCAAAAAGGATCGGTTGAGGTCGGGTTGACCTGATTCTACTGCTGATACATCCACTTAAATTGACCTGTCACCAAATGTCCGACATATAGCTCTTAGTGTGCATTTTTTACGTCATTCTATAATGACGAGGTCATAATCACAACCACACAAATGTTTGACATGCCATTTAATTATGACATCATAATGGAATAGTCCTGCAAAAAAGTGCTGTATTAGGTCTTTTGAGGAAATGTCAGTTGCATAGTTTTTGCATCTCATGATTCTTAGCACATGCTATGCTTCAAATGCTAGATTAGTCCTGAAATTTTGGTAAAAGTGATCCAGTTTTGGACTTGGGTTCAATGCCACAAGAAATGTTACGGTCTGGGCCTGGCATCATATAACTTAAGAATTATTTAGGTCTAAAATTTCTACTCAACTTGGCAAATCCTGAAATTTGATTGGCTGAGCGGGCCAAGATGAGAATATTCTCAGACTTGAGTAAATTCTCGAGTTTTATGGTGTCAGGCCCAGGTTAATTAGGGGATATGAAATATGTGAGCATGGTGAGGTGAGTTTTGTAATCATTGATTTACACTATTTTTTGGTTCAAGGTCAGGGCAACCTGCCACTATCTTTTCTGTGGTTATACATATGTGTGGATATACCACCGGTTGTAGTTAGGTCATTAACTTATTCACCCCTAAAGACACATTTGGACTAGCCTTAGTCATTGATGTACAGAAGGGTCCATTATTTTTTCAGCGGGGGTTGACGAGTTTATAACTCATATCTGAATGAACTATCTTCTCTATGGTTATACATATGTATGGACATAGTCAGGTTAGAAAGTTGTGCTTTCATCCAAATGAACTATCCTTTCTGTTGCCATATATCATAGATAGACCTATTGATATACAATCACACTTACATTAAAGGCCACCTCTGTATAATGGACACCTGCCCATAAAGGCCATTCAAACATAACCTTTGTTAGCTTTTATAATGAATTAACCTCTTTATAAAGGCCACCTGTGTATAATGGCTACTTTTGCCTGTTCTCTTGAGTGATCTTTTATTGACTGTAATTAGGTCATAAACGGTTATACTCTTATTCGAATGATCTGTCCTTTCTGTTGTTATATGTACAAAATGTAAGTGTGGATTAGTAAAATTCAATTTTTCTGTTATTACAAGATTGTATAGGACTTTCATGTAATAAGTAATTAGTCCATCCCTGTAAAACAAAATCAAACAAGTCAAAGCCATTGATGTAAGATGAATCCATTGCGTTCAAGGGGTGGATTTGTTTATTTACATGGTAGATACAATATTAACATAATCATGATAATACCAAAGTTAGTTTTTCAAAAAAACAAAAAAAAAGGAGGCCAAAACAAATGCTCAAGATGATTGTTTCTGTCAATAAGACTTCATCAGTTCAGCTCGAATTAAAAATAAATGTAGAGTTCCGAAACAAAATGTGGTATCATGCAAGGTGAAATAATAAACCTAAATGTATTCCTTAATCTGTTTAAGAGTAACTAACCACTGTAAAAAAGATAATTATCATAGATTTATATCAGTGTCATCAGAGTGGGTAGGTATATGTAACAATGAATAACATTAGCTAATTTCTAAATGATTAACTCATTTACCCCTGCAGTCACATTTAGACTCACCCAGATCACTAAATAGTATGGTCTACTATCATAATTCAGGAGAGAACTAGTTCATATTGCATGTAAAACTGATATAAAATGTTAATTCTAATTCATACACCCCTGAATTCTGACAGTGGACGTAACCATTCTTTGAAATGGATGAGTCCAAATGTGACAACAGGGGTCAATGAGTTAAACAATGTTATCACTGTAAATATGAAAATTTGAAGAGTGTATTGATATTTACCAAAATACAAGATATATTGCCATGAGTTGTGGCCCTTGATTGAGCCCTGTATCTGTATATTGCAGCCAGGTAAATATAAGTCACTATATGGTTTGGTTTGTAAATTAATTTTGAACATTTTTATGAATATTTGATCTTTTTAGTGCTTTTCACAATTTTTAAAGCACAAATTGTCTAAAACCACACAACACAGTATGGCATTGATTTTACCACACATTAACATGTTAAAAAATGTTCAGTTTTATTGATTGTGTAAAAAAAATTATAGATCTTAGATTTTAGATACTTGTGTATATATGATTTATCTGTTAACAATACAAAACAATCAGGTTTCACCCCTTTTATCCATAGTGGGCCGGTCCTGTATGCATTTTCATTCATACCTTACTTGAATATTTTTTCATCCATTATTATGTTCGTTTCTGATATGTCAATTATCAGAGCCCATGCATACTCACAACAATTTCTTTTTAAAGTTTATAAACAGTTAACTTAACTTAGATTCTTTTTAAAATGAGATAAAAGGGAATACCAAGACATGTATATCTTAAAATTTTATTTTCTAAATTAAATGTTATGTTTGTTAATCCACTTGTGAATTTTATGTTTGTGTTTTTTTTTCCTTCCAGCTTCCTTTATGATGTCTTGTTGATTGTTTGTTATACAGCCTATGCTTGTGACTACATTTTGTCTAATAGTAGTCAGTTTACTAGTTGATGCTAGTCTTTTATGGCTAATCATTTTAGTCTAATGTTATATCATGGCTTATTATGTTGCAATCATGGCCGAATGATAATTGTAGTCATTGTAATATCATGGCTAATTATGTTGTAATCATGGTCAAATGATCATTTTAGTCTTTGTTATATCATGGCTAATTATGTTGTAATCATGGCCAAATGATCATTTTAGTCTTTGTTATATCATGGCTAATTATGTTGTGATCATGGCCAAATGATCATTTTAGTCTTATGTTATATCAAGGCTAATTATGTTGTAATCATGGCTAATCATTTTAGTCTTTGTTATATCATGGCTAATTATGTTGTAATCAATGCTAATCATTCTAGTCTGTTATATCATGCATAATTATGTAGTCATAATGACTAATCATTTTAGTCTATTAGTTATATCATGGCTAATTATGTTGTAATCATAGCTAGTCATTTTAGTCTGTTATATAATGGGTGATTATGTTGTAGTCTACCTTCCAGCTATATCATGGCTAATTATGCTGTAATCATGGCTAATCATTTTAGTCTGTTATATATCATGGCTAATTATGTTGTAGTCTACATTAGAGTTATGACTTATTATGCTGTAATCATGGCTAGTCATTTTAGTCTGTTAGTTATATCATGGCTAATTATGTTTTAGTTATTGTCATGTTACAGTTATAATCCTTTCATACCTGTGTAATTTTAGAAGTCACAAAAATCTGGGCTATTTTCAATTTTTTTCCTATTTTGACTTTTCTCTGTTTATGTTCTTTGTTATGATGAATTAAAACTTATATCAGAAAACATTTTTTTTTTTTCGCATGTAGTTTTATCTGATGACATGTTTTTGAGGCGGGCAGGCTCTCTTAAAACTCATTCACCTGTACCCCAAAAGACACATTTGGACTGGTCTATATATCTGATATCAAAGTCTGTATTTATGACATATACCTAGATATTGTGACATCTGTATCGTATATATGTAACATTGTTGTCAGCCATCACAGCCGGTGTTGGTTACACATAAGTTGTAATCTGTGTATACTTGTATAACCTCTGAACAGTGATCCCTCTTTATAGCGACCATATTTGTTTCTAAGATATTTTATTGCTGTATTGAATTTGCTCTTAAAAAGAACCAGATCGCACATGGTACATCAGTTGGCTGTGGCTAAAAATAGATCGAGTCTGCTGTTTTTTGTAACTGTGGTACCATTTATCAGCTGCACGAAAAAAAAACATTCTTTGAATACGAATTTCACTCTTTAATATTGTTAGTATATAACCAAACTTGTCACTCTATCATAATATTTTAAATAAAAAAAAAACCCTTAATTTTCAAACGCCCTTTATTTTTGCAAATTTTGCGATTGGTGAAAAATCATGAAATTTAAAAGTAGTCAAAATACCAGATCCCAGAATTGTTTTTCATTGTACAAACATAAAGTCCTGAAAATTAAGAGCAACGAAATATGGAAAAATTGCCAAATTTTAGGTCAACAAAATTAAAGGGGTTTACAGTATTTATGTCATGTTGTATCCCAGGATATTTTCTGTACTAAAATGTTTTATTGTCTGTGTTGGAAACTGAAAATTCTGTTATATAACAATATGTACATTTGTTCTAAACGATGTCTTGTTGGTATGTGAAATTGTTGAAATAACGATGGTCGTTATAAGGTGGATTGGCTTTAATTTATATATATATATATACAGTAGAACTTTGATGAGTTGAACTTCAATGAGTCATATTTCTCGGTGTTTCGAACTATTCACAAAGTCCGGAATAATTTTGAAATTTAACACTACTTAGAAACATTTTATAGTTCAAACTTTTATGAGTTGAATTTCTCAACGTTTCAAACAAATTCCTGGGCCCACTTCTATAAAAGCATTGAAAATTCCTACATATAATTGGGAATCAGAATTTACATGTGTACAAAATCGCCCAAGATAATACTTCTCCTTCTCATTAATGCTCATTGTTTAAATTTCACAAAAATTAAGTTAAATTTAGCACTAATTATTAATCATAATGACCATATATGTCTTAATTGGTTTCAGAGCAGTCATATATACCTTATAGAACCTCTGAAACTAAAATATGTATGATTCTTGGTTACCATTCATGAGTCAAAGTCCCGATGTTTTGAACTTTTCTAGGTGGTCCCTTGAACTTCGACTAATCGAAGTTCTACTGTATATATATACAGTAAAACCTGCTATAGCGGCCACCTTTATATAAGGATCACCTGTCTATAAAGGCCACTTTAGGAAAGTCCCTTGACTGCATACTTCAACTAAATTGAACCTGTTTATAAGGGTCACCTGCACATAAAGGTCAATATTCTCTTGTCCCTTGGGTGGCCCCTATATACAGGTTTTACTGTATATATATATATATATATATATATATATATATATATATATATACACACTAATCGAAGTTCTACTGTATATATATATATATATATATATATATATATACACACATACACACACATACATCCTATATGCATCCTTAATATAGCATAATTATATATACATCTACTATGGTGCTGGCCTATATCTTCTCCTAACAACTACTACTACTACTACTACTACTACTACATGTACTATGACGAAAGTGAAATATCAAATTTATTATTTACTATATCAGATGAATGGCTCTCTAGGAAATGGAGATCCAGGACTTGCTCTGCAGGGATTAACCGTTCAAGGCAGCAATAATGTTCATGATAACAGACCAGTCGAAGAGCCTGCACAAAAACGGGGAAGGGTAAGTACATTTTCGGGGTTGGGGTGGTGGCATACTGTGCTTCGTGTGTATGTTTGCGGCAATCCCTTCAAATTGTATAAGTTTCTAAACTCAAATTTTAACATATTTGGTATGTTGCTTTATATGGATAAAGGATAGGATCATTTTTTTTATGGCCAATTTTCATCAACAGACGGCCACAAAATAACAGAAATCGTCAAAACTCATTTACAGATTACGCTAAAAGGAATGACCATAAATTGCAGGTTACGATAGCAAAAATGAAGAGTTAAAAATGAAATTCATCAAGAACAGAAAGTAGGTTACGTGATTAGTATTTGTAGTAACCTCCACGTAACCTGAACAATCGTTCCCGTGTTATTTTGTGGTCTGATCAAGTTCAACATTTATTGGACTTTAAGATCTTTATGGATGGCCTAATTAGCTTGTGAGACATAATACGTCTCAAATATTTTTGTTTTTTTCTGTTTGTTTGTTTTTTATTTTATTCATTTGCTTGCTTATTTTTGTTTTCTGGGGTTGATTTTATTAATTTTTTGTTGTTGTTGTAAACTTGAAATGTTGATAGATCCAACCCCATGGGTATCCAGAATTTAATTACATTTACGTGAAAACCAGTGTTTCATATTATCAGCAGGATGCTTTCATTTGGACTGCTGAGAAATGTTAACTGTCATATTTATAGTAACAGATGAAATTAATTTTCCAGGGGCCTCTTTGGCCAAGAGAATCACGCTTTGAACCATGAAGTTTCTCACTTCTGTTCAGCGCAATTTTTTTAGCACTGATGGAACCTAAGCTGAATTTTGTGAAAATTTTTGTCAGCTTACTCGGTGGTCTCTTCCTAGGTACATTGTAACTGGGTTCTTTCCTCCAACATTAAATACTGGTCGCCACCGTATAACTGAAAAATTGTTGAGTTTGGCATAAAACACTATTCAAAATTGAAAAATTAAAATATAAATAGATTTTTAAAGAAATATTGGCAACTTTGTGTATCTGTATTTACTCACTATATAATTACATAAGTATTTCAGCATGCATTTCTAGTTTTAACTTTGTCTATCCTTTTAGCCTGGGCAAATTATAGACATAAGGGCGATGATCAATGATGCAACAAAGATGTCTGCTGAAGAAGGCATTGATAGTCAGGTATGATATTATGTATTTTCTTTATGACAAAATGTGGGCTCTATGACAATGCATGAGAGTTATGACAAAGTGTGGGAGCTATGACAAAATGTGAAAGCTATGACAAAATTTGGGTGCTATGAAAAAATGTGGAAGCTATGACAAAATATAGGTGCTATGACGAAATGGGGAAGCTATGACGAAGTATGGGAACTATTAGAAAATGTGGGAGCTATGACAAAATGTGAGAACTATGACAAAATATTGGAATGAGTTCTGACAGAATGTGGGACCCATTACTAAGTGAAAGAGGTAAAACAAAATGTGGGGGCTCTTTTTTTTTTTTCACTTAAATTGTTAATTTCATTCCCATAACATAATAAATGACAAAAAATCTTGTAGTTTAACACAGTTTGCTTGGGTTTTTTGTTATTTCACAAAGCTTTCTAGATAGAATATCTGATTTTCGAAACCATGCAGTGAATATTTTTTAAATCCAAAATTTCATTATATCAGGTTTACCTGCTTATATTAATGCTCATAACCAAAATAGATAAATCTCCTCAAGAAAATTCAATGCATGTAGATTGTCATCAGAGTTGATGACAAACTGCTTCAGTGCATTGTTGACTTCGCAATCCTGTCCCCAGAGTTCGGCTGTGCGCTTCTGGGGATGGGAGGGGTATATGTGGTTAATAATGTAATATCACATCTTGTTTTGATTTTTATACACCCTTCTTTGACTGACTCATTATAGTATATCGTTATTCATCCATCTATGCATGTCTCACAATAACTGAAGGATTCCATAAAGGTTAGGCATCTTTTGATTCTTACATTATTGACTGTATAGATTTATTGGACTTTATTTGTTAAAATTTGAGAAAAGTTAGAAATGTTTGACAACAGATCAAGTGGTTTGTACATGTACATGTAGTTCCTTTTACCTTAAGACTGGCGAAAGAGTCATGTTTCTCACTCCAAATGTAGGCTCCTTAATGTCACAATTTATTGACCTATTGCCAGGTGTCTGACACTTGGCTCTCCATGTGTTTTTTTACATCATTGGATTGTGATGTCATAATCACACGTGTTTGAAGGGCCATTTAATTTTGACGTGATGATGGAAAAGTTTGCCAAAAGGTGCCGTGTCGGGCATTTGGCAATACGTCAATTACGGCTTTTGCGCGGGCATATCTCATGTCATTGGTGCAGCTGCTTATTTAGTTGTTAGCTGCTTGTTTAATTGTAGTGAGCATGATGTCATTTTTTTTAGGATCATTTCATTGAATTTTGAACTTATTTGATTTTTAGGATCGTCTGTTGAAACCTCTTGGAGGATATATTGGATATAACAGTGAGTGGCGAGAACTGGCGCAAGTAATTAGTCGAGTAAGTATTCATAAAAATTAAGAATTAAAGAAATATTTTAAATTTCAAATGAAATTTTCATGATTCTGGATTTTATCATTATTTTATCTTGAAAGCAGAATATGACATGTCAGCTACAGATAAAGTGTAGATGCAATAATGTTCATCTTAAGATATTTACAAAAACAAAATATCAGCATGGTCAGAATTGTCAGGTGGCCCCTTATGGGAGTTATTTCCTATTTTATGATTTTGGATATTACCTTGACAACAACAACAGAAAGAGAGAAAGTATTGAAAGCAAAAATTTCTGAATTCAAAGGTAAACAAAAGCTTTAGGGACTTTAGATTTCTTCTGCTACAGTCCATCAGTCTGTTTACGATAGTTTACAGGACGAGGACATGTGTCAATTTTAGCAGTACCCTCAGAATATGTTTATCAGCATTTTGGCATCAAAGTAGCCTCACAAATATTGTATATTATGGTTGGAAAGGTTGTACAAACAATACAAATTGATCATTTTAAGTTTCATGTGCATGGTGTGAGGTGAGTGATACAGGCTCAGGTCAGCAATACAGGCTCAGGTCAGTGATAGAGGCTCAGGTGAGCTATACAGGCTCAGGTGAGCTATACAGACTCAGGTCTGAGATACAGGCTTAGGTCAGTGATACAGGTTCAGGTCAGTGATAGAGGCTCAGGTGAGCTATACAGGCTCAGGTGAGCTATACAGACTCAGGTCTGAGATACAGGCTTAGGTCAGCGATACAGGCTCAGGTCAGTGATAGAGGCTCAGGTGAGCTATACAGGCTCAGGTGAGCCATACAGACTCAGGTCTGAGATACAGGCTTAGGTCAGTGATACAGGTTCAGGTCAGTGATACAGGCTTAGGTCAGTGATACAGGCTCAGGTCAGTGATAGAGGCTCAGGTGAGCTATACAGGCTCAGGTGAGCCATACAGACTCAGGTCTGAGATACAGGCTTAGGTCAGTGATACAGGTTCAGGTCAGTGATATAGGCTTAGGTCAGTGATACAGGCTCAGGTCAGTGATACAGACTCAGGTGAGTGATATAGGTTCAGGTGAGCTATACAGACTCAGGTGAATGTGATACAGGTTCAGGTTAGTGATAAAGGCTTGGGTTAGTGATGCAGGCTCAGGTCAGTGATACAAGCTCAGGTGAGCAATAAAGGCTCAGGAGAGCAATACAAGCTCAGGAGAGTCTCTTGTTTAATTTTATGTTGCAATTATTATTATCATTACATGTATGTACTGAAATATATGACTTGATCTGAATATATGTTCATATCTAACATCTATTTTTAGGACATCTATTCTGAAAATCCTAATGTGAAATGGGATGATATTATTGGTTTAGAAGACTCAAAAAGATTAGTTAAAGAGGCTGTAGTTTATCCAATAAAGGTAAGGATGTCATTTCAACTTTTTTTTTTATTTTTATTCTTCTATTTATTTCCACACTCATCTTTTTATAATTGTATAATTTGTGTCACATCTTCTTGTGTTGTGATAAGTTTGGACATACCGGTATTTTTTTTCTTTGGCCAGGCCATATCTTCCCTCATTTCTTCATCTAGGCTTCCCATATTTTGTGCAGGTACAAATGTATATATTTTAGGAAGGCATTAGAGTGTTGCATTTATAATAGCATTCCTACCACCCTTATCTTTAGAGTTATTCCCCTTTGTTGATTTTATTTTTTGGGGGCTAAGGTATTTCTTTACCCATATTTGGAGAAGGCATACATCTGCAACACACCGAGTGTAACATAAAAATTGCACTCCTGCCACCATTAGTTTTTAGGGTTATTCCCCTTTGATGATTTTATTTGTCAAGGCTAGATCTTTTTCATTTCTTCACTTAGGCTCCCCATATTTGGTACAGGTATACATCTGAAGGAGACGAAGTGTTGCATACAAAAATGTGCTCTGTACCACCCTTATTTTTAGAGTTATTTCCCTTTTGGTGGTATTATTTTTCTGGCCCATATTGATTTCCTTTCTTCACATAGGCTCGTCATATTTGGTTCAGATATTTATCTGAGGTAGATGGATGTTTTTGTCAATTTATACATCTTGACAATATACCCCAGACCGGGGACTATTAATTCTACATACAATAAAACCTGCTTTAGCGACCACCTGTGTATAATGACCACCTGGCCACAAAGACTTTTTTTTTGCTGTCCCCAATAGTCAAGGATGTCATTAACTTTTTTAGTAACGGGTGAAAGTGTCAAAGTAGCAGGAGAATTTCTGTCTTTTTGTATAGAAGTCTATGTAATTTTGTCAAAAGTAGCTAGGCGGCTATTTATTGAGAGTAGTGGGTTAAATTCACCCATTACATCCTTCTAATGACATCCCTGATAGTACCATTTGTGTACAATTCAACCTCTATATAAAGACCACCTCCCTATAAAGACCGGTTTTCTTGTGTCCCAAAGGAGATCATTGTATACCAATTTCACTGTATTAACCTTGTTTGTGTGCATTATGAAATTCAAAACATCAGTAACCTTGATAATTTTGAATTTAATCTTTCTAAACGAGTTCAATAGATGAAACAGGTTTTGTTTTCTTTCTTTAATCCTATCATTCACGAGTATTTTAAATGGGATGCTCTTTCCTGGTGCATGAAACCAATCAATTGACCTATCGCCAAATGCCCGACACAGCACCATTCGGCAAACTTTTCCATTGTGACGCCACAATTAAATGGCCTATCAAACACTTCTGTGATTATGATATCACAATCGAATGACATCAATAAAGCACATGGACAACCATGTGTCAGACACTTGGCGATAGTTCAATTATGGTTAGTAGGGTTTTTAAGGTTCGATGTTTTCTATCCAGTTCTTGTGTCTTACAAAGTCAATTCAACTGTGCTATCATACAAAATAAATTCAGCTGTGCCATGTTTGTTTGGTTTTTTTTCAGTATCCACAGTTATTTAAAGGAATCTTGTCACCTTGGAAAGGGCTGTTATTGTACGGACCCCCAGGTAGGTGTTAACTGATGTAACGTGTCAATCATAGAAATATATTCATACAGATATGTCTGCTCTTCATTGATCTTCACTGGTAGAACATTCCACTCTCAATCTGTTTCCAAATAAAATTCAATGTCTTCCAAAGAGAATTATTGTTCTGTTAAACAAACAGTAAACACACTATAAATTTTCAAATTTTTGGCCCCTTGGCCTTTATCAAGTGAAAGACGACAATATCTACATCATATTGTTGTCTTTCACTTGATAAAGGCCAAGGGGCCAAACTTTTGTGAATTTAAAGTGTGTTTACTGTTTGTTTCCAAATATATATTTTTCATTTAAACATGTAAAACAATTACTATTTAAAAGATGCTATATATCACAGCATTCCTTAAAATTCTGTTATGTCTTCTGTATTGCCTGTACTGCTATAATTTAGGATCCTTTTGGTAATGGCATCAGTCCTTTATGGCACTTTACCTGTATTTTGGTAACATGTCCTGTGAAATGCTGAACATTCAGTTTTGTAATACAGTAAAACCACATTTTTGCCCTTAGATGAGAGGGCGAATTAAAAATGAAAGTGAAATTTTCAAGCTAAATGATTGAAGCATGGGCATACTTGTCATCGAGGACACTATGGTTATTTATGGCGAATTTAAGACGGGGTGAATATGTTTTATTCCCAAAAAAGGCAAAAATAACCAGAGACAAAAATTTCCAAGTACATTTTATACAGTATTGCTTTAAGTTGATATAATTTAAAATCATTACTGCTGCAGTAATGGCACCAGTCCATTGCATGGGTGAAAAATTTATGACGCCTGACCTAAATCTGATGACTTGTCCATATAAGGGTATAAGTGAGAAATTCTTTATGAAATGTATCAATTTTATAATATAGAGAGATTCTTTGTAACTCACCTGTTAACAACCACGTATTAAGATGTACTATGTAGTAATGCAATTTTACAACTATTTTCATTCACCTATTTCAGGTACAGGTAAAACTTTACTAGCAAAAGCTATAGCAACAGAATGCAATACTACTTTCTTCAATATATCAGCATCTAGTATTGTTAGCAAATGGAGAGGAGACTCAGAGAAACTAGTCAGGGTAAGATGAAAGTAAATGATACCCCCCACCCAAGTATTAGACCAAATAGCCCCACATTAATTTTAGACCAAATAACCCCCTTAATATTAGACCAAATAGCCCCTCACTAGTATTAAACCAAATTACCCATCCATAATACCCCCACCTTAATAATAGACCAAATAGCCCATCCTGCAACATTTTCTATGATGAACAACATATTTGCTATGTTATCAAAATTTTTTAATTTATATATATATATTCAGATGATGTGAAAATTGCTTGAGAAACCCAGTTTGGCAGTTGTTTGTTTGCAAATGATTAATCCAACCTTACTATCTGTACATGCGTATGACACTGGACCTGACATTATTTTCACAAAATATTTATGAATATAAGAATTTTTTTTTTTTTTTTTTTACAGCAATCTAAGTTGTTAAAAAAAATTTTTTTGGAGAGAGAAAAGAAACACAGCTAAATTGCCCCTTTAAGAAATATCCTCGAAACAGTTAGACTCGACCAGATCAAGAGATAGCATGGTCTACTGTCATAATTCAGGAGGGAGCAAGTTAATATTGCATGTGAAATCTTTGCAGTATTCAGATACAAAATCACACACACCCAAATTCTGACAATGGACTCTACCATTCTTTGAAAAGGTTGAGATCAAATGTTGCTGCAAGGGTCACTGAGTGAACGAATTTTGTGACCCTGACCTTTGCCTGTTTTATACTAAGAAATTGAGTGTAAATGATGAATTCAAAATAATTCTGTTGTCTTTTTTTCAATCCAGGTGCTATTTGAAATGGCTAGATTCTATGCTCCATCCACAATATTTTTAGATGAACTAGAAGCTATCATGAGTCAGAGGGGTTCTCAAGGAGGGAGTGGGTATGTACCATCAAATTTAGAAAAAAAAAAATGTATAGACAAACTTGTCTAAAAAAGGCCACTCAATGACATGGGCAAAAAGCAGCTGTTATAGATAGGTGACTTTTATAAAGAGGTTTAATCATTTTAAACAAGTCAACACAGGTTATGTTTGAATGGCCTTTATAGGCAGGTGCCCTTTAAACAAAGGTGACCTTTAACCCTTTCACTACTGCAACATACAATGTATACATTATCATGATTATATACAGTTACTGCCAACTGTGACGTCAGGACTGCACTGAATTACAGAAGGCTTTTTAGAAACTTTATTTACAGTGCAATGGATGTATATAAAGACAAAGAAATAATCATCAATTAACAATTCGTTTTAAATGGTTTTGAAGAAAAAGAACTTGTGATATAAATTAGAATTGGAAACAAAAATATACTGTTCTATTTACAAGTCTTTATTCTATATATTTTCCACATTTCATCTTTTGTAACTGCCATCCTTTCATGGGGTTTTTAGGTCACCTGTACCAAAGACTCAAGGTGACCTATTGCGAGCATCTTTTTTAGCGAGCAGTAGTGAAAGGGTTAATGCAAGTTTGACTGTAGTTAATAAACAGCAAAACAGGAATTTGCTGATGGCTATCTGTAGATTGAAATGTATCTTACATATTTTTGCTAACTTCTCATAATGCTTTAATAAACAGTGAAGAAAATATGTAATGTATATCTGTGTAGACAAATGTAAATTACACACATGGCACTAAGGAGTGGCTTTAGACAATGGTGACTAAAAATTTTGCCCATGAATTTTGGGTGACAAAAAAATATTTTTTAATTGTTTATCTTTATAAATAAAACGAGTCTCACAGATTGAGTGAAATTTTGATTCTTTACTCATACTGGGTTTCATGATTCACCATAACATATTCTGGTGTATGAATGCATTGATTTGAAAATTGAGAAAGCAAACCATCTTCAGGCTTCATGTATGTACAGTGGAACCTTGCTTGTGGTCTGAAATGCGAGGTGGTCTCCTAAGTGAGGTGGTCTTTAGGCGAGGTTCCACTGTATATGTTTCTTTGTTTTGTTTGTGTGTTGTTTTACATCCAGCCAAAAGATTTTCACTGATATTGAGATGTCACCAGCTTTAAGTAAAGTGCCACTAATTGTTAACCTGTGCTATGGACTGAAGCAAATACAGTGAGGGTTCTTTAATGTGGCATGCTTGACGTGATATGGGACCAATGGTTTAAAATCTTGTGGGAAAGATGTGCAACCTTTTTTAGTCATGAGAACTAATGTTATACCCCTGGTGTCGTCGTCAGCGTCCATAGACAAAAAAAATTTAACCTGGTCTATATTTTTTTTACTGTGAGGAACAGGGCTTTGATATTTCACATATAGATTCCTTATGACCAGAGGTTTCAATAGGTATCTTGACTTTTGACCTAGTGACCTTGACCATGAACTATGTATCTTTTAAACTACATGGTATAGGGCTTTGATATTACACATATAGATTTCTTATGATCACAGTTTTCATTTGCTACCTTGACTTTTGACCGTTGACTTTGGCCTACTTTTCAAAAACTTTAACCTTGGTTATATCTTTTAAATCATGAGGAATAAGGCTGATATTGCACATATAGATTTCTTATGACCAGATCTTTCATTTTGTACCTTGACATTTGACCTAGTGACCTTGATCTTGGAATTTGACCTACTTCAAAAACTTTAACCTGAGCTGAAGGAATCAAAATATTTACCGGTCCTTTGACCTTAAAACCTGACAGCTGTGGGTCAGATATCTATTTTGATAATTTACACCCATTTCAGTGAGCTTTGTTGTCTTCTGACAACTCTTGTTTTAAGTCTTATAAGTAACACCTGGTACTGGGGGTCAAACTGGGGACCTAAGGATTGCGAGTTGAACGCTCTACCACCGCACCTCCACAAGTGCTTCTTATACACATTTGAGGATTATTAAGCATCATGACTTTTTCTCTGTTTTAGGGAGCATGAAGGAAGTAGAAGAATGAAAACAGAATTATTGGTGCAGATGGATGGTTTATCAAAGACAGATGATCTCGTGTTTCTGTTAGCTGCTTCAAATCTTCCTTGGTAATAAAATGACGATCTCTTTAGAAATATTCCAAGAATAACAAAAACGAGAAATTTTCATGTGAAATGATATTACCAGGACATGCTCTATTCTAGTCAATAGTGTTGACAAAATTATCGGGGAGATTTTTGAAAGGGAAATATTTTAGCACAAATTATATTTTAGCACAAATTATGTTTTAGCGCAAATTACATTTAAGTGATTTTCACATAAAAGCATGAATGCACAAGTTTTTTATGTGAGCTAAGATTGAATTGTGAAAAAGAACACATAATCAACTAAAAAATTAAGAAACTTAACTTTCAACCCCCTGTGGTCACATTTAGACTCACCCAAATCAGTAACTGTAAAGTCTATTGTAATAATTCAGGGGTAAACAAGTTGATATTGAATGTAAAATCCATTGTATGACCCTGAATTCTGACAGTGGACTTTACCATTCTTTGAAATGGATGAGTCCAAATGTGATTACAGGGAGAAAGTGAGTTAAAAGCGCTAATTTTAAACTGCTCAAAAAAGATTCCCAGTACTCCGAGCACTGAATTTTGACTTTGCCAAGTAATATCATTTCACATTTCATTACAAAGGGCAAGTTTTCAGGGTCAAATTTTCAATTTTTGCACCAATCATCTAGGATGGCATTACACAATGGAACCTCACTATTGACCTATCGCCAAATGCCCGACACGGCACCTTTTGGCAAACTTTTCCATTATGACGTCATAATTAAATGGTCCATCAAACACTTGTGTGATTATGACATCACAATCGAATGACGTCAAAAAAGCACATGGACAGCCATGTGTCAGACACTTGGTGATAGGTCAATTAAGACCACCCATCTGACTGACTCAAAGTGGTCTGATTAGTGAGGTGGTCTCTTATTTGAGGTTCTGTACTTATTAAATATTTATCAAGAGACTGCAAATTGTTGTCCAAAATGTGAGATGGTCTCCTAAGCGAGGTTGTCTTTAGACGAGGTTCCAACGTATTACTAAGATCGAGTGATTCTTTGTCCTCAAGGTCAAAATTGATATTGACAACCCAAATTGTAAGTGTTTAACCAAACACCCAAGAGTTCAGAGTTCAGCTTGCTCTGATCAAATCAAGAGGCCATGCTAAAGGTCAAGGTTGCATTGATTGCCAACAGTTTTATGAAAACCTAAGAAACATTGATATTAAATGAAATTTATTTCATTTAATTTACTTGTGTTAATGATCAAATATTTGCTGTAAATCCGGAAATTTTTTACTGGATTTAATTTACACGAATAACAGGTTCTATATTTATTCGCGGGATTATATATTCGCGATTAGTAATGCCCACTTCATAATATTATTATCGTGCTTCATTACAAAGTTGACATCCGTGCTGTGATATATGAACTTAGAATAAATATCAACCATCTGCTAAAAATCAAACCAAAGAACATTGCATTGTGCCTATTCACTTTCAGTATCGGGTTAGAAAATTAATTACTAAATTTTTTTTATTTTTTTTATTTTTGCGAGTGAGAAATCATGCAAAATTATTTGTACATAAAATTCTCGCAAATAAAACCAGATTTACAGTAGTTTGCTTTGTAGTTAAAAAGTTTATAATCATAATTAATATGTTCAAATTAAATGAGTTCCATGAAATTATCCTCGCCTCTCAATTTTACAGGGAGCTTGATCAAGCTATGCTCAGACGACTGGAGAAAAGGATCATAGTTGATTTACCAACATATGAAGCCAGGAAAGCTATGTTCAAATTTCACCTGCCCCCAGTGGTGGTTCCAAAAGAAGGCGGACTTGAACTTCTGTCGCATCTAGATTATGATTTGCTGGCAACAGTAAGATAATTAACTGATTTTATTATAGATTCAAACTCATTTGATGACCATTATTATTATTTGAAATATTTTTGAAAATGTTCATAAATTTTGGTTTCATTAGGCAGATGTGCATTTACTATACACACTTACAACATGTATAATTGGGATTTGGGATAAACTGAAATTTACTTTATATTAAAACTCATTGAACCCTAAAGCAGCATTGAACTCACCCATTCCAAAGTATGGTAAATTCGTCTGTCATTATTGGGGAGTGTTAGATTTATAGAATCTAAATTTTACAGTAATTTTACATGCAAAATGAACTCCTGAATTATAACAGTAGACCATACTATTTATTCATTTGGGTGAGTCCAAATGTGACCACAAGGGTTGATGGGTTAAGTTCCTTTGTCTGGAATCATTTGTCAGCGGAGTGAATCACTGTTGTTGTTTTTTTCTAACACACAAATGTCTGCATTATATTGATCATTTGTTGATAGTTATGCTTAAAACTGAACTCAGCAGCTTTATTTGGGGATATGGGAATGCGGGGAGGATGGGGTTGATGTTGCTATAGGTCCATCTGTTTTTCTGGCTGCATCATCGTGGTTTCCGTCAATTCTTACTGTATTGGACCCAATAACTGCCCCTGTCTCTGTAAACGCCCAATCCCCTATAGTTCAGATTTACTTACCATTTTTACACACAATCAAAAATCTTTTCTACCCAGTTGACAAGGAGATGTGGACCAGAAAAACGTAAAGAACAGTGTATATCTATCCCCCCCCTTAGCAACAAAAGAATGTCAATAGGTGTAAGTAATAACTACAGAAACTTTACCACCATACCTTATAAAAAATTACCGTACTTGTCAATTTTACTGTTAATTGGTCCCATTAAGCCCTCACCCCTTTTAAACCTATTTTGTGTAGTGCCCTGGGCTGAATACAGTATTCATATTTGACAGGTAACAATCTTATCAATTTGATTTAAGATCAGTGTACAATTATGCCCTACATTCCACAGTATTTGCCAGATATCAGACTTCAAAATCTTCATGAATGGCCTGATTTCAGCAAGGCACAGTGTTACATCTTGTTCTTTTATTACACAGAAAACAGACACCTACTCCGGATCCGATTTGAGACTGGTATGTAAAGAAGCAGCAATGAGACCGGTCAGAAAAATATTTGATGCATTAGAGAAGAACGACCCGTCACATGGCACCGGTAATTTTTTTTTTTTTTTTTCGTTTGTTTTTTGTTTGTTTTTTTTTAATTTATTTCATTTGGTACTCAGACAATTTAATATACAGATGATGCCAGAGTTGAGTTGCTCTGGACTCCCCACTGTACCTAAGGATACCTGTCGTTCTATTATGATACAGACAACTTTGGTTCAGATAACTGATAATCATATTTATTACATGCATATACAGAGTTCAGTACACCTGTGCAATATGTAATGTTTGATATTTGCACTGCAGTTGGATACAAAAATCTCTGCTGGAACTTCTTTTCTAAATGGAATTCCATTCATCTTGGTCAACTTTCATTGTTTAGCAGGTCCTTTCAGCAAAAGATATAAAAAAAATAAAGTGGCATCCTAGAGTGATATTTAAAGAGAGCTCATACATATTTGTTCACATGTTCATGAGGATACCGTAGAAAACAGAAATATCTTTCTTCTTAACATAAGGGTTCCAAACCTGACAAAATTTAAATCATCCGTGTCAGGAGGTTTTGGCCTGGTACCATAAAAAAAAACTTAAGAATTTACTCAAGTCTTAGAATATTCTCAACTTGGCTTGCTCAGCCAATTACATTTCAGGATTAGCCAAAGTTGAGTAAAATTTTTATATTTAAGTAATACTGAAGTTTAATGGTGCCAGGCCTGGGTTCATGGCCAGATTATAAGTTCAGCTGTGGTGCACTACCATTCTGATCTTGATGTATATATTTTTTGGCACCAAAATGTTTTGGGTCTGGAGCTATTTAGTGGTACAAAATGGTAAAAATGCCAGTTTGATCCCCACTCTGCTTATTAGTCTTTCGCCATTTTCCAGGAAGGGGGTATGCAGTGGGACTATAGTTTTGCATTGTGTTTGACTGTCCTGTGTTCCTACCACCTTTATTTTTAGAGTTATTTCCCTTTGCAGTTTTATATGTCCATGCCACATCTTACATATTTCTTTATCCGGGCTCCTCATTTTTGGTACAAGTATTCATCTTTTAAAAGGAGACAAAATGTCACATACAAAAAACTGTCTCTTACCACCCATACTTTTAGAGTTATTCCCCTTTGCGATTTTATTTGTCCAGGCCATATCTTACATATCTCTTTACCTAGGCTCCCAATATTAGGTGCAGGTATACATCTTGAGTAGAGGGCCGTGTCACACTTAAAAATTGCATGCATTATCACCCTTATTTATCAATTGTCTAAAAAGAATTTTTTTTTTTTTTTTTCAGGAGAGTTGCATATACGATTAGATACTATAACAACAGCTGATGTGTTAAAATCTATCGAAAGGACTAAACCTTCTGCTGGAAAAATGAAAGACAAATACGCTGCCTGGCAAAGAGAGTATGAATCGGTTTGAGTACAAAGTGATGAAGTCGGCTGCGGCTTAAATGTGTTCTCCGCTACATTAGCAACCAATAAATCTGATTTGAAGCACATTACGGAACTACAGTGGGACCTCGTTATTTGGACCACCTAACTGACCTACTAAAAGTGGTCTGATGAGTGAGGTGGTCATTTAAGTGAGGTTCTGTATGTATTGGATTTTTATCAAGAGACTGTAAATTTGTGGTATGAAATGCAAGGTGGTCTCCTAAGTGAGGTGGTCTTTTGGCGAGGTTCCACTGTAAATCATCTGCTAGATGGAAAACAGCATTACATGTATACACAGCATGAATCACACAAACATTGTAGTTAATTCAGTGTGTTTGTATCTTTTTCACATTTTTTATTGTCTTGGCTAAAAAAATTCCATTCTTCATTTTCCACAAAATTTGTCCAGAAAATCAAAACTTAAAGAATTCAGCTGATAAATAATAATGATGAATCAATTATTAACTCCTGAATTCCAAGTTTTAATTTTCTGGAAAATCGTGAAAAAAAATTTTGGTGTAGGGTAATTTTTTAGGGTTTGTTTTGAGTTTCCGTTTTTTTTTTTAAAAATTATACTTGATATTTTGCGGTATTTTTTTTAAGAAGTTTTATGATGTTTATTTACAACAAGATATTTAGTTTCCATTTTTTATCATAGGAATTTTTAAAGTAAGCTAAGTATAGATTTGGTGCAAAAATCAAGTGTTTATTTTAGCTGTGTGATGATCCTGTATCTACAGATGAAGAAGTAAACATGTTTACCCCTAGAGACAAATTTGGACTGGTCTAAGTCATTGATTTACAGAAGAGTCCATTGTTTTTCAGGGGTTGATGAGTTTAAAGACAAATGTGGAACTGTATAAATTCTAGTCCTGCTTTTTATATACATAGTTATCTCCCTAAATTGTACAGAGAAATTTAGAGATAAATTTATGGTTTCTTATACACCCTACTTGCACTGACCTTGTGATAGTTAAAGCATTCACCCCTAAAGACTTATATTGGACTAGTCCATGTTATTGATTTTAAGTAGAGTCCATTATTGTTAGGGGTAGATACCACTGACATAAAATGACACTAATCACTTATAAAACCATCTACACCACAGATAGCAGTTGTAAAATAACTAGATCTATTAATAGCATAGCCATGTAGGTTCAAATCCAGCTTTAGGCACAACGTGGGACTTTACCCATTTGGATTAAGCATTAGAAACTCTACCCTGTACTTTGGATGTCTCGCAAGGTCAAGGACACTTCACCACCACTGGTAGTGCTTTTGCAATGATAAAATGACTACTATAAATGCTACGAAAGAAACTGCTTCTACCATAGATACTTACAATATTTTGAAGTGTGGGGTTGTAAGTAAATAAACAGTTTTTGTATAGTGAAAGACTTAATGTAAAATCTCACTTTAGTTTATTGAACATGTTGAAGTGATGATAAAAACTTTGACAATGATTTTCTAATGTTTCAATATACCACAATATTGTGAATTTCTTTCCACTAATTTCCACGAAGATTCACAATTCTGCTGGGACATACCGGTAATATTGTGCTGTCAGTGTCAAGAATTAAATACTGGGGGTTTCCAAAATTCAACTTAATATCAGGTTGTCAAGAAGAGTTCTTAATTACAATGCAAATGAATTGATCAGTATTACGGTTATATATATATATATATATATATATATATATATATATATATATATATATATATATATAAACACTTATCCTGTACATAATATAAATAATGTGCCTGAATATTTTTAAAGTATTTATTATGGAGTATGTGTCTGTTGATTGTGTTTTAAGATTTCCGTCCAGCTGCATAGATGCAAAGCAATATTTGTATTCAGAGTCAGTTGTGGGTGTAATTTGCACATGCCTAGGTATTTTTATTAGAGCTTATAAAATGTTGTATGTATGTGTCTTCTGAGGCCAAAGTCACCAAATTTACTCAAGCTCAACTTTAATTCTACTATTTTGAATAACGGTATACAGTCAAACCTTAATTGTTATACTGCCACCATTTGTATAGCCAAAATTTGGCATTTCAGGGGTTTGGCGATAGGTTGAGGGAGACCTTAAATGATATTATAGGGAAAATTAGAAAAGTAGACTTTCAGAAAATTTGTGGCATTAAGTGAGGTGGCAAATGAAACGGGGCAGGATGGGTGGTGGTGGTGGGGTTACTGTATTGTTGTTTGTAAGACATCTGGTTCTGACTGAAACACTTTATTATTTCTCATTTTTCACATAGAAAATTAGATCACACATGATTTTCCAGTAAAACATGAATAAATATGTTGAGTACGGCACACAAAATTTGAGTTTGTACTGGAAGTTTTTTTTTATTCTTTCGAAGTTTTCTTCAAATGAGCAGTTAAATCTTCTTCATTATTAAGTAATACAATTGTATGACATCAATATACATACATGTCCAGTTGCAGCATAAATTTTGTCTATTTTTACCTTAAATGGTGAGCTTGAGTACTGAGGACTTCGGGCCCAGGTTCCTAATTTCTGTACATATACTACAGTGATACTTGTATATAAAGACCCCCTTAGGGACACAACAAAACCAGTCTTTATAGGGAGGTGGTCTTTATATAGAGGTTGATTTGTACACAAATGGTACAGCAAATGTCTGTGACCAGGTGGTTGCTAAAACAGGTTTTACTTTGGTATTATAAGATTCTTGTATGTAGAGTGGAACTTTGTTTACTTCAAAGTTTTGTAATCTTCATCATCATCTCCATCTTACACAAAAATAGGAGGGAGAGCATAGAAAATATATTTCAGTGCATCTGTCTATCAATCATCCTTCAGTTATTTTACACAGTTTCCAATTCCTTATTTGAATATTGATAAATATGTGTACAACTTCAAGGTCAGCTTTTATTTGATGACCAGGGGTATTTAATTTGAAGTCCGTACAGTGGAACCTGTCTTGAGAGATCACTCTGATTTAAGACATTAAGCTGACTTTTAAGATCACATTTTTAAAACCACTTGGCTAAATAATCTATTAGATAAAACCTCTTTTCAGAGACCACCTAGCTGTCTTGTAAAACCACATTTCAATGGCAGACCGGGTGGTCTCTCAAGATACCAAATTTCAGTGGCAGATGGGGTGGTCTCTTGAGACAGGTTCAACAGTATGTCAAAATGTTAACTTTTCAGTTACAAAATTCAGTCATATTTTCAATATGGTTTTAACCAGTGTCGTGTAGTGTTAATCCTCAATCACTTTTTAACCTTTTTTTTTTTTACTTTTGTATAACTGTATAATGTACATGTAATCTTATGGTCGTTTCTGTCTCAAGATTAATGCACACCAAGTTACTGTTTACCTGGAAATTTTCGCCACTTTCATCCTTAGATGAGAGGGGCAAATTTGAAATAAAAGCGAAAATAAAACTCTTGTATGGACATACATGCCAGCCATGAGACTATGGTGTTTTAGGGCGAATTTAAGACGGGGTGAACGAGCCTTCTGTCATAAAAGGGTGAAAATAAATAGAGGCGAAAATGTCCAGTATACAGGAACATAACTACAGTGAAAACAGACTAAAGCTGATATATGATAATACAGTCAGGACTGTCTTAGTCACCCATGTATATAAAGACATCCTGTCATATGTAACCAAAATCATATATATATATATATAGAGAGAGAGAGAGAGAGAGATAGATAGATGAATGAAAAAGATACAAACATGAAAAATATGAAGACCTCAAAATTCCACTGAGATTTCACATGTTCAGATTGTTTTGTTTGTTAATCAAATTTGCATTATAGGACACCTCTGTATATAAAGGGCACCTGTCTATAAAGGCCATTAAAGAAAACCTTTGTTAACCTTTTTTTTATAATGAATAAACCTCTTTTTAAAGGACAACCGTCTAAAACAGCTACCTTTGCCTGTTTTGACTTTTGTATGTATGTAATGTACATGGCTGTATGCTAATTAACATGTGACACAAGCATATATGATGATATTCCTCCAAGATAAGTGTACATACATGAATAATTTATATTTAATGTTTATACATAAATGTTCTATTGGTACTCGAGTCCGCTGTAGTGATTGAAGGCTAAAAGTCGTGTGTACATGAATCACCACCAGAATGTGATACAGGGTAGTCCCAAAACAAATGTACTCGCACTTTGACAGTAAATGCCGAGTTAATTGGCAAACGAAGCAAGATTGATGGTTCAAATTTACAAATACATGGTTATGGTCTTAAAATGCACTCAAGTTTTTGAATGACAATGTATGCATGATTAATTTGCAAAATTGTTAGGTCAATCCAAAAGTGAGAAATTTGGATGGTTATGGGGTCTGGCATTATCCAAACGTGAGGAATTTGGAGAGTTATGGGGTAGGTCAAAATGAGAGTACAGTTTTTTGAGGACTCTCTGTAGATATTATTGCTAATTATCTGTGATATTTGCATGTAGTAGAGTATTGTATATTTCTGTTTGCATTGATATGTGTTTAATTATGTAGTCACATGGTGTGACATATATATGTACAGCGTATTGCTATTACACATCACATCACTACAAAAAAATTCACACCCATGAACATGAGACAAAATGTTTTGAAAAGAAAAACATGGCGAGCTGATAATTGTCCTATGTTGTACACAGCTTGAGTTCTCTTAAAACATTCCAAAAAAACCTGTCTTTTTCATCACTAAAAAAATTTACGAGATAAAAATTATTGTATGTTGCCTGTGGAAAAATTAAGTCAACCAATCGAAGTCTTCCCCTTAAGAAATCAAGACTTTATGTACTGAAAAGAAATTTTTACATTGTAAAGTGTGTTTTTGGGGGGTTTTCCTCCCACATTTCACACAAAGCTCTAAACACTGTCAATAAAACATTAATGTTGAAAAACTTTATGTACAGTACAGACCTGCATCAAATGTTGTGGTTGTGTTTTAATAGAAAAAAAAAACCCTAGTCCATCTTCAATGCTTTCTAAGCTTGTCTTGGTACCTAGTCCATCTACAATACTTTCTATTAAGCTTGTCTTAGTATTTTGGATATATATATATATATATATATATATGCTAGCTGATAGCTAGAGGAGGTAATTTTGTTAAGGTCAAGGTCAAGAACCCTGTGTGACTTGTCAGCTGCTGTATCTTTTTTCTGTATATACAAAGCTAAAATACAACAAAACAGTTACAATTACCCACATGCTTTTGTGACCACCTGTATTTGCTGCTGACAGCTAAATGAGCTGATACATATAGAAAAATGTGTTGATGATTTTTATTTATTTATTTATTTATCAAATGCTCAATTTTTTTTTTTTTTTTTCAATTGTATGTCACAAACTTATTCCCATTTATCTAGAAATAAAGTTTGGGGGGGGGGGGATCATTTATGTGTTTTGCCCCTCTGTCTTGTACTGGCGTATGTTGAGCCCTGGGTCCATTGTTGACAACCTGTAATTGATTTGATGAGATTGCATGGGTCCTATCCACATTGTTTTGCATCGACATCTGGGGCTGGAGTCAGACCATTTTATCCTATACATTATTTCTCCATCTTTAATTTCCATTTTATCTACATCTGATGAGTCCCAATCTAATTGTCTTGTATCTGTAGAGCCTACTTGATGACCTTGGGGCCAAGTTTATTTGTCCATCATATATCAGTATGTACAAGTCCAGTACCCAGCAAGTTTAGGGTCAAGTCTTCTTGTCCAGTATCTATAAACAAGGACTAGTGTTCAGTCCCTTTGTCCTGAAGTTGTAGATGAGATAAGGGCCAAATGTGCTGGTCCTTTATCAAGTTTATATATGAAGACTGGGCCCAGTATACTTGCCCTTCATCATGTTTAGAACACATGAGATAAAGGGCCAGTACGTGTCTTTTATCACATTTTTAGCTCACCTATTTGAAGAATATATATTATCAACCCTGGCGTCGGTTGAATATATGTTTACTTATAACTTAAAAAATCACATTAAACAGATTGTTATGGGTTCAGAGGGGGGGGGGGTACTGCCCCACCCCCTGAAATATATATGTTTACTATAAACTTAAAAATGGTTCACAGCCCCACCCTTAAACCATATATATTATTGATTGTTAGGGGGAGACACATTAAGTGGTGCATATAGGGGACCTGCCCCACCCCTTGGAAATATATATTTTAACTTAAAACGTGAAATACATTCACATCCCTGATCCTACACTTATTAATACTGTATGTTACTTTGCTACATTTAATATCAAAGCAGGGACTGGCAAGACATATAATTAGGCGAGCTTTGTTGTCTTCTGACAACTCTTGTGAATAGGTAAGGGGTCAATATACATGCCCATTATCATGTTTACAATATATTTGAGGTAAGGGCCCAATGTGCTGGTCCTTTATCATGTTTACATATGATGATGTAAGGGGCCAACCAACTGTTAATATGTGATGAGGTAAAGGCCAATACTTGTCCTGTATCATGTTTACTGTATAATTGCTTTTATTCGTGAGGGATTTAATTTCTTTATATTCACGGTCAAAGAAAATTTCGCAAAATTAAATACCCATGAATATAATACTTTACACTTATGAAGTATCAGAAAGATAATTCGTAACCAAATTTGCACGATATTTAATATCCATTAATAAGTTCCATTCAGAAAACCACAAAATTTTCTCCCTGTGTAATTAAACAACTATGATACAGTATATATGATGTAAGGGGCCAACCATTAAAATATGTGATGAGGTAAGGGTCCAATGTACTTGTCCTTTATCATGTTTATATATAATGATGTAAGGGGCCAACCAACTGTTAATATGTGATGAGGTAAAGACCCAGTGTACTTGTCCTTTATCATGTTTATATATGATGTAAGGGGCCAACCATTAAAATATGTGATGATGTAAGGGTCCAATGTACTTGTCCTTTATTATGTTTATATATAATGATGTAAGGGGCCAACCAACTGTTACTATGTGATGAGGTAAGGGTCCAGTCTACCTGAGCTATATTGATACCTGTTAAAAGTTTGTTGTTCCACTGTATCATGTACCTATAGATTTGTTTGTATTAGACAGGTGACTGTTACAGTGAGGACAATCACTGATGTGTGTTAGTGACATTACCAAGGTGATTTCTATTTATACATTTTATATATAAGTTTTGCCAGATGTTGTTAAACAAATATATAATAAATGAAGTCTTAAAATGCACATATTTATTTTTGCTGAATAAATAAGAAGAAACTTACATAGTGTTCCTTTACATTTTGTGTTTGTAATAATAAAGAAGCTATAAATACTGTATACATATTAATTTTCGCTTCCGTTTAATTTTCGCCCTTAGATGAGAAGGTGAATTTAAAACGAAAGTGAAATTTTCATGCTAAATAATTGAAGCAAGGACATGCATATCATTTATGACAAATAGAGAACTTTTGAGTTAGCCCGAATTACTCGAAGAACATATGAGGAACAAAATCGAAAAGGTACGAATAAATGCAGGATCATAACAGTAATCCGGGCTAACTCGAAAGTTCCCTATTAGAGCAAATTTAAGGCAGTATGAATACGTTTTCTGTCGTAAAAGGGGGAAAATTTCCAGGTATATACAACATGCTGAATCATAAATTTGCAACCTACTGTTCTCAATAGCTTGTTTGTCCTTTTATAAAGGACACCAATTCCAAGTTTTCTTATAAATTTATACTGAAACGCATCCATAATAAATACAAACCATTTTATTAACGTGTCTGGTGAAAGCTGATGTGCCTTGAACCATGAAGTCTCTCAGTTTTGTTCAGTGCATGTTCGAGCCCCGCTGGAACCTAAGCTGATTTTTATGAGAAGGTTTGCCAGTTTACTTGCGGAAGACTAGTTGTCTCTTCCTAGGTACATTGTAACCGAGTTCTCTCCTCCACCAATAAATACTTGCCGCCACCATATAGCCTAACTGAAAAATTGTTGAGTGGCATAGAACACTACTAGTATGCAAAATAAAAGATAATAATAAAAATTCTATCATTGTTTTAATTCCTGTCATTCACTTGGAGACATCGTCAGTACAAGCCGTGTCTGCAGTGACATGGAACCTCCGCTACAAGTCTGATCCAAAAAGACCCTTGAATTATGTGCCTTATGCCAATGGCTGGGCACTGATCTAAATGACCTGGACTTTTCGTGCCTTGTGCCAAGGGCTGGGAAATCATCTAAACAACCTAGACTTTTTGTACCTTATGTCAAAGGTTGGGCACCAGCAGTCATTTAAAATATCTGGAATTATTGTTCCTTAATACAAGGCCTGGTTCCAATGTGAAAAATCAATGGACTGAAAGTCCTGAAGGGCAAATCCTTTGTCAATTCTGAATTGGTGAATTTATAAAAGAATATATATCTACGTACATGCAGTTACTGTTTAACCTGGGAATATACATCCTTGATCTACTAAAATCAGAAATTAGTATAGGCTGTCGTATACCATGGTACATCTTTAAACCAAAATATTTATTTGATTTTAAGAAATTAGTGGATGTGCATCAGTAGAAATTTATACATTTTATGATATGTTTACATCGTCATTACAAAACAGCAGACATACAGAGTCGGACTTAGATTTACATGTTATTTTCTTCTTTGTTTTATATACAACCAATAATTTTTAAATGCTGGTAAAATCCAGAATTTTGAAAATTTGTACAAATTTATGGTAGATCTAAGACAATTTCATATTTCTAAAATATATATGCATTTTAAATTATCATGTTTATTTACAGAAATGACAGTATTTTTCTCAGGAAATAATTTTGTAAATTCTGTAATTATTCTTTCAGTCTAATGAAATATGTCAAAATTTACCTGAAGTAATTTTATCCTCCACAGAATCATTATTTTCTCAAAATAAACAAAAGTATATCTAAATTTCAAAATGATTAAAAAAATTAATTCAATTTCCTTCATGTAAACTTAAGATATTTGAAATATTGCTTAAATTAGTGGATTCTGTGTGCATTTAAAAATTGTTGGTTTTATATAAAACAAAGAAAATAACATCAGTGACAAATATTTAAGTCCCATGGTTGTAGATCTATCACGACTTTCATCAGCGCTTTAAAAAATGTTGCATTATTCAGTTCCCTTTACTCCCTAATTTTTTAACAGAAAAACGTTTGTTCAAAAACCTTAAAATTAAATTGTTATTTGGTATGTAAAACAGAGTAATAAATGTAGATCGATGTCTCAAATACGAATTGGGTTAAAAAAAATCAAACATCAGGTCGGACTGATTTAAAGTCAAAACACCCGTGGTAATTATGACCAATGTAAATACATCAACTAAAACCACCTGGCTAGACTTTAAAACTCTATTACTGGCAGGAATAATGCAATCGCTAGCTGCATTGATGTTTGTGCTATCCGACCAGAACCACGATTGAGTAAACTGGTCTTTTATTCTCTCACGAATGAACAGAATTTACAAATTACAGCACACCAGCTGTGACCAGGAAAGCATCTTACTTGATGTCAGACATTCTAACGGTTTAATCCTGAGTTTGTCTATTATCACCTCCGCGAATAAGCTTGAAAACTTAAATAATCTATCAGTTAGGTAAAAATTCATGTATGAATAAAAAGGAAACGATGATTGATTCCAGTTTCTAAATAACGCGAATTAAAATGGGTATCAATGCCAAAATCGGCAAAGCTGAACTGAAGGAATTCCCCCTTTCAACAAGTGTCCTATGTCACGTGACAATGATAATTCATCACAGCATTCATCTTCGTTGTTGAATTTGAGTTTCAATGAGTTTTCAAATTAAAAGAAACGGTGTCCTAGTTCAAGAATTATAAGGAGAGAGTATGCGAATGAAACAAGATTCAAATTAGAATCCCTTTAGTTGTCACAAGTTTATTTTCAGATCATACATTGTTCATGTATTATCCCTACTATCGGAACTACTGCTACTGTTGTTTTGATCTGGATTGCTGTCAGACTCGCTGAGGGTTGCTGATTTTGTCGTTCTGACCTGGATTGCTGACTTGTTGAGGTTGGTTTTCCCGTCACAAGTTCATTGTCACATCACCAATGGTTCACTTATTATCCCTACTACTGTACCTGTACTTACTAGTGGTATTCTAATATTGGCGCCTTTTGTGATCCTCATTGCGCTAATTCTAGTGCAACGCTAAAATTTCTCCATTCTGTCATACTGCATACACGACAAAATTAATGGTATTTATACTACAAAATATTCTCTATAGAGTGAATAGTTCAGTGGGTGCCATTATGATTCCAGTAAAGTCTGTCTCAATTGCACTAATAAGTCTACACAACTTTGGAGTGCTAAAATATGAGTGCACTAATTTAAATAAATACACATACAGTATCAGAACTGCTGATTTTGCCCTTCTGATCTGGATTGCTGATTTGCTGAGGGTTGGTTTTCTCTTGTCCAAAGTTTTATCATCAATGATTCACTTATTAAACTTCATACCTGTAGTTCACTTCTGTGTCCTAAATCACCACAAGATCACATGACTTTCGTACAAGACTTTATTCTTATGATAAGAAACGAGCTGATGCCTCAGCATTTCTATGTCAAAGCATAAGAAATGTTCAAAGGAATATATTGAATTTAATAAGCTTCATCTGTTATTGATCTCTTTGTCTGTAAATCTTTATGACGATGAGTCACCATCACTACTCCCCTTTTGTCTTACTGAGATGGAGTTATGCTGACTTGCTGACGTGGTTTCCCTTGTCATTACTTTCATGTCATGCCTTCAGATCATGCTGATGTGAGTTGTCACTAGTTTTATGTCATGTCTTCAGATCATGCTGATGTGAGTTGTCACTAGTTTCATGTCATGTATTTAAAATGTTTAATTCATGCTGATGTGGGTTGTCACTAGTTTGATATCATGTCTTCAGATCATGCTGATGTGGGTTGTCACTAGTTTCATGTCATGTATTTAACATGTTTAAATCATACTGATGTGGGCTGTACTAGTTTCATGTCATGTCTTTAGATCATGCTGATGTGGGTTGTCACTAGTTTTATGTCATGTCTTCAGATCATGCTGATGTGGGTTGTCACTAGTTTCATGTCATGTCTTTAGATCATGCTGATGTGGGTTGTCACTAGTTTTATGTCATGTCTTCAGATCATGCTGATGTGGGTTGTCACTAGTTTCATGTCATGTCTTTAGATCATGCTGATGTGGGTTGTCACTAGTTTCATGTCATGTCTTCAGATCATGCTGATGTGGGTTGTCACTAGTTTTATGTCATGTCTTTAGATCATGCTGATGTGGGTTGTCACTACTTTCATGTCATGTATTTATCATGTTTAAATCATGCTGATGTGGGCTGTTACTAGTTTCATGTCATGTCTTCAGATCATGCTGATGTGGGTTGTCACTAGTTTCATGTCATGTCTTTAGATCATGCTGATGTGGGTTGTCACTAGTTTCATGTCATGTATTTAACATGTTTAAATCATACTGATGTGGGCTGTACTAGTTTCATGTCATGTCTTTAGATCATGCTGATGTGGGTTGTCACTAGTTTTATGTCATGTCTTCAGATCATGCTGATGTGGGTTGTCACTAGTTTCATGTCATGTCTTTAGATCATGCTGATGTGGGTTGTCACTAGTTTTATGTCATGTCTTCAGATCATGCTGATGTGGGTTGTCACTAGTTTCATGTCATGTCTTTAGATCATGCTGATGTGGGTTGTCACTAGTTTCATGACATGTCTTCAGATCATGCTGATGTGGGTTGTCACTAGTTTCATGTCATGTCTTTAGATCATGCTGATGTGGGTTGTCACTAGTTTTATGTCATGTCTTCAGATCATGCTGATGTGGGTTGTCACTAGTTTCATGTCATGTCTTTAGATCATGCTGATGTGGGTTGTCACTAGTTTTATGTCATGTCTTCAGATCATGCTGATGTGGGTTGTCACTAGTTTCATGTCATGTCTTTAGATCATGCTGATGTGGGTTGTCACTAGTTTCATGTCATGTATTTAACATGTTTAAATCATGCTGATGTGGGCTGTTACTAGTTTCATGTCATGTCTTCAGATCATGCTGATGTGGGTTGTCACTAGTTTTATATCATGTCTTCAGATCATGCAGATGTGGGTTGTCACTAGTTTTATGTCATGTCTTCAGATCATGCTGATGTGGGTTGTCACTAGTTTCATGTCATGTCTTTAGATCATGCTGATGTGGGTTGTCACTAGTTTGATGTCATGTCTTAAGATCATGCTGATGTGAGTTGTCACTAGTTTTATGTCATGTCTTCAGATCATGCTGATGTGATTTGTCACTTGTTTTATATCATTTCTTCAGATCATGCTGATGTGAGTTGTCACTAGTTTTATGTCATGTCTTCAGATCATGCTGATGTGGGTTGTCACTAGTTTTATGTCATGTCTTCAGATCATGCTGATGTGGGTTGTCATTTGTCACTAGTTTCATGTTAGATCTTTAAATAACGACAGCATGTGTCTTTCCATTGTTTGCTGAACTGAAATTGTAATGTTTAAATCAATAAGTTAACATGTCGTTACATTTTAAGTCTTTACATAACAATTCAAAATATTTCAACAACAAAAACATGAATAATTCCATTACCCATGTGAATGTTAAAATGATGACAATATTTATTAGTTTCTTCTCATACAGTCAAACCAAGATATACTGTGTAGTTGCTTTTATTCCCAGTGGATTTAATTTGGCTATATTCGTATTCCAAGAAAATATCGCCAAATTAAATACCTGTGAATATAATACATTATACTTATGAAGTATCAGAGAGACAATATGTTAAAAATTAAAATTAAAAAAAAAGTTATCTCCTATCAAAATGGATTTATCTAACCAGACATCATATACACAAATCACAGTCTTTACTTGTATATAATAACCTCCTAAGGGACAACAAGAAAACCTTTAGTCTTTATAGGAAGGTGGTCTTTGTATAGAGGTTGATTTGTACACAAATGGTACAGCAAAAAAAAGGATTTGTGACCAGGTGGTTTTTATACACAGGTGGTCGCTAAAGCAAGTTTTACTGTACCATTTTTAAAGTATTTGGTATGATCTGGTATTGGGAATCAAACCCATGACCTTCATTTTAGAAATGTCATATTACTAGTTATCTACGTTGTCATACGGGTGATACGGTTTCATATCACATGCCGGAGGTCCATATATCCCGAGCCGGATGCATGCCACATGCTTAGTTCCAGTAACTTTATTAACCCTTTGACTGCCACAGACAAACCCAGTGCCACTTCCTTGGGGTGTTACATGATTACAATCATATAGCGTCGCATGACAATCACATGACATCACAAATTTAGTGAATGTGCATCAAATGGTAGATATATGGAAAATATATATATCGCCTGATCAGAGACATACAGTTAGATATGCTTCGTCATTTGACCTGGATGAAAGATTTAGCTATAATACCTAACCTGTTTGTTTTATCTTGACCACTGACCAGCTGGATGGAATATTTAACTACGATACCTAACCCGTTTGTTATCTTGACCACTCTGGAATATTTAGTTACAATACCAACCCTGTTTGTTATCTTGACCACCCTAAAATATTAAGTTATTTAATACCTAAATTCTTTGTTGTCTTGACCACTGACCAACTGGATGGAATAATTAGTTACAATACCTACCCTGTTTGTTTCCTTGACCAACTGCTAAATCCATAGCTGTAAGATGATCCTCATTTTGAACTGTCATGTCTGCTCCATGCTCTAACAGAAGTTTGACCACAGCAGCATTATTTTTGTATGCTGCATACATCAGAGCTGTGCTGCCAGACTGTAGAGAACAACACAAATAGTGACCACTGGTTATAAAATAGTGGACAAAGGGAAGGACACGACCTCAACAAACAATGACAACTATATTGACACATATATCATACACAGGGTTTCTACACCTTTAACAAAACAAAATTCCTAGATTTTCCCTGACCTTTTCGGACCTACTGCAATGCGCCAAAGGCGTGTTGCCATGAGCGCTACAGGCGCGAAGTCCCACTAAGGGGGTCCGCAACCATACAGTGTATAAATGGTGTTGTATGCCACACTCAGCAGTTTTTTTTAGTTATATGTTGGTGCCAGTTTTTAATGATGATGGAGAGAAATTGGTTTCAATTTACCTAGGAAGAGACCACCTGCATTGACAAGCGATGAGAGACCTCATGGTTTTAAACTGCAATGCTATAACCACTTGACCAGGGAGGCCCCTCCAAAAATTTTCTTATAAATTAAGTATTAAAAAATGCTGAAATTTACACCCAGCATTTACGTGTCAGATGGTATTTGGGGAGGATGGGCCAAAGTATCAGATTTATTACGTGTAATAAGATTACCTCATCAATATAATCCACATGCAGTCCGTATTTGAGTAGCTGTCTTACGATATCTGTAAAACCATTGTAACTAGCTAACAAAAGAGAGTTTTCACCATGACAACCACTAGAATTTACGTCTGCTCCACTACTGATCAGGTACTCCATGGTTGACTGTTGACCATTAGCACAGGCCCAAAGTAAAGCCGTTAAGCCAGCATCATCATACTTATTTACATCAGTACCTGTCAAAAAATAACAAAAGCTTTTGAATTTTGAAGAAAAATGTTTTAGGCCACACTCAAAGATCTTTCAGTTATATGGAGGTAACCAGTTTTTAATGGTGGGGGAGAGAACCAGGTTACAAGGTAAGCCGGGAAGAGACCACCAAACACCATGCAGAATCTCTCTAGAGGCACTCACATACAGTACGGGCCACGCGGATTCCGCAAAAGTCACGTCATCGCGGCGGGGTTAGTTATGAGCAGTCGTCCGCGATGAAATCGCGGCTATTTGACGCGGTCGCCGTCATCGCGGCGGTTGAAATTCCTCGCAAATCGCGGGGATGAATCAAATCATCGCAAATTGCGGCTGTTGAAAATCATCGCAAATCGCGGCTGTTGAAAACCATCGCAAATAGCGGCTGCTGATCTCCGTTAAACTACTGGAATTGTCGAACGGAATTCTGTTTTGTTTTTTTGTTTTTTATGCAGGTCAATCTATTGATTAAATATAAAAAAAATACATTACTATTCGCTTAAATGCGACAATTATCTTCTATAGTACCCGAAATATGTACCTTCAAATTGATCCCAAACCAAAAAAAAACCCCCGACTTTCACTTTGTTCAACAGTTCTGTTACAATTTGCATCAAACTCCAAAGTTCTTCTACGTCATGTAATGAAATTGATTACCCAAGCCGTCAAATCAAAGTTATCCGTGCGTGAAGTGTAATCACATGGACACGTGGGACCTTCTACCTTACACGTATATCGCTTTTCAACTATCCGTAACCGTGATATTAGACATCGTAGAATTTACACAAATTTTGTGACATCAATTAAAATATCGACAAAAAGAAATAACGGAACTTCGACTAATCCTATCGAGGTTTATTTTCTTTCGATCCTACCTACTTCGTATTACGTTTAGTTATCTACGTATCTGGTTTATAAAACAGATTTTCAAACAAAAACTGTAAGCCAAATTTGTGACGGCGCTTAAAAATTCGAAGTTCTGAAATCTCCCTCTTTCTCTCTCTCCCTCTCTCTCTCTCTCTCTCCACACATGTATTTTTGCTCGGTCAAAAGATGTATTTCTCATTCCCAATATTTTAACGGTACTATGTTTTGTTTCATTGGTTTAATGGTTTAAAACAGTTCTTCGTCTGCTGCATATAATATCAAGGTTCATCATGACTTTAAAATCACAAAAAAGTTTACATCAATAGAATTATCATGTATGCGATAAAGGTATAGAATTTCCTGGTCTCCTGACCATTCCAATTAAACTACCGGACGTTTTATGATATACTAAAGCTAATGTAAATTGAATTTGAATTTGCCGATACCTTTATCTACCCGACTTTAATATGAACTTCAGTTAAAGTATTGTGCAACTGTGTACACTTTTTTTAAAATTAAGATTAAAAGTGGTACGAATAATATACATGTATTAGCAAAAGTTCAAGGAAATCTGTACCCGATTTCGTTATACGAAACATATACAATTCATTCACGTGGGTTTTTTACCATTCGATACTTTATAAAAGTAAAATTCCCAGGTTTCAAAAACTTATTTTAACACCAACAAATGAACTCATAAAGGTTTGGAGGAATAGCAAATCGTTGGGATATTCTATTCATTCAAAACAAAAATGCATATGTAAAAAACTCTATTATGATATATCTTCAAAATGTACCCGGGGAGAGACCACAGGCCTCCCGCAAGTAAACCTTCGTTTGAAAATCGATTTCAACATCGATCAAACATGTACTGTAACAAGCTATAGCTGATCAAAATTGAACAAGTCGTGTCTGATTTTTCATATGCTAATTAATCTGAATTATGATTCTGGTCATCGTCAACTACCGCACAGGGGTAAATTAGTCTGACTGGTGTTGTTTTTTTTTAAATAAAATATACAACACGATTTAAACTTGTATATTACAATTAATAATAAAAAATCAGATTGACATTAGTTTAAATGTATTACAGTCCACAGACTGCTCACCCCCTTTGAAAATCTTCAAATCACAAGGGAGTCATGATTGTTGCAAATCACGCCAATACATACATATTCAAGATCATATCAGCTGACACGAAATATGCAATGACAGCATAATACTGCTTACACAATCAAATGAATTGGGTGGAAAGATGGTTGAAAGTATCGACTACGTATATATATATCACTGACGTCGGAAGCAAAATGAATGTGGAGGGCTTAACCAACTAAAACACACACACACACACAAACCAGACTATACCCCCAATTTTCAACACCTATGTCTATCTTTGCAAAAAAAAAGGGGGGGGCTAAGCCCCCTATCCCCCGGTTTTTCCGACGCCTATGTATATGGCTAAATGGATATATTGAATTTATGCAAATATATTATACTTTATTAATTATTTTATTGTTACTTATAATATATTTTACGCTCTTTAAAATAATTTAAAACCGTAAATGACGTTTAATGACCAAATGATAAATAGAAACAATTACAAATGCACAGTTTCCCTTGATTGTGACCGAGTTCAATGTCGGGCGCGTCTAATGATCCAAAAATACAATTTAAATAATTGATTTCGAATCTAAATGTTTTTTATAAAAAGATTCCATATCAATTTTTTTTAATTAGCAATATATATATAACTAGATACAGTTCTTGACTTACGCGTATATATCTGTGTACATAGGAATGCGAGTTTTATCTCTTGAGGCGATTTATGACCCCGTCACTATGGATACCCTGTTCACCCAGACTTGATGTTTTGTCCCTGTTATGTAATTGCTTTGATCTGCGGTCTCTCAACGAGGAGCAATTATAACTGTAAGTTGGTCAAGTAATGTTGACTCTGATTAACGAAGATGATTCTTGGGGTGGGGGGGGGGGGGGGGCAATAGATTTTTAAAAACACACCAGATTTGGATTAACCGTACTTTAAAATTTAGTCTTAAACGCTAAGATGCTCACAGACCTAGCCTTGTTTATTGCGATAGCCCTTTTTATAGCTCTGAAAATTACATAGAGATATATTTTAGTTTAATAATTTTTGTTTTGATATTTTGTTTTATTTATAGGTCTACATGGTAGTTCTTGCACTTTAAATAAGTGGGGGAAATGTCTTGAGTGAAAAACCACGTAGATCAACCGTAACAGTTACCATAATTACTCTACGCTTAAACTTTATTTTCATTTTTTTTTCAATTTGTCAATATATGTTGAAATACAAATCATAAAAAGCCAAACTAAAAAGTCAAACTGATGGAGACGTCACAAAAAGGCTAACTAAAAAAAAAAAATTTTGGCCTATGCTCGACACTTGAGGGTTCTTCATTGTGCCGACACCTATTGTGACACGGGGCCAGTCGTCTCCGGCGAAGTTTTGAATCCATGACCCTCCACGTGTATGGCGGTATCTTATCCCCACAATAAACTCCACGCCTCTCCTTGAAAATTCCTTGATTTGTACCTTATAAGTGTGTCTGTTAAATGAAATATTTGGCCGGAATAAAGACGAGTCGCAATGTGATAAGCAACTCTGTGAAGTGGGCTTGGATCATGGAGAAACGGATACCTCATCGGGCTCTCAACGAAATATTTTTAACGATTAAGAGGTCAGAATTCAATCAATGTCTGGAGGTTTATAGTTTCAAAAATAAAACTGATGAATTCCGTCAATCACACATCAGGTGACACGAAATACGCTACGGCATCATTATACTGCCTGCACTATCAAAATGATTGGTTGAAAGATGACTGAAAGAATTGACTGTTATGGCGTAAAGGATGTACGCCCCTACCTCATTTGAACTACCGGTCGAATATGAAAGGAGTTTTTCATGCATTTTAACGCGTATTCCATCTTACCAATATATTGCTATGCTATCAGTATATCTATTCTGAATCAGTCTGGAGAAATTCTTTTCTGCAACTTGTAAATAGTTTTTTAAAACTTGGAAAATAAATTCAAAAAGTTCTTAACAGAGAATCACGGAGAATTTTAAGATTTTTATTATTATTATTTCATTTGTACTTAAAATTTTTACGTGTGTAATTATATTTCACACAGATGCTACGTTTGTTTATCGTTGTTTAACGTCCCACAAAAGAATATTTCAGTCATATAGAGACGTCACCAAAAATTTGCATATGCTCGGCACTTACGACCATTGAGCAGTAAAAGGTTCTTTAACATGCCGACACCTACTGGACTGACATGATGGGCATTAAGAAAATATATTATCAAATGCATAACATGGAATCTATTTTCTGTCATACAAGATATTAAATGCATATATCCTTTTTAATTTTTAGTATTTTTTTATGATTACCAAAATGTTTTTTTTTCGATATGCCCTCTGATAATGAAGGCATACATGCGTCGATGTAAGTCCTTATATACACTCACATCATCCGAGTTATCTATGACGCTGTCGATAAGCTTCAAGTTCAAGTAAGGATACCCCGTTCACTCAGAATCGTTATATATTTGTCCCTGTTATGTAATAGCTTTGGTCTGCGGTCTTGATCGAGGAGCCATATTTGTAACTTGGTCAAATAATGTGGATTCTGTTTAACGATAGTGGATCTTCGGGGAGGCAGCAATAGAATTTTTTTTTTTCGAAAAAGAAATATGTAGAGCTTGGATCAGTCGTTCTTTAAGATTTAAATATCAGAAAAAAATATTCTTGACTTACTCATGTTTTGGAATCTATATTGAAGTTAAGAATCTTTTTAACAATATTGCCACAGTTTTCAGACTGAGTAGGAAGTATAAAATAATTAATTTATTAAAACGGATTTTTTTTAAATTAACTGTCAGCGATCGTTTTCCTGATTAATATATTGCGAATATGAATCGTCAGAAATACTTTAAAAGTTATAATTTTATCAAATATAAATCACAGAACTGCAATTTTGTATTTACCTCCTCCCAGTAAAGTAAAAATTTACAACATGACAGAACAATCTCAGCTGGTTTACGGTTTGGATTGTGGGTATAGTTCCAATCCTTTGAATTTTAATACCCGAGATCATTTTTGTCCAATTAATGAACTCGACTCCTTTGGGTGAATATTCTACAGTTCGTTTATCATAGTTTTGGTTTTGTTTACGGTGACATATCTTTATTTTTACTCCGGAATTAATCAAGGTCATTTTGTGTTTTTATAATTAGATTACATGGGGATAAAGCAAAATTAATTTTTAAAACGGAAAATTCCATCAAAGGCAAACAATCTCACTCTCCCAGAGTAGCGAATATCAAAACATCAATTAGATGAGGTTGTATGGAAATATATCATTTAGTTTCAATTGTTTCTCTCTCAACTAACGATTGTATATATATGACCCACAGAGCTTCATGAATTGATACGATGATTGACAGACAAACCGCCAAACTAAATTACGTATACAGGTAGGGGCGGGGTAAAATAATCACCTGAGGGTAATACATTGACGAAAAGGCGGGGGACTTCATGACTTCAGGTAATGAAAGCCATATCAAATATCATGTGTTAGAAGATTATTTTTTATAATCAAAAATAAGAACTTGTCTGCACGAGGGACCAACAGGTCAAGTATGACAATCATCGTATTCCGATATCGGTATTTCTCATTGCTCTATTTTTCTCAGCTTCAGCGATAGTTTAGAAGCGAGTCGATGTTTGTATCTGTAAGCGTTTTTTTTAAAGAATGAGACTCGCGTCACTTATTTGTGAGATAAAGCATTATTCTCAAACGAACAGTTTATTGATAAATATTTAGAAAAACTAGGTTGCGTAACTAAAATAATTCTTTCTGTTGCTAGTTGGCAAACTCCTTGTTTTTAAATCAGGTTGAAACTGGCGAGACTTTAAGTCAAGTAAGAAAAAGTCAAATTATGATGAATATGCTAATGATTCGAGATACAGTGCTTCAGCATTGTAGTCAAACTTAGGGTAGGTTACAGAAAATAAACGTACTTTTGCTCCGTGATAACACGTTCACATTGCTTATGAGTTGGCAGTTTCAGCGGAATAAATTGTTTTTAAGTCCAGTATAAAACACATTTGATGTTTACTATCCACATTATGTTAACTTACGCTGACAAAACATCGATAATACTTTAGCAGACCCACGCTGGACTGGAATTTTCCCAAGTAATGTTAACAAATGTAAAGTAATGATAACCTAATTAATCATCGATATAATTTAAATTGTTCACAGCCGCGAACTGCGCGATAAATTTTTTACATCGCAAACTGCTGCGATGATTTTTTCCATCGCAAACTGCGGCGACCCGCGTTGAGCTCAATAGCCTGATCGCGTATTCGCGGCGAATTTATTGAGCAAGATTTATATGACCACCGCGATGACGTGACTTTTGCGGAATCCGCGTGGCCCGTACTGTATTGTATATTTGTTGATTCAGGGAACCCTCTAAAACAAAATATCAGAAAACCGTGAAACTTTTTGACGACAAATATATCCATCTTACGAATTCAGGGAGAATTAATTTTGTGACAGATATATCAGCCATGCATACTAAAGTAGTGTTTAAAAGCATAATACCATCTGCTATCTCCTGTTGCAGTAGAACAAGTTCTCCCTGTGCTGCCATCTGGTGGAGTGTCATATCTGAGGAAAAAAATACGGAAATAACATATCTCTTATGTTGTATTTGTTATTTTACAATTATGAACAGTTTTGCTCGGTTCTGGAACATTTTAAATTTTGAGAAATTCTATATAAAAGAGTGCCTTTAAACTATGGCATCTCTTGACCTAAAGTCTGCTCTGCTTTCAGCCCTGTTGAAACTAAAGCTGAAAATGTGGCAAAGTGTGACAACAGCTAACAGTTTTTAAACTCTAAAATGATTCAGAACATTTATGCGTTCATTTTAACAGTGTTGTTTTTATCAGTGTATGACAAAAGCTAATAGTTTAAGATCTGGATCTACATGCAATATGAACTTGTTTCCTACTGAATTATGACAGTAGACCCTACTATTTACTGATTTGGGTGAGTCTAAATGTGACCACAGGGGTCGATGAGTTAAACTCTGATCTGAAGTGATTCATATCACAACTTTTATACTCACTCTTAAACAGTGGTGTTGTTGTCTGCACATTCCCTCTTTGAAGATTTGTAAATAACTCGTTTGTAAAGAGCTGGTTTTAACAGATATTTTAAGAAAATATCAAAAACTAAAAGACAATACAGAAATAAAAACAGGTTGTACCACTACTGTCAATAAGGAATAATACAGGTTTACCAACAGAACTACAATACAGGAATTTACAGGTGATGTAAACTAGTAGAACTACAAACAGGAATATATAACAGGTGATACTACTAAAAACTAATAAGACAGGTGATGTACCATACAGAAACAATACAGGAAAATACAGGTGATGTACCCTACTACTAGTATGTACCAACTAAAACTACAATACAGGAATAATACAGGATGACTGTAGAACCAATACTACTAGTACCCCTTCTAGTAGAACTACAATACAGGAATAATACAGGTGATGTACCACTACTAGTAGAACTACAATACAGGAATAATACAGGTGATGTACCACTACTAGTAGAACTACAATACAGGAATAAAACAGGTACCATTACAGTAAAAATAATACAGGTGATACAGGTGATGTACCACTACTAGTAGAACTACAATACAGGAATAAAACAGGTGATGTACTACAGTAAAACTACAATGATACAGGTGATGTACCACTACTAGTAGAACTACAATACAATACAGGAATAAAACAGAATAATACAGGTGATATACCACTACTAGAACTACAAACAGGAATAATACAATGTACTAGTAGAACTATAATACAGGTGATGTACCACTACTAGTAGAACTACAATACAGGAATAATACAGGTGATGTACCACTTCTAGTAGAACTACAATACAGGAATAATACAGGTGATGTACCACTACTAGTAAAACTACAATACAGGAATAATACAGGTGATGTACCACTTCTAGTAGAACTACAATACAGGAATAATACAGGTGATGTACCACTTCTAGTAAAACTACAATACAGGAATAATACAGGTGATGTACCACTACTAGTAAAACTACAATACAGGAAAAATACAGGTGATGTACCACTAGGAACTACAATACAGGTGTGATACCACTACCACTACAGGTAGACCACTACAATACAGGAATAAAACAGGTGATGTACCACTACTAGTAAAACTACAATACAGGAATAATACAGGTGATGTACCACTACTAGTAGAACTACAATACAGGAATAATACAGGTGATGTACCACTACTAGTAGAACTACAATACAGGAATAATACAGGTGATATACCAATACTAATAAAACTACAATACAAGAATAATACTGGTGCTTGCAATGCTAAACATACTAAACTTTTCCTTGAAATTCTTTGATAGCAATGTTTTATTGTATTATCAATAAATGAAGGTTTATAAACACAAACATAATAATGTACAAAGATTCTCTAAGTCTTTGAATTTGTGAAAAGCTCCCTTTGTCGCTTCATAAATATACACAAAAATTACTGATAAACGTCTCAAAAAATAAAAGTTATTCACAGAAGTAGATCCAAATATTTACCCTAAATGGCGTTTCATGGCGTTTGCTTTTACTTGGTGATATACAATACTGTTCTGGCTGTCGAACTGGAATTACAAGAATAACAAGATTTAGAGGAGGTACACTAATCTATGCCCTGAGATCTACTTCATTCATAAAGATTTTTTAAGTCCCATAACTCCCACAAATATTGCTAAATATTGGCCGTGATCAAACTCATCAATTGTTTTGTTAACCAAAGGGGCTGATTATAATGATTGCATAGTGGCCAACATTAAAGCTCTACTACAGTACCTATACATGTAAAACTTCAAAAGTTTTAGCCCAGCTTAATGTATTTGTCCATTGATAATGCTGGGGCTAGTAAATGCTAAAACTCAAAAGACATTCTTTCAGATCTTTCTATTTGATAGCTCTGTGTTAATATCTGTCAAACGTTTTAACAAAATTTTTAATCAAAACACTAAACCTGTACATGTACAACCAATTATTTCTTTCCTTCTTTTTTTGAACTATTAGCATAACTTTAACCTGTTGACTTTAAATCAATATATTTCTACCTGGTCATCTAAGCTTATATATTGTACTTGTACGTAAAGTTTGTGAAAATCCATACTGGCAGTCCAAATTTATTTTGGAAAAAAAATTGAATGAAGAATAAAAGACAAATATATGGACAGACGTTGAAAATTCTATTTCTACGTGTCATAAATTCTGCCCCCTACCAGCTCATCCCAATCTACTGTCACCAAAGGAAGGGGACAGAAAATTCCACATTTGTAATCTACAAACCTGATTCAAGAACAGATGCGACTTCCAAATCATTGAGTTCTTGGTCACTGTCTATGGGTGAAACAAGCCTTAAAGCTGGTGGTGCATTCTGTCTCTTCATAAAAGACATATTTGATGGCGTCCGGCGAATGCGATCTGGAGATGCCCTCCTGGAGTCTTCTTTCCCCTTGCTTAATTTGGTTGGGCTGCTGTGTGTTTTATCCATAACCTAGGCCCTAAGAGAATGTAATTATATAATTATAACATCTTATTTTTATTCCAATAGTACATGTATTTAATGCCGAAATCAACAATTTTTTCATTATATGGTGGTGGCCAGTTTCTAATGGTGGAGGAGAGAACTCGGTTAAAACGTAACCGTGAAGATACCACCGACCTTCTGCATATGTTAACTGGCAAACTTTTTCACGAAATCAGCTTAGGTTCCAGTGCCAGAGGGCTTCAAACCTGCGCTAACAAGAAGTGAGAGACTTCATGGTTCAAAGCACAATTATCTAACCACCCACCCATTGAGGGCCGGTGAATGTAATTACAAAATGTGTTTGAGAGACACATCATGTATGATCCTTTCTGCCTGATATGATAATAATTTTTTTTTTTTTTCAATTTCAACCAATTTCATTAGCTGAAAAGTTGCATGTAAAATATGATAAACTTAATGTTGTGAGTTAGCCACGACAACACCAGAACAAAACTCTGATAGTAAACTTTAAGTCACTATGATGTCATTGCAGCAACATATTAGCGAACACACTGCAAATTGTAAACAACTACACAATACAGTTTTAATCTTTTCAATTTACTCCCTGTCCGTAATCCGCTTACATTTGATATGAATCATCAATTAATATCCCGTGGCTCCAACCACAGAATTAATTTTCAAATAGAACTAATGCCCAAACCTTTCTGTAATTACAATCGCCAAAAAAAAAACAAGAACAATCAAACATGAGTGTGTCGAGTGGAAAGGGAAGTTTCAACCCTCATGGTAAGAATCTGCGAGTCCAATTCTTGGTAAACCCTCCGATATGTAACCTGAATAATTCAGTCATTATATTCCGGTCAAAATGATCACTGCATTAACGCCTAAAGGCTGAATGCATTTAATTACTTCATGTTGCATTATGGGATTTGTATACAGTATTAGAGCTGGTCGGGAAAACTAAAAGTAATTTAAAGTAAATATAAATAAAGCTGTTCAACTTTTGAAATAATGTGATATATACAAATATCAATCCAGTTGTAATCATCATCGACATTTGTTTGATGTAAACAACTTGAAGACAGTGCAAAAACAAAAGGCTTCCCAAGTTTTAAATTTCACCAGATATACCTATTGCACATACTCAAATGAATATGACGTTGTGACTGATTCCCTGTAACACGAAACAACTGACATGATTTTATAGTAAAGAGAATTCAAGCATTCATAGGATGGAGAGAATCGGAATCGGAGTTGGCTTGAATTATTCCAGTTATCGGATTTGCACTTTGGATACCCACATTATTACCATTTGGGTGGCGATTTCCTTTTCTCTCACTTGAGAAAATTTGTCATTTATTTAGAATAGATGTATGGGAAAATGTAATCTCATGCTGCAGGGCGAGATAAGCTCATTCCGGAAGCATCAGTACTACTTCTTCAACATATTTTTGCCATCTGCTTGTAAAGAAATATGGATGCAGTCAAGCACCACTTTGAAGGAGGGATGGCGAAATTTCTGTCCTAGTGCACAAACTTTTGTTAGTTTATGACTTGGCAAACCCTCAAAGTGGTGTTACTGTTAGATTATAAGCCACGCAATACAATGTCAATGGATTACAAAGTGAACACACCCATGTAAGATTCTATTAATCTATTTCAGGACGGACAATTTGCATTCAATCATGCAATATTTAAACATATTTAAATAAACTTGCTTCTATCGATATAAGTCACATTCTCAACTGCATATGGAGGTTATGAAAATTCGATCACTAATGCAAATAAAATGTTTCTGGCTGCGTTTCCATGACCGGAAATACATCGTTCAATGTAAAGTTTAAACTTGGAACGAACCAGTAAAATATTTTTCGGAAATACATGTAACTCATTTTATTTTAATGTGATTGGGCATAAGTTTTTGCAAAATTAATTATGCCCTCTCCCTAGTATGATCTAACACACAAAACTGTGGCTGACGGTATATACAATGCTTATACATTTGTATTACAATTTTAAAAAATAAACATTCAAAAGAAGAAAAGAAGATGGTGACGACGACGACGATGATGATGATGATGACGATGACGCACATTTGACCCTACTAAATATAATTAAATATTTTAGAAGTGATCAAAAACTTTTGTACACGGATCTATCAAAAGTTATTGAATTTAAGAATCACAAAAAAATAGCTTACGTACAGTTAAAGGCTGGTTTTGTAACAAACAAATAATTTCATTGCATATCATAGCGGGGAAAGTGATATCCCCGATCGTGCTACATTTTCAGAGGTGAGATTTCATCTCCTGTCCGCACAGCTTTATCCCTTGATGGAGGGTAAATGGTGTAGATGGTCACATCATCTGTCTCCCTACTACTCAGCATTCCAAAATGTCAACTCCTATGATACCGATAACTCGCAGGGCCCTCCACATAAAATTTTACTATCCTACAATATCTCGGCTTCCCATCTCTACTGAAAGACACCCAACCTTCCAGCCACGCTGCTGGCAGTCTGCCACAAAATCGTCATATTTGTTCTTCTTTCATTCATAGCTATAAGCCTCATCCATTCTTTTTTACCATGACACCGTAAGCCCCACCATAATAGTCTGTTTTGTTCAAGAAGACCAAACGACAATGACTAGTCTATAGTTGTTAACAACTATTTCTGGAGGGAACTGCATTTGTCGCTTCAGTTCTGCTGGAATCTGCCAGTAATGCAGTTCGTAACAGACCACGTCGTTCTATTCCTCCTCCGATTGCCTTTTTCCCCCTGCCTTAACAACGTTAACAAATCAAAGGCTTCCAAATATCTCCTGATCTTCTCCCCCTTTCTACGGTGCGTCTGCACGAACCAACAAGATTCTGCCATGGAATCATGTGTAACGAACATCCACCAGAGCTACAGAGCAAGAAGATATTAAGATGTGCTCCAAGTTGGCGGGCCTTCCACAAAGAACACAGCTTGGATCGTCTGTTAAACCCCAAGTTAATAGATTGGTTGAACTAGGCAGCATGCCATTCAAAAACTTGAGCTGAAACATGAGTCTAAGTGGCGCCATGAATCAGACGTCGTTCCAAGCTAATTTCTTCGGTCATGTTCCTTCTCAATTTAGCCAACTGCCTTGTTTTTGTTTGGTGCTTTCCTTGCCTACTGCTATGGCCATTCTTGCATCTTCTTCCATCCATCAGACTTCTCGTTGGACTAAGTGCCACTTTTCCTCCTGTGCAGATGTTCCCCACCTAACTGTTGAAGTCCTTGTCGTCCAACTGTCACTCTGCCAACAATCTCTCCATGCCTTAGGCGAGATTCTGCCTCTTGAAATGTTTTCTTAGCTGACCGTTTCTGTCTAAATCTAATCTTGATTCCAGCATTCCGCACTTTTTCAACTTTACTATCCCTCAACATGACAAGTTGTCTCATCTTAGTTACTTTGAATTACTCAGTGATGGATGTCAGGGGTAGTTGTTGCTTTGAACCAGAGCTGTACAATCCTATGCTACTGTCAACCATCGTCGCTACTCAATCCTTACATTGGTTCGACTGACGCAATTGGTACGCCGTAAACCAAAAGAGGCCAAAGTCAGCGAGGTAGCACCCCATGTTGGTAAATCCATGCTTTGTATTTACCTGGCAATCCACTTTTGTCAACCGAGGTCAACCATTCCTCCAACTGCTTGTAAGTGTCACTCACGTTCTGTGTATCTGTGAGGGAGTCGGTCAAATATTTTCCGAGACAATTGATTGGTTTCTCTGTGAATGTTGTAAAAGTATATGTTCTGATCTCAAACCTGTCTTTTCTCAACGGTACTTTACCCTTCCTCAAGACTAGTTTTCTGGACTTACTGGGTTTCATTTTCATGCGGACCCAGTTGATGATGGTTATCATCTCCCGGAGAGTCCATATGGCTTCGATGACTGTCTTGGTACTGTTTGTCAAATCATCCTTTAATGTTCTCACTCGTGGTTGCCACAGGCTGGACTTCATCCCTGGTCCTCTACTTTTCTTCTCCACCGACCTCACTGTCATATTTATGGCTGGCCAAAACAGGATCACTGATATTGTGCATCCTGTTATAATGCCACCTTCCAGACATTGTCATTTTGTAGTGAAGTCTTGGACTGTAAACCTCAGGTGCAAGCGATCAAAATAACCCTTTAACAGCTCTCTGGTCTTGTCTGACACGTGATACTGCCTGACCTTCCAGGAACTCATCCCTTCTGCACAGTGATGTATATGCACCTGTTGTTTAGCATGTAAATGGTCATCATCTTAGTTAAGATATAAAAGAATAGTTTTCCTTCCACATTCAGCGAGGATATGTTCCGGAATTACTTCCGCCTGACGCCAGATGTCTGTCAGATATTCTCGTCTCCATATTAATCGAAATAGTTTCCATAGACGACTTGTCACTTTTTGGCAGTTCTTGTAGACTTTATAAGGAACACCATTTGGTCCTGGGGATGATGCAGCTCTTGCCTTCCTTATCACTTCTGTAATATCTTTGAACGTTGGTGTTTATTCGTCAAATGGGTGTACCGGCTGAGAGGGTTGAATCAGAACCTCTGACTCATCCAACTCCTCGGTACTCCACAGGTCGCTTTGCATTTCCTTTAAATGTTTCTCCACATCTTCCTTCTTGGCTTTCAAACGTCCTGAACCTTTACTTCCAAAAAGTCGGGAAGTAAATTGGAATAGCTTTGTAGTGAACCGAACTCTTGTTCTTGTCCTTTCTTTCCTTCGACGCCGACTTATCTCTGCTCTTCGTAATGCTTTTAATCTCTCCCTGATATTTTCTCGTTACTTTCTCAGCACTTGCTTTTTTCGTCTTTTGCCAACCTATACCATTCCTCGGATGTCGCTAATCCCGTTTCGAATGTGTTATCTTTTGTTGTGTACTGTTCTTTCTCGTCTCTCCTCCTGATGTTTTCGTTCTTCTGTCCCAAATCTGTCTAGGCCGACATTGTATATAATTGATGTCATGGCCTTCATTTTCTTGTCAGTTACTCCTCCAGCCAGTGAAGTATTAAGTATGGCATCTACATCAGAGTCAAACAGTTCCCATTCCTTTATACTTTTGCGGTTTGGCCATTTATTCTCCTTCTTCCTGATAATTTTGTCCTGAATGTCAACTGATCTCTATGAGATTGGTACGTTGTCTACAGGCACATGCTGACTGTGGTCCTCCGCTATATCACCTTTACTCTGGCCGCCCTCTCCGTTGCCTTACACTTTGTGACTGTGGTCACTGTAGTTCGCGTCCGGAATCACTTCCTCCTCCGTCTCATCAGGTTGCCATATGTGTGTTGTGCAAGTCGCAAAACAGATCCCACTCATTCTTACATTATACACGTATGTCGATATAACGACTTTGTATCATTTACGTGATAATTTAAAAAATACATGTACATGTATATTTATTGATATTAATCGATATGATTATATGTCGATATACAGACTTTGTATCATTTATAATGATTACATAGTATTCATCTCCCCATGTAATAGTCAAAACATAATGACAGTAGGAAGTAGGTCTCTTTGTTTTTGTTTTGGAAGGTGCTTGATGTTTAGTGTAATGGAATAAATTTTGGATTTATTATGGATGAACTAATCATTCTCTGTTTGTTGCTGTTTGCAGCAAAAAAAAACTTCACTCGAGGTACAGATGTTAATTTTTTTTAGAAAAACGGGTAAGACTAAGGGTCCATGAGTTTTATTCAGCCTCTGGGACTTCGCACGTTTCGCGTTGCGAGTACAGATGTACAATTGCGACCGATATAATTAATTCGGCTTTTTTTACTTGTTGTGGGACTTGTTTTCCAGTGTTCGCTCTGTGGGGAGATGAACTGGGAAATTTCAAAACATTTTTTTAAACACACATTTTTTTTATTCAAAGTTCAAAAGTTTTTTATCTTCCTAGTTCAGCTTAAAGTAAAAATGAAGAAGTACAAATGGATAATTGAAACTACAAAGCCATTATAAAACTACAGATTTGATATACCAATGGTCTCAGCATAAAGAACAAATGCGAATCACAAACGTGGTGGGACCAGGTGTCCAGGAGGAGTTAGCGTCCCCTGTTAGCCCGTACATCCATCGCAAATGTTACATGAAAACCTATCGAGTTCGGTGAATTTTTTTTTACCTTTCTATAAATCAGATCTGGCAATATATGACAATGAACACGTTAAACTTATTAATTTATTGGTCTATTACTTTCAGATTATTTACTAAAAATTTTCACAATTTATTTTTTTTTTTTTTTTTTTACAGACTATAAATTAAACATGTAGTATAGAATAATTGTAAACAACAGCGTGTTCTGCAATATCGTTGAAGTCGGACCCTTGAATTTTTTTTTAATTTGTATCCTGTAAAATTCGTCATGGCGGTACTCCATAACATTAATAGTTAATAGTAAAAACTGCATTGAAAAATAAATGGGGAATGACCTTGTAATAGTTTTTTTTTTTTAAAGAAAAATATTGTTTTATATGAAATATCAGGGACGTATATAGCACATGTGTTATATACGCCCCTGGAAACATACAAAGAAAAATCAAAAGTTTCGTCAATTTTGGCTTGTCGCTGCATATCTAATTAGTAGATAGACTTCCTGCAAAAATAATGTCATGTAAAATATCTAATGTGATATATCATAGCATAATATATCATAACAGAATAGGAATTATAAAACAAGATAGATTCCTTTTTTTCAAAGAATTTGCAGGTCTATCAGTAAATCGGATGTCGTGGTAGATTCTGTCCGTTGATGGTTTTAATATTATTAACTATTTAAAACTGACCTATTCACGGTTAGATTATCATTACCCAGCATTCATTAATCATGGCTGACGGAGAAAAGTCGCTGATCACTGTTACTGTCAAAACGCCGAAAGAAAAGCAAGAGATTGAAATTTGCGGCGATGGTGGAATTAAAGAGGTTAAGAAAAGAATTGTATTTAAGCAGACATGTTCATTATGTATATGTACTTTAGTTTATTTGACAATCGGGTCATTGAAACAGGTCGTTGTCCAAAACATGGCGACGCTGACAGTGACTGAGATGCTACGTACAAATTCTAGCACTTTCGACACCGGCTGCCGGGCGGGTGTTATGTCATAGATGTGTACACATCAATTCGATCTCATTAAAACATTTCAGTTTTTATACAAGTAATCTCAATAATGACAGAAATAAAAGGTGAAACTTCTATATCTATTGATAATTAAAATGTAAAAAAAAAAATATTTTATTTATTTAGCCTATGATATAAAATAAAGTGTAAAAGTCCTATTTCCTTTTAATGATGAGTCTCATTAGGCCTAGAATATGAATGAGGGGGTGGATATAAACATCGAACCTATGTTTTTTATGTTCAGTTTGGAATGTTTTATATAAAAATGTGTGTTTATCCATTTACAAGCTCAAAAGAGCTTGTAAATGGATAGAATAGACAGCTTAAACAGAGAACGTTCGACCCAATGTTTTTATTTTCAACTGAATTCACATTTGGCCCATCGACATACATTTGTTATATCCTTTTAATGTGCATTAAAATAGTCATTTATAACTGACTTAGTGTTTGTTTTTCACCGGTGTAGGAGTAATAAATTGCTGGTCCTCCTTTGTGTTTTTCTTTACTTTTTACAATGATATTTGTCCAAAATATTTGGGCCAGTAGTTCTGAAATTTTACTCATCCTTGTTTTTATTTGTCAGTTATATTTTTATAAGGACCAGTAAAATTTTGCTATGACCAGTGAAATTTAGTAATTCACTGGGCAGGTTGACCAGTAAATTATTTTCCATTTCAAAACCTCTGTAATATCATATTCTGAAATAGTGTTTACACTTTTCCTCCCCGTATATTACCTCTCGATGTATACTAACTTGTGGACAGTCTGTAACATATGTATGGCTTGTGTTTACCCATAGCACTATCAAATTCAAAAACAAAATAAAGGTTGAAATTGATATATATATATTTATTTGTAGTATTTTTGAAGTTGTAGTTTTAATGATAGAATTTTCTTTACGGACACTTTTTACAGCACTTGTGACCTTCTATTTTGAAGTTCGTCGGCAGAAATCTGGTTTGTATTGTTTTAGCTAGGATCCCCGTTGAAGGCTAAAACAACACAGTCATTTAAAACAATAAATTATACAGGAATATGGATGTGCTATTGCTATTGCAGTCATTGCTAGAAATAATAACAAGACATTTTGTGAAACTTTTATCAATGAATTTACAAAATTTATGTCTGAAAATTTTGGTAAAAAGTGGGGGGGACCAAGGCAAATAATCCAGATAAACGACGTCAGACTGTTTATAGTAAAAAATCATAGTGACTGAATACATTTATAAATCTCTAAATTACCAGACTACGTGCTTCACGGGATTTTTCATGATGGTTCGTAAGTCTTACAGACATTCGGTCCATAGTAATTTTATTTCCTATAGAACGCAGTAATTTCGTCTGTCAGTTGTATGAAAATCCTAGTCAGATATTTTATATGAACTTATAGCTGCACAATAAACATATTCAATTGAGAAAAACATTGATACGATTAAAATTATAACTTTTCCCCGATTAATTCATAAAATGTAGATTAGTCTTTTATGTGATATACATCATTAGTATGAGTGCTAGAATCTGACATGACACTGCCAGATTTCCTATAGACAGTTGGTCTATTGCCTTTGAAATCACTATAGACCAACGAGATTTACTATATACATTGTCTATCAGTCCACCGTTTATTTCGCATACTGTGAAAATATTCATGTACTTAATCTTTTTGTTATTCATACATTTTAGTTTAAAGATTTGGTGGCTAAGAAATTTGGAGCACCAGTAGAGCAGTTGTGTCTTATTTTTGCTGGCAAAATTTTAAAAGATGGCGAGACCCTGGCTCAGCATGGTATTAAAGATGGCCTCACAGTGCATCTAGTAATCAAATCAGCAAATAGGGTAAGTATAGACTTCCAGGTAACTAGTGTTCAAGAGCATTGTAAAAAATATAGTGGAATCACGTTATTTCAAAATTCACGAGACCGCCCTTATTACTTCCAGATATCCAGAATTCAAGGTAAACTAAATTTTAATTACATATTTTCATCCATTGAAATTGGGACCAGCCATTCAACTTTGACATATCTGGAATTTTGAGTCATCTGATTTTGTGATAATGCGATTCCACTGTACTTGTTATGGATCAGCGATCACTACAAGATGAAAATCAAGGTTGACGAAATATAGACGGATACTAAATGGAACGTATCTCAGATTTGATACATATGTTACTTTAAACATGGAAATTCATGCATTTGGGTAATTTACGCTAAATACACGATGAAGAGCTGACCAATTTTCTGCCTACAGAATTGAAGTTGTCGCCACTATCAGACCACACAATAACACAGGAGCAATTGTTCAGATTACGCGGAGGTTACAACAAATACCAATCACATAACCTCCTTTTCATTCTCGATGAATTTCTTTTTTAAATCTTCATTATTGCTATTGTAACCTGCAGGTTACGGTCATTCCTTTTAACGTAACCTGTGAATGGGTTATGATGATTTCTATCATTTTGTGGCTTGACTATATTTGTTTAAGAATGTATGATAGCGTTTTATAGCGAATAGTCACCTCAGGGTCTAGTACCTCATGTAACAGAAATTATTTGAATTTATTCTAGCCATAGGTTAAACATGTGCTGTAGACAAGCCTTATGGTTATCCCCAGGGATTTTCCTGGCTCCTTAACTCTAGATCCAGGGTCCGAAAAATTTGGAAAATATACAACATTTGAACTTAAATTGAAGTACATTGTACTTAGTAGACATTTGATTGAAAATACTTTAAAAGTTTATTCTTTATTTTTAAATTCCAAGTTGGGAAATTTGTTTGAGAAATACCAGCAAGAATAGCATTTGATAGTGGGTCCTGTAACCGGACCCAAAATTGGACTAGGTAAAATCACTGATTTCAAACTTGTATCTTTCCTCTAGTTCAAACATTCTTTAGTGGCACCATACAATCTGTCGTGACAGACACCACAATCTGTCATGGAAATGTGGTGATTCAAGTTATATGGTCTTGCGAAGTTTCAATTGAATTACGTGGCGTATGTATAATAGCAATACAATTTTAACCATTTGCTCTGTGAAATTATTGGGGATGGGGTCATGGCTTCTGACAGGCCTGCAATGTATACTGTGCCTAAGATAGTATTGCTAGACGTGGAGATGACTTAGTGATGTATTGTAATGCTGGGCTTTTTCTATAGTATCCACAGAGCCAAAATTCTGCCCCATTCCCAATGCAAAATGCATGTATTTTTTCCTAATTTGATGAAAAAATTCCAAAATTTGATGTTGAACTCATGACCGTAATGAAAAAAAATAGTGTAAGGGAAAATGCATTTAAAAAAAAAATTAAAATTTCCATGTGTGCACACAATTTTCCTCAATATGACATAATTCACGTTAAAATTCCCAATTGTGTTGGCAATGGCATTTTCCCTAAATTGCCAGAAAAAGGTCTGTAATGATAAATAAACAAAAATATTGTGCTGCATTTTTGTGGTTCACTTTTTATGAGTTTGCTGTAAGTATGAATTGGATCTATACATCTACTCCAGTTGAAGATCCAACCAATTTCTCTGTGTGTTTGCAAGTACATGTATCACTTTTTATGACAGATTAAAAAAGGCTAATTGACCTCAAACCTTTAAGTAATGATATATCCTGTTCACTTGGATTCATAATTAACATTGTGAATCTTCCCTTAGGCTAGTACGTATGCATAAGTGAATATAGACACACAGTATACATGTGCCCCAGTCAACAAGGGGTCAGATCATCATTATGGTTTTAAACTCATCAACCCCTGAAAAACTAATGAACTCTTCTGTAAATCAATGATTTAGACCAGTCCAAATGTGTCTTTAGGGGTCAATAAGTTAACATCCTGTTTACTGTATATATTTGCCTATAAGGCTGATTACCTGGAGTTAATATTCCACCTTCAAAATGAGTCCTGACTTAAAAGTATCGGTAGTCTGTAGGCAAAAACATCGGTGTGCATATTTTTCCCGAGGTAAGTGAAAATAAGGTCCAGTATAGTATGCATATACAAATAGTGGGGTTGAAATTAATCATTTGCAAACAAATAATTGCCAAACTGGGTTTCTGAAAGGAAATTTTCACAAAATATATATGCCTGTGTATCTTTTTTTTGTGTGTGTGTGTTATTTGACATCAGTCTAAATAGTAAAAAAAAGGGAGAAAATGATACTTTTGGGAAAATGCAGCAACATTTTATACCCAATTGAGTAGTTAAATTATTAAAGTATTACCAAATAAAGTGACTTCTAAAAGTCGTTAGAATTACAGTCAAACTTACAATAAAGGCCACCTCTGTATTTTTTTCCAATTTTGAATGGTGTTTTATGCCACAAAATTTTACTAAAGTTCCAGCAGGACTCGAACCTGTGCTGACAGGAAGTGAGAGACTTCATGGTTCAATGGCCATCTCTGTATAAAGGGCACCTGCCTACAAAGGCCATTGAAACATAAACTTTGTTAACTTTTTTTATAAGGAATAAACCTCTGTATAAAGGCCACCTGTCTATAACAGCTACTTTGGCCTGTTTCCTTGAATGGCCTTTATAGACAAGTTTGACTGTATATGTCTTGCTATTTTTAGTATTCACGCAGACATATCGGAAATATAAGTGGATGGCAAATAATGATGAAGTTTATGTTTTCAGACACAAGAACAATCACCCCAGAGACCAGCAACTACTCCCGAGGCTCCTTCACCTGTAAGTAGACCAAAATAGGTTTATCTGTACTACAGTTGCTTTGAAAAGTAGATTGAATTTTCTTGTTAATTTTTTTTCTGTGAAAGTGCTTTTAAGAATTACTAATCATTCTGTAATTGTATTAATGCATAGGCCGGTCAAGGCATCATCAACTCCCACCCCCTGAACAACAATGGACTCTTCTGTAAATTAGTGACTTAGACAGTCAATGACACACAGTCCAAATGTGTCTTTAGGGGTGAATGAGTTAAAAATTGCCTTGGTTGGCCATATTACATACAAAATAAAACGTCCAAAACATATTTCTGTCCAGCAAAGGAATAACTAATAAATGCTAGCATTATAGCATTCGATTTGTAGATTTTGTTAATATGGTTTATCCTCATACTCTTGCAGACTCCACCAGGAACACAGCCCCCAAATATAGGCCAGACACCATTTGGTCTGGGAGGATTAGGTGGACTTTCGGGACTCGGAAACTTGGGAATGGGTTCAGCAAACTTTATGGAAATGCAGCAAAGAATGCAGAGAGAGGTAAAGCATTGTTTATGTTAAGTTTAGATTTACAAGTACAGTGAAATCTGATGAACATATATTTATCTGTCAATCAAAATTGGGTCGTCAATTTTGATATAACTGGAATTTCAACTCATTTTTTTTTTTCGACATAACAAGATTACACTGTAATTGCTCACCATTCACTTAAAGGTTTCACAAGTTTGGGAACACATATTGATTCAAAAACATTCCCAGAATGCTTGTAAATGAAAATATGGAGGGATTGAATATTGATTGACAAGTTCCATGGCATTCTCATTTCTGCAATAAGCAATATTTTCACTAGGGGTTAATATTTCGATTAATTTTTTGTACATGCTCATGCTGTATTATAATAAATTTTCAGTGGGGATTTTATTTTGTTATTTTTGTGGGAAGCCCAAAGCAGTGTAAATAAATCCATGACAAAGCATTCTACTTTAGTGATTGACAGTAGGATATCTTAAAATCAGCGAAAATTAATGTCAGTGAAAAGCCACAAAATTTTAGCTTGATAATGGATGATTTTACAGTAAATGCATAAATCCTCCATGAGATGGTTCAGTTTTTAAGTTATCTCCCGTCCTGTCTCATCCCATAATATGCTAAGATTACCCCATCAGGATATTTCCAGATTGTTGGTCACCTTGACATGACTGACCAGATGCAATATATTTTCATTTTAAATAGAAGTTTCATTTGTCATTCATCATTTTTTGTCTCTGACAAGTTTTAGAGCCATCACTTGAAAACATTGTTTCTATCAAAAATCAATATTGTAAATTTTTGGCAGTACAAATGTATCTGCAACAATAATACTATTGAATTATTGGAAGGATCCCAACTCTGAACAGGTGCCAGTGTGTCTATGGTTGGACATGTTACCATGGGTGAACAAACTGCTACTCTCTGGTCTATGCCTGTCAGTAGTAAGGGCCCTTGGCAAAATTTGCTATAGTTATGGGACTTTAAGATCCTCTTGAATGACTTATCTCTTGAGGTCATAGTATTTCTCCAACACATCTTATTCTATTTTTAGCTTATGGGAAATCCAGATATGTTACGGCAGATGATGGAGAATCCTTTTGTACAACAATTGATGTCAAACCCAGACATTATGAGACAGATGATAACTAACAATCCACAAATGAGGGAATTAATGGAGGTACGAGTCAAATGTCATACTGTGATACGAGTCAAATGTCATACTGTGATACGAGTCAAATGTCATACTCTGATATGTGTCAAATGTCATACTTTGATATGAGTCAAATGTTATACTGTGATACAAGTCAATTATGTTATACTTTGATACCAGTGTGCACTCTCTCTCTCTCTCTCTCACATATCGCAGTAAACCCTGCCATAACAGACACCTTAAATCAGAGGACACCCTCTGATAAAGGACAGTTAGTCTAGGTCCCAATTTACATTGTTATATAAGACTACTAGTGTCTGTTTTAGATAAACAGACACCTCCCTTACCCAGACAATGGACACAATTGTTGGCCCCAATTTGCATAATTTCTGTATTTTTAACCTTGAATTAGCGGACATTCTTTCTTTGATTGACTTTCATTGCCACAGGCAATATCTCTTTAATCTGCATGTCCTGATGTCTATTTTGAGAATCACTCTTACAATCATGTGAGATATGCATAGTTTATTAAGTAAATAACATCACCATAACGCCAATTTGATTAGTTCAGCAACTGTCCCCTTAACACTAGGTTTTACTTTATATATAGTTGAAATTTCAAATTTATGGTGGAGTTAAATTGGTTTATCTGCTCAATCATGTCTATAGAATCAACTCCAGAAGCTCAAACTTTACATATGGAAGACAACTCTGTGTCACTTGATTTTTGTTTTTATCCTTTTAAATATGGTTATTTGTATCATTTTGCCTCATCATTCTTATCTTTTTATTTTTTTTTTCAGAGAAACCCAGAAATTTCACACATGCTCAACAACCCAGAATTAATGAGACAGGTATGCTTTGCTTTCATATTCATTTATTAAAGGTTATAGTAGGGCTGTCACTGATGAGAAATTCTATATCGATATATCGATAAGTAAATAGTATCGATATATATATATATATATATATATATATATATATATATATATATATAAATCAAATAATCTGGTACTTTTATCAAATGCATTCAAAATATATAGATTCATTATGATATTTAGGTGTTTCATTGACAAATATTGTGTATTTTACTATCTGAAGATTTTAAAAATCATTGCAAGGAAAATATTGTTTATTTGAACAATTTGAATAAAATATAACATAGCTCAAGAGCATGGAAGTAAAACAAATGAAAACTTTTTGAAATTGTAAAAGAAAATGCATCCTGTAAAATGCATTATGAAATGTATCGATACCCAAAAAAATGTATCGATTATCATATTGAATAAATTTTTTATCGATACAATGGTATAGAGTCTATCAATGACAGCCCTAGGTTATAGAGTCTGAGAGTAAGACTTCAATTTTCATAAAACATTAGTCCATACACAAAAAGAGTCGTTTTTCTTAACAATATTGTAAATTTTTACTGATTTATTTTTGTATTTCATACATATTATTGCATTTTAGCAATTTGTTTATACACTTGGCAAGAATCAATGTTGTACTGGGTTATAGGTATTCATATATATATTTATGCTTTTATTTTGGGAAGACAATGGAACTCGCAAGAAATCCAGCGATGCTGCAGGAGTTAATGAGGTCACAAGATAGAGCAATGAGTAATCTTGAGGTTCGTATAACGAAGTGGTTCATGTGTCGAGTACTTGACTCCAGCATTGCTGGTTCCAGTCACGTATTTTACGATACAGTTTCCTTCAATATTTCATTTATCAGGAATACGATTGTATATGTAACTTTCTGTAGTTGTTATCATTAGGGCTATTTCAGAAAAAAACATTTTTTGGACATTTTTTGTCCAAGTTGTTCTACGTTTACAAACTTGGCTCTTATGCTAGATTCATGAACCAGAGATGGAGTAAAATACACACAATCGGTTAATCATGAACACAGTCAATAATTAATCGCTTTTGATGACTATGTTTAACTAAAGATATTTACAGTGAAATCTTATTTTGTCAAAATCAAACGAGTCGAAATTCCAGTTATGTCATCTTCCAACGGATGTCCCAATTTTTTTAATATATATTTATACTACTTTTATTCCTGATATTCAAAGTTTTTATCTCGAAATTTCGTTTATCTTGAAGTATATTTTGGGTTTGAAGTATCAAAATATTATAGAATTGTCGCTTGTATCTCAAATTACCTTCCGTGATTGAAGTTTTACTTTGCGTATGCGAAAAACATTGTAATTAATTACTTATTTACCTGCAAAATGTGCGACAGTCAACTCCTGTTAACAAGTCAAGATGAAAGAGTAACTAATAATTGCTTAAATACAATTTAAATTAAGTTGTAGCCAGAGAAGGTCTTTTCATTGTCCAATAGGAAAAGAAAATATGTGAATTGTAAATTTCGGTTATCAAATTTCAGAGATCTTGAAGTAAGTGAGGCTGTCCTGAAATTTCAAGATAATGAAATTGTCCTGTGTATCTAAATCTTGCATAGTAAAAGGAACAATAATGGATAACAATTCTATGAGATAAACTTCTTTGTGACTGTGACTCTAAACCTGGTGTATGAATAGCCGAGCATTGACTATTTAGTTGTCACACAAGAGATAAACAACAAGTCATGTGGAATGAATACTTACAAGAGAGACTTCTAGAAGTCATTTAGAAATGTATTGAATACTTAAGTCATGCGTGGAGTCATAGCTGTAATCATATTTCAAGATCATGTATCTCTTATCAAGGTCAAGGCACGACTTAAATCTTCAACCCCCTGAACTACAATGGACTCTTCTGTAATTCAATGAGTATGACCAGTCCAAATGTGTCTAGAGGGGTAAATGAGTTGATTATGGAATGCTTGTAAATGTTTGTTCCACCATTTAATGACAATAGTTTTATTTGTTTGTTTTTGTTTTTTTTGGTACAGTGGAACTTTGCCTAAAGACCACCTCCCTTAAGAGGCCATCCTACATTTCAGACCATAAATTTCCAGTCTCTTGATGAATATTTGATAAGTGCAGAACCTCACTTAAGAGACACCTCACTTATGAATCCACTTAGGGTCAGCCAGTTAACTGATCTTAATTGCGAGGTTTCACTGTATTTGTGTATGTTCTTTTTTATGGATACACATGTGACACATAGATTTAAATTAATTGTGTGTTTTTTTTCCTCGTTTCTTGCAGAGTATACCTGGAGGTTTTAATGCATTACAAAGAATGTACAGAGATGTCCAGGAACCAATGATGGATGCAGCTTTTGGAAATCAAAATCCGTTCGCTACTCTAGTCAGTCAAAGTAAGTTTTTTTTTCTCCAAAACTATTGGACTTGTCCATGCCTTTAATCTTCAAAAGAGTCCAATATTTAGTATTTTATTATTACAAATTTAAAAAAAGAAATTGCTAAATGTCAGGAAAAGGTCAGTTGCCATGGACACAAAATAAAGACCTGTGATTGGTAAATTTTGATATTGTTAGAATTTGATGAAAAATGTTATTAAATTGAAAGTATTTTTTATTACAAATTCAGTGGTAGACGATACGAAATGATCAGTTTCCATGGTAACAAAATAAGGGCCTGTAATTGGTTGAAATAATATTGTTCAAATATGCAAAAAATGAATAATTAGGGCTATTTTGAGGGAGCCAATTCATTGTATGGTACATGTAATGATGGAATCAAAGATTGTCTTTAGAAAATCTTTGAAGGTCCCCTAAATGGCCAGCTTTCAGTTTGGGTTACTTTTTTTTAACTGCAGACAGTCACACTCTTACTTCTTTTTTTTTACGGGGTAGATAAGTTAAAATGAGGTCCTAGATTTAAAGTCATTACGATGAAGTCATTGTACATATTATTGAAAATGATAATGCTGGTTTTGATCTACCCCGAAAATTTATTTCTTTCAGAAGTGGACAAACTTGTTTTGGTTTTTAATAGAATGTTGCTCTTGCATCAGTTATAGATGGATGCACTAAAATGATCATATTTATACAACTATACTTACATGATGAAAATTGAATACGGTAAGCCTGAAAAATTTTGCTCCCGTTTAGTTTTTTGCCCTTTGATTAGAGGGCATATATTAAAAAAATGAAAGCAAAATTTTGAAGCTAAATAAGTGAAGCATGTACATTCATGCAGTTCATTAGACTATGGCGATTTAGGTCGACCTTCAGACAGGTGAATATGTTTTCTGTCCTGAAAGGACAAAAAATATCACAGGACAAAATTTTCCAGGTACATGTATACAGTAATAAAACTCATGTGACCTCTTTTTTTACATTTGCAATTTTTTTGGAGATAAATATAAACAGTCTGTCATTCACAGGTTTCAACTTTCACTTCATCTAAGATTATTTTTTTTTATACAGATTCTGGATCAAACCAACAGGGGAGAGAAAATACAGACCCTTTACCAAACCCATGGGTATCCCCTGGATCTACAAACAGAACATCACAAACCTCCACAACAACAGCAACAACAACATCCTCACCATCTTCCACACCATCTAGTTCAACTTCTGGAACCACTGGTAAGTGTAATACCATCTAGCTCAACTTCTGGACCCACTGGTAAGTGTAATACCATCTAGCTCAACTTCTGGAACCACTGGTAAGTGTAATACCATCTAGCTCAACTTCTGGACCCACTGGTAAGTGTAATACCATCTAGCTCAACTGCTGGACCCACTGGTAAGTGTAATACCATCTAGCTCAACTGCTGGACCCACTGGTAAGTGTAATACCATCTAGCTCAACTTCTGGAACCACTGGTAAGTGTAATACCATCTAGCTCAACTTCTGGACCCACTGGTAAGTGTAATACCATCTAGCTCAACTTCTGGAACCACTGGTAAGTGTAATACCATCTAGCTCAACTTCTGGAACCACTGGTAAGTGTAATACCATCTAGCTCAACTTCTGGACCCACTGGTAAGTGTAATACCATCTAGCTCAACTTCTGGACCCACTGGTAAGTGTAATACCATCTAGCTCAACTTCTGGACCCACTGGTAAGTGTAATACCATCTAGCTCAACTTCTGGACCCACTGGTAAGTGTAATACCATCTAGCTCAACTTCTGGACCCACTGGTAAGTGTAATACCATCTAGCTCAACTTCTGGACCCACTGGTAAGTGTAATACCATCTAGCTCAACTTCTGGAACCACTGGTAAGTGCAATACCATCTAGTTCAACTTCTGGAACCACTGGTAAGTGTAATACCATCTAGTTCAACTTCTGGACCCACTGGTAAGTGTAATACCATCTAGTTCAACTTCTGGACCCACTGGTAAGTGTAATACCATCTAGCTCAACTTCTGGACCCACTGGTAAGTGTGAAAATTACGTCGGAGTGAAAAAGTACCTATTTTTATCACTTCACCCATGTATTTGTGAAACTCCTTTTTCCTCTGCTCTGTTGATGTCTTCTGTACAGCAAAGTACAGTGGGACCTGGCTTGAAAGACCACTTTCATGAAGGGCCACCTAACTTCTTTTGAGATGTGGTGATGTGGTGGTCCCTCAAGACAGGTTTCACTGTAGTAATAAAAATATAATACCATATAGATGCCAGCTATTATTGATTTAGCGGAATTATTATGAATTATTATGGTTTTCTGCATTACGATTTATTTCAAACAAATTCCACCAAATCCCTGTAAAAAAGATTAATTGAGGTCAGGTTTACACGTACCTGTTTCTGCTGCTTATACATCAACTTACCTTGCAGGTAGGTATTTTCCTTCCTCCTAAATTATGGGTCCACGGTACAAAAAATTGGGAACAACATACAATGTTTTAGCTGAAACAGAAAAAACACTTGATTTGAAACATTTGTTTGAAAATACTTAATTTTTTTATTTTGGAATTCCAAAATGGGAATTTTTGCATTTTTTTTTTTTTTTTTTCATTGGGAAATGGGAACTGTCACTGGATCCAAAAGTGGATTAGGAAAATCTCTGAGATGGCATATATAACTTATGATTGTGTCACCTGCAAAGCAGGAGCGACACATGGGGATCACTAATTTCGTCCTCCGGCGATGGAGTCATCGTCAACATTTGTTTCTGAAGCAGAACTGCTAAACTATTGGATGGATTGGAATCATACTTCATACAAATGATCCTCATGTACTCTAGATGTGCCATTTTGAATACTATGGTCAGTCTGACCTACTCTCTGGAAACTAGGTCACGGTCACTGAAAATCATTTCCGGAGCAGAACTCCTAAACTACTGGGTGGATTGGAACTGTACTTCACACAAATGATCCCCATGTACCCTAAATGTTTTTTTGGGGTACCAGAACTGGTTTGACCTCATTTCTGGAAACTTAAGTCAAAGCCACTGAAAAATCGTTCCTGGAGGTCAGATTAATTTTTTTTCTGAGATATTGAGATCTCTTGATTTCTGATAAATGCAAGTTAAATACATATTGATTCTATTCTCTAGGAATGTTCAACAGTCCAGGAATGCAGAGCTTGATGCAACAAATGGCACAGAACCCCCAGCTCATGGAGAATATGATGCAGGCTCCATACATGCAGGCCATGCTACAGACGATGTCATCTAATCCAGAAATGGCTAATCAGGTATGGAAATAAAATTGGAACACGTTAACTCTACCATCATTTAATATGAACTAAGGCAAAAGCCTTGAAAGCGGACACAGCTCCTTGTTTTACGAATGCAGGAAATAGCATTCATTGGGAGTCTAACCGGTCTCACAAGGGCAATAATGCCTGTCCCACAAAATGGCGTCACAGTTTAACTGTGACATCAAATATTTAGAAAATAGGCACATCCAGCAATAATTTGACCAGAAAAATGTCTTCTTAACGTTTCATTTGAATGTGTTTTTGTGAAGACTGGTGAAGCTTCAGGTTGATGGGTCTGGAGAACTTTTTAGACTCTACAGTGTACAGCTTACTGACCCAGTTCCGTGATTTTCTACGATATGTACACACATTATCTACGAGTTCGCTTTGCTTTGGCTGCGCTCTCTATTAAACAGAGGTAAACTGCAGTGGAACCCGTCTTTAGAGACTGCCCCATCTGCCACTGAAATGTGGTTTCTCAAGATAGGTGGTGTCTCAAAACAAAATTTTATTGAAAGGATCATTTAACCAGGTAGATTTCAGAATATGGTCTTAAGAGACAGGTGTTCTTTCACGAGAGTGGTCTTGCAAGACACTTTCCACTGTACTTACTGATAAATTGTTATCTCTCGGATATTAGAAATCACATTTGAAATTAACATTTCGAAAAAAAATTAACGTTGATATAATGACATTGTTTGCAGTTACTAGATTTCACAACTGAAATGTTGAGATAACTGTTCGCAGGGGCGAATAGATTCTTTTTGGGAAAGAGTCTTGTACCTTTTTAATTGGAAATTTTATGTCACAATTCAGTAAAAAAAAAAATAGAATTGACTATGGTAATTTTACTAATAAAATTGAAAATATAGATACAAACCATGTGATTCATTTATCTCTTTATTAAATTGACAACATGGCTTTCATTTGAAGACATTAATTATTATTAATTCAGCAGGTTTTTTTCTCTCTATATGAATAGTTATGTGCATGTTGAACAAAATTGGGAAATCTTTGCTGATTTTGCATTGGGAATGGGTCCTATTACCAGACCCACATGTTGATGATATTTATCTGTGGTTCGTTAGTAATTGTTAAGTCATTTTGACCAGTATTGACCAGTGGTTCGTTAGTAATTGTTGAGTCAACTTGACCAATATTGACCAGCATTTATATCTTTATCATTTTGATTTTGATTTGACTTTGGACTCATGGCGGAGTGTGACAGGTTGTCAGGGGATGCTTACTCCTCCATGACACCTGATCCCACTTCTGGATTTTCCAGAGGGTTGTGTTAATCCAGAGTTCACAATATTTATGTACTGTCTTCCGGACTTCCCCCAAGCGTTTAGTCCTTGGGATTTGTACTTTTCATCTTCATACAAATATCCAATAAACAACTTCAATAAAAACATATATGGTATGTATAATCGCCCATGTCCCTGTAAGTGCCCCTTACCTTATAGTTCAGATTTACTCACCTTCTTTTCTTTTTTTCTAGCTGGTTGATGTGGAGATGTGGACCAGAAAATATAAGTAACATTTAATCTGTATCCCCCTAGCAACAGAAGAATTTAGATAGGAATGCTTGTCATATGACTGCAATGTATAAACACTTTCAGATGCTTGTCATTAACCAATATTGAACTTCCTTGTAGATAATTGGATCAAATCCTATGTTTGCTGGTAATCCTCAGTTGCAGCAGCAGCTACAGCAGCAGCTTCCCAACATGTTACAACAGGTAATCACAGTACCAGTAGTATTGGGATGAGATGATGTGATCACAGTACCGATAGTATTGGGATGAGATGATGTAATCAATGTACCGATAGTATTGGGATGAGATGATGTAATCACAGTACTGATAGTATTAGGATGAGATGATGTAATCATAGTACTGATAGTATTGGGATGAGATGGGGTAATCACAGTACTGATAGTATTGGGATGAGATGGGGTAATCACAGTACTGATAGTATTGGGATGAGATGATGTAATCACAGTACTGACAGTATTGGGATGAGATGATGTAATCACAGTACTGACAGTATTGGGATGAGATGGGGTAATCACAGTACTGATAGTATTAGGGTGAAATAGTGTAATCACAGTACTGATAGTACTGGGATGAGATGGGGTAATCACAATACTGATACTATGGGGATGAGATGATGTAATCACAGTACTGATAGTGATGGGATGAGAAGAGGTAATCACAGTACTGATAGTATTGGGATGAGAAGAGGTAATCACAGTACTGATAGCATTATGTTGAGATGGGGTAATCACAGTACTGATAGTATTGGGATGAGATGGGTAATCACGGTTCTAATGAAGACAGGTTGCTAAACAATAAGTTATTTGCTTGCCCGACACCTTAAAGCTGTCATCGTAACTTTTAAACAAATTTTGAATTTGAAAAAAAAAACTCAAATACTTTTGAAACACCCCCGATTTATTATTCCACAGGCAGACATTTTTGTTAAATGTTATCAATAAAAATCGGCTCGCAGTTCCGCTATAAAAGGTGAGTCCACAGTACGACCATTATTTCACACCTGTACTCCCAAAGCGAAACAATAGACAGATGACATGTAATCAAAACATACACTGTACTCAAATCATAAACATTCTGCATTAATTTTTACATAAAAGACTCCAATAAAGATCCGTAATAAATAGATTTCATAATCAGTTTTAAATTCAATATTTTAGTATCTGTAAAATAATATTCACTTTGAATGTAAATATAAATAAAATCCTACCGGTAATCTGCACCCTTCCGTTATGTTGTTTACACAGCGTCTCATATTCTGGTGAACATGGTAATTAGAGCAGTCAGGTCGCGCAACATTTGACTAAAGACAAGGTACACCTTCTCATATTTTTATAAATATGACATCAAATAAACGTTATCAGAGACATAGCTGTGAAACATTCTATAAAATTATTTGAAATGGATGCTCAGTGTGTCCTGTAAAACGATCCGAGTGTTCGATTATATTTTTCCAAGTTGACCTTGGTCTGACATGTGTTTGATTCGTTATTTCGGAAGTGAGGACATTCATATCATAACAGGTGATCTGAGTTCCCGTTTGTTAGCTCACCTGACTATGTCAGGGTGAGCTTTTGCCATCACTTTGCGTCCGTCGTCCGTCCGTCCGTCGTTAACTCACATTCAAAAATCTTCTCCTCTGAAACCACTGGGCCAAATTGAACCAAACTTGAACTGAGTCGTCACTAGGGTATCTAGTTTCAAATTTGTTATTTTCCATGTCGCAGGTCAAACAACATGGCCACTGTTGCTAAAAATAGAACATAGGGGGTAAATTGCAGTTTTTGGCCAATAACTCAAAAACCATTACAGATATCAAAAATCTGACAAGGGTAAAAGTGATCAGCTTGATGAGATCTACCTGCCATGTAATTTTGAAGAAAATCGGAAAACTCATCTCGGAGTTATAGCCCTTTTTTTGTAAAATTTTCAAAATTTTGTCATTTTTAATTTTTTATTTCAAAAAATGTAGCAGATAGAGGTCAAGTGTAAATTGCAAAAATGTTCAACATATCAAGATCTACCCACCGTGAAAATTTGAAGACAATCCAAAAACCCTGTGTAGGAGTTATTGCCCTTTTTTCACAGAATTTTTTCAATTTTTATGTTTTTCGTCTTCTAACTCCAAAACTATGAAAGATAGAGGTCGAATGTAAATTGATAAAATGTTTGCCATGATGTGGCGACTTCAAAACCGGTGTTGAAAATTGTTTGTTGACCGCCATTTTCAAAATGGCCGACAAAAAAAGGCGGGAAAATTCAACATTGTTTTGATTTCAATGAAATTTGGTTTCCAAATAGATATTGATGTTGCGACTTCAAAACCGTTGTTGAAAATTGTTTCTTGACCGCCATTTTTAGCTCACCTGGCTTTTGGAATCACTTTGCGTCAACAAACATGGCCGCTATGGCGAGGCTTAGTTTAACATTGGATCCTATAGGAAAATCATCTTCTCCTCTGAAACCACTGACACAAATTTAACCAAACTTTACAGGAGTGATGTATGCAAGGTCCTTTAGAAAGACTGCTCATTTTGTTCTGATCCGTCAAAAATAATGGCCACTAGAACGGGGCTTAGTTTAACATTATATAGCCAAAAGAACACTGCAAAGTTTTCGCAGAACCTTATTCATTCATTCATGAATCCGGTTCCTGACTTGGAAGAAGAACATTGGATCCTGTGGGAAAATTACATTTTCATCTTCTCCTCTGAAAACGCTGAAGCAAATATAACCAAACTTTAGAAGAATGATGTATTAAAGGTCCTTTACAAAGATTGCTCATTTCGTTCCGATCTGTCAAAACCATGGCCGCCAGGGCTGGGCTTAGTTTATCATTGGACCCTATGGGAAAATCACATTTTCATTTTCTCCTCTGAAACCACTGAAGCAAATTCAACCAAACTTTACAGGATTTATGTATGGAAGGTCCTTTACAAAAATTGCTCGGTTCGTCTGATCTTCTCAAGCAAATAACCAGGTGAGCGATACAGGCTCTTGAGAGCCTCTTGAGCGATACAGGCTCTTGAGAGCCTCTTGTTTATAATTTTACAATTTTCTCATGGGGAATTTGGAATTATGTTTGATATTCTCATGTTTAAACCGATTAATTACATGCTTGTGAACTGTATATTAGCCGACAAAATGTCGAGATAGAGTAAATAAAACATGGTATCAATGTTTATTTTCGATATGCAGATGAGTTATACTCAAACTTCCATTACTTCACATGTTTGTTCTTTGCGACTGTAGTTAGACAATGACGACTGATTTAGCAAACTTGCCTTTTATATCGGTTGTTGGGGCATGTTTCTATTCAGAAAATTGAACAAATATGGCTACCAATGGAAGTAAAACACTGGGGATGTTTCAAAAACATTATTATTATTTTTTTTTATTTAATTAAATTGGTGTAAAAGTTGAGATGACAGCTTTAAGTTGCATTTTCACAGATCGTCTTGTGTGGAGTTTTAAATTTTAACTCTGAGTTAACAAACATTTTTTCTCAATTACTTGACGAGTTGAAAATAATAACTTTCAGCAATATCAATAACCGAAGGACCTACTTCAACATTTTTCTGAATGGGTTCTATTTAGCTTATTTGATTAGATGAGAAGACTTTAATTATTACTAAAATCTGAAGACCTGCCTCTCTGTATTTGAAAAATATTGGGCCTCACCTTTGAAGATCAGAGATCCACTGATGCATAATCAAAATGTATTTAATTATTTACAGATGCAGAATCCTGAAGTTCAAACATTTTTAACAAATCCTAGGGCACTTCAGGCGATGATGCAAATACAACAAGGAATGTCGGCTTTACAGAGTGAAGCACCTGGATTGTTCCCTGGGTATGTCTTTGACATGTTTTGACCATTTTTATTTATGAAAGAAATGGTCTTATTGATTGACAAAATGAGGACTGTCGCCTAGAAGGTCCCACAGAGGACTGTCAATTAGAACATCCTACAGAGGACTGTCGACTAGAAGGTCCCACACAGGACTGTCAACTAGAATGTCCCACACAGGACTGTCGACTAGACGGTCTCAGAGGGACTGTCAACTAGAATGTCCCACACAGGACTGTCGACTAGACGGTCTCAGAGGGACTGTCGACTATAAGGTCCCATGGAGGACTGTCGGCTAGAAGGTCCCAAATAGGACTCTCAGCTAGAATGTCCCACAGAGGACTGTCGACTAGAAGGTCCCACATAGGACTGTCAACTAGAGGGTCCCATACAAAGTCCCATGCAGGCTAAATATTCATCACTGTGTAAAAATACACATGGAACATAATGTTACATTTACGTAATATTTTCAGTTTGGTACTATCACATTTACAGCTGCAAGGGGTTTATTTTAATAATACATGTAAAAGGCACCATTGTTCATACAACATATCGAATTATGCTTTATTACCACGAGCCGTGTATAAAAAAAAAGCTGTAAAATGGAAAAGAAAATAAGTATTTAAACAGATATGCCAAGGCTCCTGACTTTGGTGGAATTATTACGATTTTTTACTCTTGATTTTGCCAATATGATTTTCGTCCAAAAGTTCTGATTTTTGAAAATTTATTCTGGGTCCAAATTTCTAAGGTGAATGTTTTTCAAATTGCATAGACACCATTAACACAATCCTAGTCTCAGCTGAGCTTGATTTACGCATCGGGGTAATTTACACTTAATATTTGATGAAGAGTTTTTCCTGTAAATTAACACACCCCCCCCCCCCCCCCCCCCCCCCCCACCACCCCCACCACCTGCAGACCTGTTTACTTTTACGGTTTCTCCGTATTTTCTACGGATTCGGGTGTTAAAATACGCTTGTGTGGCAATCCCACAGTTGTGCATGTGTTTTAAATGTTTATTTGTTAAGAATTATCAAATGTTTGACTGCCTTTGTCAATCCAGTAAAGGAAACACTTACGTTCATTGCAATATATGCAACATAGATTTTTCTTTGTTATGTATTAAAATTTTACTTGAGATTACTGACAAATGTCAAATCTTACTGACAAAACTTGTTCTAATACAGAATTATCATTTAATACAGGACTTCTCACAGTAGGCTGTGACATCACATAAAAAAAATGCGTATGGTTTGCATAAGAAAATCATGTAATTATCAACACACGAAAATATCAGTTTATCAGTATATCTCATGGTGGTAAGATCGACCGTTTCAAACATTAAAAATTCCTTAACATGAAGAATGTGCTAAACAAGTACTTGATAACAGAAGTGTGATTTCGTTTTTGAACCATGAAGCTTGGAATTTGAAGGTTTTAGTCAACAATGGACTTAATTCCTAGTTTTAGGTTCAGAATCAGATTTTTTATTTTTAGCCTCACATGCCTATTTTATGCTTCATTGGGTTGGCGTCTGTATTAAAATACAATTAAAAAATTTTTAACCAAGGAAAACCCATATCATTGTAGGATCAATCTTTAAATCACTTTGAAAAATGATTTACTACTCCCAGCTTGGAATAAATATTTTCGTTGACTAATTTTGTAGGATAAATCCTATGACACCACCGGTGGTATCTACAGCGTCGCCATCTACCACTACCAGCACATCTCCAGATCCCGCATCAACAGACACTACAACCAGTCTTGCCTCCCCAGCTACAGATACAACCACAACTAGCACTACAACAACTACAACCACTACCGGTACAACACCCTCTACTGGTACAACGCCATCTGCTGGAGGAGGTACTACACAGAATCCAGATCAACTTACAAATTTAATGGCTCACATGATGCAGATGATGGCAGGAGGAAATATTGTAAGTCTTCTAGACACTTGCTTTGGCTCGATTTAATGAGTGGCGTGAGTATTTAAAGCACTCGTCACTCGTCAGATTTTCTAGATGTAACAGTAAAATGGAGAACATTGTTTGATGTAGCTCTTATCCTTGATAAATCAATTATTGTTTCTAGTTTTGAGTTGGATTTTGTAGACAGAAGCGTTCTGGAAGTGTATTTTTGTAAAGATATTTCATTTGATGCTTCTTGGATTTTGAATTTGTGTTATATGCCACACTCAACCATTTTTCTGTTATATGATGGCGGCCAGTTTTTAATGGTGGAGTAAATAACCAGGTTAAAATTTACCTTCCCGCAACTTAACTGGCAAACTTTCACACAAAATTGCATTCTATTGTAGTGTACAAACTTTGAAAAATATTTTGACTTTGTCAATTCTCTGCAGGGATAAAGAAGCATGTGCATTTTATGAGTCGATCAGTTCTTTGCAACTTGAACATGCTTCAATATGCAGGGATAAGTAAAAGATAATGTATTGTCCGATTCACATAAAACTTGGCGGGGCGGAGTAACCTTTTGATTATAATATGGTTGAATCTACTCACTTTTTGGTTATGACAGGTTTCATAGGAAATATATTTTATTACCAACTGGATAACTGTTTGTATGATGATATAAGTAGGAACAATTACTTTGTATGATAATATAATTAGGAACAATTACTTTGTATGATGATATAAGTAGGAACAATTACTTTGTAAGATGATATAAGTAGGAACAATTACTTTGTATGATGATATAAGTAGGAACAATTACTTTGTATGATAATATAATTAGGAACAATTACTTTCTATGATGATATAAGTAGGAACAATTACTTTGTATGATAATATAATTAGGAACAATTACTTTGTAAGATGATATAAGTAGGAACAATTACTTTGTAAGATGATATAAGTAGGAACAATTACTTTGTATGATGATATAAGTAGGAACAATTACTTTGTAAGATGATATAAGTAGGAACAATTACTTTGTATGATGATATAATATATTTTGTTAGGAAGGAAATTACTTTGTATGATGATGATATAAGTAGGAACAATTACTTTGTAAGATGATATAAGTAGGAACAATTACTTTGTATGATGATATAATTAGGAACAATTACTTTGTATGATAATATAATTAGGAACAATTACTTTGTAAGATGATATAATTAGGAACAATTACTTTGTATGATAATATAATTAGGAACAATTACTTTGTATGATGATATAAGTAGGAACAATTACTTTGTAAGATGATATAAGTAGGAACAATTACTTTGTATGATGATATAATTAGGAACAATTAATTTGTATGATAATATAATTAGGAACAATTACTTTGTAAGATGATATAAGTAGGAACAATTACTTTGTATGATGATATAATTAGGAACAATTACTTTGTATGAGAATATAATTAGGAACAATTACTTTGTATGATGATATAAGTAGGAACAATTACTTTGTATGATGATATAAGTAGGAACAATTACTTTGTATGATGATATAAGTAGGAACAATTACTTTGTATGATGATATAAGTAGGAACAATTACTTTGTATATTGATATAAGTAGGAACAATGACTTTGTAAGATGATATAAGTAGGAACAATTACTTTGTAAGATGATATAATTAGGAACAATTACTTTGTAAGATGATATAAGTAGGAACAATTACTTTGTAAGATGATATAATTAGGAACAATTACTTTGTATATTGATATAAGTAGGAACAATTACTTTGTAAGATGATATAAGTAGGAACAATTACTCTTACCAGTGTAATTTCAATGTGCCACCTAAATTCTAAAGTCGTCCAGGGCAAGATCACAAGACTCCACCCCACCAGGTTATATGGATTTAAATAATGCATATGGAGAATGGTTAGACTAGCGGTAGAGTGCTTGATTAGTAACCGGGGGTGGGGGGGGGGGTGGTCGAGGGTTTGAGCCTTGGTGGATATGACTGGCTTTTCCTGTCCTTCGGATGAGACAGTAAAAACCGAGGTCCCGTGTCACAGTCGGTGTCCACACTTTAAAGAATCCTCACTGCTCAATGACCATAAGTGCCGAGCATGTGCCAAAATTTGAAACCCTTCACCAGCATTTGGTGACATCTCCATATGAGTGAAAGATTCTTGAGTGGGACGTTAAACAAGAATACAACAACTAAAGTATATGAATTTTAGGGGTCTTTTCTCTGCAGCTTGAGCATGTTGGATCTGCAGGGTAAAGATTATGTAGCATACCAACTTAAGGGTTAGGGTTTTGTGGTATCTGAATTATAACTGAATAGTATTATTTTCAGAATCAGCCCCCCGAACAGCAATATGCTTCACAATTGGAACAATTAGCAACAATGGGTTTTGTTGATCGGGAAGCAAATATCAGAGGTATGTTAATATTTTGTCTGTCTATTAATCTATCTGCCTATCAATCAATCAGTCTATCTGTCTATCAGTCAGTCAATCAATCAATCTATCTGTCTGTGTGTCTGTCTGTCTGTCCGCTCTTCCATCCATCCTTCCGTCTGTCTGTCTGCCTTTATGTCTTATCAATTTTCCCTAATATCAGAACACTGTGATCAAATATGTGATACAACATGCATTTTATTGGGATAAAATAGTTGATAAAAAATGTTATCTTTTACAGCTCTGCAAGCAACCTTAGGTGATGTTAATGCTGCAATAGACAGACTCCTTCAGCAGCGATGACAAGAATTCTAAGTGGTTAAAAAATTAAGACAATTGTAAATCAAGAATAATGTTCTGGATTTCGGACATTTCATCAGTGACATCACTTGCAAGAGATTAGCACATCTTCAGACTTTCCAACAGTTTATGTACAAAAAAGAAATATTTATCGGAAGTAAATGTACACTGTCGGCAGGTGTTTTTTTTGGTTTTTTTTTTTGATGTGTGTGTATATATATATATATATATATATATATATATATACACACACACACAATGACCATGTTTTGGTTTACCAGAAATGACTGGAAAGTCTAGAGAGAACATAAAAGTAAAGTGGCACCTGTTTTGAGAGACCTCCCCATCTGCCACTGTTATGTGGTCTCTCTAGACAGGTGTTGTCTCAAGACAGGTGTTGTCTCAAGACAGGTGGTCTCTCAAGACAGGTGGTTCAGAATGTGGTCTCAAAAAAAAAAAACAGGTGGTCCTTTTACGACTGTGGTCTCTCAAGACAGGTTTTACTGTATTGACCGACCTCTATCCAAGTACCCGGTATTTCCAGTCTAATAAAAAGAAGTGCCATGTTGATTCTGTAAACCAATCATAAAGTGTATCATTAGTAATAACTTGTTTGCTAAAATGTGGAAATCGTAAATTCATGTGTTCCTCTTGGGCCTATTGTAATGTATTTCATTTTTCTTAGCAAACCTAGGGCTAAATCGTAATTCGGCAAAGATTGACAAATTATGCATAGGCTGGATACTCTAACATTCTAATTATGCTTAAATATATATATGTATATATACAGAGCCCAAACTTACCAAATGTCTCAGTACTCATGCTAAACTTTTATTTCGTTATTTCATTTTGACTGTTTTGTCAGTTAAACTCCTGGATATGCCAGACTAGGAAACACATTTTCTACCATGGTTCGCAGATTTTTCCTTTTTTTTTTTTTTTTTTATGGGGGAACGATTTCCTTGTTAACCACTAGGGTATTGACAAGCTACACACGTTACGACATCACAATACAATTTATGATGTAGAACTTCTGTGGCTTCTACAATGCATTACATATTTATGTCGGACTTGACAGAGATCTGCATAGATCTACATTTAAGGCATTGGAGAAAAATAATCTACCCCTATCTTGAGGGTTTGACAAAGGAATCTCAATCCTTTGGATAAGCTTCAGGCTTGCCAAGGGTTTGTCATTCAAGAATCTTACCCTCTAAATGAAATTCCTTTGTCATACTCTCAAGGTAGGGGTTGATTCTATTAACCTTTATTTATGATTCACATCAAAAACATTGGGTCAAATTTATGATTTTCCCTTGAAAAATGAAAAATACCTTGAGCATAATTTCAGCATGTAGGCTACTCAAAGTCTCAAACTATTTAATATTTAAAGTTTTCTTTAAATAAACAATAATTGATATTGAAATTTAGATCTTTATTTGTGTTCCATTAGTTTACAAAAATATCCAGATGAATTATGTGTTTTTATCTTTAAATCAAAAACAGTTTAGTTTAGCTCGAGTACCAGGTAAAACTTGTGACTTGAGTTCAGGGCCCGACGCCATTAAACTTAAGAATTACCCAAGTCTGAGAATGTTGGTTAACTTTGACTAATCCTTTTATCTGATGGCTAAGCAAGCGAAGTTAAAAATATTCTCAGACTTAAGAATATTCTCCAGTTTTCTTACTAATACTCTCATCTTTACTAATAAATTCACTTCCAATATCTTTGTGTCGGTAAATATATATGTGTATATTAAAGAGGTCTGGTCGTCCTTTAATTCAGTGTGATGGTTGCAGTATGATGTAGTTACATCTTACTCTTAATATTCAGTCCATGTCTGTTTATTCTAAGAGCATATCTGTCTTGGAGGATTAATTATGTTTATGCTTCGTTTATCATATCCTGCCTGTACCATTGGCCCCCATTTTGAAATCAGAATCATTTGTACAACTGTATTCCTGGAATTTTCACTCCCATCTAATTATTGTCATTTTCGCCCTTGTATAAGAGGGCGAAATTTAAAATGGAAGCAAAATTTTCAAGGTAAATAATTGAAGTATGGATATACAGGTCATCCATGAGAGGGATGATTTAGGGCAAATTTAAGATGGGGCAAATATGTTATCTGGCAAACAAGGGCGAAAATAACCAGAGGCGAAAATTTCAAGGTATACAGTAAGATGATTTTACATAGAGTTATTAGTTTTGTGCTATCGATAGTGTTTCTGTTTATTTTCGTGATAATGAAGTGTGTTTATCATACAAATTACGAGCAAGTATAATGAAACTGATTACATATGTCACTTGTAATCAGAAACGAGACAGATTTGTGATCTATTACAAAATATTACTTTGGTTCACAATTTTGCATTTCTTTAACTTATTTCAAAAGTGTTTTTTTTTTTTTTTTTTTTTTTTAAATGAAGTAAAGAATTCTTCATATTCACAGCCATTTTTCACACTTAGTGTGAACACATGATGATAATTGTATATGTGTGTTCATTTAACATGAACATTTTTACTCTTTGTATGTTTCTGTATAAAAATTATCAGAAAAATTCCCACACAAAAAAAAATTGAAAATTTTCACATGATATTCATGCGAGTTTTTAAATCAAGTGAAATTAAAATTAAGGGAAACTGAATTCAGGTCAATGAAATTTAGTCATGTTACTGTGTTACTATCATGTTCCATATCTAAACAAAAATGTCAAAACTTTTATTCAAGGATACACAATTTACGGAAACCCTAACTAAATTGATCATGTTGAGGTTTGTTATGTTTAAGACCTGATGATTTATCATGTTTTTTTTTTTATCTTTTGTTTTTTGCTGGTTAGATCTTGAATACTGTAAATCTAGTTTTCATTTGTGAGAATTTTATTTACGCTTAATTTAGCCAGGGCCCTTGCTCACGAAAATAAAATTATTGCGTAATGAAATATGATAATAGTATGACAAAATGGGCATATGAAATGGCGAAGATATTATCTTGGGAATATATTTAGAACATGGGTATTGTGAAAATAACGTCCCATAAAAATGTCAGGATTTACAGTAGATATTTTAAAACAGATTTTTATTAAAATATCAGTAATTATCGGCCTCCGTTATGTGAGAAGTTAGGGCATCATACCTTAAATCACAAAATCTCTTAGCTCTGTGGATTCGGATTTTACCCTTTCTGTGATCGAGGCTAAAACATAGCATTTTTCATTGTTATAGTCAATAGCTGTAGCAGAAATGATCCACCAGCAAAGATTTGAAATTTATCAAGAAATTGATTCAGATTTCACAGGAAATTGATTCAGATCTGTTGATAAAGTAGTGCCTACTGCAGATTAACTCATCAACCCCTGAAAAACAATGGACTCTTCTGTAAATCGATGATTTAGACCAGTCCAAATGTGTCTTTAGGGGTCAGCGAGTTAAAATAATGGTAGTAAAATGTTATTTTGTTGTTATTGTTTAAGAACATTTTCTTCAAGAGAAATAAAGGATGAAGAAATCTTTACAAAATGATCTTATTACAGTAATTTCTCTAACATTTTCAAGTCTTGTTTCGTAGTACTGTTTCTATGGTTACTGCACATGAAGTATTTTTGTAGTAGATCCTAATATAACTCAAGATGAACCAATATTAAAGAGACTGATAACATGATATCCTGACTTTGTTATTTATTTCTGTGCTATCAATATACCAAAATGTCCAGTTACAGAATAAATTTTGCGTGATTTTACCTTGAAATCATGAAAAGTTAGTTGAGCTCGAGTACTTAGTAAATCTGGTGATTTCGGGCCCTGGTCATTAGAAATTTATATGTGAAATGCTTAAAAGATATAGCCATGGTTAAAGTTTTTGAAAGTAGGTCAAATTACAAGGTCACTAGGTCAAAAGTCAAGGTACCAAATGAAAGCTCTGGTCATAAGAAATCTATATGCAAAATATCGGAGCCTTATCCCTCATGGTTTAAAAGCTTTAGCCAAGGTTAAAGTTTTTGAAAGTAGGTCAAAAGTCAATGTACCAAATGAAAGCGCTTGTCATAATGAATCAATATGAGAAATATCAAAGCCCTACCCTTTGTGGTTAAAACTTTGTATATGGACGATGACGCCGTGGTACAATAATGTATGGCATTAGCTCTCCAGACTTTCGTCCTGGGAGCTATAAAGATAAACAGAATTTATTCTACAAAAGGATATTTTTGTATATTTATGGCATAGAGTTGTAAATAATGATGGGAAGCATTGTCCAAATGAAGAACTTTTAGAAATACAGTGAAACTTGTATATAAAGACCCCCTTCGTGACACAACAAAAACCAGTCTTTATAGGGAGGTGGTCTTGATACACATGTGGTCGCTACAAGTTTACATCTTAGCAAGAGTGTGTAGTAGCACAAGTGTTAAATATGACATCTTTTGCCACATGTCCTAAAATTATTTTTTATCAAACAATTGGCAAATGTTCTATTTATAACATTTTATGTCCATTCGTTTAAGCCCTACCTGACATTTTGTACAAGTCTTCAGCTTGTGAAATGTAAACAAACCATTTCCTGTTTTGATTGAAATCCATCACTCGACAGCGACCAAGTCTTTGAAACCGTGCAATTTTGTAGTGTGGATTTTTAAGTATCATACATCCATATGTTTACTGTAATACAGTAAAACCTGCTATAGTGGTCACCTCTATATAAGGATTACCTGTCTATAAAGGCCAGTTTTGAAAAGTCCCATGACTGCATACTTCAACTAAATTAAACCTGCATATAAGGGTCACCTGCACATATAGGTCAATATTCTCTGGTCCCTTGGGTGGTTCCTATATACAGGTTTTACTGTACATGTATTCAGGTCTGCTGAGTTGGTAGGCCACGATAAGAGTCTGAATTTGATTTTCCCTTTTCAATCAAGAGGACTCTGTCAACACATATATGGGGCAGAACCAGACCCCCTAAGATCCAGTGCCAATTTCTGAAATTATTCACCACAACTTGCCATAAAAATTATCAGGTACCTAAATTTACTTCCTTAAATAAATTTTACCTTCAACAGGAAGTTACACCGGTCCCTTTATGAGTAATACAACCCCAACAATCGTGTCAATGTTTGACCTGGATAGCAAAATCACTTCACACACTCATTTTTGTTATCCTCCATTTTTTATGTCTATTTTCTAAATCTGCAGTGTAACTGCTTCTTTTCAAAAACTTTTGAACTGCTGACCCAAATACATTCAACATTTTCACTGTTCAAACACTAAATCCCACACCATGTAAATGTAAAATCGTCTGGTCTTTAAGTCAAGACAGTCATTTTGTTTAGCTTCAATATGCCATTATAAAAACCAGCAAATGCCTTCTATGTGTTCAAAAGTTTTTTATCATCGTCATTTTATTTAGGATTGTTTTTCATTTTTTGAAAAACATGGAATAGACATGCAATGGTACATTGAAAAGAATTCTGTGCAGCACGAATTTGCACATAGAATTTTTTTCCATGAGCCATTGCATGTATATTCCACGTTTTTCCAAAAATGAGAAACAATCCTTATATATATATTACCATTTTCTGTGAATCTGTAGTCAGCTGGATATGAAATTCATTCTATACAATTGACGCAACCGGTCTGTATACTTGTGGTGAAGGAAATAACAGTCGGTATGCAAATATTGGCATTTGTTAGCATATACGATCAGTTTATGACCAAACAATGAAGTGAAAATTATCATTATGTTACAAACTACATTAATTAAGTACGTGGCTGCTCATTTGTGGCCTGGCACTGTATAGTGATTGACTGATGAAAAATACAGAAGTATGCATGTATTTTGCATTGAGTAATATTTTTCACCAATAAAAATTAAATATTTATTGAAACACTGTCCATGCTGTAATATTTATTCAAACGTCTCAAGTCTGCATGAATTAAAATTTAACGAGACATACAAAAGCTTGTCTATATATCTACAATATGTTTATATATATATATATATATATATATGTGTATGTATATATATATATATATATATATATATATATATATATATATATATATATTTCTACCATAACTGTGTTGTTATACCACTCTAAAGCAGTGGTATAAACAAAGCTGCAGTTAGTTAACAATTACAAATAACCAACAGGGTTGTTTAAGTGACACCACAAACACTAAATGACGTCATCACCTGTTGTGTATGTGTGGGTTGTAACGCACATGGTTACAGATGACAGAATATGTGTAGCCATTGACTAGAACTACTTTATTACCATATCATGTTACATAATATTAATAAGCAGGGCGAGAGTAATATCCAGAGCGTTTTCCGGAAAACAATGATCATGTTAATAAAGTCCAATATATAACATCGCCAACCTTCAGATAAATAAAGAGATTGAAATGACGTACAAGTTTGATGCGATCATGAGAGTCCAACCCCAATAGTGTCTAGATGTGATGTAGGTAATCCATACTACCAATCTGCACTTTTTAGTTAGAGTAGAAACAGATTCAACAACTTGTGTGAGTTGATTATCATGTTTATCCAACTCGAGTTAGTTAATTTTCATAATTTGAAGACACTCGGTAAACCTCATGTTTTTCAAATTTTGAAAATTAACTAACTTGAGTTAGATAAACATGATAATCAACTAACACTCGTTGATTAATATATATATATATATATATATATATATATATATATATATATATATATATATATATATATATATATATATATATATATATATATATAAAATTTTATCAAAAACTTATTCACTGTTACTTAAATTTACAAATTTATCAAAACCGTTAATATAGGGAATATTAACACAAGTTATTTTCCCTGTGTTCAGAAGTCAATAAAACAACTGTTGACCTTTGGCCATTGGCGTTGGTGAATATCACTTGCCTGGGGTTGATAAATCATGGTGTCAACCTCATCAAAAGTAAATATTTGTATAACACTGTGATTTGTCTGACACATTGTCAAAACAATGCCACAACATTAAAATTTATTTACTCCTGGAATGATAAGCTAAGCAGTAAATTTATAATCTTTTTTTAACCCATTCACCCCTAAAGACACATTTGGACTAGTCTAAATCATCATTGATTTTCAGAAGAGTCCATTGTTTTTCAAGGGAAAATGAGTTAAAGGGGCATGAGCTGTTTGTTTTGTTTTTTTTTAAACTTGTTTTTCCTTTTTTCTACTTAGATTGATATAAAATAACAAAAAAGATATAAAAATTCTTAAATCTCTACATATTTTGTAAAAACTGCTCGAGAAACCCAGGTTTGGAACTTTTTCACTTGCAACTGATTAACTCAACATTACTATTTTTATATGAATACCAAACTTGACCTGACCTTATTTTCACGAAATATATAGTAGTATAAGATTTTAAATGCCTATATATAGCTCTTATTTGTTATTGTAAATCATATACAAGTAGGAAAATTTGAAATAAATTTTTTGGGTAAACATAGCTAATGCACCTTTAAATAATCACCAACTTCAAGGTTCCCTTAATGTTTATTTTCGTTACTATAACAATGATTCAGACTTAAAAAAAACAAAAAAAAACGAAAGTATAAAAAATTCAAGTTTACTTATTGATAACAAATTAATGTAGGAAAATGTGAGAAGGCAGGAAAATGAATTCATGTACAAATAATAGAAAAAAAATATTGATAAATAAATAAAAATCACATTATGGTATCTAAACATCTTTCTGTGGTAGACATATGACCATATTGATTTTTCATAACAACGAAATATTCACAATTTAATCATCGTCGTCTGGAAATTTTTCAGCATCATTGTCCCTTGGTTCTGAAGTTATGAACAATGTCTTTTATAAACAGTCTAAAAATAAAACTACAACCAAACTGACGTCAATACCACAGTCCTGCATAGTTGCCCCAGAGTCCAGCTGGTAACGGCCCTCCAGCAGTAAATAATCGGGTTCCCGTTCTGTCATATTGATGAGTGTAAATAGCATTTGGATACTCGGCATCCATAAAGAAGTCAACAAACGTTTCATCATGTGACTGAAATCAGAAATATATAGCTTTTTAAGTCATTCACCCCTAAAGACACATTTGGACTGGCCTTAGTCATTGATTAATAGAAGAATTCATTATTTTTTCTCTGGGGTGGACGAATTAATTGTTTTAAAAGAACGATCTGTACAATGTATATCACACAACTCCCGGATACTGGGAATATTCAACAGGAACAGAACTGATTTTAATTTAGTGTTGAATCTAGGATCTGAAAAGGGCACACAAATCAGTGTGAAAGGGCACTCAATTTCAGTGTGAAAGGGCACTTTTAATGCGTAAATTGATTTTGAAGACACACACTATAACGTGTATATCCTCCATTAACAAAACTTTTCTTTAAATGAGTAATAAAAACAGAAGATGTATAGTTTTTCTTAGAAATAAATTGAATTATTTGGTAATTTTTAAAATGAAAAAAAAACAAACAAAAAACAACAGCACAGAAAGGGCACAACTGACCAGGGCTAACCCTGGCCTTACATTTTTTTGCCAATTCAGAAAACTTGATGGTTTGTCAATGGTGTTTTTTTTTCTTTCTCTTTTTGTTTTTTTTTTACCAACAAAATTAGGCAAAATGATGTTTTTAAGTTTGTTTGTTTGTTTATTGTTGTTTAACATCCCACTCAAGAACCTTTCACTCATATGGAGACGTCACCAAATGCCAGTGAAAGGCTTCAAATTTTGGCCTATGCTCGGCACTTACGGCCATTGAGCAGTGAGGGTTCTTTAACTGCGACATGGGACCTCAAGTTTTACTGTCTCATCCGAAGGACAGGAAACCAACTTGCCGCCGGCTGGACTTGAACTCACGACCTCACGATCAAGAGTCGAGCACGCTACAGACTGAGCCAGGCTGGCTTGTTGTTTTTAAGTAGTGTGTTTAAGAATAGAAATCTTTTTAAAAAAATGTCTTACATATGCCTTTTATATTAATATATTTACTCCTATATATACATGTATGTCATTTTGATTTTGACATTAATAAAATTTAAGTTTTAGCGACAGTATTATATAGGAATATAAAAAATTAGTTGTTAAACTAGACTATTGATTAATTACAACAATCTAGTAAAGGTCTCACTTACTTAAATATTTGATACATGGTTTACACTTTGATATGTAACAAAAATAATTTCGTAATCGATTGTCATGATTAAAGTATCCAAATAATTTCAACAAATTTGTTAGATTTAGGCCTACTTGAATTTCTCCTCACTGTATCAAAGAGGAAAGGAAAAGTCTCGAGAATTTCGGAAGATGTGTGACACGAAGTTGATAAAGTCTGACAACAAATTTGTTATAGGATTTGGCAGAAGACTCGGCTGTTTATTCCTATTTATAGTATTTTCACCGCAATTATGGCTTTAAAAAGTCATTGGTGAATTCCTATGTATTTTAAGTACTGCGTATGACATGCAACTACAAGCAGTTTGCATGAATTGGTTTAAAATCCACATGTCCGTAGACACAAGTTATTTTCCCACCAGCGATCTGGAGCTTGCTTCAAACGATGAATTCAGTCACGTAGCAGCACAGAACTTTCTTAAATGGGATATTTTGTAACAAGACATCATTTTATTTGCATGTAAATTTATTTTATACAAACATTTTATATATTAAATTTTCTAGCCATTTGAAAACAGTGGAAATTCAGCGAGTTTGTCGATATTCCCAACCAACATGAGTCTACTGCAGTACAGTCGTTTGACTGCCCTATCTCGGGTGATTACCTGAGGCTATTTAAACTGATCAACCGTGAAATAAACATAGACTTGACACGGGTAATTGGGGCAATTAACAGATTAAGGAATAAACGATAGAGAAGAGGGTTTTGCAAATAGAAAATCTTAGTCATTAGGCAATATCACCAATTGATTTTTTTTTGGGGGGGGGGGGGGGGGGGGGGCTATTGGCGAATGACAGCATGAAAAAGAGCATGGCGCTGGAAAAAAGGGCATGGCATTTCAAAAAAAGGGCATGGTGCGGCGCCATGCTATGTTCCTCTAGATTCAACACTATAATTGCAGATGACAGGAAATTTAACCAATCTATGCAGAGTTGATGAAATTATAATTCTGATAGATTAAATGTCATTTTTCAATCTTGAGATGAGCAAATATTTTTCTTGGAAATCCGAATAGTTTTTACCACAACATGCACAAGAAAAACATCCAGGGAACTGCTCACAAAATACATCTGATGGTGAGCAGTACATTTGACTTATTGAAAATGTTATAGGTGTTTTTTCAAAGAATTTCATTGAAACCTACTTTTCATCTTTTTTTCATTATTAAATATTTCTCAACTAAAAAGATAGTGTTAATTGCATTGGGTTTTTTTTTAAATGCATACTGAAATAAGCTGTACAGGGGTGAAAAAGAGATGCTTTGTGGGGTATCAGTGCTACAGTGGAACCTGTCTTGAGAGACCACTCTTATAAAAGACCACTTGTTTTTTAAGACCACATTTTGAAAACTGATAACAGGTTAAATACTGCTTTTAATAAAACCTGTTTTGAAAGACCATCTGTCTGATATAGTTGAACCTGTCTTGACAGACCACCCCATCTGCCACTGAAATGTGGTCTCTCAAGACAGGTGGTCTGTCAAAAGAGGTTTTATTTATGAGATTATTTAACCAAGTGGCTTTCAGAACATGGTTTCAAAAGATAGGTGGTCTTTCATGAGTGGTCTTACGAGAAAGGTTTCACTGTAACACCACATTTCAGTGGCAGATGGGGCCATCTCTCAAGACAGGTTCAGCTGTATATAAACCCATGTAGAGAAGTGGTGACGTTGTAGGTTATTCGATATTTTTATTGTTTTAAGACAATTTATCGTCAGATTCACATTACTTGGCGGGAGGGCGGAGTAACCTTTTGATTATCATACTCATACTCACTTTTTATGCCCCTGGCCTGAAAGGTCCGCCGGGGCATCTAGTGTTTAGATTGTATGTCTGTCTGTCTGTCCGTAAATCTGTCCCCCTTACATATAAAGTGCAATATTCAATTTGTTGGGACCGAGGGCATTTGTGTTTCACAAACACATCTTGTTGGTTATGACAAGCTTCACAGGAAAAACATTTTAATCCTTACTGGATACTTGATGACATGAAAAAATGATTACTCGTGTCGGTGTAATTTAAATTTCTTTATGCTTTATCATTGTTTATTACCTAAAATTTAAACTTGTTCGAGCAAGAAAGAGTTCACGAGACGTCACCCCGCTAGTTTCTATGGATTTTACTTTAGTTATGTTCAACTCATTCAGTAATGACCGATAAAGATGTGTTTACACTCAAATAAAAGAGGCCCACAAGCCCTAACAGTCACCTTAGTGAAAAAAAAAACCCAGATTTGGCTCCTTTTTGGAGTCCCTATGGGTCCTAATTCTTTTTCATTCGCAAACTTAATGCAGCTTCAAATGGGGATACCTCTTGCCAAGTTTGGTTAGAATTGGCCCACTGGTTCTTGAGAAGAACTAGAAAATGTGTAAAATTTGACAAAAAACTGATATTTTCTAGTTTAATGATTTACTTGAGTGAAATATTACGACAACAGCAGGAATCTTTTGATCATTTAGGATGGCATGATTATGATTGCTGTCGTAAAACGGCAAATTTTCGGGTATACAGTTTATACATATATATATATATTGATGAACAGTTTATCCCAAAAAAATAGGTAGAAAGTTCTTGCAAGCTAAATTTTGAAATTTTTTTTTTTATTTCTTACTGTAAATTCACATAATTCTATCAAGTCACTCTGAGAACAAAAGGGTATATACTCACCAACCAACCTTTTCCAACATTTAAATTGCAGTGGTGCCCACAATTACTCTCCAAGTATTTTCCGGCTTTGATATCGAAAAACAGCACAGAGCCAACTCCAGTGCCAATAGTAAGAACATCATCCCGAAAACTTACAGATCGAATACCTTGGAAGAGAAACAAAGAAAACTTACAGATCGAATACCTTGGAAGAGAAACAAAGAAAACTTACAGATCGAATACCTTGAAAAAAAAACTTAAACCTTGAATACCTTGAAAAAGAAAAAAAGAAAACTTACTGATCAAATACCTTGAAAAAAAACTTAAACCTTGAATACCTTGAAAAAGAAAAAAAGAAAACTTACAGATCGAATACCTTGAAAAAAAACTTAAACCTTGAATACCTTGAAAAAGAAAAAAAGAAAACTTACTGATCAAATACCTTGAAAAAGAAAAATGAAAACTTACAGATCGAATACCTTGAAAAAAAAAACTTACAGATCGAATACCTTGAAAGAGAAACAAAGAAAACTTACAGATCGAATACCTTGAAAGAGAAACAAAGAAAACTTACAGATCGAATACCTTGGAAGAGAAACAAAGAAAACTTACAGATCGAATACCTTGAAAAAAAACTTAAACCTTGAATACCTTGAAAAAGGAAAAAAGAAAACTTACTGATCAAATACCTTGAAAAAGAAAAATGAAAACTTACAGATCGAATACCTTGAAAAAAAAAAACTTACAGATCGAATACCTTGAAAAAGAAAAAAGAAAACTTACAAATCGAATAGCTTGAAATAGAAAAAAGAAAATCAAAGGACATGAAAACAAAAAATGTCCAAATCTGCCAAGAAAATAAAAATGAGCCAAAAAGTGGTAATCCGACCATAGTTTGATCCAGTCAACCTTGCAGTCACATTTAGACTCGCCCAGATCAATAATCAGTATGGTCTACTGTCATAATTCAGGAGTGAACAAGTTGATATTACATGTAAAATTATTATAAATTTTTTACTCTAAACCATACACCCCTGAATACTGACAGTGGACTTAACCATTCTTTAAAACTAGCTGGTCCAAATGTGACTTTAGGGGTTGATTAGTTAACATGCCAAACCTGCTGCGACCCCAGAACCTTAATTGCATGTCTCATTCCAAAGACTGGTCTTAACTCGAACCATTTCAGGTAAACTGATATTTGAAAACATTCTGGAACAATTAACATACATAAAGGGGCAAACAAAATCTATAATTCTAAATTCTGCATCTAAATTTCATGGAATGATATAACAAAACTAAAATGACAGAAATAAGATCTAGAAAACAGTGTAACTTTTTAAAATATCGACTCACCTCCCCCTCTCTGTTTTGAAATGATCGTTGTGAGTGTATTTGGTGATCGAGGATCCACTAGTATTACATGTGACTGAGAGCCAACAGCATACAGACATTTTGACTTTGAAACTGTCATACATACATTTTCCTTCGTATGAAACAACCGTCGGTAACTTTTCTATTAAAAAAAAAAAAAATTTATGATAGCGATGATAAACATAAAAGTTTGTATGCATGTGCATCACAATAGGAAATGTAAATATTAAACTTTGGGTGTCTTTACAGGTGCAGCTGTAAAGCTGCTACTAGATACCAAGACAAATGTATATACAGGGTGTCACCAAAAAGTACAAACCAAATTCATTTTTTAACAAGAGGCCTTAAGTCGCTCAAGGGGCCTAAAGTCGCTCAAGGGGCCTAAAGTCGCTCACCTAGCAAAATTGGTCAACATTGCAGAAAACATCAAAAATGTGTAAAAGATAAAATGGCTAATAAACATGAAAAACAGTAGGCACATTGGGGGCCTTATATACTGAAAAGCAACCAAAAGGTTGAAAAATTCATTGAAATGGAGAAATTAACTTGCATAGGGGTAGACTTACCTTGCTGATATTTTTATAGATCTTTCAAGATAATGTGCAACAACAGTAGAAAACATGCAAAATCCATTTAAAAGGGGAACTAACTTTCACAAGGATCACCCTCACAAGGGTTAACCTGACAATTTAATTACTGTTACTTTTTCATACATCTTTGCATACTGAACATTTTTTGCTTCTTTCTCTTTCTCTCGATCTATTATACTTTTCAAGACAATAGAACAAAACTGTCAAAAACATGAGAAATCCACTTTAAGGTGAAATAACTACCATAAAAAAATAAGGGTCGCCCTGACAATTTCGACCCTATTGACTTTTTTGTAGATCTTGCTGAACATTTTTGCTTCTTTTACTTTATCTCTATCTATTATACTTCCAAGTCAGAAAAGTAGTCATGAAAATAGCTAAACTTACTGATTGAAATGTTTCCACATCCCATAAATGAAAATAGGCATTGAGGGATAATACCGCAAGTTCCTGAAATAATGAAACATAGATGTTAAATCAAAGAACTGAAAGTAATGGGTTTTTCAAGAAATCCATAAAAGAATAAATGTAAGGGGGTGGGGCATATACCCCCAAAGACCCCAATGCACATCAATAAGCACTGTTTCAGATTTCACTCTGCTTATTGATACTTTCTCCCCAAAGAGTCCTTCATACCAGATAACAGCCTCCTACTACACATATTGAAGGATTTATAGTACTTTCCAATACTTGCCCCAAAACTTTAATCTTAACTTGGCAACGCCAGATGCCGACGTGACTCCATGCTCCCCCCTATTCTTCGAATAGGCAAGCTAAAAATGGAAACATATCATTTTATGATTACAAGAATTCAGATATTGAACAAGTGATGTTACCGGTCAGGTAAGATTCAAGACATTGCAATTTGCCTTTGCTTGCTTCACTGAATCTAATAAACTGTTATCATTATTTAGACGGCAATTTTTAAATCAACTAATAACAGACTGTCAAGGTAATCGTCTTATTCCTGAAGAAAATGTCTTCAAGGCAAAGATAGCGATGGGCAGAGCGTAAATGCGAATATCCAATGGCATGCAATCTACATGTATTTTGACGGTTTTAAATATGATTCAGATAGGGCTCACTCCTCTATGCTGTGCCCCACCCAATCTTATCATATAGAAATGCCAAAATAACATCTGATCTATACATCTCATATTTGTAACAGAGGTCATGATTGGATGAGTTACATCACATGACCAGTTTACAAAACATTATATATCCTGAACAATGTGTGCCAGGGTTTGAAACCCCTGGAGCATGTACCCTTGCCTGCTGCCTCAAAAATATTAAAAATTTATCAGTTATAATTGTTCATAAAAGGAGCAAAAAAAAACAATAACAAATGGCAAGCAGGGCGCTCAGTACAAGCAATGATTCCTTGTGCTCAACAAAATAAATGAAATAAGTAACTTTAGCAATAATATGTTGAATATTTGAAGTCTGATATAACAAACATATGACCCTGGTTGTAGGGTGATATGAAGGGAAATATGACTGCTTCAGGTCAATAAACCTTCATATCGCCCTACAAACAGGGCCACAGGATGGGGGTGAACATGGTATTTATCTTAAAGTTCTAACAACATTAACAATACGAATGAGAGACACATGATACATAATACCTTTCTTTCATCATGATATGAAAGAGCTCGAACTTTTTGAGCTTTATCACAGAGTCGACTACATTCTGGTTTTTGAATACCATATTCTGGCACTTGTAAACTTCCCATCCTTGATGTATTGCAATCATCAACATCAACCCTCCACAAAGCTAGTTTACTATCTCTTGAGCCTAAGAGAAAAAGGTATATAGAAAATCACTGAACAGTATGTTACGTTTATACACATGATCATGAATAAAGTGTCCAAATCTGCTTATTCTACTAACTACAACACACAACACACGTGCACACATACACTCATACAATTTACTTTTACAAATCTGGTATTCTTCTGTGATAAATACTGGATTTCATAAGTTTGCTCTGATCAAATGGAAATGACAACCTACTTAAAAGGGGCATTAGCTGTGCTTTGAAAAAAAAAAAATTAGTCAATGGCTAAATGAATCGGCTAATGACAGGGTGAACAAATACTGTAAACGTGGAAATTTACATGGGGGGGGGGGTAATTTACACTAAATATGTGATGAAGAGTTTAAAGTGTAAATTACACCCCCCCCCCCCCCCATACCAGTCCCACATTTGTGCTAAGATTTGTTGTTTGATGCAAGACTGCTCACAGTAAGTTGCTGACATCGGGTAAAAAAAACCCACGCATTATGGTTTGCCTAAGAGAATCGGGTAATTAACAACACACGGAAATGTCCACATTTACAGTAGTTTTACTGACCTGTCACAATGAATTCATCATCTATCCATGCTATATCGAATATCCAATCGCTGTGGCCACACTGCAATAAAAATGATACAAAAACTTAATACACTGAGTTATATGACACAAATCTAAAAAAAAAAAACAAGGCATCGCAGATGATACTAATCCCCTCACGGCAGAACCATGATGATGAACGTGAAATATGAATTGAACATGCATGGTTTGAGAATTATGCTCCAGACAAGGGAAAAATTAATTTTTTTTACAAGGGTAATAACTGTGAAAACGGAAGCAAGAGTAACGGTTCTTACACACTGCACTCCCTCTCGATGTGGTCTTGACGTGTATGAAATTTGATGAAATGCATGATTTGAGAGTTATGCTCCGGGCAAATGTACGTACATGTATACGTATAGGCAGATCCCTATATCCCCTCAGCGACTTGTCGCGAGGGGATGATAAAATTATGCGATGGTAGATTATCCTGCCGTGCCATAAAAATGTGGTCACTGGTGATGTTTGACAGGTAGTCGCTCAAAACAGAGTGAGTATACAGTGGAACCTATCTTGAGATACCACCCCATCTGCCACTTAAATGTGGTCTTACAAGACAGGTGGTCTTTTACGACAAGTGGTCTCTCATGGTAAGTTCCACTGTATGAGAAAAATGGGTTTGTGAAAGTAAATTACAGTCGTCAATGATGGGTGGTTGCCCATGACAGTGGTCGCTTAAGACAGAGACCACTGTAGTTTCTGGAGTAGAAAACAAGTTATATAACATTGTAAAGTACATGCAGCCAGCAAAAAGCCTTAATGGTACAATGTACATGTATACCTGAACTTTGTTTGTAGATAAAAATCAATTTTTTTTTTCCGGAGTGACTTTTTGAAGTCATATATGGTAGATTTACTTGTTATTTGTTAAAGACACATAGACTCACAAAAAATCAAACATACAAAAAAAAGAATGACTAATACATAAATAAAAAAAAACAAATAGACAATAGTCAGGGCTCAAAGTACACCTTGATTTCTAGTCGCCAAATGGTGACCTACTCAGAATTTAACTCACCATTTGAAATTTTTTGGTCGCCATGATCAATATTTTACGTTTTATCATACATGTAGCTAGGCCTATAGGCCTATCATAGGCTACACTGTCATAAATAAGTCAACTAATGCCATCTTCTTCCCATTTCTTTCTATGTCAAATGAAATTCTTGCAAAATTCATGTTTATTTGAATTTTTAAAAAAATATATTTATTGTGATCTGATAATCTTTTAAATTTCTGTGAAGCAACAATTTTTTTTATGCAGAGATTACCATAAAAACCCATGTAATCTGCGTACCTATGTAATGTGTGCACCCTGTTTTTGAGGCTGAAAATCTTGAAAATAAGATTATCCCTATGTACTATGCGCAATAAAAAAATTGCCAATATCAGTAATCAAGGCTCCAAACCAAGATAACAAGAAGCCAGCATTTGTATAAAATGAAACGATGTTCAAAGTATAATTTACAATTAACATCGATCATCTTACTTCATAATTACATAAAAGTGAAAGATTTCTGTAAATAAACATCTTTTCTATTGTTCATTGTCCGCATGATGAAGACGTCAAAGCTGTCACTTTGTTTGTTTAATTACAACCGACATTATACACTCTGTTCTTAAATAAGTACCTGTCCATTATCAAACACGTTTGTCATATTGATAACACAATTTTTTTTCACCATGCTGATATAATTTATGTAGTCAGGCTTTAAACATGTTAAAGTTATAAAGTAAAACATTATATCAAAAGGCAAAAATATAAAACTTTCAATTTGAAAATTTAATACCAGTAAAACACGGACTTGTTTGTCCGACATTCAAGAAATGGACTTTAATCTGTGCTGCCTTCTCCCATCAATGGCTTACCTGGTATCAGTTGATAATCAGACAGTTAATAATTAGACATGCCCTAAATAAACAATCCATAATGACTGCTGGTCTCAATTACGCAACTATTATCTTATTTCAAAATGCCGACACCGAAATGTCAAAACATGTGGTTTTTGAAAATCGGGATCGAGGTGCAGACTTATGTGTATTGCTTTTCAATGGCCTTATGATAAATCGTCAAAAGAAGCAGGCCGAAAAGAAGTTGATACAGATAAATAAGGCGAATAAATAAACATAAGAAACAAGTCGAATGTCTTGAAAAGTATTACCACATGATTATAATAGATGCTTTAAAGCCACAACTCGGATTAAACTTAGTAATTGGACCCGCAATAATGTATCAGCCTGAGGCAAAATGAGTTCTGCTTTCAAGCTGCAGACGATGTAAGTCGATATTATCAGTCTATAATCAAATCTAAAATCTAGTCAGTAATGATTTAATCGGCCTCAGGAAGACAGAATATATTCTAGTTTATCTATGACATCACATAAGCTGACAGAAAATGCTAATTTTGGGTATTTATTTTTATAAGTTACTCAAATTTGTTTCATCGGATGTTAAAAAATGGTCACCAACGGGACATAGGCTGAAAAAAAACCCTGATATTTTCCTACACCTATGTAATGTGCGCCTGTTACATTTCAGGTATTACTAGCCGCTGTGCCCAAAATCCGAAATCGGTTAGCAAGTCTCGCTTTCTCTTGGGTGTCATTTTATATGGTCACGCGAAAATCCGGGAGGAAAACTTGTAATTACTGGATTGGAATTGCGAACGGCACAAATTGTGAAATAGACTGTTACAACTAAAAAGCTAACTTATACTGATGCAAATACTTGAATGCTTACATGTACGGTAATTGTTTTAGAGACATATAGATGAAACAAACAAAGAAATATCATTACCATGCCTATTGGGTATATCGCTGTTTTTACCGGGTTTTAGTTTAACCATCTTTTAGGTTAAATAAGCCCTTAAATGGGTCTAAATCATGTTGTCTTAACATGCATCAGTCAGTACAAAAGAAGCGTTTTATGACTCAGATTGGTTAAAAACAGTTCGGTACTGGTCAGAGTACAAAATATGGATTCCGAGTAAGATAACATTGCATTTACGGCACCCCATTTACGATCGCCAAAATGGCGAGTTAGTTTAATTTTTAGTCGCCATTTACGATTTTTAGTCGCATATGTGACCAACTTACTTGCCACTTTGTGCCCTGACATATGGGATCATTGATTGTTTTGCTTATTTTCCGTTTTGGCCAAGGATCCATCAACATATGAAATGTTTAACCATTATACTCCTCTTGGCTGGGCGTAAAGATCACATTTAGCATTTTGCAAAGCAGCGTTGAATGTATGTCATCATTATTATTTATTTTTTTTGCAAAAGAGCAAGCACACGCTGATGTAATGGAAAGTTTTCATCTATGCATATCCCTGGTGAGAAAACTAAATAGTAAACTAATGAAACTACATGACAGTGAATTTGGGTAGATGTATATGATCTACATATAGAATATTTTACCTCGCCAACCATAACTGGGTCAAAAGTTGGCAGCATGTATACTGCCAGATCACTGGTGTTCTCTGCACCAGTGGCAAGAAGAGTTCTGGAGGGATTAACTGCGATGCTATGGATACCACATGGACATTCTGTCTGACAACTCTCATCACTACTTTTTAACGAAGGAATGTGCAGCTGTCGACCTGTCACTACGTCCATGACCATCAGCTGGAAAAAAAAAATGGTAACATACAACTTCAGCAGGTACATGTACATGCATGTAGCAAATATAATCAGGAATATATGAAAACATTATACATGAGCAAACAGGGAAATTAACTATGGTACGTGTTTGAATATGAAAATTATTCTCCCAGCAAATTAGGATAAAGAAAAATAACCAGACTATATCATGTTAAAACAAGTATATGAGTTATTTCCCCTTGGCTTATTCTAATAATGTTTGATAAAACATTTGTTATTCACTGTCTTCAAGGACCTGTGTGGTCGTGTGGTCAGATCATCATCCTTTGAAACCATGAAGTCTCTTTATTACATCTGGTCGTCGCAGGCTCAGACCCTAAGATGATTTTTATGAGAAAGTTTGCCACTTTACTTGCCGGCGGTGTCTTCCAGATAACCAGGTTCTCTCTTCCACCATTAAAAACTGTCCACCACCATATACGACGGTAAATGAAAAATTGCGGAGTGTGGTGTAAAACACTATTTAATTCACTGTCTTCAATATCTGCTGATGAAAATTAGTACACAAGTGATTACTTACTTTGTTGCATTTAGTTCCATACGCAACCTGACGATCATCCAGCCATTGCGATGAAAATACTTTGTTTATGTTTCCGAGTTTGTACTCTTGTTCTTCCATTAAAGATGGGACCTGTTGGGAGACAAACTCGGATACCAACTTTGTTTGATTCTTATACAAATGTTTGCCACCATAAAGTCTGTTTTGTATGTGTAAGAAAATTTCTGTGGAAGGATTTCTTCCACAACAGTCATTGTGTAATTCAGCTCCGTGGCGAACCGATGATATTTTTCGAGAGTGTGCATCGTGACCTGAAAAAAAGGGTTAATAAAATGAGATTGAAATGACTCAATTATACAGTTATAGGGCCAGTGATTTTCCGCAATCGCGGAATCGCTGACAGAATCGTGGAATCGGCAATCTGAAACGGAATTTGCGTTTTTGAAAAATCTTTAAAAATTCCAACGTTAGATAGAATTTTTTAAATTGTGAACCAGTGTACTATTTCCACGTGTTATAAACTTCAATTCTTTGTTTATTTAAAATATTTCATCACATAATTTTACATCAATAACTATTTTATCCCGTAGATCTATTAGTCTGTTTACACATCGAAAGATAAGGGCAATCATTTCCATTGTCATAACATCAGTACTGACTGACATCTGCCAATCTGGTGTCTTCTAAAACAAAAATAGCTTTAATTTGATATCTTGAATTAGGTTTTCATAATGTTTATTTCATTTTCTGAATATATATACCAATTTTTATAATTTATAGTAAAATTTCACAATGTACAATCCATCCTAACTTTTTACGACATACCGCTCGATTGACAGCAGGTTTTTGTTACCAACACAAACACGTGTTCACACCTTGATGTTTTTGACAGCGAGCTACGATGGTTGAAGACACACGTATGTAAAAAGAGGAGACTTCCCATTTTAAAGATAAATACATCAGCACGGGTTGATAGTTTCCATGGAATATTTATGAGGATGGTGATGTTTAATTTTGCAAAGTCTGTCAGCATAGTATAGATTACGCTAGTGTTGATACAATAAATTAAAAGACTATAAAAATTAAATACATGTACATGTAGATCTACATTATAAGTTTATTTAAAGTAAAAACATCAAATAAAACATCACAGACTTGTTCTAAGTTAGGTGATAAATTCAAGCAAAAATAAGTAATTAGAAATTACCTGTACAATTTCCAACAAAACTTGTTACCTACATGTATATGAGTATAGGCCTACACACTTACAAATTATTTATCAAATATTTTAAAATCATAAAAACATACATTGATGCATATACATGTATATGTTTTATTTAATTCCCTATTTAAATCTATCATTAAATTGGTGTGGCAGAATATTGAAAGTATGATTATGAGTCATATTTTTCATCTAAAGTATGTTTTTAGTTATTTTTCTTACAAAAACAGAAAAAACATAATTTACCAAAACTGAAAACAGAATTGAAGCAAATCTGAAACGGAAAATTACTGGCCCTACAGTTAAAGTGAAACTTGTATATTATGACCTCCTTAGGGACACAAGAAAACCAGTCTTTATAGGTGGTCTTTATATAAGAGGTTGATTTGTACACAAATGGTAATTTTGGGCACAGCAAAAAAATTGTCTTTGTGACCAGGTGGTCTTTATATACAGGTGGTCACTAAAGCAGGTTTTACTGTATGTCTTTAACATAGAAATGTACAACATGTATAATGCAGTGGAACCTGTCTTGAAAGATCTCCCTAGGACACCCTCAAAGTTCCATTAACTCAATATATAATTATTGTATACATACATGTACTATAGATTAAAGGTTTATAAGAAATTAAATAAAATATTGTTGTTTTAACTACATTTGAAATCATATGGAAAATTTATATTAAAAAATCTATAAATTGTAATACAATTACATGTTTTTAGAAATATAGATGCAAAACGGAAAAGTTACTAAATACATGTAGCCTACTAATTGATGCCTCAAATTTATTTATTTGAAAATTATATCTATTTTATCCAGTTCAAGTATTAAAGTACTTTATCATATGTAAGATTTACATAAACATTTGTGTAAATAAATCATTTTATATAACTATCATTAGTACTTTCATTATTATCAAATGAAAGTCGGGTTTGGTAACCCTTCTTTAATTTATATTTCCGGAAGTACCCATAAAGTGATGAAGAATGTTGTCTTGTTGATTCTAGATCTATACTAGAGGTAAAGATTTTCCTGTTTTATTATAAATAAAATGATGAATTAAGTTTCTTGGTTTTCTTGTGGAATTGCACTAGAATATAAGAATTAAAAATTGACATAAAAAGGAAGCAAACTGGTAGAAATAGGTCGCATGCTTGGTTTATTTATCCAAACAATCTCGAAAGACATCAAGTATTTAACGCGTCCACTAGGACGCAATAGATCTTGTTTTAGGCGTCATTTAGGATTTTTACGCGTAAATACACAGAATTTTTGCATCAGGGAAAACCCTGTTTACCATAATGAAACTTTTTGTCTTTTTACCACCATGAAACTTCTGTCTTTTTACCACAATGAAACTTCTGCCTAATTACCACAATGAACTTTTGTCTTTTGCCACAAAAGACAAAAGTTCAATGTGGTAAACGGACAAAGATTCATTGTGGATATTAGACAGAAGTTTCATTGTGGTAAAAAGACAAAAGTTCATTGTGGTAATTAGGCAGAAATTGAAAATCCACAACAGCTAGCCATTCGTCGTGTACAGTCTTGATCAAGATAGTGTCATTTTGATTATCAATTCCATACATTTTATTTTTTTGTGGTCAAATAGAAGTGCATTGTGGTTAAAAAGGTTCATTATGGTAAAAAAAAAAAGACAAAAAAATATCACCAACAGCTAGCTATTTAGGCCTGTTGCCTAGATCAAGGTAATGTTTTGATGATAAATTTCATACCTTTTATTTATATAACTTAAATTATTTACGATAGAAATGTATGTGTACAAAATATAACCTTTGTTATGAATATTGTTATCCTGTGTGATCTGAGCTATGAATAAACATAAACTTTTGATAAATGTTTGATGCAGAACATAAAAATTAAGTCAAATGAATTAAAAACCCTTCAAAATATATTACTTTTACTTATTACTACCAAATTTGCTTACATTGTGGTATATTGTTGTATCATTGTGCATACCTGTCAACATTAGGAAATTTGTCTGGGGTAGAAAATGCGTACAACGGTCGAACTTTTTACGAATGCGTTGTCATTCTGATTCTTTTAATTTTCTAGTCGACTTTGAAATTTATAAGGAATAGATATAGACTTTATTTTGAAGTTTTAATACATGTACGGTAATATATACATGTACACACACAGCTTGGGAGACTCAAAATGATGTTATGGTCATTGTGTTATATTAGAATGTTTAAAATTTAGTATTTCTTAATTTGTTATAACAAATTTTAAAATATACTAAATTCTGAATATTCTAATATAACAGTTGGATTTGGAATGCAGAAAATAAATAACTAGACATACCTGGAAGAAATATAATCTCAGTTTGATTGCTAAATATTTGGAAGTATGATACTTTTTAAAGTCAAAGGCTTGATTTATTTATTAATTTTTTTTTTTTTTTTTTTTTTTTTTTTGAGATTTGAACATTTATTGCCAAAATATTTGCATACCCAAATATTTATTTGAAGGTTTTTATCTTCATATTGTACCTTTTTCATTAATTGATAAGATAAAACAACATATGATGACTGATTAGTTCACTAAAAAAAAAAAAGAGATTTGATAAAAAAAAATCAAATCTGCTATTAAAAGAAAAAAAAAGATTATTGAGGTAATATAAATGTGTTTACTGTCATTACTGACATTTTATTAAATTCAATTCAATGTGTTACAAGAAGATATTATTATCTTTGTATAAAATATTATGTAAATGAAATAAAACATCGTTTTTGTATTGAAATCATCACAAATTTAAGATACATGTAGAACACTGTATAGTATTGGAGTGCGGACGTCATAGAAGACACCACGATCTCGCTTCGATATTTCTCAGCTAAATTTTTAAATTAAAATCATTGAGGATTGATACAGAAGCTGCATGAAATTAATATAACATCAATGATGTTAATCTTTGATAACTGTATATAGGACAGAACATATGGATAGTGATTATAGGTGTGGATGTTTAGTCTTTAGATATACAGGTAATCAATCTGTATATTAGGTACCGGTCCACAGTACAGGTCATTGTGTAATTACCGTCGGCACGCGTCCGATAATGACACCTCTGTATGGTCTAATGACATTAATTAATAAACAGGGTTATTAGTCCTTGTTCTTCATGACTATTTGGAAGATATAGGGGACTTACATAACCTAGAATAGATGTCTTAATACATCAATGATATGGAGCGTCAGAAATTTCAAGCTATTTTTTGTCGCCAATTAATAGACTGAAAATTACGATTTAGAACATTTAATCCTGACAAAAACGTCTACCGATCGCCGGAAAAATGGACAAGAAGCGGTAGAAATGTAGGGAAATCGGTTGAAAATTAGAAAAATCGGTAGAAATCGGTAGATTTTTTTCTCGGCGGTAGACAAGCGGTAGATGAATAGAAAAATCAGTAGACTACCGCCGAAATCGGTAGACTTGACAGGTATGATTGTGGTAATAATATTATTGTATCATTGTGGTACAAAGACGCACCCCAAATATTTCTTTTTTGCAAATTTCAAGTTTTATAGGCCCACCCCTTTAATTTCAAGCTTGTTAACATCTTTCAAATTTAATTTTTATGAAATAAAACTTTACTTTATTTTGTACCTGCATACTTAAAATAGACTAAATTATCAATCAAAGGGTGAACAAACTATTACTGAAAGGAGATAAATGAACTACATGTAAATTAGAACGGATGAACATGGCACTGCCATTGGCTTTCACTAGTTTCAGTAAGTTCCACTGTACTGTCTGTAGCCTACACTACAGACAGTGAAGGCTATCAATTTATAATTTGAATTTCAGCTGATGGGTGAACCTGCATGTGGTAAAAATTCGCGCAAACTGCGATTCATATAGTCATGAAACAAAATAATCAAAGCAGTTCTACCCTTTCTCGGCATGACTGTTTGTGTAAATTATCTATAAATTGACTCCCTGATCCATGAACTCGATGCTTGAGCTGTTGATATCGTCCGTTTATTTATTTTGTGGCTTCTGGCGGAAACTAGCTGTTAAATAGCGCCATCTGACGGATTGGAGTATTTTATTGAATGTATCCCATACCCGATTCTGATAGTCATAACTCATGGCAATGATCTACGAGACACATCAGAAAACGGGAGCGATGAGAGATCGGTTTTTAATTATATTGAACTCAAGGCATCTGATTATCAGACGAGAAATATAATTATCAAGAATATATTTAACTCGTCAATTTAATGAAATATTATTTATCTAGGAATGATCAGAGACTACAAAAAGAATTCAATACAGAATTTCATTGAAACAGGACACTGACACACCTTACATAAAACTTCAAATTTGATAATTGAAAAAAATACAGTAGATCTAAACATAAACCAAAGAATGCAAAAAAAAAATGGAAAAAAAAACGAAATAAACGGAGAAAAAATGCACTGAAAAAGTCGTGATGACCCTCCCTCGAAAACATTATCTTTCAAGATGACTGTTTCCAGCGATATATAAAGCTAATATATTATTATTATTATTATTATTATTATTATTATATATCGCTGATAAAGCTAACATAGCTTATATATCACAGCTGTTTCTAATAGCTGCTAGTACACTCGTACTCAAGTATGTCTTTTTTGTGCATAAAAAAATTTCAGTGAAATGTGACAATTTTTATCAAAATTACAAAAAGTAGCTTATTCGATTGAAGTTATTGACCGGAAACTCTTTCTGCAAATCTACAAGCAAAGGGGTCATAACTCAGTAAATAAAACGGGAAAATTTTTGGTTATCGAACTTGTCTGAGGTTTTATGGCAATAAACCTTCTCGTGGGGTTTAAAATCAATCCGTTGAAAATTACACAAGTTACTGAGTAGAAACTGTTTCAGAAAATCTTCAAGGGGTCATAACTCTATAAGAAACTGGCTAAATATTTTGGTTTTCAAACTTGGCCGAGCTTTTAGGGCAATAAACCTTCTCCTAAAGTTTCAAATTAATCCGCTGAAAATTACTCAAGTTATTGAGCGGAAAATGTTTCTGCAAAGATTCAAGGAGCCATAACTTTTTGGTTACCTGAACTTGTTCGAGCTTTTATGGTAACAAACCATCTCATGAAGTTCAAAATTAATCCGTTGAAAATTACTCAAGTTGTTGAGCGGAAACTATTTCTGTAAATCTTCAAGGGGCCATAACTCCGTATATAATTGGCGAAAATTTTTGGTTATGGCCGAACTCGGCCAAGCTTTATGGCAATATTTTCAAATTAATCAGTTGAAAATTACTCAAGTTATTGGAAATGCGCCCGCCCGCCTGCCAACGTGATAACATAGTTACCCGTTTTTCGACCGGGATATAAAAATCTCGTACCCCAAGGGTGGAGTCAACTCCTAGTCAAGAAAATATATGAAATAAGATGTACCCTTATCGGAGAGGTCAACACACAGCCAAGAAAATCCATGAAATAGATTTTAGCTGTACCCCTTTATAAGGTCACATTTAAGTAGATATGTGATTTTTCATTTGACAGTTTTTGCAATGCAAATTCACTTTCTGGTTTTCAAATCGAACACTCTAAGTAAGTACCCAAAAGTTATAACAGATAGTAATACGTGACTACAGGTATAGGTGTACCAAGATAAATTGGCACATGTTTACAAACATAACGAGTCTAAATTAAATCATAACAGGGGTGACAAGCTACTTGTTGTCACAAAAGTTTTTGTCAGATTCAGTAATGCATGGAGTCCGTGCAAGGCAATATGTTTTATCTGTACAACTTATTTTTGGAAAGTAGACCTATTGTTTTGGTTTTTGACCAAACACAGGTGTGCCAATTTACCTTGGTTTTGTTTGTTTGCTTGTTTATTGTTCTTTAACGTCCCACTCAAGAATATTTCACTCATATGGAGACGTCACCAAATGCCGGTGAAGGGCTTCAAATTTTGGTCTATGCTCGGCACTTACGGCCATTGAGCAGTGAGGGTTCTTTAACGTGCCGACACCTACTGCGACACGGGACCTCGATTTTTACTGTCTCATCCGAAGGACAGGAAACCAACCTGCCGCCGGCTGGACTCGAACTCACGACCTCACGATCAAGAGTCGACCGCTCTACCGACTGAGCCAGGCCGGCTCCCGAGATTTTAATGAATCTTGGAGTTGATATTATCAAAAATCCTACATACCCTAATCGACGAAGTCAACTCGTATACAAGAAAATTCATGAAATAAAATGAAGGGTATCCAGTCAACTCGTACACTGACCAACTCGTACGCAAATCATCTTGTACCCCAAAAGTCAAGTCGTACCTAATGACAGGTCAACACGTACAAAAGAAAATTGTACCCCGATCGGAGAAGTAAAATCGAATCCAAGAAAATTTGTCAAGTTATATGAATTATTATCTAAATAGAAGTCACTTTGAACCCATGAAAATTTTGCAAGCGTTATGGAGTCGTGCCCGAGAAATTTATGAAAAAAAAGAAGTTTAATTCAACTCGTACCCAAGAAATTTTATCAAATGAAATAAAGTTGTATCCAAATAGAAGTCAACTCATAATCAAGAAATGAAATAAATATTATTAACAATACCAATGTTATAGTTTTACAAAAGAGACCAAAACAAATGCTCAAGACTGTCGTTTCTGTCACTAAGACACCATCAGTTGAGCTCGCATTTGATCTAAATGTATATTTCCGAAGGGAAAGTGGCATCAGGCAAGGTCAAATAATAAACCTAAATGTATTGCCAAAGTCCGTCTAAGAGTAACCGCTTTAAAAATGAATACATTAGCTTTGAGAAGTTTATAAGTTTCAAATGGTGCAATCTGAGCGAAATATTACTTCAGTATAAAATAATTGGCTGGTACCGAAATACCAGGTACTGAGCTTTTATATTATGACTTAAACGGCGCCTGGGACCATAAAACCTAAGAATTACTTAAGTCAAAAAGTAATTTTACTCAACTTTGGCAAATCCTGTAATGGCTGGGCAGGTCAAGTTGAGGATATCCTCAGACTTATGTAAATTCTCAAGTTTTATGGTGCCATGCCCGGTCCACCAGCAGTGTCCAACGACCCAGTGGTTATTAATATTATTAACAATACCAAAGCTATAGTTTTACAAAAGAGGCCAACACAAATGCTCAAGACGATCAACCCTTGAAAAACAATCGACCCTTCTGTAAATCAAGACTTAGACCAGTCTGAATGCGTCTTTAGGGCGATTGAGGTAATACGATATTTATTAACCCTGATTATCATGTTCATTGGTAAATAAAAATCAAAGTACTGAAAGTACTGATACGAGTTGATGGCAATCGTAAGTTTTAATGAGGTGTAATACACTCAGTAAACTGAGTATATTTTTTAATTCGGTCAAATTAGGTTTTACAAAAAGAAAAAAAAAACAACTAAAAATCGGGTCAGACATTTGACCTAACGTGAGTACTGATGGCTTACTTATTATGCGACAAACTACATACATTAGCGATATGATTATAAAATCTTGTGCTTATAAACATCGTTTATAACATTGTTTCATCGATATTAAATTTCTATGCGACAGGGCAGTATTATACCCTTACGCTATACTTCCTATCAGTAGCCTTAAACGTGTACATGTGCAACTTCAAAGACTGCCGCGAGTTTTTCATCAGTTAAGATCACGCGAATGAGGAATGACGCACTTCTATGTCCAACTTGCCAATACACAGTAAGGGAAACGTGACCAAAACTCATTTGCATATTAGTCGTGCGCAAGGATTGTTAACAGTTCAGTCTATTGCTTTGAATGTCATTCTATCACAAGCGTATAATGGTAAAAAATAATTGAAAAATAACATTCTAAAGCAAATATATAATATCTTAAAATTCATAAAGGACGCCGAACTGACCTTTAATAGCATATATTTCAATAAGTCTTATAGACCTATATTTTTCAGGGAATTGTTACTACATTTTCGTCATTTTAAAAAGCAAAATTGCAATCTTGAAGTTGAGTTTATGTTGCTTAAATGCACATACATTTGTAATTTTGCGTCAATATAATGTATTATTAACCCCATACTGCAAAATGTGCTTTGACTTGTTCCCAATAAACAACTTAGCATAACGTAATTGTGTTGATGTTCCATCAACTCGTAAAAAGTAAAGAAATGATAACCAAAATGGCAGTCGATAGAGCTCTGACCAATTTGAGTCTGAATTAACCAATTCGCCGTTTTAATATTGTAAAACGTCTCTCTGTCATTATGAATAGTTTTACTGCCCGAAGACATAAAATGGCCAGAATACACATAAAGGTAACCGATACTAATACTGGGGCCCGTATTACGACAGGTCCTAAGTCCTAACTTTTAGTCCTAACTACCATGGCAACGCATCGCTGATTGGTCAATCCCCTGACAACTGGGACTAAGACTTAGGATTTACGACTTAAGACTTTTTGTAAAACGAGCACCTGGTCCATGTCGCCGCCGCCTTGTTCTTTCATAAACCTACTAAACCACCACAGGAGGCGGTTTGAAAGGGTTGATACACAAGTTTGGGTTTAGGATAAAATGAATAATAAACCAGTTTTGGTTCAGAAACAGCTTAAAATCGGTTCATGTAACAAATGGAAAGTTTGCAAAACTGATTCAAAACTAAAACCAATTTCTGTAGAACAAATTCGCCCTAAATAAAATCGTGGACAAAAAATCTTTAGATGTCAAAGTTAAGTTGTTCAACGCTGGCTGTATAAGCGGTATAGCTGTGCCTCAAGCCTGAAATGATCTAATTCATTGGCATAGATCGATGTAACTTCATCCAACTCATCTTTCCACGGATGACCCCGAACTGCTTTTAGGAACATTTTCGGAAAACGTGTACTTTTTTTTAATCTGGCTGATCAAATAGTTCTTTCATATGACAAATTGTTGTGTCAAGAGCTTAAACGTAAATTTGTCGATATAGATTTATTGGAGTATAGGGAAAGGATAGGATTCTACGCTACCATCTTCTATCCGTCTGGAAAGTTTCCTTTTCCTTGGTTGCACTGGATCCTTTACATTTAGCTTTTCTTTTATATTCATCACATTGTCCCAGAAAAGATAACAAGAAGGGTCATTGCGATCCTTCAGAAATGATTAATTAACATCTTGTGCGATTTCATTTCCCTCGGCAGTGGAGGTCTTGCAGGGTTCTAATGCGGTTATTGGTTTGTCTCCAATCATCAGTTTTCCTAGGGAACAACCGAAAATAAGATTGAAAATAGGTATATATGCCAGCTCACCTTGTACCCTTCCCTTCTTTTCAGTACAGTCACGAAGTTTCTCGAGACCAATCCCATAAATTTACAAGCTCATAGAAATTGTTTAAAAGCGCCTTAAGACACTATCTTGGAATCGTCCACATTACCAGTTGTTCCTTGTTTGACACATCCGCACTTCCGTCTCCCATTATTGTAAAATTTACAACTTTCTTTATATCTTGTGTAATTTCTCGAAGAATTTGCAGTGTCAAATTTTCAAGCATTTCATTCTGCAATGGAGGGGTCCATTGCATATATACATATACGTAAACGGACAACTTCAGCTTTAATTTATTGAAAAGTTTGGATTTAACTCTTTAAGCTACTATATATGTCACTTCAAAAGCTTTAAAAACAAATTCATATAAACTATTACTGAAAATCCGTGAAGAATTTCTAGATCAACGACAACGTACGTTTAATATTTAAAATATATGAAAAGTTTTGGAATTACAAGAAACACAAGGTAATATTCTCTATGATAAGAACAAAAAAATGAAATCTTCTGGAATTCTGTGAAAAGAACATTTAAAAACAAATTACATATGAAACTGATTACCTGAACAATTTGACGTTTTATCAATGTGAATAAGTCCGAACAGTTTTTGAAATTGATCCGTTGACATCATGTTGGGTTATATGTTGCATATCAGCAACTCACATCCGCTGGTCTTCAAGAAAAAGGTTTACACTAGCTCCATGCTGATTACATGACTTTTGTGAATTACGAAGGACTAGTGTACAAGAAACACAAGGTAATGCTATTATCTATTTTATATTTTTTGCCATGGATAGTTATGAACATTTTATATAAATTCAACAATCTTTACAGGACTGCCTTGTACAATCCAATCTAACTTATGACAATTTGAGTTAGCATGTAAATTTACAATAAAGGTGTAATCATAGAAAAGGTTCATAAGTGAAAATTGTCATTGACGTGTTAAACTTCCTGGAGTAAAATTAAAAAACTAAAGATCACAGTTATAAAAGTTTTGACGTTTTGATCAATGTAAAAGGTATCGATATATGACAGTGTGACTTGTTCTTCTGCAGTACAAATTCAGTACAGGAGGACTAGATGCACATGAGATTATATTACATTGATAAAAAATTTGGCGACAGGCCATTTGACCATCACCGTGTAGGGTTACTATCCTAGAATGCAGATCTATTTAAATAATTAAAATATCTCAAAGCAGACAAACAGAGCTTGTTTGTCAAATAGGCGTAATGCCGTTGTGTAGGCCGAATCGTAATGGTCTGCAATCACTCCGTTGGCGAGTTCTCATGGAATCCTGAAAAACTTGATTGTGACCAACTTGCACTGGTGGGGTAAGCGGGTCATGCTGGTTTCTAATCTATGGGTGGCGCACACCAGTGCAATTACATTAAACATGGCAGATAACTGAGAAGGTCATAATTTTATCACGTGACAAATGAAGATTTCTCTGTGTTAGCAAGTTAAGTGTATATGAAAAGACCTCAGTATAGTTTAACTAGTTAACAAAATAAAAAATAATAGAAAAATAGTGCACTCTAGTCTAATTTTTTGTTTATCTGTTTATTGCCCAGCCCCGTTTATTGCCCAGTCTCGTCGATGATCAACATCTTGTTTGACAGATTGTACTGCTTAGTTTTAATTATTAAAGGATGATTAAATAACATTCAGCTATTCAACTTCAAGTACAGTGAAATCTCGTTATGTCAAAATCGGATGAGTTGAAATTCCAGTTATGTCAAAATGGAACAGCCTGTTTTTATCTCGAAATTTCGCTTATCTCAAAGTATTTTTCTGGTCCGAAGTATCGAAATACTACAAAATTGTCACTTGTTATCTCGAAGTTACCATCTGCAATATTAATTGAAGGTTTACATTTTGTACACAAAAATCATTCTTATTAAGAATCTTAAAATTACTTGTTTACCTGCAAAACACAGGACATTCAACTTCCATTAAAGAGCCAAAGTGAAAGTGTAATTAATAATTGCTTAGATTCAATTTGAATTAAGCAGTACCCTGAGCAGCTCTATTCATAGTCCAATAAGAATAAAAAATATGTGAATTGAAAATTTCGGATATCTCGAAGCAAATGGGGCGGTCCCGTGAATTTCGAGATTCCACTGTATTTGGATTATTGGATTGAAGTAATTATTCGGCATTGCTTTCTTCCTTGTTGCAATTTTCTTTCTCTTGAAAAAGATAGAAATTGAAAAAATATCTTACCTGAGCTCACTTGGCTAGACAGTCAGCCATGTTTGTTATGCGCCTGTATCACTTGTTTGTAAGAACAAATCGATGTGTGCCGCCATGTGACCGGCTTAAAATGGCGTACACCAATATGGCTACTAACAAGCTCTCCCCCCTTGTTTTTATAGGTTTGTGATCGCTCATGCACACCATAATGCACCTACATGTAAGATTTAGACAAGGTGTACTAAATAAAAAATATGTCAAAAATAAATTTTCCAGTTTATTCCAAAAATAAGAAACTGAATCATGCATCCATAAAAAAAGAAACATTCAGCATGCAATTTCAGATGCATTTTTCAAAGAGGGATACCCTCTGAGACTCATTTTTCCTACCCTGGATCCACCTCTGACTCCATCTGGTAAAAAAACATAAACTTGTTAGGGGAACGTGGATACTGTATTTGCTTCCTTTATCCTTCAGCGGTTTTGAAGAACAAGTGTGTAAAAAAAATGCCCCCTCCTTCTTTTTGCAGTTTTAAAAGTTCATAAAAAAAATTAAAAAAATTAAATTTCAGAAAAATTCTTTCAGGAAAGCATTTATCTACCTAATTACATGTTAATGCTTTAAATGAATGCATCATGATGAATAAATGAGGATAAAATCAAAGAAATCATACAAAAATAAATGACAATGTGTAAAAAGACATCAAAAAAATTATTTTCCGATTTCTACGAAATTAACAAACTTTAATAATGTAGATCACTCAGATACAATTAGTTTTTCAATCCATGTAGCTGTTCTGGAAGAGAAGATTTCTAAAGAGGGGTACCCCCTGGGCCTTTTTTGCCCCACCTTGGATCCACCCCTAGGCCGATCTGGCCAAAATGAAAAAACTTGGTAGACGATTTTAAGTACTTGCTTTCTATAAAGTTTCATCAAAATCCCTTCAGCTGTTTTGGAGAAGAAGTTGAAAATGTGGAAAATTACCCCCCCCCCCCCCCCTTCATTTTTGCAGTCTGGAAAAATTCATAAAAAATTCAAAAAATAAAATTTCAGCAAAATTCTTTCAGAAAAGCATTTATCTACTAAACCACAGGTAAAACACATAAAATTAATGCATCATAATGAATAAAAGGGGGAGAAAATCAAAGAAATCATACAAAAATGAATGAAAATTACAATAAAAAGATGTCAAAAACGCTTCAAAAATTTATTTTCTGATTTCTACAAAATTAACCAGCTTTAATCATACATCTATATAGATAACTCAGATACAATTAGTTTTTCAATTCATGCTGTGGTTCTGGAGAAGATTTTTAAAGAGTGGTACCCCCTGGGGCCTCTTTTGCCCCACTGAAACAAACTTGGTAGAGGACCTTGAGTACTTGCTTCCTATAAAGTTTCATCAAAATCCCTTCAGAGGTTTTGGAGAAGTTGAAAATGTGAAAAGTTTACGGACGGATGGACGGACAGACAGACGACGGACAAAAGGTGATCAGAAAAGCTCACTTGAACCTTCAGTTCAGGTGGAGCTAAAAATAAGCATGGGTGAAAATTTCCAGTTACATGTATACATGTATATATATATATATATATATATATATATATATATATATATATATATATATATATATATATATATATATATATATATATATATATATATATATATATATATATACAGTAGTACGTTGTACTGTTGCTGGACAATGTGACCTATGTGATCATTGATCCCTGCACAATCATAAATTCAGTCTTTTTGATTTTACCATTTTCTTTTTTCAGAATGAGACTTACTCAGGCGCTCCTGCAGATACAAACCAAATACTGGAAGAGATATGTAGAGAGGGAAATGAGAAAAGTTACGGGTGTTGATGTTTGGAAACCATTACAGGGATGGAAATCCATACGGAAAAGGAAATGGCGGTACAATGAACATCCACCATGGACAGACTACAACAAATTCTTAAATGAAAATCCTAGAGACAATAGATTTATTCCTGTAGAACCAATCAAAGAATGGACCATATTTAAAGGTGACAGGGTAAGAAAAATTAACGCTTTTATGACCAAGTCATCACAACAGCCATCTTCCCAAATCATGGTTTTCTGATCCACGTCATTCCTCAAACACCTTGACAGATTACATTTCATATTTGGCGGTCACTGGTGGTGACATCTAGCAACAATCTTAAATTTCACTTAGATTGACCGGACACTGACCCCTGGCTTTAACCAATGGAAAGATTTGTGGCATATATATCCTGCACAGTGTCTTTATTCTGTGTTTATGTATGTACTTTCCCCTCTATCATGTGGTTGATGCGTGATCTATTGTTAGACACGTTCTCATTGACTCATGAAACAGTACCTGCAGCCAATGGAAATCAACACTGTAAAGTCACAATATACAAGCCAAATTTGTCAAGGTGTGTAACTGTGAGTAATGGAGTGGATCGGAAAACCTTGACTTAGGAATTACAACTGTCTGATAAGTCAAAAAAAAACAAAAAACATTGAGTATTAACCCTCTCAGTTTCTTCGTCATGCTTAATTTAGTTTCTGTGAAATAAATTCCTCCTACTGTTTTTAAGTAAGGACCATTCTTGAAACTCATATTGAAGATGTGCAAGTTGATAACATACATGGACCTGGTAATGCCCCAGTATATTTAGTACCTAGAAATTTTTGCATCCGTGTAATTTTTGCCCACAAATAGGTGGGCAAATTTCAAATTACAGTCAAACTTGCATTAAAGGCCACCTCTGTATAAAGGGCACCTGCCTTTCAAGGCCATTCAACCATAACCATTGTTTACTTTTCTATAATGAATAAACCTCTTTAAAAAGGCCACCTGTCTATAATGGCTACTTTTGCTTGTTCCCTTAAGTGGCCTTTATAGACAAGTTTGACTGTAAAGCTAAAAAATTGAATGCATACATTCCATTCACCAGACAATGGTGATAAAGAGGGAATTTAAGACAGGTGAATATGTCATAAAAGGGTGAAAATAAAATAGGGGCGAAAATTTCCAGGTATAGGCCTACTGTTTATTTTCATAAATGTTTCATAATTTTATTTTTAAGGGTACTGTTACTTCATGTACATCATACTTCATGTCTCTGCCATGATTTAATGAGGATTAGTTTACAAGCTCTCAAATCCTTTAAATTTCAGCCATTTAAAGGCATCATTCCCAATTAATGTAGGATACAATGTACTATTTTTTCATTGAAAACTTGAAATTTTCGCAATCTTATCGTATAATGTAAACATGCAGAAAACGGAGAAAATTGTGAAAAAAAGAACAAAATTAAATTCCAAATTCTCATATAAAGACTTAGTGTCATACAGATGTAATATAAATCTGATTCAAGCTTCTTTATAATTTAAGCATACATAATGTACACAATTCAGTATTGATTTTCCCTACATAAAGAAAATTGTTGCTAATTTTCCCAGTTTGACTGACCCCTGCCCCATTCCCCCCAAAAAAGATCCAACTGTAGATCTGGGTTATCATATTTTTATTTATTTTCATCACACAATATGTGTCAGACATGTACATGTACATGAATTTTAGTTACAGGGGTGGAGAGCTATAGTTTTGCATTGTCTGTCCATCCTTACCTTGTCTTGCTTTGATATATATCCACAGTGTGTTCAATTTTGCATATCTTGTACATAATATGAGTGTAGATTTGGCCATAATTACTGATATTTTTTTTGCACCTGACCCAGGTATTTGAATGATGTTTCACACACACACCCCCTCCCACCAAAAAAAAAACAAAAAAAAGTAAAGACAAAAACGAAAAAATGAGAACATAGAAATATGTCTTCAAAATTTTCGGGGTGTTGAATATTACCGGCACCTGAATATTACACAAAATGATTGAATGCTAATATACATCACGTACCATGAAACAAGCTTAGGATGTCTTGTTGTTAACAAAGGTAGATTTTATTTGGTGTCATTCTAATTAAAAACCGATCTCTCACCGCTCCTGTTTTCTGATATACATGTCCCATAGAGCCAATAAGGAGTCACATGCAGATGACCTCTTGTAGCTCTGTAATGTTCAACCAATGAAAATGCGACTTACAAAATTGAATAGAAAAGAGATGTACTGTATTTGACCTAAAAGGGGCGCCGGGCGCGGGTAATTGGAGTACAGGGCGCCCTTATTTTGACATTTTTTTCTTTCATGAAGCACATTTTGATTACGTTGCAAAAATGTTAAAATACTCCACTATGCAATGTTATCTACAGTGTATATAGCTGTTTTTACTGACTTAATTATTTTGTAATCCCCTTGATATATTAATAGTGGAAAAGAAACAATGTAGCAAAATTTGTTACTGTCAAATTAAGATTTACCGTTTGAACTGCGAGATCAGGAAACAGGCATTACGAGTACGAGTGATACATGCCTTACATAGATGCTTCAAGTTCATTGAAACCGACAATTCAGACAATTTCTTTGATTTAATACGATCTCTGACATTAAAAGTGTAAAACTGGTATTATGCGAGATTTTGGTAATAGTAGACGGTTTAAAATGACAACAGTAGACAAAATGGGAAGTTTGATTGACCACGCTTCGCTTGAAATCCCGAACCTGAATTCAGTTTTATAAAGTTACGGAGTAAACAGTTTAATATTTCTTTGTAGAAAAATTGCGGTAAGTATTATTTTTCGATAGTAATTACATTTTAATTGACAGATATTTAACAAAAGAAAAAAAAAAACGTAACTATGACTGGTTTCATTTCGTTTGTTGATGAACGTCAATGGCGACCTCCCTGCATCAAAGAAATCACCGATAGAATCCAAAGTATTGCTTACAACATAGTTAAATGATTTTGCGGGTATAGTTGATATTTATTGCACCAAAAAGAAAAAAGTATGATGATGTCGGGCGGTAATCTAAACTAATTAAAAATAAAAAGGTAAAAAAATTTTAAACAGTCAATAAATCTACATGAAAAAAATATCCAGGGGCGCCCTTATTAGAGCAGGCGCCCTTTCGAGGACAAATACGGTAATTTATTTTATTAAAAGGAAATGGTCAGTCCGCAAAATTTCATCGCAATATCTTTGGTGATTTGAACCTATCCAATGTTATGAAAATTATTCTGTTCTTTCAGAGTTTGTGTGCTCAGTGTTGTTTATAATGTTAAAAATGTTTACATCTCTTTGTCATTGGATCGCTTACAAGATTCTGTAAGTCGCTTTTTCATTGGTAAAAAATGACACACCTAGGAGGTCATCCGCACATGACCCCATAGCATTTTGCATTAGATCCTATACGATACATACCGTATCAGGAGACGAGAGCAATTAAAGATTGGTTTTTAATTTGATTGAGATGGTGTCTAACATATATACCACTACATGGTACTGACCCACCTGAATAGCCAAGTGGTATATTGCAGCAGTTTTTCTACCTATTTTGAAGTGGGTCTTCTTCACCTGTCCATCGAATATAACATCTTGCTATCTGACATAACTTTTATGACTGTAGAATAGCAAATTTTCGTGTTTTTACATAATCCATGTTTGATCTGGTTTTTTTTTTGTGCGACACTTCAACTTTGTTAGCCATAGTGATTTCTGGTATGTGTCTTCGTGTTCACCAAGAAATAAAATGTAGGTAGACAACCATTTCAGCTTGTGCCTGATTCGGTAGAGATACATGTATCTTGCAAACAAAATCGTAAGCATGAGTTTAATTTGCTTATGTCAACTAGCAACAGGGCTTGATATTAATTTGTACGTGACATTTTGATTTATTTTATAAAATTGTGCCGTGACTGAATGGGTTATTGCAGTAAAATACATTAACTTTAAAAATTGTAGTGGAAAATTATCACGTTTAACCATCCAGATATTACATTCAATCCAAATATTTGACAGATTTTAAGATAAAAAGGTGATCTATAATTTTTGACGAAGATCTAACTTTAATATCTGCATAAATGTGCAAAAATGGGGGGAAATTCAAACAAATCAAAACAGAACCCCCAAAAACAAAAGACTAATGTCACACACATGTACATGTATTGATTAATAAGTGTTTTACAGAACTCTTTGAAATTTACTATTTCCTTGTCGAGTAATTCCTTTTTATACTTGACTTAATTCATAACTTTTTCTATTTTTCCCACGAACCAGATATCCAATTCCCACGCAAAAAAAATTACGTGTTTTTTCCCAATAAACCCTTTAGCAGTTACTGCGGTCCTGTGACTTTGGTTGGCAAAATGATACAGATACACGCAAAAACATAGACGTTGTTATGGTAACTGATTGTTTCTTGACGTCATTTTCCGTCATTTTTCTGTATCATTTTGCCAACCGGAGGACTGGCAAAGTCACAGGACCGTAGTTAATGCTAAAGGGTCTATTTGATGAACAAATTCTAAATTTGGTGCATAGGCCATACATGTAACTGTAATGAAAAAATAAATTATCGCCGGACAGATACGTTACTAAAGATACAAATTATAAATTAAGGGTGATACGTTACAAATACAGATTACAGTAGATCTTCAGTACATTTAGATTTACATGTGTGCAAACTATCTTCGTCAATTTGACACAAATTTACATAAAAATTACATATACACAAAAATTGTTGCCAGTGGCATTTTCCCAAAATTGTCAGTAAGAGTCTGCAATAAGACGCTAATATATGTAAATAATCTGTATGTTGAAAATGTAATACCACTGGAAAATAAGCTAGTTGTACAGTGTCCATACTTTTTATTTAAAAAAAAAATGGCTACATCGTTTTTCTCGTCTTTTGAGACGACCCCGAGTAATAATTTCATCTTGAGAAAACCCCTTAGTATTAATGAAAGGTATGTAACCCCTATATCATTGCTAACAACTGTTTTGTCGCTTATATCATTGCGTTTTTATATTGATGTCGTTTTCTCTCCTTCAAGTGTTATAAAATACGCATTTTAATCGCTACATCTAAAATACAAAAACTTTGCAAGATATTCCGGGATATCCCAGTATGGAAACGTTATTGCTACAAACAGTGTCACGTGCCACTTCGAAGGACCGAAAGTTGTGGAGTGTTGGCTCCGAGTGTATACGTAAACTACACACACGGAGATTCCAGAAATTCCGTAGATCTACTATATGCTCATCACATTCGTGCCAGGAGGAACACAACAAGTCATCTACAAATTTGAAGTCAAATGTGCTAGCGAATTCAAAGGTAAGTAACTTTACAGTTTATGTAGGTCAATTTAGGACACTGACCATTGCCCAGTAAACGTCTGCATTTATCTCCAGATTTGCCAAAATAACGGCGTTTACGAGGCAAGATGCATGTTCCTATGTAGACCCACCTGTTACCTGATATTTACGACAATGATCCCCATGGAACGGTATGTTGGGCTTTGATAAAATTGGTAATCAGTAATTGCTCCCCTATTGAATACATGTATCTAGCCTAAATAAATGTCTTCTTTAGCCTAACTCATCTGCCCCTGAGAAACAATAGACTCTACTTAAAATCAGTGACATAGGTGAGTCAAAATGTGTCTGCAGGGTTGAATAAAATAAAACATAGCTACTATAAATGGATCTAAAGGGTTCTGTTTACTCCTGTAGTATGAAAATGCACTCTTTCTCTCTCTTTCTCTCTCTCTCTCTCTCTCTCTCTCTCTCTCTCTCTCTCTCTCTCTCTCTCTCTCTCTCTCATGAGAATGCATGGTTGCCAAATAGTATTAGTAGGCCAAAATTCTCCCCTTATCTTACCTTACTCTTTGGGGTAAAATATTATAAATGAAATAAAAAAAAAAAAAACGTAACTTACTAAAACTTGGGACAGTTTATTTGTCTGTTACAGGGTCCTCTTCAGAGTTTTTTTGTTTTTTGTTTTGGTTTTTTGGCCAGATCGAGTGGATCCAAGGTGGAACAAAATAAGTCCAAGATGGTAAATGTACCCCCCTTGAAAATCCTCTCCAGAACTACTGAATGTATTGAAAGTTAAATGAATCTGCATGACCTGAGTGATCTACAGAGATCAAGTTGTGTTTTAAAAAAAAATTGGATTTAAGAATTTTTTTACCCATTTTTTTTTTTACATCTTTTCAGACTCGCTATCATTAATTTTTGTATGACTTCTTTGATTATAATATTATCAGTCCCTAAGAAATGTTTTCGTAGAAGAATTTTACCTAAACCTTATTTTAATTTTTTTGATTAATTATCAAAGTTTGTAAAGTGTTAAGAGGGGGTCACACACACAAAGCATGAAACTAAATACAGTAGATTTTCTACTTCTATGATTGTCAAGCCCAGTACCAATATTGTGTATTTTAAGGAATACAGTAAAACCTGCTATAGCGGCCACCTCTATATAAGGATTACCTGTTTATGAAGGCCAGTTTTTTCAAGTCCCTTGACTGCATACTTCAACTAGATTGAACCTGTGTATAATTAAGGGTCACCTGCACATAAAGGTAAATATTTTCTGGTCCCTTGGGTGGCCCCTATATATAGGTTTCACTGTATTTTAGTCAGTAAACCAGTAAATCAGAAGTGGTGAAGGATTTTTTCTTTGTCAGTCTATTTGGTTAAGGTTTCAGTGAAACCGTATATCCCTAAAGACACAATTGGACTGGTCTAGGTCATTGATTTACAGAAGAGTCCATTGTTTTTCAGGGGTTGATGAGTTAAAATTTTCATTAATAATGGTTTCAAAGGTACATGTACATGCAGGAGACATGTGCATATTGATTCACTAACACTTGATTCATCGATACTCTCAGAATGCTTGTTTATTTGCATATCCTTTAATCCCCTTCTGTTATTACCATTTCCAGTATATGTACTGGTGATATCAGGTACAATCATGAATGTACAGTCATATTTTTTTTTGTATAAAAACCTCTAATTTCTTGTTTATTTTCTGTTCTCAGGTCAACAGGAGGTGTATGACAACAAGCATGGGTGATTCTGTACCTGAAGGAGTTCTCTTTAGTTTGGGTAATCCACTTTTGGACATCACTGTAAATGGAAACAAAGAACTCTTAAACAATTATGAGTTGCTTCCAAATAATGCTATCATAGCGGAAGAAAAACATATGCCACTTTTTGAAAAATTAGTCAAAGAGTATGAACCAATATATTTAGCTGGTGGAGCTGCCCAAAATACAATCAGAATTGCACAGTGGCTTCTTCAGAAACCCAAGGCAACCACCTTCTTTGGCGGTGCAGGTAAAGATGTATATTGTGATATTCTTAAAAGAAAGGCGGAGGAAGTTGGTGTCAACGTACAATATGATATCCATGAGGAAGAATCTACAGGAAAATGTGCGGCAATAATAACGGGGGAAGATAGATCATTGGTTACCTCGCTTGGAGCTGCGAGTCATTTTGATGCCAAATTCCTGGATTTGCCAGAAAACTGGAGTTTAGTTGAAAAAGCTAAGTGTTATTATATAGGAGGCTTCATGATTCCAGTTAGTCCACAAGCAGTGTTAAAAGTAGCCAAGCACTCAGCTGAAAATGGAAAAACGCTTGTAATGAATCTCCATGCCACTTTTTTATGCAAACATTTTGCCGACCCAGAATTGAATCTGATGCAATACGTAGACGTTCTGTTTGGTAATGGTGATGAGGCAGCCGAGTTTTCTAGACAAATGGGATTTGGAACCGAAAATATCAAGGAAATATCTGCGAAGACATTAGCCCTCCCAAATCTGAATAGAAACAGAGATAGAATAGTAGTGTTTACGCAAGGCAGGGATCCAACCATCGTGGCTACTAAGAATGAGATTCAGGAAATTCCTGTTGTACCCGTAGAGAAACATTTAATTAAAGACACGAATGGTTGTGGGGATTCTTTTGTAGGGGGGTTTCTTTCTCAGCTTGTACAAGGGAAGAGTTTGTCAGATTGTATGAAATGTGGTTCTTATGCTGCTAGAGTCGTGATTCAACATTTTGGATGTAATTATCCTCAGACCCCAGAGTTTTGATAACCTTTTTTTTCTGTGTTTTATATACCGGTAATTGAATTTAGCACTTGTTGAACAACAAATTTTTATATTTTTTGAAATTATTTTTAAATATGACAATCCCTGCATACATCTACATGTTCGAGTAGATTTCATGAAAGGTTGATTTTGGTTTTAACCCATTCACCTCTAAAGACACATTTGGACTAGTCTAATTCATTGATTGCAGAAGAGTCCATTGTTTTTCAGGGTTTGATTTTGGTTTTAATTATTGATATATACATTGTTTGCCTGTTTTTATTTTTGAAAATATTATCTATTGTTGTCAGTCATTGACCTTTGACCTTGGTAATGCCATTTGACCAACTTTTCAGTCAAAACTTCAGTATTTGAGATGCAATGCTGACACTGGCAAGCTATAATGTCTTCTGACAACTCTTGTTACCATGGAGATTAGGCCTTACTGACCAAAATATGTAGCTTAAGTTAATTTGCATTTAGATTTTAACTGGTTTTGGATGAATTTGTAAACTTATTTTTGTCAGTAATTTCTAAACCTAGGCCTGTTTGTGTCACCTATAATTTGCATTGTATGATACAAGTTACATGTAGTTTTGGAAAGTTGCAAATGTAAAATGGATTTTGAATTTTATGAAGAATTATTTTCTGTTTTTATGAAGATGATATTATATTACACACACACAAGGCCTGCACACACACACACACACACACACACACACACAGATTATGATAAAGTCACAATAGACTGGTCTTAAACAATACAAAGACCATCAGATCATACCACTTAAATACTCAGGGGTGAACATGTTAAAAGAAGCTTCCTGATTTGCCAGGTTTTAGTTTGATGACAGCAAGTATGTATAGATAATTCCTAAATCGTAAGATCAATCTGTACGTGTACATTTTATAAACTTTTATTATTGTACATGTAAATACATGTATTTGTATATTTGTCTTTGATGTCCGTTCCATTTTTACAATTTTGATAGTCAGTTGTATGAATTGAAATACTTTTTCATTATAAGGTTGTTGTTTTCAGCTAAATTTATTGTTATTATTATTATTTTTTTATAAATATACATTTGTGATTATAAACTTCAAAATGTAGTAAATTATATATTACTGATACTTTGAAAATTGGAAAAATGTTAATATATACTGCTCAGGATTCAGCTGGTACATTGTGATATACAGTCTATGAATTATTGCAAACGCTGCACACATTTTATAGTATAATCTCGATTAACAATTTTGTGTATAAGGTAGCATTGCTAAATTTTAACAAATGTGTGATATTTTATGAAGGCCAGGCAATCTAATGAGTTGATACAGACTCGGATGATTCTCTTTTTTAATGAGAACAAATGGTTTTGTCAGTAACCGACTGGTGAAACTTGTTTTTTTTTGTTTATTTAATAATGTTTCTAGTTGTCTTGCATTGTATACTTTTTAGCAATTATTTTTGCACTTAAAAGAGTCTTGAGATACAATTTATGTTTTAAATATTTGTACATTAATTGATCTATTGGGTGTCCTGAATTTCTACCTGAACTGTGCCATGATTTGCTGTCAAATTTGAACTGGCGCCAAAATAATGCTGACAGGAACAACACAATAATGGACTCAACTATGTTGCACCAGAAAGTTTAAAAGAACCTTACAAATATAATTTATGGAAACTGGAATGTAATTTTCATGACTTATATATCTACATCTAAGGGTTTCAAATCATGTTTATTTTGAAATTAATTTACTTTGAAGTTAGTTTAAGAAGTACAACTTTCTTGAAATATTGATTAAAACTGTATTTTTGGAGTGTTTATAACTTTACTGCAATGTAAACCAAATGGCAATACTGGAGTATAGGTCTGCCAAGGTAAATTGGCACAAAACAAGTCTAAATTAGATAGATCATAACAAGGGTGGCAGGCTATTTGTCGGCACAAAATATTAGAGCCACAGTAATTCCAATCTCTTACACAGAATTGTCGGTCCTTTCACTCTCGATTAATCTTTGTCAGCGTCTCAACTTTTTCCAGATTTTTGAAAAATATATAAATCTACTATAGATTTTGCTTTTTATAAGGTACTGGTCTTTTTGCAAATATTTTTATGACTACTTCATAACAGAATATATCACAAACTATATACCATTTAAACCAGAAGGAAACAGCTTTTTGGTTTTATTTTGAAATTCACATTTTATTATTTGAAAGGTGTTTATTTTGTTCTGTTTATGCAACAATCTTTTTGAATTACGCAAGTAGAGATAATTTGCAAACTCTATCACAGAAACTATTTCAATAAACGTAAAAGCGTATATATTTCATATTAATTTTTTGCGTAGAATATCGTAAAATTGTTTCCCAGTGAAAATTTGTACGTTTACAAGGTATGACATGAAATTGACTTTTTTTTTTGCTCAAGATTACTTTTCACCTTATTTAACTGTTTATTATGAATGTCTGATCATATAACAAAATCCATCATGGTTGCACGTTAGACCCGAGCTACGGGAGTAGTTTTGGATTGTGGCAGGGGGTTTGTGCAGTTATTCTCCCATTGTTCACGGATTTTTCCTTCATTTTAACGTGGAATGATTTCCTTGTCAACCCCTAGGGTATTAACAAGCTACACATGCTATGGCGTTACAATAAAATTTATGCTGTAGTGTGTCTGCGGTATCTAGAATGCTGTGCATAATATCAGATTTCATTTGCATAGATCTCAAATTTACATGCATTTAAAACATGGGAGAAAAATAATCAACAATAATCGACAAGCCTCGGGTTTGTCATTCAAGAATCTTAACCTTGGATTGAGATTCCTTTGTCATACCCTCAAGGTAGGGGTAGATTCTATTATTCTGCACATTAAATCACCCTGATTGATAGATTATAAGAATGTACATTATTGTATCTTCCAATTTGAAAAAAAAAACAAAAACAAAACAAAGGTCTCAGATCAGACCAAAATATGTATCATTGATGTTATCTGAAATTAAAATTCTCAGGGATTTTACTATTCTAATGTATTACTCACGTATTATTGTGATATGGTTTAACCAAGTGTATTATATGGAAATATGCACACGGGGCAAAAAGAAATTGCCAAAGATATTTTCAAAACTAAATATTTTAAAAGTATTACTAGATCTAACTGCTGATTTTATTTATCGTCTTTGAGAATATTTGCTTGTACTGATCGTTATTACCGGTAGCCTGGACATGCTATAAGTGTGATCCGTGTGTGGTGAGGTGCTTGCTCAAGTAAAACCAAAATCAAGAAACCAACTAATGCATTTTCACAGAAATTGAATAAAGTATTGACTTTTATCCAAAAGTTGTTGTAGTTGTTCATTCTTTTGTTGAATATAAAAATCTCAAGATACCAAAGTATAAATCTTCAGGATTTCTGGGATATATAATATATATCATATATATATATATGGGATATATATATATATATATATATATATATATATATAATATATATATATATATATATATATACATTTACACTGAATCTGGTGAATATTAGACAGACATGGACCTCTGGAAATCCAGAAGTGGGTCAGGTGTCACGGAAGAGTAAGAATCATCAATTGGCCTTTCACACCCGCCGTGAGTTCACAGTCAAATTCAAATGAAATACTTTAGGAATAAATCCCCGTCACATTGGAACAGGCAACTCAACATTTCATTTAGTGAAACGGAGATATTGCAAACAAGACCATTTTACTGACCGTAAAATTTGCGGAACGTTGATATCAAAATGCGACTTTCGATATCGATATGAATCAGTTTTTTTAAATTATCGACATCAAATCGCTAACGTATTACTCATTTAAACCACTGGGGATTGTGTATGTCCTATCTCTATACATAAAAACATCATTGTGCTTGTGATAACTTTGGATCACAGAAGTATTAAGAATCACAGGGTTCTGAAAGCCAGCTTAAAACACCTGTCTAGAACAGTTGCCATTAGACAAAATAGATCAATGATACAGTCATGGATTTTGAAAATGTCAGTAATGAGTATTCTATATATTCCAAAACTACAGTAATGTTTTGGATCTACTCTAAGCATTTAGGTACAGTGGAACTTCGACTAAAGACCACCTCGCTTAGGATACTACCTGCCATTTCAAACCATGAATTTCCAGTCTCGATAGATAATTGAATAAGTAGAGAACCCCACTTAAGAGACTACCTCAGTAATAACACCGCTTTGAGTCAGTCAGCAAGGTAGACGTAACAGCGAGGTTCCACTGTATATTAACCTATCTCTTTGTTCTGTGAATAGATAGAGTTGCAGGTAGTTTTTATTTTAAAGGGTTTATCTTGCCTTGATTACAAAGAGTTATAAGTATCACCAGTCATGCATTCACGATTAATGTTATTAAAATGTTTTCTTAAAGCCATTTAACCCATAGCAACCAAATTTTGTTGTAGCAGTCCTCAGATGGTCTTTCAAAATATTGCTTCCTCTAAAGTCCAATCACATGTTTCGCAAGTAAATCTTCAATTTTTTCGAATTTGACCTCGGAAAAGTCGTACCGAACTGCCCTTAGGAGGATCTCGAAAATCGGCACCATAATCTCATTTCTAACATTTCTAAGTTTTAAGTCTAAACATTTCTCGCGCCGATAAAAAAAAATCTGAGCACAATACTCCCGGCATTTGGTCGTCTACCCAAAACATTTAATCAGCTCGTTAATGTAGAAGATTTGCTTGATCTTGTTTTGCCCTGGTATTTTCGCTTTATGCTCCACAGTCTTGAAAAACAAAAAATAAAGTCGCATCCCTAATGTAAAGTGCGGGCTATACGACCGACTAAATGGGAGTTTATACTGGCATGCGATCTGCTGTGAAGTGACCTTTTTGGACTTTAACTTTTTGATTCGTTGCGATTGAGTTGTCTTACTATCACTACTGCGATCCATTGGGGTTAGAGCAATGACGTCTCACTTGTGGTCAGCGCAGGTTCGAGTCCCGCTAGAACCTAAGCTAATTTTTGCAAGAAAGTTTGCCAGTGAACTTGCGGAAAGCCGGTGGTCTCATCCAGGGCACATTGTTACCGGGATCTCTCCTCCACATTTAAAATCTCGCTGCCACCATATAACTGACAAATTATTGTGTGGCGTAAAACAAAAACAAACAAAAAATTAAAATAAAATCAAAAAGCGATCCATGGAATAAATAACCCTCAAGACAGCAGAGGATAGTGCACTCGATAGATAATCAAGCTCCTGTCTACTTTTGTCACTATCATTGCAACATCATTATTGCAGATCATTGCAAGTTATTTACTACTATACCGTAGTTTGCTTCCGGGATACTCGCGCCTTACAAAGTATCGTCACTCCACTTCTCATCTTAATCACAAACAGGTGTTTTTAGTTTTCCGCCCTTCTCTTTAATCCCCAGGAGCAACGGCTATATCACTGGCCTTTGTCTACCGCATATACTTGTCTCTTCACCTCTCTTAATCAGCAGGCACCATAAATACGAAATACTGTACACACAGAAATGTTCACTTTGATTTTTTTTTTCACTATTTCAACCTAGCTCAGATAAGAAATGGAACTTAAAGTGACAGCAATTATGTTCAGGCTGAATAAATGGAGCAAGGGTATGTCATTCATAATACGAGTATATGCGTTATCTTTCGAAGAGTGAAACTGACCATAGCGTAGCGAAAATTTCTAGTTGTACAGTTATTCCGGTATTCCGGGTGGTGTGGATCAAAGTGATAATCGACTGACTTTATCCATATTACTGTCAGTCTTTCTGCACTTTTGTTTAACATTCTTTGTCTACCCGGAGGTTAAAAAACCCTTTATTATACAGGGTCATGTGCCCATTCAGTTGGGAATTTTATGGGACAAATTGGGAAAAGGTAACTATGGTTATTTTACTCAATAAAGATACAAAAATTTATTACTTTTATTTAACAGAACATATTTTTCATTTGAAGACATAGAATATATATATATATATGAGGGGTACATAAAGTTGTGAAATTCTCCATTTTGGCATACCGAATGTGAGTTGTAGTGAAATTTTGCTCAAAATTGGGGAGAAATGCTAAATTTTGGGAATAATTCCTGCTACCCCATTGACGTGTCCCATCTCTTAACCTGTCTATTAACCTGCTGACTTGATCCATCATCTTATTGTTAGCCATTCCACAGTTTTGTATATATCATTCTTCTTTGTATTTCATCATAGACCTAAGTATTTCTTAATCGCCTGTCCCTAACAAGAATAGGTATTTAATATAACAAGCTCCTGGATTCCAGCATATAGCGGCGTATAACTGAATGTCTTCCAATAGCTTGTCACCTGCTTCCGAGCACAAGTCAAGAAAAGTTATAAAATTTTGTCAGGCACTTGATACCAGCATTCAGAGGCGTGAAGACTTCATGTCTTCTAAAAACTTCCAGCTATCACTTTCGTCCCAGGACCACCCCACCCAGCTAAACCCCTGTCAGGAAAAGGTATTTGTTATTGTCGGGTACTGACTTCCAGCATTTAGAGGCATAAATAGTTCATGCCCTCTAATATATTTTTGATGAACCAAATGAATCGTCCTTCACTCTTTTTGCCTTCTTGTGTTCCACAACACATGGCAAATGTACAAAAAAAAACAGAATTAACTATGGTTTAGTGTCCAATAATTATTCACATTTGTGCTCCCGAAGTATTCGTTGCCTTTTACACAGAGGCCACCAAAGATTCGCTTGCTGTTTATATACTGGCTTGTATACATTTGTTATCCCTTTCTTGTGTTCAATATAAATGTGGTAGAATTCTGCTAAAATACTGATGAATACTCAATAAAAACTGTAAAATGGCGCAACCCTGAAAAAATGCCCAAACCCCTTTTCATGCCCATTATTAATGAATGTTCATGTAGAATATTTTACTTTAATCAGACGGTATTTTTTCTTTGTAGGTTGAAGTGATGGTTGGAGAAGACAAAGGGAAGCAAGGGATTGTGGACTTTGTAGTAAAGGAGAGGAACTGGTGTTTTGTTGAAGGTCTACATTGCGTAAGTTTTAAAGTCGTAAACTCTAGATTGCATAAGTTTTAAAGTCGTAAACTCTACATTGTATAAGTTTTAATGTCATGGATCCTACATGGCCTAAGTTTTAAACTAATACACTCTACATTAGTTTTACAGTCGTAAATTCTACATTGCCTAAGTTTTAAAGTCATTAACTCAACATTGAATAAATGTTTAAGTAATAAATCCTACATTGCCTCAGTTTTTAATGTCATGAACTCTACTCTGACCATATTTCTCATCATGTATCTTTTATCCAGTTATACAGATCTCGAGGTGGCTCAAACACAACTCCGCCCGTAATGTTGAAGGTAGAAAAACCACTGTTAGTGACAACAGAAGTTAAATTAGTCGATCCCTCAGATGAGTAAGTCATTTAGATATAAGTATCCTAGTGAATCTTTTGGTTTGCTTGTTTTGCTAGTATTATTTTACAGTAAGTTACAAAGGAAATAATTTTATCTACAGGTTGTAATTTAGATGATTCTGTATTTGTTAAACCGCAAAACATACATGTAATTGATAATTTATATTTGCATTATTTCTTAAATGTTATGTAGTCTTGTCTCTGTTTGGCTATCGCCATAAGACGGATGTTGGCTATACAGATAAGTTACTGTTAAACTCATTTTGATCGTTCAAGATTCATGGAATAATTTTCAATAAAATTTATTTCCTTTGTACGAGGTGTTACATGTTCAATGACAATGATAATGTAAAATCCTTTTTTTTTTTCCTGAATCAAAATTTTTCATAGTTTTTCCTTATGAAATGAATTCATTGACATTAATTTTTAGCTCGCCTGTTCAAAGAACATAAGAGCTATTGCTGTCACTGCTTCGGCGTCAGCATGGGCATCATCCTTTTTCTGCGTAAAGCTTTTTGTTTCAGTTCATTGTGGGCAAAGTACTGCAGCTACAGCCATGAAACTTCACATGCACGTTGTGTAGTATCGTTACTCAACAATGCAGGGGTGGTTGCTGTGCTCTAATTTTGACCCAAATTTACAGCTTCCCGGACTTAGTCATTTACTATATGAATACCCATGAAAATAATAAATTTAATTCCTTAACGAAAATTTATGTTTTTACAGTACACATACTATGATGTATCATGAAATTGATGCGACAGTGTAAGTCAACTAAATTTCATGATGCTTCATAACATGTGTACTGTAAACTCCTAAATGTTTGTCCAGGATTTGATTTCATTATTTTCGTGGGTGTGCAAGTCTTTTAGGGATCTTTGGGGCTGAGTGGTTAGAGCATTGCTTTTTGAACTATGGAGTCTCTCACTTTTGGTCACAGCAGGTCCAAGTCCCGCTGGAACCTAAGCTGATTTTTGTGAGATAGATTGCCAGTTTACTTGCAGAAGGCTGATGGTCTCTTCCCGGGTACATTGTAACTCTCCTCCACCATTACAAATTTACAGGTACCATAACATTGAAAAATTGTTGAGTACGGTGCAAAACACTTCAAAGAAAGTCAAGTACAAAGCTTATAGTAATGTTGGTTTTTTTGCGCCTATTTTCTGGTATTATAATTTTTTGTAAATTTTGTTTTGAAATAGTATAGCAACAGATGTCACATGGCGACAAAATGAAGATGGCAGTAAAGTACGGATTTCAACAAGAACAGGACGTGAGATTCCTTTTCCCTTTTCTGTCACAGGGCAGACTGAGGGTGATGATATTGATATTAAAGCTTATAAAGGTGAGATGCATACCACATTTTATTTGATTAAAGCTGTCGTAGAAAATTTAAAGAAATTTTACTATTGAAAAGAAAATTATTAATGGTTTTGAAATAAAAATTTTGACCCAAAAAATTGGCCAGATATATGTACAAAATTTTGTGTCAATTATATTTTTTTTTTTTGCATTTTGTGAAAAAAAGACGATCTCTGATGTGAACCCTAGATATTTAAAATTTTAAGTCTGCTAAGGCTGTTTGTACATCAGCTGCTTCACATGGTGGTATGGAATTTGCCTTTGTCCAAATGGCATTCATAAGCCCATGGACAGCAGTTCAATGCTTAACTCATCAACCCCTGAAAAACAATGGACTCTTCTGTAAATCAATGACTTAGACCAGTCCAAATGTGTCTTTAGGGGTGAATGACTTAAATAATGACACTATGGAAGCTTACTTCGTAGTCATTGGCCTCCTGTTTGACTGTGATTGTATGTGTGTTTCAAAGACCCAGTGTAATTAAAAAAAGGATCTCTCGCTGCTCCAGTGCTAAAACTCGATTTCTCAATGCTTCGGTTTGCTGATATATTGTGGAGAGGATCAATGCAGTCCACTATGGGTTTACGCGCAGATTACTTCTCATAGGTGTGTAATGTTCGACCAATGAAAATTTGACTTACAAAAATGAATGGCAAAGAGATGTTATTTATTTTATTAAAAGGAAACCGTCAGTTTGCAAAATTCCATCATAATATCTTTGGTGATTCGAACAGGGTTATGACTTCAGATTTTGTTCGCTCAGTGGTGTTTATCATGTTAAAAAGTTTTTATCTCTTTGCCATTTGATCGCTTACAAGGTTGTGTATGTCACTTTTTCATTATTCGAAAGTGACAAACCTATGAGGTAATCTGCACATGACCCCATAGAGGATCATATATGCCACATATCAGAAAAAGGGAGCGATTAGAGATTGGCTTTTAATTAGATTGTTTAAAACCCAACTACTAATTATTTACATATTTTCTGATATATCTTCCCCTATAACAGGGGACACTGACTCCTTCCTGGCACCTGGTCTTATCCCGTTTTGGATTTGCAGTTGTTCTTCACGTTGATACCATTTGTATATCTAATTTGTCGTATTCTAATGGACTTGGTGTTTTGATTCTTCATTTTAACTTTTAACATCAAAAGATTAAGGATTTCTCTCCTTGTAATTACATGAAGAGTAAAACTGCTTTATAATTTCAATTGTCATCCTCTGTACACCACAATTTTTGAAAGTCCACTTTTCCAATTTTCCCTGTAATTTCATTTAATGTTTCCCCTAACCTATCCCCAAGCCTGTTCATAATGCCAAATATTGGCTGAACAAATGGTGGCAGTACAACAAGGTTTTAATGTAGTATTTTAAATTATATATTCCTATTCATATAACTTACTAGGGTGACTTTACCTGCTTTTGCTTACATGTACTTCTCGTTTACGGGTGGAGGGGACGGGAAACGTTTTTTTCCCTCATATTTACAATGAGGCTGTATAAATCTTTCTATCACATTGGAATTTTTCTAATTCTCTTTTTTTTCAGTTAATGATGTAAAAGATACACACCCTGATGAACTGAAGAAAATAACATTTCAACCAAAGCTATCAACTTTTGAAAATGACATAATGGAGTCAATGGATATAAAAGACGATCGTAAACCAGCAAAAACTTACTGGTATTAATTTTGTATAGACATAAATTTGCTGATAAATATAAATTGTTTTATATAGTGATAAATTGAAATAAAAAAAAAATACTTTATAATCATGCGTTTCTTTATTGATTTTGTATTTGTGGTCATGTTCAATACTTATTTTATCTGAAAATACAACTAGCATTGTTTTACCTCACCTTAACCAAAGGAAATCGGAAAATTAGGTTTTGATGCTTTTTTTTATGTCTTTCCAGACTTTGTTATTTTCATTCATTTTTAGATCACCTCCTCTCCCAAGGAGTGTTATAATAATTTTGTAAACTGAGATTCCCATATTTTTAAAATGCCAACGCATTTCAGGTGAGCGGTGTGGCCCAAGGGACTCTTTGGTGTATAAGTGGTGTTTTACGCCACACCGGACAATTTTTCAGTTATGAGATATCGGCCAGTTTTTAATGTGGAAGATGAGAACCTGATTACAGTGTATCAGGAATCAAACAGACCATCGACCTTCCAGATTAAACTGGCGAACATTCCCACAATATCAGCTTAGTTTCCAGTTAGGCTGGAATCCACACCAACTAAGAGTGAGAACCTTCCTTGTTTGAAGCATGATGTTTAAACTTTTGGGAATGGAGATTCCCATATATCACTGAAGATCAAAGATGAACTTGGGGCCTCCGTGGCTGTCTGGTAAGAGCATCACACTTCAAACCCATGAATTGTTTCTCCTACAATCAGCAGGGCTTCAAGCCCCTTTTGAACCTAAGGTAAATTTGTGGGGAAGTTAGCCAGTTGACTTGTGGTAGGCTAGTGGTCACATATTGACAAGGTTCTCTCCTCCACCATTAAAAACTGGCTGCCACCAGATAAATTGTTGAGTTTGGCGTAAAACACCATTCAAAACAAATATAGAAATTGATATAAACACACGTCTGTCTGTCTGTATGTGTAGTGTGTGTGTGTGTGAATAAGCGTTAATCCTTTGTATTTGAAGTGTAAAGTAAATGAAGTAGCCAAGGAGTAAAATACATTTACTACTTCTTTATTGGATTTCCGTAATTACGTTTCCGTGACAAAATACCTTGAGCTCCAGTATTTACTCAATATGGTGACCATGACATTTAAGGTACATGTATTTGCTTATTTTTTCCGGTTCGGTATAAACAAGGAGAGCATTTCTCTGGGATAAAAAGCGTGCTACCTTCTATTTCATTACATTTCACTCGTCCACAGTATATCGTGTTTATTTATCTATGTTCTTGCTAGAGACTTTTAAAATGCCACCATAGCCTTCCCCACTTTTCACAAGTTACTACATGTACATGTCCTGTCCGCATTTGTACAGTGAGCAGAACAATAAATACACATTAATGACTTCTTTACTGACAAATTTTTATTAATTGAATCAATGAACAAGGATTAAATAAAAAGATTTTTGAAAAATAATATTTTACTGGTATGGAAAACGAGACTTGTGTATCCACTTTTAATTTTTGATGGACGCGAAAAGATGATTTTTTTTCCAAAGAAATTCTTGTCTCTCTAAATTTCTAGCTGGAGCGTTGTTGATGTCACTTCTTTAGACAAGGACACTGAATTGGTTTTGATAAATTCTTAAACAACGAAAACTGGTTATTCCCATGGATACTTGTAAACGATTAGAGCATTGCACTGGAGACCACGATGCCTCTCACCTCTAGTCAACACAGGATATCCTCATTATATCGCCAGGAACTGATTAAGCCATCCACAACAAATATTTTCCAGTTGGAAACGGGGCATCCGTGGCCCAGTGGTTGGAGCCTTGGATAATGAATTCTCCCACTTCTGGTCAACGCAGGTTCAAGCTCCGCTGGAACCTAAGTTTATTTTTGTGAGAAAGATTGCCAGTTCCTTTGTCAACTGGTCACACACCGCCGGGCGCCGGTGTGAGTATTGATGGGTGTGGTTAGTTGGAAGTGGGGTAGGCCTAAGAGGAGTTGGTAAGTGGGAGGGGGTAGTGCGCGTGTGTGAGGGGTGTTGGGTGGTGTGTGTGAGTAGGTAGTGTTGGTAAGGGGGTGGTAGATGTGGTGAAGCGTCTTGGGTTGGGTTTGGGGTGGGGGCCGGTGTAGTGTCGGGGGGGGATCAGGGTCGGTGGACGTAGGGTGGATGGGTAGGGACGTGTGAAGTAGAGGGCAGGGTGTGTGGGTTTGTGTGGTGGGTGGTGTGGAGGGGAAGTAGTGGGTATGGTCACTGTGAGTAGTAGGGGAGAGGTAGTGGTGGGGGGTGAGATGGTGGAGTGGGGGGGTGATGTGAAGGGGGTGGGTTGGGGGTGAGTTATGTATAGTGGTGTGGGGATTGCGTTAGGGGTAGCGGTGAAGAGGGGTATGGTGGGGGTTAGTAAGTGAAGGTGGTGGTGGGCAGTGGTGTTAAGGTAGTGAGGGGAAGGGGGGTCGGTGTGTGAGTGGTAAAGGTCGATAGGAGTGGGATGTTGGGGGGTAGGAGGTAGGAGTGGTGGTGCGTTGGTGACGGGGGTTGTAGGAAGTTTGTGGGAGTGGGAGTGGGAGGTGTGTGGTGAGTGGGGAGGTTAGCGTTGGTGGTTCGGTTGTCGAGTGGGGGGTGGCGGTGGGGGGTGTTGGGCAGTGTTTTGGGGGGGTGGGTGTAGTGGTTTGGTGAGAGTTGTTGAGGGCGTGGGGGTAGTGGTGGTAGGGTAGAAGGTGAAAGGAGGAGAGTTGGAACTAAGTTAGTGAGAGGCGTGAGTGGAGTGTGGGTGGGTAGTAACGTGTGGTGGAGTGAGTGGGGGTCGCTGGGGGGTGAGGAGGGTAGGCGTGGAACGTGGTGGGGTTCCGGTAAGTTGGAACTGTGGGTGTGGGTCTGTGGGGGGGGGTTTGGGTGTGGGGGTGAGGTAGGTCGGTCCGTGGTTTGGGTGGAAAGGGGGTTGGTACTAGTGAGGGGGGGTGGTGGTTGGAGTGCTCGAGGGAAGTCAGTTGGGGTCAGGGAGGGTCAGGTAGTGGTGGGTGTAGCGTGTGGCTGGGTGGGTGGGTGGGAGGAGGAGTAGGTGTGGGGTGGGAAGTGGGTTAAGGGAGTGGGGGAGTGACAGGTGGGGTGTGGGGGGGGAAGTGTGAGGGTTGATTGATAGAAGGTGTGACAGTGGTGTTGTAGGGAGGACGAGTGTTGTGGGTGGTGGGGAGGTGTCGTGGGTGGGTAGTGGTAGTGTAAGTAGTAAGTGGGGGGTCTGCGTGAAGTGAGTAGTAAGTTGTGGATGGCAGGTTGGCGTTGTGCAAGGGTTAGTGTGGGGGTGGTGTTGGTAGGGGGCGTGTGGGGAACTGAGTGGAGTGTGAGGGGTAGGGGTGTTGGAAGAGGGTTGTTTGGGCGGGGTAGTGTGTGGTGTAGTGTGGGGGGAAAAGGGTGTAGACAGGTTCGTGGGTACGTCGGATTGTGTGACGGGGTAGTTGTTAGGAGAGGTGGGGTGATGTTAGTAGTAGTGCAGATGTGGTGAGTGGGGCAGTGAGTCGTGTCTGAGGCGAGTGTGGTGGAGGCTGGACGGTGAAAGTGGGTGGTGGAGTGGTAAGGAGGGTAGCCGGTGTAGTGAGTGATGGGTGGTGTGTCAGTTAGGGTTGGGTGGTAGTGAGGGGTCAGGTTAGTTGTAGAGGTGGGGTTAGATATGTGAGAGTCGTGTGAGTTGTGTTGTTGGAGTGCGTTTGTAGTGAGTGTTTGGGTGAAGTAAGTGTGAGTAGAGTGATGTTGTGGAGTGAAGAACGGTGAGGTAGAGTAACCGAGTGGTGAAGTAGGTTGAGTCGTGGATGTAGAGTCGGTAGGGGGGGGGAAGTGCGAGGTAACGGTAGGGTGGTGGGAGGGTGAGGAGGGAGGTGTTGGGGTGGGGTAAGTTGAGGGGGGGTGTAGCAGGATAGTGGTGTAAGTAAGTGGCTGTAGTTGATGTGTCAGTGGTGAGGAGGGGCAGAGGTGGTAGGGTGAGTCGGGTGTGTTGTAGGTTTGCATAGTGTGAGGTGTAGGAGGTGTGTAGCGGAGGGAGTGGGGGGTGGTTAGTGTATGTGGGAGTGGAGGGTATGGTGAACGTGGTAGTTGTGTCGGGTTGCTGAGTGTGGTGTGTGTAGTGTAGGTTGGTCGTGAGGTGGGAGAGGTGTGGAGTGTGGGAAGCGGGTACGGGTGGAAAGGTGTAGTGTGGGAGTCGGTGAGTAGGGGGTTAGTGGTCCTACGGCTAGGGTAGTGTGTGAGAGGTGGTGTGCGTGTAGAGTCGTAGGAAAGGGGTGGTGTGGTGGTTCAGTGTTAAGGGTAAAGGGTAGTGATGAGAGGACGAGGTGTAGTGGGTTTCGTGTGGGTGGGTGTTGCGAATCGTTAGTGGGTTAAGTGTGTTAGTGTGGTTAAGGTGCGGTAACGAGGTGGCGGGTTTTGGGTGTGTGAAGGGTGGGTGTATCGGTGTGGAGGTGGGCGTGGTGGAGTGGAGGCGTGGTACGAGGTGGATAGTTGATTGAGTGTGCATGGATAGTAAGAGGGTAGTGTAGAGAAGTGGGATGTAGTGAGGGGTGAGGAGGAGAGGTGAGTAGTGACGGTTTGAGGTGTGCGTGTGCACGGTGCCATGTGAATAGAGTGTAGTCGGTGTGGGGTTGGGGATGAGGTAACGTGTGTGAGTTTAGTGGGTGGAGCTGAAGGGTGTTAGTGGGGGGTGATGTCCGGTGAGGGGTGGGGTGTGAAGCGGAGGCAACGTGGGTGGATGGCGGAGGTGGGCGGTGTGAGAGTCGTAGGGTGAGGTAGTAGTCGTGGGGAAGAGGGTGAGTTAGTAGTTGTGTGCAGATGGTAAGCGGGTGTAGTGGTATGGGGTCCGCGTGGTGTAGAAGTAAAGGGGGTGTGGAGGGGGGTGAGTGTGTGGATCAGTGGGGGGGAGTGGTGTGGAGGGTTGAACGGGGGGTGGTGAGTAGTTGACGTAGAAGGTGACTAGGGGAAGGTGTGGTCAGAGGTCGCAGGGAGAGTGTGAGAGTATAGTGACGGGGATTGCGTGTGGCGGTGGCTAGTGGGTGGGTGGGCCTGGTAGTGGCGTGGCTAGTTGGTGGTTGAGCGGGTAAGGGTTGAGTGGGCGGGGTTGTGAGGGTAGGAGGTGGGGTGGGGGCTTCAGTGGTATTTTTTGGGTAGTGAGTTTGAGGTGGCTGTAGTGGAGTAAGGGTGTAGTGATGCGGACGAGTGATGGTATTGAGGAAGTGGTGTGGGTGGGGGGAGGAGGTGTAGAGAAGGGGTGGTAGACGAGGTGTATGTGCGGGGTAGTGTGTAGGCGGTGCTGTAGAGAAGTTGTAGTGGGTTTTAAAGGGGGTAAGTAGTGCAGAGTGGTAGGTGATGTGAGAGGTGAGAGTGCGCGGAATGTGTGCTGGGAGTCAAGATAAGGGGTGGTAGGTAGCGGGGCAGTGTGTAGGTGCAGGCGAAGGATAGAGAAGGAGGGGGTTGGAGTCGTCCCGACGTAGGTGTTGTTGGGAGTGTGGGTGAGTAGGGGGGGGTGGGGTAGGGTGGTTGGGTGGGTCAGTGTTCTTATGTAGGGTGGCAGGTTGGGTAGGTTGATGGGGGTAACAGAGGTGGGGGGGGTGGGTGTGGGGAGGGTAGGTAGGCGTGGAGGATGTGGGTGAGATGAGGGGTGAGGAGAATTGGGGTGGTGTGAGCGTCGGTGTAGATGAGTGTCGTGTGGTGAGCGCGATGTCCGTGGAAGTGCTTGAAGAGAGGTGAGTGCGTGTATGGTAGGGAAAAGTGGTGGGGGGTAGGGAGTCGGGGGTACGGTGAGTGGTAGTGGGGGGGTGGGGTGATGTCAAGAAGGGGTGTGGGGTACGAGGGAGGGTGAGGAGAGGGTGTGTGGGTTATGGGGAGGGTGGGTAGGGTGGGGTTAGTGGAGGGTGGTAGGAGATGTTAGGGTGGGTGGGGAGAGAGGTAAGAGTGAAGAAAGAGGGTGACGTAGAAACAGGGAGTGAGGAGGTGCGGTGGTGGGTAGCTGGGGTGTGAGTGGTGTGGGGGTTGAGGGAGTCGGGGATCCGTTGGCGTTTAGTGTGGGTGACGGTTGGAGTGAGGGGGTAGTCTGTAGGTGTGTGTGGTTGGTGTGAGGGTAGGGGGTTGGAGTGATGTTGAATGGTGTCGTTAGTAGTGGGGTGGAGTGGGTTTGTGTTGTGTGTGTGTGTCTGGCAGTGGATGGAAAGTCAAGACGCAAAGAGTAAGGAGGGTGGGTGGTATGGGTGGGGTGGTTGGACAGAGGATGGGGTAAGGGAAGTTGTGGAGGGTATGGGGATTGAGGGTAATGGAGAGTTGGTGGGTGGGTCGAGAAGAAGTGACTGTCCTGTAGGAGTAGACGGGTGGGTGCGCGGGTAGTGTGTCGGGAGTGTAGTTGGTAGCTTGTAGGGAGTGAGCTAAGATAGTTGAGTGGGGTTGGCTAGGAAAGTTGTGGTGTCAGGTGTGGGGTTGTGTGTGGGGGTGCGTAGTGGTTTGGTTGAGTAGATGTGCCACGGAGTGTGGGCGGTAGGTGAATAGGCGAGGAGTGAAGTAGAGGGTGGCGAGGAGATGTGGAGGAGTAGGGATGAGTGTGGGTGTAGGTGTGTAGTCGTGAGGGCTGGTGATGGATCACGGTAAGTGGTAGCGAAGAGTGAGAGGTGGTAGGTGGGAGTGAGAAGTTGTGTGGTGGTGTGGGTCGAGAGGAGGGAGTGAAGTGCAGGTGGGAGTGGGGGGAGCGGGAAGTGTGTGACTTGGTCAGGGGGGTGGGTGTGGTGTTGTGGAGTAATGGGTGTTGTGGTGTAAGTGTGATGTGGTTGGGTGGCTGTTGGTATGTCGAGTAGCGCTAAGTGTGATTTAGTGGGAGGGCGGTGGTCAATGCGTGGAGGGGTGGGGGTGTGAGTGGTAAGTACGGTCAAGGGGAGTGGTGTGGGGGGGGGTGGGAGTGTGTAGGATGTGCGTAAACGTAGGTGGAGAGAGTTCAGGTGGTGAGGATCGTAGGTTATGTAGAGGTGAGGGGGGGGGACGTGTCGTCAGAAGTGTTGTTGTGTAAGTGTTGAAGTGTGTGTAGAAGTTGTAGGGCGGGGTGATGGCATGGAGTAAGATGTGATAGGGTGGACGAGGAGTGAGTGGTGGTGGTGGCGTGAGAGAGGAGGCTGGGGTCAGGGGGTGAGGGTGGTGGTCGAGGTGAGTGGTCAGTTGGTGACGACGTTGGCGGGGGTGGATGGAGTAGATGTGAGTGGTCGTGTGGTGTGTTGGCTTGGGGCGGGAGAGGTTCGTGAGGGTAGTGAGTAAGGATTGGAGGTGTGGGTGGTTGGTCACTGCTAGGGACGAGCCATAAAGCTCAAGGGGTGGATGGTTGGGTGAATTTAGACTAGTGAAGTAGTGAGGAGTAGCGCTGTGTGGAGGGGTCGTAGCTGAGATGTAGGAGTGGGAGTGGTGGAAAGTAAGGAGAGGAACCGGGGGTGCGGGTTAGTGGGGGTGTGGGCGTCAAGTTGGTGAGTGAGGGTCGGGTGGTCGTAGGTGAGAGGGTAGAGGTTGAAGGGACGTTGGAGTGGAAAGCAGGGTAGTGAGGGTGGTGTAAGTAGGGTTTTGTGTGAGTGGGGTTGGGTTAGTCGGTGGGGGCATAGTGGGGGTAGTGGGTGGATGTGACAAGTGTGTGGAGGGATGAGGGTGGTGGGGAGGGGGTGAGGGTGAGGTGTATTAGCGGGAAGGTGGTAGTGGGGAGGAGGATCTGTAAGGGTAGCTGGGGGAGGGTAGTCTAACGGTGGTCGTAGGGTTAGAGAAGAGATGGTGAGGAGTCGAGTGCCGTGGTTGGGGGGAGGGCTTTTAGTGGTTGTGATGGGTGCGTGTGGTTAGTAGTAGTAGAGTAGTGGGGAAAGGCTGATGTTGGGGGTATGGGTGAGTAGGGTGGGGGATGGTTATGTGGTGACGTGTGGGGGTGGCTTGGAATGGGGGTGGTCGGTCGTAGTGTTAAAGGTGGTGGTAGGTGCGTTGGGAGGGTGTGAGGTGGTGAGGGAGGTGGGGTACGGTGGTGGGAGGATAAGGGGTGAGGTGTCAGGCTGGCGGGAAGGTTCGGAGTGGTGAGTGGGTGGGTATAGTGCGATGTAAGGTCAGGTAGGGAGGTGTAGAGTGACGAGTGGGTGGGAAGGGGTGGAGTGGGGCGTGGTAGAGAGGGGGGGGTGTGGGATGGTGGGTGAGGAAGGTCGGTGATGAGTAAAGATACGTGTCAGGAAGTTAGATGCGGTGGGGGTGTGTAAGAGAGTTGAGGTAGGTCGGAAGGTGAGGTGAGGCAGATTGGGAAGGGGTGAGTGGGTGAGTTGTTGGGGTAGGATGAGGTTTCCGTCGTAGTAGGTGCGCGAGGATATGCAAGTGGGGGGTGGTGGGTGGGGTCGTGTGATGCTACGTGGGGTGGGTTGTGGAATGATTGTTGGTTGGTGGTATGGAGGTTGAGGGTGAGTAGGGGTGGTAAAAAGGTGGAGGTAGTGGGTGAGACGAGCACAGGCGTACGTCCCAAGTGTTGAAGTGGGGTGTGAAAGTAATTGGGTGGAAAGTTGTGTGTGGTGATGGGTATGGATTAGTGTATGGTTTGGTGGGGTAATGTTAGTAGTGTGTATCCGTGCTTAGTGTGAGAACGTATAGGGGGTGGTTAGGGGTGTCGAGTTTGGGAGGTGTGGAGAGGGGCGAGGGTACATTGTAGGGGGTGGTTGAGTGGGAGTGGTGGAGGGTGGAGAGAGTGTGGTCGGAGGTATGTTGTGTAAGGCGGCTAGTAGTGGGTGGCTGTCCGGGAGTTGAGGTAGGTTTGTGTAGTAGAACAGGGTGAGTAGTGTGGTAGGGGGTGTCAAGTGGGTGATGCATGTACGGTAGGTAGGTGTAGTTACAGGGTACAGGGCAGTGGTTTACGGGGCGGAGGTTCGGCGAGCGGGTGTAGGTTGGGTGGTGGTTGAGAGGTGGTGTAATGGGTGGGAGTAGTCAGTGGAGGCGAGGATGGGTAGTGTGTGAAGGTTGGGTGAGTGAGCTTAAGGAGGTGTGGTAGTAAAGGTGAGGAATCAGATGCCGTACGGTGGAGTTAGGTTGAAGGGGTGGAAGGTATAAAGTGGGGAGGCAGATGTCGGTGGAAGGTGGTTGTGTAAGGGAGTGTAATCAGGTGTAGGGGTATGGGGCACGGTAGTGTGGAGGAGTGACGTGGGAGTTTGTGTGTGGTGGTAGTGTGGTCAGGATAGTGATGGAGGGTGGAGGGGATGGGGTGATGGCAAGACGACAGGGTTGTGAGGTGTAGGGAAGATCGGTAGTGAGGCGGTGGAGTGCCTAGGCATGTGTGAGTGTCGCTGTGGTAGCGGAAGAGTGGAGTGCAGGGTGAGCGAGGTGGGGACGGGGGGGAGCGTACAGGGTGTGGGTGAGTCGGATGGTGAGTCAAGTGTAGTGGGTTACGTTTGGAAGAGGATGGAGTTTAAAGTAGCGGAGAGGTGGGGTGGTGTGGGCGGATTGTCAGGGTTCCGGGTGAAGGGTCGATAAGTTAGTAGTAAGTGTGGCGTTGTGGAGAGGAGGTACGAGCGGGGTGGGCGTGTTGGAAAGTAAGTACGTGTGGTGGGTCCGATGTTAGTGATGGTGAGTGTGTGGGTGGGGGTGGACAGTGGAGGGTGGAGGTGGGAGTGGTGGTTAGTAGAGTAAGCGGTTAAAGGTGAGGTGGGGTGTGGTGAGTTAAGGAAGGAGTGGGAGGTGTAGTGGATGGTACGGGGGGGGCGTCAGTGTAGTAGTGGGCTACGTGTGTGTTAAAGGGTGAGTAGAGATGGCGTGTAAGGAGTGTAGAGTGGTGGTGTGAGGTGTGTTGTGAGTGGGTCTGGGAGTGTGGTGTAGTTGTGAGGGGGGTGGGTTTGGATGTAAGGCGGACGGGGTAAGTGGGTAGTGTTGAAGTAGTTGTGAGGTAGGAGAGCAGGGAGGGAGGGATGAAGTTGGAGGAGGACAGCTCGAGGTAAGCCTAAAGTGCAAAGTGGTGAGGTGGTGGGAGGTGGTAGGAGTTGGTCGTGAAAAGGTAGTGAGTGGTCGTGGTGGTGGAGGGTAATCGGGGGTTGGTTGGGGTGGCAACGGGAGTGGAGTGTCGGGGGTGCGGAGGAATAGTACCGGGTAGTAGGTGTAGAGTGAGTGGGTGGGAGTAGTGTAGAGGGAGTAGTAAGTGTGGTTAGAAGTGAGGTGGCAGTGGAAGGAAGTGGGGGGTAGGTAGGGAGTGTGGACGGGTAGGGGCGGGTAAGGGGGGGGAGGGTTAGGAGAGGGGGTGAGGCAGGGGGGGGTCTGGGGGTGGGGGTTGGGGGGGGGAGGGATGGGCGGGGGGGGGTGGGGGGGGGGGGGGGGCGGTGGACGTGGTGGTAGGTGGAGGGTGTGGCGGGGCTAATGGTAGTTGGATAGGAGGTCGTGTTGCGGGTCGTAGGTTCGTGTGTCGAGAGTAATCGGTGTAGTTGGTGTTATTGTGAGTAGGAAGGAAGGCGCGGAGGAGGAGTAGTGAGATCGGGGGAGGAGCGTTGAGTGTGGAGGTATTGGTACGTGTGTAGGTGAAGGGTGGTGGCGGGGGTAGGAGTGTAGTTGGGTGGCGGTGGACGGGTTGGCGGGAGTGTGTGGTAGGGGAGAGGTGGTGGTGTGGGTGGTTAAGTTAGGGTGTGCGTTGGGCCGTGGGTGGTGAAAGGGTGGCGGAGGTGAGTGGATGGGTCGGGGTGTCGGGGGTTTCGTGGCGGTGTGTAGTGAGCAGGTGTGAGTTTGGGTTTGGGAGGGTGGTTGGGGGGAGCGGTGGGTTGTGGGGGGTGTAGTGGCGAGGAGGGTGTAGGGGGAGGGTGGCGGGGGGGGTGTGGGTAGGGGAGAGGGTTGTGGGAGAGAGAGGGGTGAGGCTAAGTTGTGTGTGAGCGGTCGGTGGTATGCACGGTGGGGGTTGGTAGGTGAAGTAGTGTAGGGGGGGTAGCGGTAAGTGTGGTGGTGTCGGTGCGTGAACCAGGTAGAGAAGGTGAGTGTAGTGGGATGTGGGTGTAGTGCAGGCGACGGTAGAGGGGAGGGAGTGTTGTGAGTGCGGACCGGGAAGAGGGTGAGGCGTAGTGTGAGTCTGAGTAGTGGGGTGGGTGGTGTGTTTATGTAGCTGGGTAGTAGGTGGGAGGTCGAGGGTGGTGAGAGTTGGGTTGGTGAGTTGTGTGGGCTGGGGGTACGGTGGGGGGTAGTGTGGCGAGTAGTGGGTGGTGAGTGGGTAGGTAGAAGTAGAGTAGGTAGTAGTGGTGAGAAGTGTGAGTTGAGGTGGTTGGGAGGGGTGAGTCGCGGGACGTTCGTGAGTGGTAGTGTGAGTGGGCGTAGGAGGGTGAAGTTTGGTGGGTGGGGTGGGGGGCTACGTGGGTGGGGGGGTGGGTGGGGAGGGTGGGTTGAAGGTAGTGGAGGAGGAGTTGTTTGGCGGTGGTGTGGTGGGTGTGGGCGAGTTGACGTGTGTGTGAAGGGGATCAGACGTGGTAGTGGTGTGTGGTCGGTGTTGGATGTGTTGAGTGGAGAGTGGAGGGGTGATGTGTGGGATGAGTTGAGTAAGAAGAGTTAGAGGGGGAGTTAGAAGTTTGGGGAGTAGTGGGGGTGTTAAGTGGGTGGAGGGTAGTAGGCTAGGAGGGTGATACGCGTGAGAGTTGGGAGTCGTGGTAGTGGTGTTGTGATAGTAGGGCGTGTGGGTGCGCGGTTGGTGTGAGGTGTGTGGGTGAGGTGTGAGTGGTGGCGGGTTGGTTTGTAGTGGTGAGGGGTGCGGGCTCAAGTTGTGGGTGGGGGTGTGGAGATAGTGGGATGCTACGGGGGTTGCGTGGCCAGTGTAGGAGGAGGGTCGTGTGGGTAGTGTGGTGGGTGAGTAAAGGGTGTTCGGTGTAAGGAGTGTCCGGGCTAGCGATAGTGCGTAGTGTCGGTTGTAGTAGGAGAGGGAGGGTAAAGGGGTGTGGTGGGAGGAAGGGAGGATGATGTGGGGCGAGGGTTGGTTGTGAGAGACGAGAGTGTGAGGGTGTTGGGTCGGGGTGGTGGTGAGGTGTGGTGGAGGCTGTGGGGGGTTGGGTGTAGAAAGTAGTGAAGAAATGGGGGTGTAGTGTAGGAGGGTGGAAGTGTAAGTAAAGTGAGTGTGTACGTGACAGTGATGGTAAGTGGGGTGTTGTCCTGTGTGTGCGTTGGTGAGGGTTGTTGTGTTAAGTAAAGTAAGGGCGTGGTGCAGAGCGATGGGTAGGGTGAGGTCGAGGTAGGTGGGGGTGTAAGTCGGTTTGTAAGTTGGTGTGAAGGTAGTGGGGGGTAGTGTAGGGGTGGTAGTGTAAGAGGGTAGGGTGTCGTGAGTTTAGAGTTTGAGTGGTGGAGTTGTGAGTAAGTGGAGTGTGTGTTGGGGTGAGTAGAGGGCGTAGTGAAGGGTAGTGTTGTGGTGTGGAGAGTGTGTGGTGGAGTTATATGGGCGAGGTCAGTGTGGAGAGGGGTCGTAGGTTCGAGTAGGTTGGGTGAGTGTGTAAGAGTAGTAGGTGTGTGTCGAGGTGTTAGGGGTTGGGCGTGTAGTGAGTTACGGTAAGACGTGGACAGAAGTGGAGAATGGGTGGGTGGGTATGGTTTGAGTGTGGTGGGTGAGAGTGGGTAAGTGAGAAGGAAGTGAGCGAGGTAGGGGGGGTGGGCAGGTTGTTAAGTAAGAGTTAGTGTGGGGAGGTGTGGGGGGTCGGGGTAGACGTTGGTCACTGTGGTGAGGAGTAGGTGGTGGTCAGGAGGTGGGTAAGTGTTTTGGGTGGTTAGTAGTAAAGGTCAGTGCCGTGAAGGAGTGGTGGCTGAGAGGGTAGAGGCGTGGAGTGGAACGGTGAGTGGCAGTGGTGGGTAGTGTGTAGATGGGTGAAGTGGGAGGGGGGTGGTAGTAAGGAAGTGAGGTGGTATAAAAGGTGAGGTTGTGGTCGGCGTGCGGTGGGGGATGGTGGTGTAGGGTGAGTGGAGGAGTGGTCGGTCGTAGTGGGGGTGGTGAGGTGGTGGGGGTGGAGAGTAAAGAGTGTGTGCGGTTGGGGAGAGGGGGCGTTGGAGGCTACAGGGACGTGTAGAGTTAGGGTGGTTGAGGTGGTGCGTGGTGGGTAGTCGGTGGGTGTCAAAGTGAGGGGCGCTGGTGCAGTCGTGTAAGGTGGAGGAGGGGGTTTGGGGTTGAGGAGTAGGGAGAAGGTGTGGTTTGGTGTAGGGAGTGTGAGTGCGTGTGTGGGGCGGCGTGGTAGTAGAGGTGGTGTGGTCAGTATGGGTAGAGTGAGTAGTAGGGGTGGGGTGGTGAGTAGGGGTCAGAAGTGGGGGTAAGCAGTGGGGAGGGTGCGTTGGCGGTAGGTGTGGTGGTGTGGTTTCAGTCTGAGGGTGGTGGTTGAGTGTCGTGAGTAGGGGTGGAGGAAGTGACGGCAGGGGTTGGTGGAGTACGGAAGTAAGTGGGAGAGTTGTAGGTGGGAGGGTGGGGGGGTGGGGGGAGGAGTGGTTTTGAAGGTCAGTAAGTGGGTAAGTGGTGACGGAGTGTTGAGGTTGTTAGCAGTGGCGTGTAGTGGGTAGAGGGTAGGGGAGTGGGGTGTTGTAGTATAAAGAAGGGGGTGAAGGTAGGTTGTTGCGTAAGGGTGGGGTAGTGGTTCAGTATGGTAAGGATTAGGGGTGGGGGGTAGTGGAGTGGTGGTAGGGTTAGTAGTGGGGAGTACGGGGTGGGTCAGCTGGTGGACAAGGATGTAGTGTGGGGAGGTAAGTTAGGATGTAGTAAGTGGACGGTAGCTAAGTGGGAGTGTTATGTGATGAGTGAAGTTGGGGTGGTGGTCAGGGTTGCTGCGTGTGGTAGGTGGTGAGGTAGGAGCTGTTGTAGTGGTGTATCGGTTGTTGGGTTGGTGTGGGAGGTGGGTGCAGGGTACGTGTAGTAGTTCGGAGGGGTGGGGTAGCAAGTGGGTAAGGTGTTGGGGGGGGGAAGTAAGAGGAAGTGGCGGTAGTAGTAGTGTTGTGTAAGAGGTGGGGGGCGGTTGAAGGTAGTTGTGTTGGTGTGTGAGCGTTTGTAGGTATGTGACGTAGCTGTGAGTGATGGACGCAAGTCAAGGTGAGGTGGTGAGGTGGTGGGTTTACGTGGTAGTGGGGGGGTACGTGTGGAGTGTAGACAGGGGTTTGGGGTAGCTAAGTGGATCGGTGTCGATGCAAGTGTGAAGGTAGGAGCTTAGGTGAAGCAAGGGGGAGGAGGTGTGCAGGGGTCGTTGTCAGTAGGGGCAGTGGTGGGATAACGTGTTGTGAGTGTAGTGAGTAGTGGTGGTAGGCAGGAGGGTGAAGGGGGTGAAGTGGTGTGAGTGGGTTGAGGGAGGTGTAAGGGATAGTGGGGGGGTCGGTGGAGTGTGGGAGTGAGCGTAACGGAAGTGTGTGTGTCGGGTGAAGTAAAGTGGAGTCGGAGGATAGTGGGCAGGGGTTTATGTTGAGTGGGGTGTGGTTGGGAGTTGGAGTGGTTCGGGGTAAGGTGTAGGTGAGTTAGTATAGTTAGGTGTAAAGTGGCGTTATGGGGGTGTGGTGAGGGTCGTGGAGAGGTTTTTGGGGTGCTAGGGGTAGGGTTGGTGTGGGGGTAGGAGGGTAGTCAACACGGATGGTGAATTTGGTAGTGGGTGGTTATGGTGTCGCGGTAGTGGTGCGGGTAGATGGTGGTGAGGGGCAGGGTGGTTGCGATAACGTGGTGAGGGGGTAAGGTGGTAGAAGGGTGGGGTCGATTAGAGCGGGAAGTTAGAGTAGGGTAGGTGCGGGTGGTGGGGGGTGAGGTGGTTGGAGTGGTGCTGGAAGTAGAGTTGGAGGGTGGTGGGGAGATAGGGGGTGGGGTGGGTGGGTAAGGATAGAAGTGTAGGTAAGAGAATTGGCGTGAGGGGTGGGGTGGGTAGTGAGTGTGGTGGGCCGTGTGGTGGGGTGAGTGGGTGAGACAAGCGGGGTGGGAGTGGTCTGGTGGTGAACGCAGGAGGGTAGGTGGCGTGGACGATAGAAAAGGTCGGAAGAAAGTTGAGGTGGACGTGGAGTTGGTGGTAGCTTAAGGGGTGGGCCAAGGGGAGTGGTGGGAGGGTCGATGTGGGGAGTATTGTGGTGGAGGGTGAGGCGGGAGGCGTCAGTTTGGGATGGTGGGGGAGAGGGTGGTGGATAGGTGAAGGTAGAGGGTCGTGTGAGAGTGGGCGTGAGAGTGCCAGCGGGTGGGGTCGTCGGTGAGTTAGGAAGTAAAGGGTTTGTTGCGGGAGGGGTAGAGTGCAGGTGAGTGTGAGGTGCCAGGTAGGTTGTAAGTGTAGTGAGTGGGGGTATAGTGACGGTGAGTAGGTTAGGTGTAGGTAGAGCGGTGATTGTGGGGTAGGTGAGCAGTTGGTGGTGGGGAGAGTAGCGTGAAGGGGTGAGTTGTGTGTAAAGAGGAGTTTGAGGGGTAGGCTATCAAGGAGGGAGGGGTGTGATTGTGAGTAAGGAGATTTTAAGTTGTAGACGTTGTGTGGTGTTAGTGGTTTGGGGTAGGGGGTGCGTGGTAGTAGTAGGTATGGGAGTAGTTGAGTGGGTAAGGGGTTGGGGGTTAGGGGGTTATGGGGCGAGGATGGTGGTGAGCCGTATGGGGTAGGGTGAAAGGGTGGGAGATGTGTATGAGGGGGTGTGAAAGGGTTGAAGGTAGTAGGTTTGTGTGGGAGAAGGGAGTGAGTGTGAGGGGGTAAGAGTTGACGTGTACGGGTCGGACGTTAGGTGAGTTGGGAGAAAGAGGTGGTGATGGGGAAGGGTAAAGGGTGTCAGCTAGGAATTTGTGAGTCTGTTGATGGTGTAGTGGTAGGAGTAGGCAGTGAGGGATGGAGGGTGAAGTAGTGGTGAGGGGTGAGCTGGTCTGCGGTCGTTGTCGAGTAGTGTGGGAGTTAGTGGGTGAGTGGGGGGAACGAGTGAAAGTGGTGATTGGTAGTCTTGGGAGGGGGGTGGGGTGCGTGTGGGTAAGGTTATAGTAAGTGGAGTGCTGTCCGAGGGTGGTGGTTAGTTGGTGTCGGGGCTGTGGTGAGGTGTGGTAGTGAGGTAGTGGTGTTGGATGGCTCCGGGAGTGCTGGTAGGGTGTATGTGGCGTGAAGTTGTGTGGCTGAGTTGGTAGGGTTGGTTAGACGTGTAGGTGGGTTTAGTGGGGGTGTGAGGAGGCGGTGAGGTGGGGTCGTGGGTAGGTTTGTGAGTGAAGTGGGGGGGTTATAGTAGTAGTTGTGAGGCGTAGGGTGTCGAGAGGGGAGTAGTGTGGTTAGGCTGGAGGGTGTAGAGTGTCGGTGAGGTGGAACGGGAGGGTGTGGTTGTGAAGTTTAGTGGGGGTAGTAGTAGTGGGGGAAGGAGAGTGGGCTAGAAGTATGAGGTTAGTGAGAGTGGAGGGTAGGAGGGTGGTGACGGCAGTGAGTAGTGTGAAGAGTTACGTAGATTAGGGGTGGGTAGGAGTGTGTGTAGTGGGGAGGTAGAGTGTATGGTAGGTTGGATGTGGGGGTAGGTGTGAGTGGTGGTTTGGGGGGAGTTACAGTTGTGGTTAAGTGCGTAGGAGAGAGCGGTAGGGCGTGTGATGCGTAGTAGGGTAGGAGGTGTAGGTGTTCGGGTGGGGAGAGTTAGGTGGCGTTGTGTGAGTACGAAAGGTGGTGTGGGGTAGCGGGGCGTGTGAGGAATTTAGTGAAAGGAGTGAGAAGGGAGTGCGGTAAAAAGTGGGGGGTGGGTGAAGGAAGGTCCTGTGGGTTTGGGAGTGTGGGGGTGGTGTTGGGGGGCAGTAGAGTAGCGCGGGGTGGTGGGTGTGGTCGTGTGTGGGTGGTAAGAGTGGGTGGGTACAGGTATGAGTAATGTGAGGTGCGTAGTTGAGGGTAGTTATGTGGAGGGGATGGGTAGTCGGGAGAAGCGGGTATGCGTGCGTGTGGTGTAGTAGGTGTGTGAACTGAAGTGGTGGGTGAGAAGTTAAGGAGTGGAGAGTAGGACGTCAGTCGGGGAGTTGAGTGCGCTGTGGAGTTGGGGGGTGCGTGTGGGGACGGCTGTGAGGGTAGGTGTAAGGGGTGTGAAGTGAGGCTAGGTGTGAGTGGCTGGTGGTAGAGTGGTTAAGGGGTGGAGTTATAGTAGTTAGGATTGTGTGGAGTACACGGTAGAGGTAAGGCGGTATGAGAGTAGTATGTAAAAGGTGTGGGTGAATGTGTGAGCGGCTAGTGTGGCGGGGGTTGCGAGTGGGTGTGGGTGAGGTGGCGAGTGTGGTGTAGTTAGTGGTGGGTTGAAGTGTTTTGTGTGGGGAGGTCGGGTGGTGAAGTCGGGAGATGTAGAATGGGTAGGAAGTGGTGGGTGGTTGGGGTGGTGGGTGGAGATGTGTGGTGGTGAGTGGGTGGGTGGGGTAGGGGAAGATTGACGGAAGGTGTAGTGAGTTGGGCGGTGGGAAAGAGATGGAGGGTGAAAGTCGGTGGTGGTGTGGTAGTCTGCGCGTGGAGTGTGGGGTGACGTGGCGTGAGAGTGGGGAAGGGGGAAGGGTTGCGTTGGTGAGGAGAGGGTGTGTGTGGTGGGTATGGGTTTGCGGTCGGTAGGGTGGGAGTGTGTGGGAGGGATGTTGAAAAGTGCGAGGTGAGTGGTAGTGAGGGGTCTGTCGCTGTGTTGTGTGGAATTGGGGGGGGAGTCGGAGGTAAGGTAGGGGAAGTCTGGGGTTAGGTAAGTGAGCTGAAGGGAGGGGGGTGAGTCAGTGGGGGGTGAGAGTGTGGTGTGTGAAAGATATGGTGGTAGAGTGTACAGCTAGGGATGGGAAGAGGTGTAAGGTAGATGGCGGTCCGGTGAGTGTTGGTGATGTGGGTAAGTTGTCGGAAGGAGGTGCGGGGGAGTGTGGTGGATGGTAGAGGAGTGCGAGTTGGGAGGTGTGTGCGCGGGTGGTAGTTGGAGGTGGGGGATGGGAAAGTCGGGTGGTGGAGGTAGGTAGGGGGGAAGTGTTGGTGTATAGTAGTGAGTGGAAAAGGTAGGTGTGGGGAAGAGGTGGACAAGCTGGACAGGGTGTGGTATGGCGGTGTGTGGGTGGTGGCACGTGGAAGTTTTGTGTTATAAGTGGTCGGGTTGATGAGGTTTAGGTATAGGTGGTGTGGGGGGCTCGGTGGGTGGAGGAAGATGTAAAGAGGGAGGTGGTAAGAAGTGGTGAGAAGGTGTGGGTTGGGGTGTGGGTGGAAGAGTGTGCCGTGCTAGTGAGTGAGTAGTGTGCGGGGAGGCTTGGCAAGAGTAGATGCGTTATTGTGGTAGAGGTGTGGAAGTGTAGAGTGGGGGTGGGGTGTGGGCGTAGTGTTGAAAGTGTGCTAGAGGGGGAGTGGGTCGTGTAGTGCGGGGTGGAGTGTTGTTGGTTCAGGTTGGGTGCTGAGTAGGTCGGTGTGGGTCAGGTGGGTGAGGTTGGTGGAGGTGAGGTGGTAGGATAGTTAGTGAGATGGGTTTTGTAGTTGGGGGTGTGTGTGGTGGGGTGGTGTGCGAGTGTAGGTAGGCGTGCGGAGGCGGTGATGGGGTGTTGGGTGGTAGAAGTCGGTCGTGGATGTAAGATGTGTGAGTGGGTGGAGGTGAGTTGTGGTGGGTTTAGCTGTGGGGTGTGCGGATTGGGAAGTGGTGGTGGCGTGTGTGCATGTGTAGAGGGGCGTTTAGGTGAGTGTAGTAGCGGTGGGTGGAGAGGGTCGCCGGTGGCAGTGTAGTGTGGGTTAAGGGGGGGTGCGTCGGTGGGGTGGTGAGGGGAGGAGTGGGGGATTGCGTAGGTAGGGAGGCAAGTAGGGTTTGTCGAGGAGAAAGGTGTGCGTTGGAGAGTGGTGCGCTGAGTGAGTTTGTGTGAGTTGTAGGAACGTGGTAGGTGGACGTGGTGGTGTGAGTAGTTGTGTAGGTGGTGTAGGTCGTGGAGTTGTGGGTGGGGGGTCGAGGAATAGTGAGGTGTGGTAGTGATAGAGTCAGTTGGTGGGTGGAGAGGGAGGGTGAGGAGTGATGCGTGCTGGTGGGGGTGGAGAGAGTAGAAAGTGTGGTGGTTGTGAGAGGGGTAAGTGTGTGAGTGTGTGAGGTGTAAGTCGAAGGTGGTGGTCGTTGTGGGTGTGTGTTGTGGTGGTGGGAGATGGCAGGGCAGGTGTGGGGTGGGGTTGGGGAGGTGGTGTGGGAGGTGTAAGGTGAGGGGAGTGAGTAGGGAGAGGAGGTGATGTGGGTGGGAGGGCGTGTTAGGAGGTGTGGGGTAGGTAGAGGGTGTATGTAAAGTTGGTAGAGGTAGGTGAGAGGGGAGGCTGGAGTGTGGGAGGTGAGTAGGTGATCGAGGTGTGGGTCGGAGTGGCGTTGGTGGTAGGGGGCATGAGTTGTGGGACGTGGCGGTGAGTAGAAAAGTGATGGAGGGTGGGGTGTTGGGGGGGGTAGTGTGAAGTAAGTAACGTGTGCAGGTTAGTGTTGCTGTAGGAGGTGGGAGAGGGTAGTAGGGGTGTAGAGAGTGCGGGTGTGTAGGTACAGAGTGTAAGTGGGGGGTGGCCGAGGGGTGGGGGGTGGTAGTGTGGTGTGTGGCGTGGGAGGAGGTGTGCGGTTACAAGTCGATGGGGTAGGAGTGCCGTGGTGTCAGGTATGGCTAGTGGTGTGGAGAGGTGGTGGTGCGGTGGGTTTGGGTGTAGGGAGTGGGGGCGGTGGGGTAGAGGGGCGGGTGTGGGGGAGGGGGGTGTGGATCGGGGGAGAATCAGAGTGGGGGAGTGTGTGGGGGTGGTCGGTAGGGGTATAGGCGTCTGGTGTTGAGTGATCGCTGGGGTTAAATAGTTGGTTAGGGGATGCCAAGTTGGGGTGGTGGATGTGTGGCTGGGTGTGAGTAGTTTCAGTGGAGTGTGCGGGTGTCGGGAGAGTGCGAGTATAGAGAAGGTCAGGTGCGTGGGGGTAAGGGTGTGTGCGTAGTAGGTGATCGGAGGGGTAGCGGTGTGGGTTTGGAGTGGTTTATTGTGGTGGGTGAGGGTGGTGAGGTGGTAAGTGGGGTGGTGTGGAGGAGCGGTTGTTGTGTTGAAGTGGTGGTGAGGGTGGGTAGGTTCAGTGGATGGACTGTGTGGTTGAGTGGTCAGTAGTAGTGGGGTGTGTGTAGGGGGTGAGGGGGTAAGTAGGTGTGAGTTGAGAGGTGAGTGTGGGGAGGTTGAGTGGTTCCGGTGTCAGGGCTGGAGTATGTGAGTTAAGAGACGTGGTGTTTGGCGGAAGAAAGTTGTATGGTTGTGGTAAAGGGTAAGGGTTTGTGAGGATGATGTGGGTGTTGTGGAGCGGAGGTGTAGTGGTTGTAGGTGGCGGTGTGGGGTGGAGGGTGGGCAGTCGGGTGCGGATAGAGGGGGAATTGTGGGTCGTGGGTTAAAGCTGGGTTGGAGTGGAGTGGTAGAAAGGTGAGGAGTGGTTTGGCTGTTGTGTGTGAGGAGGGAGTGGGTGGGTGAGGGTGTGGGTGTGTGGCGTGTGTAGAAGTGAGAGTGAGTAGGCGGGGGTGGGTGGGTAGGGTGAGAGTTGTGTGGGGGGAAGTGGGGGGGTGGTGGATGGCTTAGTCGAGGCGGGTGCGGTGTTGTTGAGTAGAGAGAGTGTAAGTGGTGGGGTTGGTGGTAGGGTGGAGTATCGCGTGGTGAGGTAGCGTGCGGCTGAACGTGAGGGTGTAGTGGCAGTGTGGTGTGGGCCTGTTAGGCTGGGTGTGTAGGGGTGGAGGTAGAGGTGGCGGTGAGTGAGTGGTGGTTGAGGGGGAAGGTGGGGTGGGTCGTGTGTAGATAGGTGGTAGTAAAGAGGTGCGGTGTAAGGAGTGTTGTATGGGGGCTGTGTAAGTGTGTGGTGTGGCAGGTAGAGTCTAAGTGGGTTGTGAGTAGGGTAGGTGTGTGGTGTGGGCGGGTTAGTGTAGTCAAGCCGGGGTGTGGGTGCGTAGGGAGTGAGAGAGTGTAGTCGGGAGTTTGCGGGAGAGGGTGGTGGGAGGGTCATGATAGGGGTGATAGGTAAGTGTACGAGATGGAGGGGGGTATGTAGTCTGGTGATCGTGAAGGTGGGTGTGCACGAGTGGGTTGGAGTGTCGGTGGGTGAAGGGATAGTGAAGGGTGGTGATGTGGTGAAGTGTGTTTGGCGTGGGTGGAGAAGAGTGGGTGTGTTACGGTGGAGTTAGCGCTGGTTAGGTGACGTAGGCGAACGTGGGGGAGCGTTGGGGACGTTCGGTAGTGGAGGTGGTTTGGGGTGAGACAGGGAGGTCGTGGGGTGAGTGGGTTAGATAGTAAGGTTGGTGGTGCAGGTAGTGTGGTGTGTGGGTTAGGGAGGGTGGTGTTCAGTGGTGGTGAGTCGGGGAAGGTGTAGAGCGGGCTAGGTAAGTGTGAGTGGTAGTAAGATAAAGTGTGTTGTTGTATAGGTAGTTGTTAGGCGAGGGGTCGTGGGCGGATAGTGGTTCGGTGTAAGGAGTGGGTAAGTGTAGTCAGGTGTGGGTGGAGTGTAGGGAGAGAGTAGTGAAGTGGGTGGAGTGTGAGTTGAGTGTGGCGTGGGGTGTTAGTGAGGTACTTGGGTCGAGGTTGGTGTGGTTGTAGGGTAGAGATGGTGTGAGGTGACCGAGGAGGTGTGCAGGGTGTTGTGGGATAGGGGCTGGTGAGATGAAAGGTCGCGACTTAGAGCGTTAAGAGGCGGTGGGTGTAAGGAGGTGTAGGGAGGTGTGGTGGGAAGTGTAGAGCTGGTGGGTGTGGTCGATGGTTTGCAGTAGGGTGGGGGGGGGTGGGGGTGGGCGTCTGGGGGGTCAGAGTGGGTTTGGTGTCGCAGTGTTGGAGTTGTAGGAGTGGAAGTTGGGGTGAGAGGGTGGAGGAGATGGGCATGAGGAAAGGAGCGGGTTGAAGGGTTGTGTGTGGGGGAGGTGTTAGTAGAGGGTGTGCGGTGGATAGTGGATGTGGAGGGAGAGTGGATAAGTAGTGAGTGAGGGGTGGCTTGTGGTGCTGCGTGTGGAGAGGTGGAGTTGGTAAGTAGGGAGTGGAGTGGGTTTGACGGTGGAAGATAGGGTGGGGTTTGCACGTGGTGGGGTGGGAGGAGCAGAGTGGGTGGTAGAGTGAGAGAGGTTGTGAAGTAGTTAGTGGATCTGGTGGGTGTGAGGTAGAGGAAGTGGGGGTGGTTTGTGGTGTGTAGGTGGGTCGGTGTGGTGCTGGGGAGGTGGGGAGTAGGTGCAGTGGTAAGTGGCTATAGAGAGTGATAGGGGGGTGGTGGGTGGGGGTGTGTGTGAGGTTCGTGTAAAGTTAGAGTTTGTGAGAGAGGTGTGAGTGTGGTGGGGTGGAACAGACTGAGAGGTGTGGCGGGATTTGAGTGAGTCGGGGAAAGACGGTGTGGGTTTGTGGTGTGGTAGAGTAGTAGCGGGTAGGTAGAGATGGGTGGGTGTTTGAGGTGGGAGGTGGGGTAGTCAAGCGGAAGTGGGTGGGGTGGGGAGAGTGGGAAGGGGGTGCTGAGTTGGGTGAGGTGGAAAGGATAATAGTCGGTTCGGGGGATAGTGGATGGGATTTTAGTGAGCGATGAGTTCTGTGGCGGGGTAGTGTGGGTTAAGGAAGGTGTATGAGTGAGGTGGGTAGATGTGTTGGGTAGGGTGGGTCGAGGGGTGAGTTGAGTCGTAGGTGAGTGGGGTTGTAATGTAAAGTTAAGTAGCAGGGAGTAGTGGAGGTGTGGTGATGTTGGTGGATACGAGGGAGATCGGAGTGCGGGGTAGTAAGTGTTGCGGGTGGGGTGAGGTGGTGGGTCGTGGAGGAGGTGTCGTGATGGTGCTAGGGGTGTGATGAGTGGAGGTGAAGGGTGGCGCTGTCGGTGGAGCGAGGTGGTCGAGAGGGGTGTGACTGCGCTTGTAGGTAAGTAGTCTGTGAGGTAGGGTGAAGTGTGGTGTGAGGGGGGGTCAAGAAGAGAGTGTGGTAGTTGGGTGGGGTCGGTGATGTGGGTGGTGTGAAGTTGGGTGGAGTTGTGCGTGTTTGGTAGGGGGGAGGTAGGTGGGGTAGTGATGCGTGAGTTTCGTGGTGGTGTGGTGGTAGGTAGTGGGTAAGAGTGGTGTGTGAAGTAGGTGGGTAATGGTGTGTGGTTTGGTGTGAGTTGTGAAGCTGAGAAGAGTGGGTTGGGTGATGTGGTCGTAGGTTGATGTTAGTGTCGCTCGAGTGTGAGTTGGAGTGGGGTGTGTGGTGGTTGGTCGAGGGGTGTAATGGGGTTGGGTGGGAGGTTGGGGGTGTAGTGAGGAGTGGTTGGAGAGAAGAGTAGTGCGGGGAAGGATAAGTGGGGAGGGACGTAGGGTTGGCAGTGGGAAGAGGCGTGGGGACAAGAGTTTGGTATGATGAGATGGGGCGGTGGTGGTGCAGGGGAGGTGTAGTGACGGTGAAGGGATGCGACTCATGTCAACAGTGGGGGGTGTGGTGAAGTGTGGTGTTGGTGTGGTGGTTTGTCGGTGGGATGGTGTGGATTGGTAGAGAAGAGAGGAGTGAGTGTGCTGTATGGCGTGGTGGTTTCGTGTGTGGGGGCTATGGAGTTAGTGGGCGAGGTGTTGTGGTTTGCGTGGGATGTGGGCACGAGTGTAAGTTGTGTTGGGTGACGGAAGTGGGGGTACAACGGCGTGAGTGAGTAGTAGTGGGAAAGGAGGACGTATCTAGTGTGTATAGGGTGGTGAGTAAGGCCGAGGATAGTGCGTGGGTGTAGGTAAGGAGGAGTTGAAGGGTGGGTGATAGGGGGGTGGTAGTCGTGTGGTCGTAGTAGGTAGGGGTATAGGACAGAGAGGGAGTACGGAGTCCGTTTGCCTGTTAGTGAGTTTGTTGTTTTTTGTATTCCTTACTTTTTTGTTGTGTGCGATACTTTGGCTCGACTCTTGCTTATTAGTCCTTATTTTTTTTATGCTATAGGATTTACCTACATAGTACATTATGTTTTCTTTGGTAGCTGTAGTTTATTCATTAATGTTTTGTTTTTTCTTTGTGTTATTCTTCTTGTTTACTGATGATGTTTTGTGCTATTTCGTTATTGTAGTGTATTGTGTTTCTTTAGTATCTTTTGTGTTTTGTATTTGCTTATATTCGTTTACCTTTATTTTTTGTCTTTGTTTTATATGAGTTTTATAGCATTCTTTAGCTTTTTATTAACCTCTTATTAGGCTGATGTTTAGTCGCTACTTATATAGTTATTTTCTAACTAACCTTCTTCTACCTACTTAGTATAGCTTTACCTTTCTTTTATCTATATGTTTATTAGGTATACTAGGCTATTCTATCTACCTACTCTTATTATTTTTTATTACTAGTATCATTTTTAGTATCTTTGTAGTGTTTTATCTTTATATTTTATTACTTTTTTCACTATTTTAGTTGTTATGTATTACTCTCTATTTTATAGTTGGATTAGTCCTCTTTCACTAGTTTTTTTATTTACCCTTATTCTACTCTCCTAATCTTTTACTTTTAGCTTCTATCTTTTGTGAGTAGGGGTTAGTCTTGCTATATATCTATCTTTATTATATTGTATTTACTACTAGTATTAGTTCTTTCTATATTTTATAGTCTCTACCTAATACTTTAGTTAGTTTATCTTTTATTACCTCTTATTAGCCTTCTCATTTTTCTGTTTTCCTTTGTCCTTAGTGATTTCAGCTAGCCTTATATTTGCTTAGTTTTATTATTACTAATTCTATTTATGCCTAATATATATTCTTTGTGTAACTTTATATCTATTTTTTTCTTACATTATATTCTCCTTAGCTTACTTTCTATACTTTCATAGTGATATATTATCTTTAGTTGATTTATATTTTTTTTTAGTATATTAGTTGTAGCTGATTAGTCTTAGTCAAGTCCAGCTTCTCATACTTAACTATTTATATTTTGTTTACCTAGTATTTACTTTTTAGCTATATCTTTCTACTAGTTACTATATTGTGCCTTCTATTTATTCTTATTTATTTTATTAGCACATCTCTTAAGCTGTTACCCTATGTTTTTACTGTTAGTATAACTATATAGTTTGTCATCTATTATATTCTAGTTCATATTAGTTTTTTGATTAGTATCTTATTTTTGCATACTATTATATTTAGCTTCTAATACTAGTATAATATTATCTTTTCGACTCCTATTTCTTACTATAATACTAGCAGTAGCTGTTGTAGTAGGTTTTATTTACTATCCTCTACGTCGTACCTCGTTTTCTTTTAGTATTATTTTTTTTAAATAGTTATCCCTTTTTTATTACTTGTATTTTTTTAGTTTTATATTCTTAGTGTTCCTTCCTTTACCTTACTACTTGTCTTACTTATTTTTTATTATATTGTTGTTTTTATAATTTTAGATATTTATCTTGAGTTTGTGTTCTCTTAGTGATTTTTTATTATATTAATACCCTTATTTTTTATAAGTTTATGACTACTCTATACCTTATTTATAGTTAGTCCATACTCAAATTATATGAAATGTGAGGATGTATCACTCATGATCGGTATGGAAAATTCAACAACTGCTATTGAACAGATAACTCAACATTTCATTTAGTGACGTATTATAATTGCTAACGAGTTCATTATACCGACCATAAAATTTGCGAAATGTTGACATTAAACGCAATTCTTGATATCCTTGTGACAACATGTAAAATAAGGTTCCGTTGAATGTGCATGATAACAACGACTTATCAGAAAGTAGTTTGGTTCTGTTTATGAAATCTCCATATGTTGAACAAGCTCAGGAATATCGGATCATTTGTGAGATACAAATACCAAATGCAGGTGGAATGGAATATTACTACTTACAAATGTGGAAAGTTTGCGACTAGAGAACAGAAATATTCATGTTTGTCGTATAGCTTTTTGTTAATTAGTAAGGAATCATGGAAAATAAAACACAGGCTAAATAGATAAATAAAATGAGGAAGTACCGATGCATATTCGAAACTTCTAGTCCATTAGAATACGACAAATTTGTTATAATAACGGTCTCAACACGAAGAACAATAAATTGTTGCGAAAAACGGGATGGGACCAGTAGTCCCCTCAATAAGATGTTCCGATAAGAATTAATAATCAAAATGGACACCGACGCTAATTCTGACAGAAGTTTCAGTTATATATTTGAAACCATGTTTCTTTTGTAGCATGCAAACTTTTTAACACAATACATACTACATTTTGTATTTATATTTTCTTCAATTTAGATAAATTTAGTCCCGGAGACTGATTCGTGGGAATCCCCAGGATATATCTAGGGTACGGTACTGGGCTAGATCGAATAAAAAAAATGATTGTTACAATTTTCCAGAGGTCCGTGTTTGTCCATTTTTACCAGATTTGTATCTATGTCCTGACCATTCTATTGATTTATACTTGGTATCTAAGATTTTTTATATGGTATCAAAACTAATCATAAGATTTAGAGAAATCTGAAAAAAAAAGTATGCGTACTTATCTAAATATTGGTACTTACGGCGAATTTATTGACAGAAAACTGTTTTTGGTTTTGGTTTCTTGTTTTAACAAGATTAAAAACTACAGTGAAACTTGTATATAAAGACACCCCCCTTAGGAAAACGACAAAAACCAGTCTTTAGAGGGAGGTGGTCTTTATATAGAGGTTGATTTCAACACAAATGGTACTACTGGGAACAGCAACAACAACAAAAACAGATGACCAGATGGTCTTTATACACAGGAGGTCGCTAAAACAGGTTTTTATTGTAGTTTGCAAAGTTATGGAATAAATGACAGGTTTGCATTATCAAAATGACTGACATATTACAACTTCCTGTATACTCTTTTATAATCCGGGTTTAGTGTATATCTTGTAGAATTTTATCGTATCTTAAACATGATTTAATCTTTTTTAACCATAGTTTTAAAATTTTATTAATAAAACAACATGAGTCACAGGAAGTAATTCCTCTGTCCCATTACGGCTGCGTCTTTGCCGCCATCTTTGCACGCTATGGACTGTATGCAGACCACTGAAACAAGCCCCAGAGGTAATTTGATCAGTTTCCCTAAATTGTTTGAAAGTGTTAATGATGAATGTGAAAACTGATTATAGTTTTAATGCATTTATAAACCAGACCCAGTCTATAGACGATACATTCACCCAAGGTTATTATCTACAAGTTCACATTGGACTTTATGTTATATGTGCCTCCTGCAGGTGTACATATATTAACAGCTCAGTCGTCAAGTTCGTATATATATATATATATATATATATATTATATATATATATATATATATATATATATATATATATATATATATATATATATATATTATATATATATATATAGCTCTTTCCCTCTTTTCCGGTTCAGTTTTGCATTAGCTCAGTTACGCTTATAAGCCAAGTTCACTGGACTCTCATCTTAAGTAGCTCATTGGGGTTCAGAAGGCTCACTAAGTGGTTCATTTGGTTCTTAAAACTGACCGACTTAGGCTAACAATGTGGCTGATAGTGGATCATATAACAATAAGTGGTATACTTGGGCTCATTCATCTAACTGATTTCTAAGTGGATCAATGTCGCTCATCTCACTGGTGTCTCACTTAAGTTCAGCTTCAAGTGCTCATACAATCATCATGGTCATGACCAGCTCACACTGGATCACAAATAAAATCAAGGAAAAGATGACCAAATGTCTCCAACCTAATCTCTCAATTTATTTTATCATTTATTGAAAACAAAAGAAAGGATTTCTCTCCTGCTGCAGAATATTCTTACTGGTCAGCAGTAAAGCAATCTGATTGGATAAATGATCCAGCTTTTGATTGGCTGGTTAATATGTTGTTGTTGTTATGATTGTTTTTCCAATCCATGTTTTGCACAAATAAAAATATTTTGTCACACTTATCGATAAAACATGTCTCTTGTGTTAATTGATATTATATTTGAAATATCGACTTTTTATTTTCAAGTTTTATTTCAATGCAGGGCATTATATTATATTATATTCAAGGATAATTTAATTGGATGATAATTGCATTGAAGAAAAAGGTTAACGGAGAGACATGATTTGCAGGAAGCCAATCCCAAATCGCAAGTAACAATTTATATATTGTTCAAATTTAATAAAGGCAGGTGTTCTGTTATTTTTATGTACGTATATGCAAATTTAGGTTTTACATTGTGGTCGTTGTGATATATCTTGAAACTGAGTCTATTTAAATTGCACGACTGTTAAGAATTAAATCTTGCCAATTTAAGTATTTTACGTTGAAACACTATAAAGATTTGAAACTAACGCCGAGGATATTAACGTTAAAGCACTCTAAAGATTTGAAACTAACGCCGAGGATATTAACGTTAAAGCACTGTAAAGATTTGAAACTAACGCCGAGGATATTAACGTTAAAGCACTGTAAATATTTGAAACTAACGCCGAGGATATTAATGTTAAAGCACTGTAAAGATTTGAAACTAACGCCGAGGATATTAACGTTAAAGCACTGTAAATATTTGAAACTAACGCCGAGGATATAAACGTTAAAGCACTGTAAAGATTATAAACATAATGCCAAAGTTGTAAGATTTGAAACATATCACTATGAGTATATTTACGTTGACATGGTGTATACGGGGTGAAAAAAAAAATTCAAAACACACCTGTCCGGGGGGGGGGGGGGGGGGGGGGGCAACTCACTTGATAAATTTGGTTGTCCTCAACTGAATTCACTTGTCCCCACCCCAAAAGGAAGGAAAATTGATAAAATCAATAAACAATATAACAATTACTGGTATATTTAATATATTGTAAACAAAGTTTACACCTCGTTCCATACGTATGGTCGTATGACACTGACAGCCATCGAAACTCGCCAAGCAACTTAGACTGAAAATCATTATTACGAACATTTAATGCCGACAAATCGACTTGTCCGTGGGACAAGTACATTTAGAAACCAACCTGTCAGAGTCAATATTGACCCGGTACGGACAATTGGACTAGTGGTTATTTTAAACCACGTGTACAGATTTGAAACCTATGCCAATGGTGAGGTTCTATCACTGTTACACCGGACGCATAGAATTAGGTATCACCTGGGATACTTTTGATATACGCTTTTAATGAAAAAAATCGCTTTGGCGATGAAAACATTCATTACTATATTTAGAGATACCAAAAAGCTGTTAGGTATTATACGAACACATTAAACCGTGTATTATCACGGGCCTCTGGGGAATAAAAGAGATGCCATGGAAGAGAGTAGGCAACGACTGTGAGTCGTAATTTTACAAAAACAAAAAACGGCGCTAACCCCTGTCAGTTTATGAATTTTACTTGTGACATCTGTTTGTTTCTTTTAAAAACTGGCGCCATCATATAACTGAAAAATTGATGAGTGTGGCATACAACACTAACCAATTAATTACTATGAAAACGACATGATCGTAAGTTGAGCAGGATCAAGCACATCGAAACATTTCGAAGAAATAAATACGATATACAACATGTTTTTCAGGGTCAAATTTGTTTCTTAGCGCATGCATACGTTTTTGATCAAATTATTTTGAGTTGAATAGAACTACATCGAATTAAAGCAATATAGGCTAGGAACAATTGTGACTGCAAACAGTTACATATTTTGTTCAAATATCATTTTATGCCAAACTCAACAATTTATCAGTTTTATGTTGGTAGTAAACCAGGTAACAATGTACCAGAGAATAGCTATAGACCATCGACCTTCAGCATGTTAACTGGTACAAAATTTTTTACAAAATCAGCATAACCACTCGACTACGGAGGCTTCCTGCAAACAGTTACAGGAGGTCTACCAAATAAAAAGTCTTCAGTTAAGATGATCCCCACTATATCATTTTTGGAAATAAAAACTACATTGTAGGTATTGGGATGGCATTTTATTTAACCATATAAAGAATGTAATATCTCAAATACCACAATATAAATCTTCAGGATGTCCAGGATACATACACAAATCGGCGACAATGGACAAACACGGACCTCTGGAAATCTAGAAGCGGGATCAGCCGCCATGAAGGAGTAAGCATTCCCTGTTAACCGGTCACAGCCGCCGTGAGTCCACAGTCAAATTCAAATGAAATAGGTGAGGAATAAATCCTCGTCACAATTGGTACAGACGACTCAACAACCGCTATCGAACAGGCAGAACTCACATTTTAATTTTTAGACGGTATAACCATTTTTATTCCGTGTACGTCCTAAACAGGAAAGTGATTATAAAAATAGATGCACTGAATGGCATTTGTCCATAAAGATGTTCTGATAAAAATAATAGATATAATTTTGAGAAATTGGTGATAGAACACCTATTAAACTCTATAAAGAGTCGAATGAGAAGGCGAAAAGCCTGCTTTAATACGATGAAATATTAATGAAAATTAATTTACAATTAAGTCGTGTCGTCTGTACCAATTGCGACGTGGATTTATCACTCACTTAAATCACTGAATTTGACTGGACTCGCAGAGAATGGCACCTGATCCTACCTCTTGATTTCCAGAGGTCCGTGTTTGTCCAATGTTCACCAGATTTGTATATTTGTCTCCTGGACATCCTGAAGATTAATACTTTGGTATCTGTTATCTTTATTTTGTACATAAAATAATATGCAATTACGAATTTATAAAAAATAAAGAACCAAATATTTGTAAATGGACTTCAGCTAGAATTCAAACAGAAGCAACAGTAAATTGCAACAATTAATTCAAAATCCCAATTCCCAAGTAGAACAGTAGGCGTGACATATAAGGGACCCCTCACTCAAGCACAGGTAAAATGCTATGACTATTCAACTACTGTTATTCACGCCTCCATTCAAGGGTGACAAACAGCAATAAAACACATATATATACTGCTGAAAAAGAATTTAACGACCTTGACATTTAAATGCATTTTTGCATTTCAACTTGACGTGGCTTCAGTCATATAAATAAATTTATGATAAACTGCTAATATGGTTCACGCGTAAGACTCATTATCTCTCATCCTACATTTAAATATGATATTTAACACCTTTCTATGCTACGAATTTATACCGCAATATTAAGAGTATATCTATATATCATATAATAGCACGGTAGTCATACTTTTAACTTACACATTCATTTAATTAATTCAAATGTTGGAATGTTTAATAAAACCATACCAGTGAGAATAGATTGCCAGTTAAGTATATTGAATATCTAATTTACAATGACCAACTCTTAAGACATGTCTTTTATTAACTGACGGAGTTGTCCCGAAAAAGGTGTTGGTTTCAATAATGTTAACAGATTTTTCAACAACAAATATTAATCTTCAAACCCGTAGGAAGAGTTCAGTAGTGTTTTACCAACCGGATGAAGCCACAGAACTGAAACATACACCAGGCACAAAAGAAGATGGAAATAACACCACGCCAAAACAGAAAATGCAACTAAAACTGAAGATGCCGTCCAAAAGTCTGGAATCTGTAGGTAAAGTTTTGTTTTGTTATTTTGGTTTTTTGTGTCCAGCTAAGATATTTTAAAACTATTTTAAACAGAGATACACTTCCTTACTTTTCACTTTCATACTCCATTATTTCCATGATTTTCCACAATATGACAGTGATAGGAATATTTTATAAACGTGTGCTATGAGCATTTTGTTTTTTTGTTTCTTTACCTTCAGTTTTCTCAATTATAATGTGATTGACCGTAGCCTTTATGTTTGGGAGCACACATACACACACCCACCCACCCACACACACACACACACTTATCTATATTCGACAACGAAGCGAACGAGGTAATCTAGCTGTCGAAAAATTTGGATCCAGCTGCGCAACAGGTTGTTAAATTTAATGAGATATGTTAACCAATGTTAAACCAATGGGCTAACTGTAGGTTAAATTTAACAATGTGTTGTGCAACCGGGTCCTGGGGTTCAATTTTAAAAAAGTAGCAACTGAAATACACGTCTTGGTACTGAAATGAAAACACGGATTATTCATATTATTGTATATGAATTGAGCTCGAGAACCTTTTAGGGTTTACTTTTCAAGTACAACCCCCAATGCTTTCTTGTTTAACCCATTCACCTCTAAAGATATATTTGAACTATTCTAATTCATAGATTTATAGAAGAGTCCAGTGTTTTTCAGGGACTTATGAGTTAATCTACTTAAACGGATATCAAATATAGAATGTTATATTTAACCTAAATAGCATTCAGTGGTGGCGTATTCGCGTTATTTTGATTTGCAAAAGGTAAACTAAAACCAAAAACAACAATATTCCCTTCCTGAATGTTTTCTTTTTTAATTTAGAAGATTTACGACATGATAACCGCAATTAACCCTGAACTGTCTGTAAGACATGCAGACGATATGGGTCAGAAAATTTGTCATGTGAAATTAAATAATACAAACCAGGTAAAAGTCATAGCAACATTTACTTGCAAATACACGAATACCAAAACACACACACACACACAGACAGACAGAGAAAGATAGACGGTTTGTTGAGTCGATTATGCTGCCACATGGGAGATAACTCACATCTTAAGCCCATTGTCACTTACAGGTTCTACAGTATTTGTTCTATGCTATGTTATTATGTAGATGCATTATTGGTTATTTAAAACTAGACATGAAAACCGACGTCCTATTTTAAAGCTAAACTAGTATCTTTACTCATCCTAACACCGCGCACAGTATCACTTCTAAATTCTGTCAGATCTTACCAAGTCTGGGTTTGAACTCAACCCCGAAATTCAAGGGTAAAAACCTACTCATGGTCCAACCCAAAACGTCACCCGAATTATCAGTACAGGGTATAAGGTACTAATATAGGTTAATTGCTGATGATAGATTTACCGTGCCATACTGGACCTGACCTTATATTAATAATATAAGATTTTTATGCCTGTGTATAGCTCTTATCTGTTATTGTACATCAAGTAAAAGTAGAAAAAATCAAAATATTTTTTAGGAAACACGGCTAATAATGTTTTTCAAATACCTGCCACAAAGTAATGCTTGCATCAATGCTTGTCAAAATTCACATATTTATAAAGGGTATATTCATCTCTTGATACGATATTATTTTTAAACTCCTTCGAAACTTTATTTCTGAGAAGTAACATATTTTTGACACTACTTACTATGAACAAAGAAGGAAACTAGGACGCTTGTGACTTACAAAAACTTGCAATCATCATGAAAAGTAATTGACACATTCAAAACCAATTTAAAAAGATTGTCCATAGACTTCCGACACAACTGTTCAAAAGTTTACAAGATTTAATTGAGTAAATAAATCAGGCCAAAAAAAAAAAAAATAATAATTTAGCATAGAAAGGTATGGGAAAATTATTTCAGTCGACTCACGTTTTGCATGGGACTGTACAATCACATAACAGTTTAAAGTACAATGTAATTCCCAACACACTGGGATATATAGATAATGATAAATATTGGTCGTTTTTAGTACTTTGAAATACTTATGCTTTGCACAGTTTAAAAAATTATATATTATGTTAATCAAAGTACTGAAAGCCGGGCTAACAAATACGCAAGCAATTGTATTGCATATTCTTGACCCAATTTTGTTAAATCTTCTGACAAATTTTTGTTTAACGTCCCACTCAAGAATCTTTCACTCATATGGAGACGTCATCAAAAGTAGGTGAAGGGCTGACAAGTTTTTGTCCAACGAGAGAGAGAGAGAGAGAGAGAGAGAGTGTGTGTGTGTGTGTGTGCGTGTTTCAAAAAGTAATACAGTCAGATTGAGTTACATGTAATCATATATTTTTATATTTAGATAGTGGAGTTAAAAGTAATGAAGATGATGAGATTCGGCCACCAGCCGTTAGGAAAAAGTCACGTGTTTCACTGTACTCACTGCCATCTTCTCCAGCGTTCGAGATTTCAACATTTGATGAATTGTTCCAGACTGGAGGTGAAACCAAACTATATTTACATCGTGCACCCATATATTTACGACAGCCATCTTTCCGCAGAAAGTCAACGATAGACTCACCTTTGGGTAGGAATAGGTCTATTCTTCAATTTTGAAATTATTCTTGAAGTTGAATGTACATAGTCGGTGTAACTAGGTCTACATAATTTTAAAAATTGCAAGTTTCCAATGTTCTGAATTTTTATTTTTAATTTACCTGTTAAAGGTACAAAAATTGTATGTTTTTTTTTATTTGTTGTTGTTGTTGATATAAAATGTTTATTATATCTCTTAAAATATGATTCATCCCAATGAATAAAAAATTGTATTTTAAATTAAGACGCACGGGGATGAAATATGGAATATATTTTGATGAATTTTATCTTGGACACCATGGAATCTTACACATACGCTAGGCTATATCACAACCGTGATGATTTCGGCTTTTCTATCAACGTTCCGCATTTAAGAAATAGTATCCCCTTTTCGCCTGTATATGGTATTTATATCTCCTAGACGATCCGATATACTAGAGTTTGTTCAACATATGAACATTTCATATGCAGAGGAAAAAGAAACTTACTGATGAGTTATTGTTACAAGGATTTCAGGTCCATCATGTTGCCAACATTTCGCAAATTATACGATCACTATAATGACCTTTGTCTTGTAATTACTATGTTTCATTAACTGAAATTTTGAGTTGCTTGTTCCCTAGTATAATTTTGTTTTGTAATTACTGTGTTTCACTAACTAAAATTTTGAGATACTTGTTCGCTGGTAGTTATTGCATCATCTATACTGATTGTGTCGAGGACATATCCCTTATCACTTATTTTCAAATAATTTTTAATTCTGGAGTTGCGGAGGGGTTGTGACAGGTCGACCGGGGATGGATACTCCTCCATTGAACCTGATTCCAAACCTGGATGTTCATTTGTTTGTGTTTGTCTAATGTTCACCATTGTTCTTCCTTCCGGGCACCTGGTCCCATTCGGTTTTGGGTTCGCAATTGATCTTCATGTTGAGACCGTTATCATATCCAGTTAGTCGTATTCTAATGGACTTAGAGCTTCGAATATTCTTTGGTATTTATCATTTTTACTGACGATTTATACTTGATAATTACAAGTTGTTGTTAATTCATAGGGCGAATCTTATGAGAGAAAATTGGTTTCAGTTTTTGTTTCTGGTTTTAACATGGTTTGAAGCTAGTTTCTTTATGCTTGAAGTTATGCAGTAAATGACAGGTATGCATTTTCACAATTACCGACATATTAGAAACTGCTTAAACCGGGCTTAGTGTACATTTTTAGTCGAGTTTTACAGTATCTGAAACATTATCCTAACTTTATTGAAACATAGTTTCAAAACTTTATTAACATACAGTAAGTTATTCACCAGTGCCATTACCGCTGCGTTTAAACTGCGATCTTTGCATGCTTTGGTGCATGTAAACCCCTTAAACCACCTCTAGATGTAGGTTGGTCGATTTCTCGAACTAGACTGAAACTGCTGGTGATCAATGAGAAAATCAAAAGGAGTTTCAAACCAGTCTTGTGCAATAAATGAAAGGTTTACCAAAGTATATAAACCAGAACCAGTTTCCAGACAATAAATTCGCCCATAGTTTAAGTCAATGTAGCTATGCACAACCCATCCAGTAATTTCCAAAACATACGTTTATAGATACGTTTCGTATCAATCCAACAAATAAAATACGTAAAGTTAGTGTCATGGGGTGCAGTGTTTACTCTAATATACAAGAACATTGACAAACCAGAAAAAAAATCAAACTAGAAAAAATCAATCAAAATAGAACATATCTATACATAGGGTATGGAGACATACAAAGAATCATAAAATGTTAATTTAGTAGCAATACGTCGTTTCCGAGAGCCCTCGGCAGACCTATCACTGTCATGTGACTTTCATCACCACGTGACCTAAATCTAGGCATATTTTTTACAAAAAAGCGGGTGCACACAATAGTCCTCATATCAGCTTATAAATAGTAAGATCCGGCCTGGCTCAGTCGGTAGCGCGCTCGACTCTTGGTCGTGAGGTCGTGAATTCGATCCAGCCGGCGGCAGGTTAGTTTCCTGTCCTTCGGACTGAGACAGTAAAAACCGAGGTCCCGTGTTACAGTAGGTGTCGGCACCTTAAAGAACACTCACTGCAAATGTCGTTAAGTACTATGCATAGACCAAAATTTGAAGCCCTTTGTCGGCATTTTGGTGACGTCTCCATATAAGTAAAAGATTCTTGAATGGGACGTTTAACAACAATAAAGGAATAAATAGTAAAGTTCAAATCAATGCAAAAGTTCCCACAATTAAAATTTTGATTTCCAATCTATTATTTCCTACAAAATATTGACCACAGACCATATGCTGAGGTACGCCAGAGACTAATAATATGGGCCTGGATGGCGTATCATAGAAACACACCTCAGTCTTGGGTTCATTATATTTACAGGGAAACGGTTCAATTGAAATGTTAACCATACACGGATATTTATCTGGCTTATTTTTCTATCTGGAATCCGATTAACAACATTGCACAACGCATCAGTACTTACTTTTTTAGTTTCTTATGATGCATCCCATACCTTTGTTAACTTCATATTTCCCGCGACAAAAGTGCCTAGAATTTGTGAGAAGTCACATGATTAATGCAATGTATTTTCAGAACCGTTCTGGATCGCGGAAACGACACATCTCTCATAGTATTACGTTGGAACCTCGCTTAAAGGCCACCTCGCTTAGGAGTCCATCTCGCCTCACAAATCAGATCAATTTGAGTCAGTTGAGTAGGTGATTTTAATAGCGAGGTACCACTGTAGTTCCCTTAGGTATGTGGCTCAGATTTTAAAATGTTTCATTTCTGGCAGAAGTGGTATGTTATGATTCAGAACTTTAAATTACAAACCACTCCTGCAAAATCAAAAGAAATGACCTTCCAGTGTTACAAAACATTTACAGGTTGTTTTTCTTTTTATCTCCAATGTATTTAGAAGAATTTAACGAACTAGACACAGATGACAAGAAAAATCTACCTATAGAAGAAGAAACTCGTTCTCAACTGAAACGTCAAGACACTGTAATGTCTCAATCCTTCAAGTCTTTGATTTACACAAGTTGGCAAAGTACAAAGGGTTTCCACGATTACAGACAAAGGGCTGGGAATGCTGTCCATCACAAGTATTGCATGTGTGAGTATTCTGATGGATATTGGTACTCTTTGTTTTGGTACTTGTTAAATTCTCTTATCCACAAAGATTATCCCACGCCAACATGATGTGAACGTTCTTCTTATTTTAGCTGTCAAGCTAGTCGGAATGAAAATAACAGGGACTCATAAAATGTTGAACATACTGACCAATGACAATTCTCCCTAAATAATTTTCTGTTTTACTGATTCTCTTAACTAGCCTTCTCCAAATGTGTTTGCAGCTGTGTGGCAATGTTCACATTCAGATAATTATAGACGTTCCGCGATTAGAGTACCGCTACTTACTCATTCGATTTCTATTATGTTTTTTTTTCTGCAGGTTGCAGGATCGAGAGTACACTTTTTGTTTTTATGTACGTCGTGTACGGAATGGCCTTAACATGTGCAGGTCAGTAGCTCAGAGAGAGAGAGAGAGAGAGAGAGAGAGAGAGAGAGAGAGAGAGAGAGAGAGAGAGAGAGAGAGAGAGAGAGAGAGAGAGAGAGAGAGAGAGAGAGAGAGAGAGAGAGAGAGAGAGAGAGAGTAGTTGTGTAACACAGCTAAACAAATCTTAATAAACCTTAGAAAATAGAATGAAATGTTGAGTTACCTGTTCAATATCGGCTGCTGAGTTTCTATACCAATTCTGACGAGGATTTGTCCCTCACATATTTTATTTGAATTTGACTGTGGACTCACCTCACGGAGGGTGTGACCGGTCAATAAGGGATGCTTACTCCTCAATTACACCTGATTCCGCCTCTGGGTTATCATGAGTCCGTGTTTATCAATGTTTACCGGGTTTTGTATACTGTCTATCTTACCCCGACTGTTGATACTTTGGTATCTGTGTATCTTGTATTCTAATTATACAAAGGACCGCTTGCGATGGTCTAGTGGCATAGCGTTCGACTCGCAAGCGGAAGGTCCCGGGTTCGATTCCTGGACCGGGTCATACAAAATGCTTTAAAAATGGTATTGACTCCTCCCTCGCCAAGCGCTTGGCATAGGAAGTGAAAGTAGATATTCTTTCGGATTAGACTCAAAACCGAGGTCGCGGAAGGCGTGGCACGTAAAAGAACCCTCACTGCATTGGCATCAGTCCATAGCACAGGCCAAAATTTGTGGCACTTCACCCAAAACTGGTGACCTCTCAATGCAAGAGAAAAAATTCCTGGCGGGATGTAAAACAACAAACAAACAAACAATTATACACATAATACTGATAGTTGCTCATTTTGTTCCTTATTGTTTTTATTTATAATGCTTTTTCATTTATAATGGTTTCATACATTTTAGGTGTGATTTTTTCCATAGACTGTGAGCAGGAATTGATGCTTTCGGTATACCTGATAGCAAACGGTCTTTTATCTGTGTTTGTCTTTCCTATACTTGTATCCGGATGGTCCAAACGAATTGGAGGGTGCATCAACGACCGGGAAGAAGTCGGATCTGGAGCATTTTGGATTGGAACACTTATACTTCGGGCACTTTTTGCTGGTTTAGGTAAAATAATCAATGTAGTAAACGATACAAAAAATTCTTAGTAATACAGTAATACAAAATGCCTAAATAGTGATTTATTGTATAATAGTACTTTTTCCGGTGTGACTTAAAAAGGTGGAGTCCAACAGTATGAAACTATATCATTTATAAAAATATTAACTCTCAAGACATTTTGGCGAATAATGGTACATTATCATGACGAGAAAGTTAAAGTACAAAACTCAGATTCATTCCCCATGAGTTTACGGTCATGTTGATAGGAGGAATAGATCGGGTGATTGGTTAGTCCCTTTCAAGCTCTTGTTCCAGCTTTATCTTTATCCTGGACAGTCCAAAAATGATTTGTAATTACGACTCATTACTCTTTTCGACAATCAGTTTGGTAACTTATGTTTAAGTTGAATTAAAATACGAAAGGCGAAAGAAATCATTATAGTAAGGAACACTACTGAACTGCATCCAACAAATTGTGCCTCCCATGTCCAAGGGACACTGAAAATCTGTTTTCTACGTTTTGCGACGCAGATCTCGGGAGATATAGTATAAACACCTAAATGATACATATTGTATACAGTGTTATTTTCGCCCCAGTACACTCGCAAACGGTTTCACTCCATTTGAGACTCGCTCAGACGCCATGCAATTCCAATTTACAATATGATTTTATTTTATTTCGACGTTTAATTTTACAAGCTCTACTTGTACATGTCTACTTTCTACTAGATTACATTTAAGTTTCTGAAAGCAATTTTAAGTGTTGTTAAAAATGAAATTTACAATAGATGCTCACTGCAATTATTCAAAATAAATGAATTTACCATTTTGAATCCGCCTACTGACGATAAGTTCGAAAAGGGCGAAAATAAAACGGGGTGAAAATTTCTCTGTATACAGTAAAAAGAATTCCGCTCCTTTATCTTTTCAGGTACATTTATCGCATTCTATCGTCAAACACTGCAACAGCCATGGGAGAATCCAGTTTGCTTTATTGAATTTTCCGTCATAATTTTGTCTGCTGTGTTGGAATGGGCCTTCTTATTTTTTGTCATTGTTGCTCCCATATGCATATGTGGAATGACATATGTATTTGCGCCATCTTGGGGATCCTATTACGATTTATAAATGTTCACTTGGCAAAAGCTGTTATATATCATATGTGAACAGCATTTGTTCCTCACTTATTTCATTTGAATTTGACGGTGGACTCAAGGCGGGTGTGACCGGTTGACAATTGATGTTTACTCCTCTGTGGTAACTGATCCCACTACTGGCTTTCCAGAGGTCTGTGTTTGTCCAATGTTCACCAGACTTGTATAAGTGTCCGGGACATCTTGAAGATTTATACTTTGGTATCCGAGATTTTATATCCCTACATAAGACCCTGTCAGATTTGCTGGATTTATCAACAGTAATCACCACAGTATTGTATCGACCTCCTGTTTAAATGTTAATTTTACTGTAGACTCACAGTTGCTGTGATAGGTGTACTAGAGATTTTTTCATCCATGGCACCTGATTCCACCTCTGGATTCCCAGAGGCTCGTGTTTGTCAAATAATATGGCACCTGTCATCTAGAATTGTCATGTTACCAGGGGTTTAACTAAAAATAGGAACATGATACAAATATTGATCAACAATTCATATTTTGTTTTACAACTTTGAATAAAAATTTACATTATTTGTTTTACATAACTAATAACCTGTTTTCTGACTTTAGTAAATATTGTATGTTTATTAAATGGATTTAATTAATATTCATTAATGTAAAGTGTTTATATATTTATGTACATGTACTTTTATTTTACCACTACTGTCAATATGGTGCAACTGCTGGTTTTGTCTGCGTTTGTTCGGATAGGATTTACGGGTAGGAAACAATTATTGATTCATGATTGCTCTCAGAATGATTGTTTTAAATGTTATAAAGTCAAGTTATAATGTCAAGTAGAAGTTTGTATTTGACATTTATTACATCACTTACGAAGCGCCGGCATAGAACAATGTGATTGAAGATTTTAACATTAATTTGAGTCCAGGACATGTACAAAACAAATATCAACAGCAAAATGGTGTATCATAGGCGTTACACTCATACCAAATGGGGGTGTAAAGGGCGTACGCCGCCCACCCATCCCCTCCTTTGAATTCCAAGGTATACATGTATGTTCAGTAGAAATCATCTCTATACGAACTGCACAATATTTTCAGTAATGCATAAATTCTTCCAAAAATAAACATTTGAAATGGACATTAATCTTCTCTTCCTCCCCTTAATCCTGATTCCACTCTGGCTTTTGTCTAGCTAACTTTAAATACGCCTTGGTTTATTCAGTTTCTCTCAAAAGTGTTGGCCCTACATATTGGTAAAGAAATTTTCGTTGTCACCTATTTTTTCGGCAGGTAAGCATATGAAAAACTTATTTGTAAACAAAATTTGCGTTGAATACAGATTTATATAATTTCCCCTAGAATTATTATCAGCGAAAGATCGCAAAAAATAACCATTTTGATATCCAGTTTTCACTCAGAATGAACGCACCATTTTTGTTTTGTCACTACCCCTACCAAAAAGAACTTTACGCCCGTCTGAAAATTCCAGGATCCGCCCCTGCCAATGCAGTGTGGATCTCTAACAGGTCTATGAAGAAACACAGGACTATGAACTCGGACCTCCTCTTAAAAGAAGAGTCACTGCATATTCCATATATTCTGAAAGTCAAAGTCTGGCATACTAAATATTTGAATCGGTGCCCTTACAAAGAACTTGAAAAAAAATATATGTACTGGTTTTTCTATCATAAAATGTTTTTAATTACTGACAAAATTTTCATTCATCTCATTGTTTTAAACAAAAGGCTCATTCCCTGTAATGGGTATATGAGGGTTTAGCTATATGAACAAATGAGGTAAGACTACGATGACATTTCAGTTCGACTTGTATTTTACAACTATCTAACCGATTTCAAAACAACATACAATGATGACGTTTTATGAGCGTGACGTCAAATAACAATGGTAAGGACAACAACAATAAACAACAATAACGTCATATAATTGTGACGTCACCACAATGCATGAATCGGGAAAAGTTCTATGCGTTTGGCGTTTTGTACTTATAATTCACGACATCCTCCGGGCGGCACAATGTAAATTTGCAGTTCACTCATTTATATTAAGATAAAAAATGTTCTCATCATTTGATATATAAAAAATATGACAGAATTCATATTTGATGATTAAACATAAAACTTAATATTATAGATTGTCAGAGTTTAACTGAATAAAATCACTTTTCATATATAAATATATTTTCAAGACGTAATAAGTCAGAGTTCCAGGGGAAACAATTTTGATATTGGTCTTGAGGTAATATTTCCAGTAATTTGGGGTCACGTGATAGTCGTCGAATGGTGCTTTTAGTCCGATTTCTTGCTATTTCCATGTTTGTGGGTAAGTCTGTTACTTCCTCTTTCCATGGCAGATGTGCTACGTAACGTCCGTTTTTATAAGAAATCAATTCATTTGACGTTTTGTTAAAGACGGGGCATTTTTTCCGCATAGGGCAGTTTTTCCGCATATTTTAAATCTTCAACTTCCCAAAATTTTTTCTAAATCAACCTCTTCCGGTTTGTGATACGTTAGAATATTAAATGCCGCTGAGCGTTTAGAATTTTTTTCGGTTGTCTGACGGTCCCGAGAGGAGGTAACCTATTTTGGAACTGACTGCCGTTGGTCCGGAACCACGGATTACATGATCCTCCACAAATGTCCCAATAGTGATCAGCACCTATCAGAAAGGGAAATGTTAAACGTCGATTCACTGTCATATAAAGGATGGGCTAATTTTTAAATCCGCAAGTAAGCGGGGGTTTTCATAGATGTTCTATTTATTTGGAGAGGAGCTGCGATAGTTGGTACAATGATGACATTTATTGGAATTTTCTCATCAGAATTTGCTACTAAAAATTCAGTTGCTGTTTTCAATGTGCGATTCATTTCCTTTCCGCCGAAAGAAGCGATAGTCAGCGTTTCTGTTCCAGTATGTTTCAGGTCAAGTTTTCGCGCTAAATCTTCAGTAATGTACGATTTCTGTGCACCTTCGTCAAACAGAATATTGGTCTCAAACATTTGATGTTCAAAAGTAACGTTTGCTATTGCAGTTTTTAGTAACACGGAGCGGTCTTTCATCAATGTATAAAGAGCTGTTGAAGCGTTGTCACTTAAAGTTTTTTGTTGAGATATAGAATCATTATCTTCAGAGGATACATGAAGTGCGACATCTTTGTCCGCTTTAATTTCACGACACAAATACGTGTGATGTCGTTTACCGCACTTTTTACAGTTGTGTGTTTTGATTCACATTTACTAATTCTGTGATTGCCAAGGCAATTAAAACATAAACCTTTCCGTTTCACAATGTCATGTTTTTCATTAGTAGGTAAGGTACAATCACGGCTAGGGTGACTTAAGTCACAAAACATGCACAGTTTTTTATCGTTTGATCCCGTGTTACGATGTGACATTTTTGCGGCTTTTCTGATTTTTAGCTACCGGTGCTACGGATTTTGATTTTGATGCGTTTGCGGTGTAGAAATTCGCTGTCAACGCGACGTTATCTCCCGATCCCATTCCAGATTCCAATTATATCTAGCTCGCGTTTGAGTGTTTTCTCTAAGTGTTTGTATACTCCATTCATCACCCCTATTTTCTCTAGTGATAGTCATTCTGATAGGATGGGGTAATTTGTCCAGTATAATCGGAATGAGCAGCGCGCCAAACATATCTTGAGTTTGTCCAAGTGATTCAAGTCCCCGAATGCAAATTTCTGTACGATCATAGAAAATTCTTAAATCAGAGACGCTAGAAGACGGTGTAGGCAGTTCAAGGAGCGATTTCATGTATGCGTTTACAATTTTATGTTTTTGTCCAAAGCGTTCACGCAATAATGCTATAGCCGTTTTATAGTTGTCGTTGGTGAGTGTAAGGCCCATAATAACATTAACAGCCTCATTTTCAAGTAGCGACTTGAGATAATTGAATTTCTGTATTTCTGTCAACGAATTATTTAAGTGTACAGTTGTTTCAAATGAATCCCAGAAAGACTGCCAGGTGAGAATGTCTCCGTTAAACTTCGGTAAGTGTAACTTGGGTAATTTGTGGAAATTACTTGAAATTGATGATGGGATTGATCGCTCGGGGTATAACTGTATATCCGAATATGATTTGTCGGGAATAAAATCTTGAGCATTTGCGTTAAGCTGCGATTGTGCGGGCTTTTCTGAGTTTGTTCTTGATTCGTCTAATGATTTTTTTATCTGGGCAATCTTACAGTCTAACATAAAAATATACTCATCTGCCTCGGTAATTTCTTCTTCAACGTCGTCTTCACCTATATCTAGCAGTATCTTCTCGTTTAAACTGTAGAATTGTTTCCCGTTTCTGTACAAGAGTGTCCAATGCCGTTCTAATTTGAGTTGCGTTCTCTGCGGTTGAAACTGAAAGTTCGTCAAGTTTTGTAAAAAGACGTGTTATCGCACTTTTATGTCCATTCCGTATTCTTTTACTTTTGTCAATTCCATCTTCTTTGGTCACGGCACCAAATGTAATGGGTATATGAGGGTTTAGCTATATGAACAAATGAGGTAAGACTACGATGACATTTCAGTTCGACTTGTATTTTATAACTATCTAACCGATTTCAAAACAACATACAATGATGACGTTTTATGAGCGTGACGTCAAATAACAATGGTAAGGACAACAACAATAAACAACAATAACGTCATATAATTGTGACGTCACCACAATGCATGAATCGGGAAAGTTCTATGCGTTTGGCGTTTTGTACTTATAATTCACGACATTCCCAATTATTTTTTAATTTTGATTAGTGTTTTACGCCACACTCAACAAGTTTTCAGTCATGATTGGTGAAGAGAACCAATGTTCCTGGGAAGAGACTACCGGCCTTCCGTATTTCAACAGATGTTTTCTTTCCGGTCACCTTGACCCCATGACCTTGAAACTTTGTCATAATGGTCTTTAGATAATTCTTAACTTTCTAATACCTTTGTGTACTCAAAGACAATCAGTTATAGTTGATAAGCAATTAAAGCAAAGTATAAATCAACAGATCTACTATATTGCATTCGAAGAACCCATTAAGATTTCTTTCCTCAAAAGATTTCAATTTCCTTCACAACTTTTGTAGATATTGACATAACACTTTTGTATACCGATTTGAAATAAAACTGATCAATGATTTATGGGAAAATTTTAAAGTACAAAGTTTTGACCCTTTTATGAGCCCCTCCATTTGTTAGAAAATTTAAAGCCGTTTCAAAGGACCAACCTCCATGCGATATTTGGTTAAAATCTCTCGAGTTGTTGTTGTTGTTGTTATTTTGTTAAAATCTGTCCAGTTGTAGTTGTTGTTGAGAAGGAGTTCTTAAAAAAGGAAAAGTTAACAGACTGAAGACAGATATTGGCTCATGGCAATAGTTTACTTGATCCTTTCCTGTTTTTTTCCACAATTTTTAAAACTCAGAAAATCAATGTTGAAGATTTTGAAATTTCTTTAACCATGTTCATTGAATAATTGTATTGACTTGTACCATATCTTTTGAATTAATCCGAGAACTGGATCTGATTGAAATGTTACAAAGTTTAAAAATTTCTATTCTTTCTTTTTTTGATGACCCTTTTCAAGCTGGTCACAAATAACAGCTGGTCACAAATAACTCATTCACCCCTAAAGGCACATGTGGACTGGTCCAAGTCATCGATTTACATACTTCATTGTTTTTCAGGGGTTGATGTGTTAATGATATATCCGCTTGCAGTGGTAGAGTGTTCCACTCACAAGTGAAGGTCCAAATTTTGATTTCCGGTTCCTGGTCAAACCAAAGACTTTTAAAAGTCATGGTAGTCACTGTTCATTCTTCAAGCGCTCAGCATACAAACTGAAAGGGGCATTAGCTGTGTTTTTTTATTTTCTTAATTTTGTTTTCCTTTTTTACAACTTAGATTGATATACAATAACAAAAAAAGAGAAACACATAGGGATAAAAGTTCTTAAATGCCTATATTTTTTGGTGAAAATTGCTTGAGAAATCTAGGTTTGGTACTTTTTCAATTGTAATTGATTAACTCCAACTTACTGTTTGTACATGTATATAAATACCAGACTAGACCTGGCCTTATTTTAATAAAATATATAGGAATATATTTTTATACTTGTGTTTGGCTCTTGTTTTTTATGTACATCAAGTACAAGAAGTAAAAGTAGGAAAAAACGAAATAACCTTTTTGTTAAACATAGCTAATGCCCCTTGAAAATCAAGGGCATTTAAGGTGTGACTTAAAATCGAGTCATGCTATAAAGGAGCACTCACTACATTGACAAGAGTCCAAAGCACATATCAAAATTTATGGCACTTACATAAAGCCAATGACGTCTTCATTTAAGTGAACATTTTCTTGGCGGGATACAAAACAACAACAACAAAAGAAATAAACCCCAAACATTATTGACTCCATGATCTGAATCAAGTTATCATAAAATAAAATTTGCATAGCTGTGTTCTATCATTTAATTCTTTGTTACATTTGTTTAAATACAAAAACTGAAATACATGTATTATGCAAAATCATATATGAATAATCTACCAAGACAAACTGGCACATCAAGGTTCTGTCAAAAACCAAAATAATACTGGTGGTTTTAAATAAAAAAATAAATACTGGTGTACAGGTAAAACACTTTGCCTTGCTCTGATTAAATGCATTACTTTTAACTCATTTACCACTAAAGACACATTTGGCCTGGTCTAAGTCATTGATTTTCAGAAGAGTCCAATGTTTTTCAGGGGTCGATGAGTTAATAATATTTTTGCACCTGTCACCCCTGTATAAATGGTTTAAATTAGATTCGTTGTTGTTGTAAAAATGTGCCTATTTATCTTGGCAAAATAATACATGTATATTTAATCTACATTTTATTCATGGATAAAAACCACAAAACACTGATACAACTGCCAACATCACAACTCCTGATAATTTACAAAATACCATCACTCAGCATATATTTCAATTTCTCTCTCTGTACATGGCTAGAATGTAATATTTTAACATTATCTTATTAACATTCATTGATAATATCATATTATAAACATAAGACCAAGGTTATAATGCCCAAGAAAATTGTTTCTGTCAATAAGACTTCATCAGTTGAGCTCCAGTTTATGAAAACTGCACATTTTCTGAAGACAAAGTGGTATCATACAAGGCCAAAGAATAAATCCAAATGTATAGCCAAATCTGTCTCCGAGTAACCACTGTAAAAAAGATGGCTATCTAAGCTTTTGAAGAATTTAAAATTTAAAACAACACCATAAAATGAGGGCAAAATTGTATACATAAAACTTATGATCACTATATCAAAATATAGAACCCTGAACTTTGTAAAATTATCTGCCACATTTATCTATCATGCCCAGTATTGATTTCATACACTCTATTAGAATTCCAATTTTTTCCCTGAATATGCCATTCACACAAACATATGGATACCAATAATGTACTCTTCAGTAAGAAGAGGAACTAGAAATGAGCAATAATGTAAATCCAGAAATTTTCACAGGATTTTATTCTTTATGATACACAAGTTCTAAATTTATTTGTGAGATGATATTTCGATTGCCCATTTCATCACGCTATTATAAATATTCATTATGCGATAATTTTATTTTCGTGAACAAGAGCGCTCACTTAATTACATGTAAATAAAATTCTCGCGAATAAAACTGGATTTACAGTAGTTGTGATTGATAAACTCCTATGCATGTAACGATATGTAATAAATGTTTTTCAAAACAAACAATATATGACCACAACCTGTTTGATGAGAAAGAGAAAGTATAAAACTTTACCTTATGAAAACAACAAAATGAATTATTGTTTATTCCTCAATTTGTTTTTTTTTTTTGGCAATGTCTATTTTACTTTAATTAAATCAAAATTGTAACTACAATACAACAAGAGTTATCTAACATGAAATGCTATGGTTGAGCACAATAATTTATGTGGTCAAGTCCGTAGGTGGCGTTTGAAGCAAAAAGCATAATGAAGAAGTACCAATGGATATTCAAAACTCCAAGTCCATTAGAATACAAGAAATTGGATGTAACAATGGTCTCAACACGAAAAAACAATTGTGAATCCCAAACAGGATGGGACCAGGTGTCCGGAAGGAGTCAGCATCCCCTGTTAGCATACTTCACCCTTTGCAAATCATTTCATAGAACTTGACTTTGTAGAAGTCTTACTTTTAGAATATGTACAGCTTACAATAATCAAAAGAATATACATGTATCCTCTACTCACATTACCCTGGAAATATTTAGGGATTCGGGATTACAGCACCAATTCTCAATGCAAAAATGACTTCTATTCCCCCCCCCCCCCCAATATATGCAAAATTTTCCAATTCGGAGTTTCAAGATAAAGATTGGATTTTTATCAAATAAGTGTCTCAAATTAAAATTTCCTGTTTTAGTTAGAATGTTATATAAATTCCCCAATTTTCTGGACCTTGGACACAGGATTTAGGAGGAAGGAAAATCCATAACATTGTATATCTCCCTTTTTTTCTTTTAAATTTATATATTATGCATAACAACTGTAAACTCTATACATGTTAACTTTTTTCATCATAAATAAAATTCTCTTTACAAAGGTAGATTGTCTATAAAGGCCACTTTTGCTTGTTCCCTTGAGTGGCCTTTATAGACAAATTTGACTGTACATACATTTTCTATTTACCAGTAGTGAAATTGTTTCTGTTTACTGAAAAAAAAGTTATTCTTCACAATTAAGACATACTGGAGTAAAAAAGTGCTATAGTGTCAGAGGCATGTTAGAAGTACCTTACATAATCTACTGGATATAAAACTATTAAATACATGTACATAAATTAACCTTTGATATTGCGAACAGTGATATTTTTTCTGTTATTCTAAACTAAAATTTTTAGATGGTAAACTGTGGTATGAAAATCTTAATCTTTATGTTGATAATGCTCACATATATTTGCAATTTCCTGTCATTGTAATGTACGCCAACGTTCTACTGAAAAGTAAATGTGACTGTACATGTATGCTGACGTTGATGAGTTGATGTACAGCGTCATGCCAAAAGTTCATGAACAAGTGTCATTTTCCCATTACTTTCAATATAAGATAATCTTTTTGAAATAGTTTTCAGTGACTTTAATTTAAAGGTCTATTTTTTTTTAATCTTTTAACAATTATTTCTATAATATCTATATATGTGTGTGTGTGTGTGTGTGTGTGTGTGTGTGTGTACACTACAGATTGACCTCAAACTATTTGAACCTGATTGCTAATTAGGAAGTAGCATACATGTACTGTTGCTTGATAAATTTTGCAGCATCATTTCCTTTTTACTTCTCAGTAAATTACTATAAGAAAATACTTGTTATAAAGAAAATATGTTGTAGCTCTGAATTTTAGTATTCAAAAAAGATCAATTTACATAGAAATGTAATGGAAAATTTATGTTTGTTCAGGATTTTATGGCACTGGTAAATATGTCAGGTCATATGCTTTTGGTTAATCATATTGTTTCCAGTGTATGTAAAACTCTTAAGAAATCAACAAAATTATGAAGTTTACATGAATATAAAATCTGACTCAACACATAACTTTCTGTGAAAGACCACCTTCAATGTCATGGCAACCTGCTTATAACTAGTTATAATTTACATATTTTCTGGTTCACAACATTTTTATCATGTTCGCACATTTCTGTCACATTAGTATAGTTTTCATTATTCCTGTTTCTTTACACTAGCATCTGACTTTGGAGCAGGAGACACAGTGTTATTAGAAAGTTCTTGCTCCTTATTTGAAAACACTCTCATCACCCAAGTCAAGCAACGTCCTACCAGAGTAATTGTAGAGAACAATAGCACAATGAACACAATGACAAGAAAAAGTGTCGAGAATACCGTCAGCTCGTAACTCTGTGATGCCATAATCGCTGGTATAAGAGAATATACAGCTGACGGATAATAGATTTCAAAACATCAATTTAGAGTCAGTATCTGTGTGACAGGTTGAATTATCCAACAGAGGAACAGAATTATCAACAGCTTCTGGATAGTATGGCAGCCATTATGTGTCTTCTTTGTTGAGAAAGTAGACCCTGACTGTATCTTTAGAAGTCACTACATCCTCATGGAATTTAACCAACATCCAAGATCCTATGCCATAGCTCAGTGTTGGTATCCCTGTAGAAAGAAGAAACATCATACATGTACAAAAATAACTGTAAGACTAAGTAACATAATGAAACTGAGAATCCTATTACACAGGGTTCAAAATTAGCAGCAGTCTGTCTGTTCGAGTTAGTAACTTTTGCAGAAGACTAGTCAAGGTTGTGCTTCAGCTAGTCTATTTGACTAGTAGAAAATCTGTATAAACATTACAGTACAAACATAAGCAATTATTAATGAAAGTGTAGAATGTACATTAAACCCATTACAGTATTATATTTACCCAAGAGAAATAGGTCATCGAAACTCTGCAACTGCTCAGTTACCAGAAATTGTGCTGATTACATGTGTTTGTTTTTATTGTCGTATCACATCCTACCCAGGAGTTTTCCTCTTATATACAGTAAAGGTTCTTTTATGGGAAACATTGACCTCAGTTATAGGTCTAATCCATTAAGACCTGTGTGGATTTCACTTCTTATTCTGAGAATTTGTTCTGTGTACATAGTACTGCTTCAATTCCTACCCATGCTCTCAGGGAGGTTACGACCTCGGTGTCTTAATAGCACACACTAAAATTGACTGTCAATGAACTAATAGTTGAGTTTTTGTAATAGAGAGTAAAATAATAAAAAAAACAACTCCCCATGATACAATATGTATGCTTACATTGTGTTTCCGAGGTTTTTACATATACATGAAGTTTATAACTATGGGTAAGAAATAACATAAACTGTAGCATATTTGTGTTTATTTTGATAGACTGCAATGTGTCACTAGTAACTGCTGGTCTATGATGTACTAATGCTTCATCAGATCTAAAAAACAAAGTACATTTTCTAAACAAGAATCAGCCATTTCCTTTACTCCTCACTGACTTATAGTTTGTAAAATATACCAGTAGTTTGTAGAATTTCCACTTGCATTGCCTGGCAAGCTGGTTAATTATTATAAAACAATTTACCTGCCCAAAAGGAGGTCCAACATGCCTTGGACAGTGGGACAACTAGTCTCTAAACTATATTGGGAAGACATAAATATTAATGACCAAGACAAAAATTGACATACCTAGATTTAATAACTTCAAAACAGTGTACAAATTATTTTCAGCTTCCAAATCTTGAGCTGTGCGCTTGGTGCAGTGGTACTTCAGAAAGGGATAACAACCCGTCCTAAGTATTGTGTAGTTACAGCCTTCCACCTCCCAGTTAAAATGGGACAATCCAAACTGATTATTGATTACTGACCTGAAAAGATGATACATGTATGTTGCATGTTAGTTCAAATACAGCATTAATCCATATACATGTACAGTAAAACCTGTATACAGGGGCCACCTAAGGGACCAGAAAATATTGGCCTTTATGTGCAGATGACCTTTATACACAGGTTCAATTTAGTTGAAGTATGCAGTCAAGGGACTTGAAAAAACTGGCCTTTATATATAGGTAATCCTTATGTAGAGGTGGCTGCTATAGCAGGTTTTACTGTACATTGTATTACACAAATTTACATAGACTACTATATATGTAGTTAATGTATTTGTCATTATGTACACTTTACTACATGTAAATCATTTTAATTCATTGACCCTTTTAGCCATATTTGGACTTGCCCATTTCAAAGAATGATAAAGGCCTTTGTTATGATTTAGGAGTGTATTATTTAGAATTCAAATTTAACAATTTATCTTAGTAATACATTCAATATTAACTTGTTCACTCCTGAATTATGATAGCAGACAGTCTATGTACAGTGAAACTTGTATATAACGACATCCTTAGGGACACAAGAAAACCAGTCTTTATAGGGAGGTGGTCCTTATAATGATACAGGGGTTGATTTGTACACAAATGGTACTATTTTGGACAGCAACAAATGGTCTTTGTGACCAGGTGATTTTTATACACAGGTGGTCGCTAAAGCAGGTTTTTCTGTATTTATTGATCTGGATGAGTGTTAATGTGACCACAGGGGTTTATGAGTTAACAAGATCTGTTTGAACTATGACCCCCAAGAAATGAGATATTCAGTGCCAAATATCAACTGATGCATACATGCCATATTCTTCAGAGGTCAATCTGGGACATTTAAAGGGAATAAACACATTTTTAAGGGACAACTGCAATACAGCTCTAGGGCACTATAGAGGAAAATAAATAAAAGATAATTTAAGCAGAAATTCCTTGTTCCTTATATTTACAAGTTACAAACTTTCTTGTCAATGCTGGGCTTCATTGCATTCATGACAGTCTCCTGCATTGTTGAATTTACATGCCAACAGTATATGTATAGTATCTTCTCCAATGGGTTAATTTTTTGCATAAAATGCAACTTCAGGAGAACAAAATGGCTGCAAGCACTCCATGGGACTATAGTACAAGAGCAAATCTATCGGAAAAATGGTGTCCCACTCCCAGTACAAATGTATATAAATGGGGTCGGGGTATATAAATAATATAATTAAGTCACATTTACCTATTCTCATAAGCGTCATGTAATCCATATTAATTTGTGTTTTTTCCTCAAGAATTTAAGTACACTGAAACAGTTGTGTGAATAGAATTTTCAAGTTTATGTGTGCAATTAATGGTCATGCAAATAGCCAATACATCTGTAGCTCTTATATAATCTATATATTCTTCACTTAAACAAAACTCAAATTCCTTATTTGCATTTAAATACAGATAACATTGTCATGGTATTTTGTACTCCAATAATATTAGAGATCACTTTACTGCGAATGTTAACGGCGCAAGTCAAAAGTATCTCACCGTTTAAACCTCTAACATTGTTGGAGTTGGTATTTTGTAAATCTGGCACAAAACATACAAATCCAATGTTTCTGAATACTACTAGATCAAAATATTGTGATAAAATATTTCTCACCTCTGATAAACACAAAATGAGGTCCAGGAAGGGAGGTTACGCTGTTTTAGATGACATGTGAGAACTTCTGAAGCCAAAGGTTTAGATGAAGATGAATTTATTTTCAAAATGTATTGACAAATTCTATTGTTGATTGATTTTAACATCCAAGCAAACTGAAAAGCAAAATAAAAAATAATAAATTATTTCTCATTCTTGGAGTTGGACAATGCCAATGATAAATATATACATGAATACTTGCACCTGTACAATGTATAAAATAGGTAAAATATTTAGTAAGGAATACACTAATATTCTTACTTTCCAGTCACACTACTCCCACTACAGTAGCATCACAGATGAGCAAATATTAATGCCGCCTAAGCCCAATTTAAATTCAAATATGTTTAAATCAAATCAAATCACGAATGTCACTCGGCGGTTTCCTCAGGGAAAGCTCATACGACACTCTTTCTAAAATAATCTTAGTCTTGGTATCATGTAAATGGGACAAACATACATACATTTAATGTGGTATGATGACTGCCAAGTAAAATGTGATCATAAACCCTGGTTTTACATTGACGTGCAGACGACGGGCACAATTATCACAGGAAATTACAAAGGGAGGTAATTCTTTCAGATATCGTATAAATTACAGAATCTAGTCCGGACATTTGTATCCGGAAAAATGTAAAATGAATCACTTCTGCAAAAGAAATCATAACGCATAAATAAGAATGATAAATGAATGCATAAGTAGATACATGTCTATTAAATTATAAACAAGACTTGTTATAAAATATATCTTTTAAAAAAGCTTTAGTAACACATTTTATACATCTGTCAGCGTGTAAATAAGGCTAGCGTTACATGATTTTACTTCTAAAAATAACCCCTAGATATAAACACAGAAACATTCAGACACCACTGAATACTAAAACAGATACCAAAGTACATGTATTAATAGTCAGGAGGTTAATCAGACACTATATGAATATTAAATTCTTAGACACAAAGGTACCAACCGCCAGGAGGTTCAGATGACAGTATCGGTATATAAATATAAACATCACAGATATCAAAGAACCAACCTCCAGGAGGTTCAGATGACAGTACCGATATATAAATATAAACATTACAGAATTCAAAGTACCAACCGCCAGGAGGTTCAGATGACAGTACCGGTATATAAATATAAACATTACAGATATCAAAGTACTAATCGTCAGGAGGTTCAGCAGGCCGTATATAAAAATCACAGATACAAAAGTAACCGTCAGGAGGTACAGGTGACTGTATATAAATATTAAAATCAGCCACCATAGATACCAAAGTACTAACCGTTAGGATGTCCAGGTGACTGTATAGCCTACAAATATAAACATCAGGAGGTTAATCAGACACTATATAAATATAAAAATCACAGATGTCAAAGTACTAACCGTCAGGAGGTTAATCAGACACTATATAAATATAAAAATCACAGATGTCAAAGTACTAACCGTCAGGAGGTTCAGCAGATGGTATATAAATGGCTAACATTGGACAAACACGGAACGTTGCAAACCCAGAGGTGGAATAAGGTGCCACGGAGGAGTAAGCATTCCATGTCGAACGGCCACACCGACCGTAAGTCGACAGTAAAATTCAAATAAAACTATTGAGGAATATCGAAAGACGATTCCACAATTACATGTATTACCAAGCAAATAGATCAGCATTTCAGTAAGCATGGTAATTGCAAATACGGAAATTGATACAATGCATAAAGCCAATGAATGCAGTTGCCAACTGCAAGTCAAATTACTAGACTTCAAAAATCATTTTAAATTCTAGCTGAACTGCTGAAGTCTTGTTGACAGAAACTTAAATTGGCGATCGTCTTAAGCATTAGTTCGGGGCTATTGTTGTCGTTGTTGTTGTTGTTGTTAGTGGTTTTTTATTTAATTTTTATTTATTTATTTATTTATTTATTTATTTATTTATTTATTTATTTATAAAACTGTAAGATTGGTATCTTGTTTATAATAATTAAACATCTAGAATATTCAATTAATTTTTTAAACACATTTTATATACATTATCTCCAAAAGCAACAGCTCTAGGATATGACCAAAATTAAATGATTCAGTCATTGGTCAATGGACATGATTTGAATCAATATGTGCTTAGCGTACTTACACAGAATTTAACCCGTTCACCCCCTAGTTTCTAGATAATATAATCCTTTTTCTATTGTTAAGACTGGTATATATGGATTTCAAATATATTTAAGAAGTAAAACTGATGAAACACCAATTGATGATCGAAACTCAAGTCCATTAGAACACGACGAATTAGATGTGCAAATGGTCTCAACATGAAGAACAATTGCCAATGCCAGACGGGATAGGACCAGAAGTCCGGAAGGAGTCAGTGTCCTCTGCTGGAATGCCACATCCGTCGCAAATGTTCCATGAAACCTGTCTAGTTCTATGAACGGATCAAATTCGGTGAAAAGGTCAAGTTTGGTGAAAAAGGTCAAGTTCTTTGAAAAGCACGATTGGCAAAGGGGAGTCATTGTCTGTGGTCGTGCTCCAGAATACTATCTAATATTCCTGAGAGGGGGACTTCATAATGTTTAACAAGAACCCCGTATCGACCATAAAACTTCTTAAACGACAATTTCAAGCGTTCAACAACGTAACATTTTGTAAGTAGTTTATTAGCGAGTCGTTTGACTCTCAGAATAAAACATTCATAAGGAGAGCATGCCCTGGCATAACGTATAAGTTGTGAAATGAATACGCCATAGGCAGGAGAAATTGGAATATTACTACTTAGAAACGGGAAGTTCGTGATATGAAAATTGAAATCGTCACGTTTGTCATAAAGGGAGGTGTGAAGTTGACCATCATTTCCAATCGACAGGACTAAATCTAGATATGAAGCAGATGTGTTGCTCTCTGTCGTTTCATTGATCTCTAGCTCAACAGAATACATCTGGCCGAGTTAATTCTGAAATTCTGAATTATTTATGGACAGGACGTCGTCAATATACCTGTAAGTAAAACTGAACCGAGATGCCAACTATTTGTTTCCTTTGTAGAGCAGAGACTTTATAAATTCCGCTTCATATGAATATAAAGGATATCAACCAAGAGAGGTGCACAATTGGTACCCATTGGAATGCCGACAATTCGTTGGAAAACTTTTCCCGCAAAAAAAACCAAAAAAAAACCACGAAGATATTATCAACTAGAAACCCCAGCAACTTGATTGATAATATCGTCTTCAGTGTACTTGTTACTGGAATCAGAGTGTCCTTTCATAAAATAAAGTTCTTCATGACCTAACACTAAATATTTATATCTGCGATTTCCATTTTTGTATACAAAGGAGTTTTGTATAATAGATGTTAATCTGTTTTTGAGTTATTGATGAGGAATTGTTGTGCAAAGGGCCGAAAAATCAAAAGACTTGATGCTTGTAATATTTTTGAAATTTGGAGACTTAAAATGTTCCATAAATTCTTTTGAATTATTTAGACTAAAAAGATTTAGTCAGAAAGTAAAGTCATTAAAGTAATCAAATAATAGTTCTTATTACAATATATATATATATACATATATACATGTATATATATATATATTATATATATATATATATATATATATATATATATATATATATATATATATATATATATATATATGAATGATACTACACATAACGCCTTCTTAAGTAGTCTAGATTTAGAATGGAAAGCTGTTATTGGCGTAAGTGTAATAGCAAAACTTGTTATCAAATCCATAGTTTTGCACCCATGGGTACAAAATGACGTCATGTCTTATCCCAACGATAAAATACTTTAATTTATTATATTCACATAGTTGATCGACATAATGAAGTTTAAATTATATCTTTAACCGCTTTCACGACCCTTACTGCTCATTATAATATAAATGTAATCACAGAACAGCAAGGCCTATAACTGAAATGGTCAGTCAGAATCTGATATCTACAGATTGTCATATCTATTCTACCCTACTGTAATTTAATCACATGCTTTAGTCCTAAGTATGACCTTTAGAGGGCATGCGAAACTAAGAGGCTGACTTTTAAAAGCGTCAGTTTCAATCATGGAGTGAGAAATTGATTTTCAATGACGTGTCGCAGAAGAGGAAAATGCTGACGAATCAGGTAAGATATGCACAGCATACTTTGGAAATTGATTACCTCGTCATCTTTGAAATACAGGTGTACTTAAAATAATTGTAAGAAATTTTAACATTTTACATTTTTTCAAGAGTCTTATATTCATATATAATCGCAAATGAGAAAAATATAAATTAGCATATCTCACTTTCCTTACACATGCTACGGATAGTGTTTTTTTTTAAATTATGAGTTATCCAAAGAACAATGAATACTTTAATAGGTCGAGAATGCTAATTAGATACTAATGAATAAATATCAGATGCCTTTCAGTTTGAATCAAATAATTGAATGACTTTTGAAACTAATAACACAAAGCAATATAATTTATGATCGACATTGTACATTGCTAAATAATTTCGTATCAATTTCGTTTCACATTAATTTGTTGATTTTATTCTCTAAATCTTTTATACTTTACGTTTTCCTATTAGCAACATTTAATGTTCATCATTATGTGCTATTTAAATAATTTAATTTATTTTGACTTTTAACGTCACAGTTTTTACAACACAATACAACTTTTATCTACAAATCCTAACAACTATCGTAAGTTTCTGTATACAGTATTTTCAACTCGAGATTAAAATGCGATAAACATTTATCCAAGTAGGCAAATAAAAACAAGAATATTTGTTCATTATTTGAAAGATTTGAATTTGCCAATGTTTATATACTAAACACACTTTATAGCTCATATCATCCTAAAGATGTAGATGTAGAAATGTTTACTTATTATGTAGACATAATTATAATTATTATACATGTATTTTTAACATACTTTAATAAATACATTGCATTTGTTTTATGAATGTTATATATATATATATATATATATATATATATATATATATATATATATAGAGAGAGAGAGAGAGAGAGAGAGAGAGAGAGAGAGAGAGAGAGAGAGAGAGAGAGAGCAAAGATACCATTCAAATGGTATAAACATATGTTATGTATAGATTCTAGTAAGTACAGATATTTGTCACGTTTTTATAAATATCCTATTCTACAACAATTTTAACTACCCCGTATGTTCGCCTCTGCATGAATAGCAATTTAGACTGATACAATACGTACGGACCTCTAAACAGAACTTTGGTTTGCAATATAATATATGTTGACCTCAGGATAGCAATGTGGATTGTATATAAAAATATTACCAAAGTTAAACATAATAATAATATAGTTTTAGCAAAAGTGACCGAAACAAATGCTCAAGACGAATGTTTCTGTCAATCAGTTGAATTCCAATTGAAAATAGATCTTGAATTTCGAAACGGAAAGTGGTATTATACAAGACTAGATAATAAACCTTACTGTATCGCCAAATCCGTCTAAAGGTAACCACTGTAAAATGATGACGTTCTTAAGTAAGTGAATCGTTAAGTTGACGGTGACATACTATATATATGTACCTTTAAATAGTAACATCGAGTCTGATATTATGTGTATAGACCTCTGTATAGCAATATTGACTGATATATCTGGTCTAGTGCCTTGACTATGGTGCCAGTTTACACAAACTTATTGATTTTTAGGTTTGTTTTAAACACAATTATAGTCTCCGGCATGGTGCTTTTTGTGATATAACGTTATAGACATACTTTTACACACTGCGTTTAATGTACGTGTAGTGTAAGATTTAGGTATTTCAGTGTTGTATAGAAATTATATTTAAAGCATTGAACTGCTGTCGCCTGGCATTCATGGACTTATAAATGCCAGCTGGACAAAAGCAAATTCCATGAATCACGTTAGCGCTACATGATGAAGTTCCTTCATAAGTCCATTAATGGCAGCCGACAGCAGTTCAATACTTATACATGTATCTATTTTAATTGGAATTCCTGGAACAGCCGTTGGCAGTTATGACATGGTCAGCCTCTAGAATCAGCTGATTGATAGGCTGTCAGTTTCACAAAATGGGCTGTAGAGAGTCAAAACCGTTAGCAGAAGAAAAGAATTCCGGGGCCGTGGTGAGTATTAAAGACAAATGTTTACGCATTTCCAGTCATTCATTTGAATTAGAATTTTAGAATAAATGAAATTTAGAATTTTTAAATTTTGAATTTTGAATCGTGTTGTACGTCACACTCAACAATTTTTCACTTATATGGTGGCGGCCAGTTTTTATTTGTGGAGGAGAGAACTCGGTTACACTGTACCCGGGAAGAGACCATCGGTCTTCCGTAAGTAAACAAGCAAACTTTAACGCAAACATCAGTTTAGGTTCAATGTATCAGAACTCGAACCTGCGCTGACCAGAAGTGAGAGATGTTATGGTTCAAAGCGCGATGCTTTAACGACTCGACCACTCCATTCATTATTTCTTTTTTCTTTACATAAATATGATGTAGGTTGGCAGGTATTTCAATTTTTATGTATTTCATTGTGATATTTTGAGAGAAACAATTATTAATTTATTGCTGCTTAATAATTGTTTTAAGTTATTTAATTCTTTTGGCATCTGTCGTAAACAAAAAGCATGCATAACTTTACTAAACTCTCTCTTTCTCTCTCTCTCTCTCTCTCTCTCTCTCTCTCTCTCTCTCTCTCTCTCTCTCTCTCTCTCTCTCTCTCTCTCTCTCATATTTAATAAAATACAATACCGTACCTTCTGCATCATCAATTTAATTTTGAAATATTATTTATTTTCTTGTATTCTAGTATGACGTACCTCCGTTTCTAGAGAATTATCCAAAACCAAAGCCCCCGAAATCAAGTAGAAAAGAAATATTCAATATAAATAATTTTGGAGCTGTAGAACAAAGAGTTAATTCAGTAAGTATCTTTTAAAACATGTTGGAAATATATAAATATAATGCCACAGTTATAGTTTCGCAAAAAGGTAAAAAATCAAGATAATCCTTTCTGTAACTAAAGAAGAGCCGTCGTGGCTCCGCAGTAGAGATTGGGGGGGGGGTCGCGGGTTCAAATCTCGACAGAGGCGGATGGTTTTTTCTGTCCTTCGGATGAGACGGTAAAAACCGAGGTCCCGTGTCACAGTAGATGTCGGCTCGTTAAAGAACCATCACTGCTCAATGGCCGAAAGTGCCGAGCATAGGCTAAACTTTGAAGCCCTTCTTCGGCATTTAGTGACGTCTCCATATGAGTGGAAGATTCTTGAGTGGGACGTTAAATAACATTACAACAACAACTTTAACTAAAGATGAAGAAGTACTGATGAATAATCGAAACCCCAAGTCAATTAGAATACGACAAATAAGATATTGTACAAATGGTCTCAATATGAAGAACAATTGCGAATCCAAAACGGGATGGGACCAGGTGTCCGTAAGGAGTCAGCGTCCCCTTTTGGCATGTCGCACCGGTTGCAAAGGTTACATGGAAATCTGTCGAGTTCGGTGAAAATGCACATGTCATCCGTTAGTTTTAGATCGGATTAGCGAAATGTATATGACCGTTCTTCAGAGTACTATTTAACATTCATAAGAGGGGAACTTCATATTGTTTAACAAGATCCCCGTAACGACCATAAAACTTCCTTAGTGACGATTTCAAGCGTTTAAAAGCGTAATAAGAATTCACCAGTTGAGCACGAATTTTAAATCGATTTACATTTCCAAATTGTGCCTTCTCACGTGATAACTAAAGATAATTATTTTGAGTAGTGATAATATATATATTGAATATTTAGAATAATATATATGTGATCCTCGTCCCATGAGAAAAAGAACCGTTAGTATACATTATCAGTAGCTTGAAAATGCGAAGTTGAAGGTTACACGAGGATAACAACATTAATACCAGAATATATTTTAAAAGTTTATAGATATTGAAAAGAAGCTCTCTAATTCTACAATACAAATATGTTGTTTCAAATATTCTTCACAATATTATCTATGAATTCAGGTTCCGGAAGATGCACTGGACTCGTACGATCGTCTGCTTCAATATGTTATCGGGGAATCAAAGGATGAGATTGAAATTGCATGGGCTTTGTATCTCTGGATTACATTATTGAGTACTAGCGATCTGTGTCCTGCTGATAGCCCCGCACATAATACTCCAAAATCTTTTATCAAGTATATAGCCGACGGAAAGGGAGACATGGCATCTTTTTATACATTTCTTTGTCGGTGAGTCTGAAAAAATGAAAAAAAAAATTGAAATGCAAATGATTGTAAAATAAACATCTATACACTAGTATTGTATCTCAGTTATACTGTTTTAGTAGTAGTATCAGTATATCATCAGCAACTCGATAATAAGGTCTAGAATTTAAATGGTGTTATCTGAACGAAATATTATTTTAGTATAAAATAGTCGGCTGATAAGGGTAGGAAAATAAATAAATAAAAACTTATAAATTGTAGAAAAGCAAAGATCCAGTGTGTTACATTAGAGGGAGTATGTAAAGATCAACGATATTCGGTCGGTGTTTTAGAACAAGATGTAGCCAAACTGCGGAACTCTTGGAATGCCGTATATCTGAAAAAGTCTTGGAGATTTGTGCATGTCAACTTTGGAATGGAAGCTGAACCGAAAGTAAGTTATCAATGTCGCTGTTAGTAATTTGCAAGTTTGGCTACACTGATATGGTCTTCAGTTATGTTATGTTTTCTATCCTACAAAGTCCATAATTATAATCTTGATTTTTTTTACGAACTAATGCATTTTGAACTGTTAATGCCTATAAACAAATTTCTGTTTCAGATGAAACATTTCTTTTTTATCATAGAACCCGAAGAAATGAAATTTTGGTGCCATCCTGACCAAAAGGAATGGCAGCTTTTACAATCACCATTAATTAGAAAAGAATTTGTCACCTTACCATTTTGTAAAGCAATGTTTTTCCACTTTGGTTTAAAACTACTTCAGCCTCGATTTGGAAAAATGAAATCAAACCAAGGAAAAGGATTGGTTGAAATTACAATAGACCGTACACAAGCGCAGGGTGTTGTTCTGCAATATCACTTAAAATGTAACAAATATTTCAATTCCAAAGAAAACGGTAATAATGTCAATAGTGGGAATTTTCCACATCCGAGACAGAGCGGAGAACAAAATACAGAAAGGGACGATCAATTTCAAGAATTCATGACAGAAAACCCATCGAAACAGCCTTCAGAGTTGAAGAGATACGTGTACATGAGTCGAGTTGATTGTAACATTACTTTTGACATCGTGTTTCCTTCGCCGGGATCGTATGTTTTAGACATTTTTGGGAAAAGTTTAAACGAACGAAGCGGGTTTTCTGTCTTTACTCTAGTATGTCAATTTAAATTCATATGCTATGAAGAAACGGAAGTGAATGACTTAGAACCTCTTCCAGACGCTCCTGATATTGGATGGGGACCAACTCCATATTGTTCTCGAATTGGCATCCGTGCGATGTCACACTCGTGTAGCCACATATACTATGTTCCAGATGAACCATTCCAAGTGATCTTTGAATTGCAAACAACATTTGAATTCAAAGTGGAACTTATCAATGAGCAGCTTGGTCTGAATCTAGATGATTGTGTATCAATTGCTTCCGGGGACAAAACATTGACTTTGGAAATTTTGATTCAAAAAGAGGAACAATTTGCTTTGAAAGTTTTTGCAAGAAAATCGGAGACACAAAATTTTGTCAACGTCATCAACTATCTTCTGATACATGACAAGCAGAATGGATACGCCGAGGTAAGAGATTAAACACTTTGATGACGCTGACTGAATCTTACGGGACTTGGCATTCTAATGTTATATTTCATTAGTTTCGTATTAATTGGTAATTGTTGATCCATATTTTCGTATTGATAGATCCAGAAATTGACAGAGACATGGGTCTGAAATATTTTACAGAGTGCAATTTTGGGATTTGGGAACGATTCTTTTACATATGTATATGCATACTGAAATGGATACTAAATTATATGAAAGTATTAATCAATTTATTCTATCTTGAGTTTGGATACACACTTATTAATTTAGTATAATGGCACAGTTTAAAATTAATAAGACGTACAGCTACTTTTAATGCTTTATGTAATATATCTTTTCTAAACCCTTTATATTTTGACATACCTTCGGTGAATAATAAAGTACCAATATAAAAATCACAGATTCCAAAGTATAAATCTTCAGGATGTCCAGGATACATATACAAATCTGGTAACGATTAGGCAAACACGGACCTCTAGAAATCCAGAGGTGGGATCAGGTGCCATGGAGGAATAATGTCTATGATGGGACGTTTTGATGCCAACGGAAGACGCTAGGGACAAACAATAGACCTAATATTCATTATGTAACTTTTAACATGCACGTCTTACGGGTCGTGCGACTAGCTACATAATGTCGATAACTGTTTTTTCCTTTGAAATTTAGATTTGAACATAAAGGTAAAGATGCTTTAAACATTAACAATGTTCGTAATACCACAATACCAAAATTTTCAGTCCTGTATTCTGCCATGTTTGAAACTGAATATCATCACACCTTGTATTTCATACAGCGATATACTTAGAATCGCATTCAAACTATTTAAGTTCGAGGTACTATATCGCACGTGATCCCATTTCCTGATTTTTATACATTCATCAGTTTTGTAAACCGTCTTTTCAACCTTCTGACGATTTATACTTTGGTATCTGTGATTTTCATAATTGAACATATTCACCCCTAAAGACACATTTGGACTGGTTTAAGTCATTGATATACAGAAGAGCCCATTGTTTTTCAGGGGATAGTGAGTTAACAATAAAATATTATGACCGTCTAGTAACTATGCTAATTCCGTATTTATCGAATATTTTGGGGGAAGTAAACTGACTACAGTGTAGTAAGATGTATAATTTTACTTACATGCAGAGATTTACAAAACGAATGTTACGAGAGAGGCTGGAAAAGGCACTGGAGTCTGGATCAGAGAAGGATGTTTGTAGAGCATTGTGCGACTTTGAGCTACATAATGTCGTAAATCACGGAGAAATTATAAAAGCACAAGACAGACTAAAGTACTTCGAACAAAAGAAGGGTATTTACTTTTAATTGACTTTCTCTTGTGTCTTAATGTGCAGTACGTATTTTTTGTTTCTTTTTTTAAAATCATTTTATTCAAGAATACTGAGCCAGGATTTTTGCCGCTTGGCTAGAAAGTAAAGGGGATGGCTGGCTCATACCTACTTATATATACTGTATTTACACATAACACACAAACATACTCCTACAAGGCCCACTCAAGCATTACATGTATATGAACAAGAAAAATAAAAAAAAAATAAGTAAAGAATACATCTGCCGAACTCTTACTTCTTAATTGTAACTCTAAACACTTTCATATACGCAAACATTACACTTGTTTAATACATTGTACACATGGTGAGGACAAAGAGAAGTGAAGTGAAAGGCGATATGTATTCATCAATATTAAACTCCTCAAATGGTCGATATGAATATTTATTCAAATAAATCACGAATAATCAATAAGATGTACTACCTTTCGCCAATCGTGTTTTCACCGAACTTGACTTTTTCACCGACTTTGACCCATTCATCGTTATAGAAAGGTTTCCATGGAACATTTGCGACGGGTGAGGCATGTCAGCAGAGGACGCTGACTCCTTCCGGACACCTGGTCCTATCCCGTTTGGGATTTGCAATTGTTATTCATGTTGAGACCATTGCGCATCTAATTCGTCGTGTTCTAATGGTCTTGAACTTCGATTATAAATTGGTACTTCTTAATTTTCACTTTGTACTCTCTTAAAAGCATTTACAGGACACAAATTATTTAGAAACAAAATTTAGTGGCAAGTACTAGAATTTATTTCATGTTTTCAAAGTAAATCAAAGTATGAATACATGTCATTAACAAAAACATAAGAAAAAGATAAAAATTAAATACAAATGTGAATAAATGAATAAATTGACAGATAAATAAATAGATAAATAAGAATATAGATGAATCTATATAGAACTGAAAAAAGAACAAAAAAGATGGAGAATGTACAAATGAATAAATAACTTAATGCCATATGATGTACATTGCTATATAAAGTAACGTGACCCTGTAAGGTCAAATGCCGCATTACAGTCAGACATGTTGAATAAGGCCGCATACGTGGCTGAAAATTGTAATGATGCTCGAGATATCTCAGAAGTCAAAATATTTATTTTTATCTTTATTTCTAATATTTATTTCCTTCAGCAATATGCAACTCCTTTCACATCTCAGCATTGACAGTCCCTTGCAAGATGGACGCCATCTGTAAACAAATAGCTGTCAAATTCAACATTAAAGGCTGCTCCTTCATAATATGCCGCGTACACCACCAAAACGTCAAGCTTGCTTGCCGTAAATGCGAGTTATCTCTCTTTAATCACAAGTGCTATAACAGGGGTATATTATGTCTCATACAATAATCTAGTCATGGACTTCTGATATATATATATATATATATATATATATATATATATATATATATATATATATATATATATATATATATATATATATATATATATATATATATATATATATATATATATATATATATATATATATATATATATATATATGTATATATATATATATATATGTGTGTGTGTGTGTGTGTGTGTAATGAAATGAAACAAATCGTTTCGTCTAGCTTTCGTTTTATAATATAACGGTATCCATCAATGTCAAAACACATTTTCGTTTATATAAATACATGTATGTATATATTGAAACAGATCGATTACCACCAACAGTTTACAATATTTATTAGGGCTATGACGCATTTAATTGATTCATGAATGGTGAATTCTTAGATTTGTCCGAAGCAGTCAAGAGACGGAATATAAGAGTCCTTGAGAAAGTTATCCAAATTGCAAAGGAATCCCCATACACAAGAGAATTGGAAGAGGATATTACAAGAGCAGAGAAATGCTTGACGAAATTAAGAAAACTGGAAGGGTTTCTACACCCCATTCAACGGATGGAACCTTTAACAGTTTCAGAGATAAAGTCTTACCAAAATCCATTACAAATCATAAAAGATATATTTACTGCAACATATCTCTTGCTAGGAGAAGAGTATGATAATGCGAAGGTATGTATTAACTGTCTGTGTAACGTTTGATTTGATTTTGAATACATGTAGTGTTATGCGCCTCACTCAACAATTTTTCATTTATATGGTGGCGGCTGGATTTTAATAGTTGCGAAGAGAACCCAGTTCCACCGGCTTTTCGGAAGTAAACTGGCAAATTTTCTCACATAAATCAGCGTAGGTTTCAGCGGGGTTCGATCCTGCGCTGACTATAAGCGCGATGCTCTAACCACTGGACCACGGAGGCTCTCGTATAATTGTATAATTGATAAATCGTTGTGTGATATTAAACACAAAAAGTTACAGAGTTTGTATAGATTGTTGTATATCTGCTCTACAGGAGTGGCGGTGTGTTCAGTCCTTGCTTTCAAAAACTGGACAGGACAGTCTTCTATCTAGGATACTTCAGTTAGATATTGAGGAGGTGCCACAAGAGACAGTGCATCTGGCAGACATCATACTGGAACCACACAATCTACATACAGCACGGGAGGCCAGCAATGGGGCCGTTACATTTTATCAGTGGGTATGTTGTAACATGCGTCTAAAAGTGAAAACAAATGTATCTTAGAAAGTAAACTTATATCCATGAATATATGGTCATTTGTTAGGCTTTGTTTGTATGTGTGCAGTGGGGGTATGTGTATGTATACCGGTTGTGCTTCGTGCAGATGAGTGACAAGTATGCCTTGTTCGGATATCACTTTTGATCAATTCAAAATTCTCCAAAAGTAAAATATCCACGGTCAATTTCCTTTAAATTTAGAACGTAGCACCTACTGAATAAGTGTATATAATGTTAAAGGGATGTATACATTGTATGTATATTCAAAAGCATTTTCAAACTAATTAACAAATTATTTAACAATATCAAATGCTGAAAGTTTTATTTTCAGGCTAAATATGTTGTTGAAGAAAGGAAAAGTAAAAGTGCATCCATTGAACCGAATGACTTTCACGTATGCCTTCCAGACGACAAACCAAAACGGAAGAACAAACATCAAAATGTAAAATCTAAAGTAGACACGGGAATGAATAAGAGGGTGTATCCGGAGGAGAACATATCTCCGAGTGTCACTTCGAAAAACAAAAATAAAAAGGAAAAGAAAAAGAAAAAGAAGTGAGGTGGAGATGTAGAAAAAAGATACTGTCGATATGAACATATAACGGACGAAAAATTAGATGTAATACATCCGTAACGTAACTTTAGAATGAACATAAAATTCATGTTTTTATATTATTGTCAAATGTAGGGTAATAAAACACACATTTATGAATCTCAAAATTCGACCATATCTCATACGGTTGATAACTTTTGTCTAAAATACCTGAGACTTGATTTGATCTATTTTGTTATAGGCGATATTGAATAGGTCACTGGATACCAGTGTGAATTGACCTTACGGTATCCAATGTATAAAAGGTCAAAATTTGATGCCTGGTAAGGTGCTTTAATTGTTATATTTTATTATATATACATACATACATTACCCAAGGCGCAAAAAAATCAGGAAAAGGGGGTGGGCGCTTAATGTGACCAATTAATAGTCAAATTGACGCAAAATGGTTATTTTTTATAACGCACAGTGGTAAAGTTGTTGTAGTTATTACCGAGGACACCTATCTTCTGTTGCTAGGGAACTACAGATAAACTGTTACTTACGGTTTTTCAGGTTCACATATTCTTGTCGTCTAGCTAGAAAATTTTTCGATCATGTGCACTAAAGGGGAGGGGCGCTTATAGGGACATGGACGCTTAATGGGTCGAATACGGTATGTCCCATGTACAGGTATAAGGTTTATAAGGACCAAAGTATCAAATGGGGAACAGATATTTCTCGTCCAAGTTGTCAATTACGTGTCAAAACAATGATCTCCAAGTTAATCTTGATGACCGATGGGAAATATATTTGTTGTAATGTTTTGATGATTCCTGTACAATAATCATAAAAGATATTTTATCAATATCAAATATAAGTCTTTCATGTAAAGAGAACTTATTTTACAATACATTGTATTTCGATGAAACTTGATTTTTTCCTGCGATTTTCCAAGAGTGAGATGCAAATTTCCAAATTCAACTTATTCATACAATGGATACCTTGACTGAAGTACGTCTGCTGTTTGTGTCGTTATTTCTTATTGTGATCAAACAACATTATCATTTAGATGTCAAAGTTCAGCAAATTTTATTGTTGGTATAATAGCCTTGTTTGCGATTACTCTGTTTCACTCTGGTTTCAGAAAATGTTGAGTTACCTGTATATATAGCAGTTTTGGAGTCGTGTGTACCAATTGTGACGAGGATTTGTTCCTCGCTTATTTCATTTGGTTTAAAACTTTATTTTATTAAGAAAGACATATTTAACATTCATGAGTGCAAGATATACAAAAATAAATTTAAAATTTTAAAATTTTTAAATTTAAAAAAAAAGCTTAAACTTTATATAAATCCAGTTCCCATATTTCATTTGCATTTGACTGTGGAGTCACGGCGGGTGTGACCAGATAACAGGGGATGCTTAATCCTCCATGGCACCTGATCCCATCTCTGGATTTTCAGAGGTCCGTGTTTGTCCAGTGTTCACCAGATTCGTATATGTATGCTGGACATCCTCAAGATTTATACGTAAAGTGTACCTTATACCGATTCCATGGATTACTAATATTTTTATGCTGGACTCTAACCTGTCACTAATGGTGTGATTTAATTTAGTATTGATGTATTTGTAAACACGTGACAATGAATAATTTGATTCATGTTGTATCCTGTGTGTTGGCTGGTTTAAACTAGTTCTTCAACATACATTAGTAGTATAGCATAAATTAGTATTGGGAAATGCCCGCTTGACGACCAATACTCCAATAATATTTGTGCGCATTGGAACTGATATAGGGAATGAAATTCATTGCTATTGGAAACACGTATATGCACAGAGACAGATGTTGATCTCGAACAGCAACACCGTCTGTTGTATAAAGTAGATTACAAAGTTTGACGAGTGTCTGTAAAGAAACAAGAAAATGGTTCTAAAAGCAATGAAAAAATAAACAATCTGATGATTTTTTTCCCAGATTGATAATTTTTATTTAACTATAACGCGGTACAAGACTTTCCTTAATTTGTTAACTTAGTCAACGAAGCACAGGTGAACACCATTTCAACATTGACATTGGCGCATTTGAAACGTTCAGGACCTGCTTCACCAAATGGTATAGCCACTCGCTGTTTTAGGACACAATTACTTTTATTTCCATAACAATTCAGATATGTGAAAGATGAGAACCATTGCTCGTGATCGTTTGATAAACCAATCACAATTGATTGTGGACTCACGGCGGTCGTTATGCTTATTCCTACATGGCACCTGATCCCACCTCTGGATTTCCAAAGGTCCGTGTTTGTCTAATATCACCAGATTTGTATATGTATCTTGGATACCCGGAAGATTTGTACTGTGGTACAAGATTTTATATTTAGAGAGATATGAGCTTGATAAAGTCTAAAGAAGAGGTACCAATGGATATATTCCAAACTTCAGTCTATTAGCTATTATGTTCGCATGTAGTAGCTGCCGCCAATCACATGAAGCGTGTGAAGTATGGATAATCCCTTTGTGTGTGACAGATAAGTTTAAAGTACAGTAAAACCTGCTTTCGCAACCACCTGTGTATAAAGACCACCTTGTTATAAACTTTTTTTTTCTATCCCCAATAATACCATTCGTGTACAAATCAACCTCTATGTAATGACAACCTCCCTATGAAGACTGGTTTTGTTGTGTCCCTAAGGGGGTCTTTATATACAAGTATCACTGTAATGGGGAATCCTTCATATTTTGAATTATGTGTTTGACATTTTTGCTTAAGACACATACACCAGCTTTCTAGGGGGTAAGGAATTTACCATCATCAAATTAAATTCAAAAATTGAATGGTTTAAATCCTTAGCTATTACATGCCCTCATAGTAGCTAATACGTGAGCATGTAATAGAAATATTTTTTCTTGTCATTTCCATGCCACCGTAGACCTTACATGTAACTTTGATTTATGATCTGATAGCATACGGCGTTTACAATCACCATTTCTTTTTTATTTTGAATTAGACATAGGTAAAATAGCTGAAGTTAACATAAAGAAATTGAACACACCAATATCTATATCTCGCGAGATTTTAGGTCAATTTAATTACTCATTTAACTCGTATGACCCATTCCGTACGTAATATTTGGAATATCTGAAATATCTCGATAAACAATTCTTTTTAATTTTTGGTATGTAAGGTAAGGGTGTAAGGTGAAAGATTGTGAAACTGACGACTCCTGTGATCAGAGGTTTGGGATATTGGGCAGATATACAATTGTGTTTTTATCAAGAAAATTTTGACTTTTGATCTACACAGTTGTTATATTCCTTATCAGTTTTATCTACCATGGTCGTGTTCCTAAGACCGACTTTACATTTAGATGTGCTGTGCACTGTAGATATAAAAATAAAATCGGTATGAACAGTATATATCCTCTCGTCATATTAGTACAAATCTTATGTACATCCGCAGACGACAATTTGGATTTACAATTCCTTCAAAATGAATATCAACATTTGATGGAAGATGTGAAGAGTCTGAAAGAATCGTACGCAACCACAAAACATAACTTGGAAAATATTCAAAAGATATACGCTTCCACTACACAACAGCTTAAAGATAGGTTGGATAAAGCCGAAAGCACCATAAAATCCGGGGCTTTAATGCCATCTGGAAAGGAAAGAAGTAAGTGTATAAAGGTTATACAAAACTGTGATCACAGTCACAGAGATTCGGTGGTTAGACCTTTCTATTGCAAGCAAAATATAAAAAATCACAGATACCAAAATACTACTCTTCGGGATTTACAGGAGACAAATACAGTGAAACCTATATATAGGGGCCATCCAAAGGACCAGAAAATAGTGACCCTTATACACAGGTTCAATTTAGTTGAAGGGACTTGAAAAAACTGGCCTTTATAAACAGGTAATCCTTATATAGAGGTGGCCGCCATAGCAGATTTTACTGTATTGAAATTTGGCGAACATTGGACAAACACGGACATCTGGAAATCCAGAGGTGGGATCAGGTGTCATGGAGGAGTGAGCATTTCCCTGAATGACCATTTTCAACCCGAGATAGAGAGTAATTCTGAAACTGAAACAATTTTGAAAAGTTAGATATACATGTATTATTTTTGTTACAGTTGTGCATATATGCCGTGATATTTACTAACTATTCAGAAAAGAAACCTGATGACTTGTTAACGAAATTGTGGTTCCATCCCCTTGTCTCTCCTATGCAGACGTGAAACACCTCATTTCAGTCATTTGTATGTTTTATGGCTCACGTGTTTGATATTTGGAGCGTGTTTTCATTTCATAATGGATAATCGGTTCATTTTATTTGACGTATAGTAAATTCATTGATTATCGATTTGTAGCCTTTTATAAAACGCTGTATCTCTCCAAAATTTTGTTGATGAATTTCGTGTCAAAAGATAATGAAATGTACGAATTAGGTACATCAAGTATGAGTACTGTATACCTTGATATTTTCGCCCCCATTTAATTTTCGTCATTTTTGCCTATTTTTAAGCTAAATAACTGAAGCATGGACACACATGGCATCCATCATCATACTATGGTGATTTAGGGCGAATTTAAGACGTAGTGAATATGTTTTCTGACGTGAAAGAGCGAAAATAACCAAAGGCAAAAATTTTGAGGTATACTGTATAAATAATAACCATTATTTGAAATTTATACAGTGGTATTTATTTTTGTGACAGAGCGGGCTTCATCCGGCTACAGGTTTGACCAAGTGGCTTTCGATGCACGGCTGTCACATCCACAAAATCATGCTGGAACAGAGCAAACTATCGTTTTTGATACTGTTCTGACAAACGTTGGGAACGGGTATGTTAAAAGTCTGGGATTTTTCGAGGCACCTCTTTCCGGTGTATATCTATTCTCCTGGACTATTGCCAGTGACTACGGGAAGTCTATCATTACCAAATTGCATGTGAATGGAAACGCAGTAGCTGCGATGCATACCGATACAGGGGTAGAAAAAACATTTCGTGGATCTTCTACAAAAGTGACTATCCTGAATTTGAACAGAAATGATCGTGTTTTTGTTACAATCACCTATAACCGCGGCCTTGTTGTGAGTGACAATTCTTCACACAGCAGTTTTGAAGGTGCTCTTTTATATACAAACGATGAAATATGACGCGTGAAGTCAATAAAATGACAATATTTCAATGTTTTCAATATTTAGCGATATATTTTTTTCATTCAAAATTTGTTTCGACAAATCCAGTTTAATACAAACAATGAGGAAGTCAAAATAATAATTTTGTTTCGCGATCTTCAAGTCGGCTAATAAAGGGCACAGTTGGTGTCCACAGAAATGCCGACAGTTTGCATGGCAAATTACAGTAACTCATCAACCCCAGCAGTCACATTTAGACTCATCCAAGTCAATAAATGGTGTCGTCTACTGTCATAACTCAGGTGTGAACAAGTTGAAATTGCCTGTATAATTATCTAAAAAACTGAATTTTAAATCATACACTCCTGAATTTTTTTAAATAGTGTTTTATGCAAGTTATATGGTGGCGGCCAGTTTTCAACGGTGGAGAAGAGAACTAGATTACCCGGGAAGAGACCACCGGAAGTAAACTGGATAACTTTCTAGCAAAAATCAGCTTAGGATCTAGCGGAGCTCTAACCTGCGCTGACAAGAAGTGAGAAACTTCGTGGTTCAAAGCGTGATGCTCCAACCACTCGGCCACGCCCCCCCCCCCCGAAATTATTTAGTATACATTTTTTCGGGTTTAGAGTTGTATCATAAACCGTCGCCGGATACTCATTGTCTATTACCTTTTTCACATACTAAAAGTTGCAACGTTGGTGAATTTGTGACTGGAAACGAGGTTGATGCAACAAAATAGACAAACAAATAATAAAAGTGACGAAATATAATATGTTATTAATAAAATAGAAAATTTTGATCCGTCAATTTTGTACATTTTCATCAAATGTTAAATTACATAAAATCATAAAAATTTTGACATTATTTTATTCCCTCTATCAAACAGATGCTTCATAACAAATGTGATATTTTTTAAAAGTTATTTAAAATTATTAAAACACGACCAACATTAGAAATACGACGGAAGGCAATGTACTTTCCGTAAGTGACTTCAGTGACGTAATACACTGAACTTGAATAACTGAATTTCTGTTTGTTTGGATGTTGATGTACGCTACACTCAACAATTTTTCAGTTATTTGATGGTAACCAGAATAACCGGTTACAATGTACCTTGGAAGATACCACAGGTGGCCTTCCACAAGTAAACTGGCAAACTTACTTACAAAAATCAGCTTACATTCCAGCGGGGCCTGAACCGGCGCCAACCAGAAGTAAAAGACTTCATGGTTCAAAGCGTGATGCTCTAACCACTCGGCCACAGAGGCCTCTTTGAATAATATTTATATAACATGAGATATTATATCTGAAAACAACACAGAATTATGTTAAAATGTTGATAAATAAATATATTATTATAAAGGTAGATAAATAGATTGTTACTGTTACGAAAGAAAATAAAACACTTGTAACTAAAACAATAAAAAACATTCATTAAAACAGTATAAAAGAGAAAAATGTAATAATAATAATAATAATAATAATACTTTTAAAATCAGGAAATACAGTGAATATTGTATATAACGACCTCCTTAGGAACACATTATAACCGGTCTCCATAGGGAGGTGGTCTTTATATAGAGGTTGTATACAAATGGTACTATTGGTGACAGCAAAAAAGAAAGTTCTTTGTGACCAGGTGGCCTTTATATACAGCTGGTCAGTAAAGCAGGTTTTACTGTAAAGGAACAAGTACTCATGTTAAGAGAACTTAAACTAAATGATTCAAGTTAATATATTTTCCGAGTAATCTTCTACTTTTTAATAGTCACTCTTTGTAAAGCGATAAATATTACAATTTCTGTTGATTTACAATATATTCACAAATAAGCGTTTATGATTAGCAAGCCGTAATAGCATTACCAGTATATATTACAGATATAAGGCACAATATAGATATAGATATATATATATATATATATATATATAATATATATATATATATATATATATATATATATATATATATATATATATACATGTATATATATATATATATATATATATACATATAGTGGAACCTCGCAATTGACTGACTCAAAGTGATTTTATTAGTCAGGTGTCTCTTGAGTGATGTTCTGCACTTATTTAATTATTTATCAAGAGACTGGAATTTGATGGTCTGAAACGGGAGGCTGTCTCCTAAGGGAGGTGGTCTTCCGGCAAGGTTCCACTGTATGTATGTACGTATGTATATATATAACAAGTCACAATTCTTTGGTTCAATAATGCATGAAATTGTGTGATTATACTGACAAAAGGAATCGTACATAAATGTAAAAAAAACAATAGAAATTAGCACTGCCCATGTAGCACTTGACATATTTTTCTGTAGAATTTTCAGTACTTGTGTCTTCTATATTCCCCATGCATCACACGTACACAAATCAAAAGGACATGCATCAGGATTCGTTATTTTACAGTTGGTGGCACACCACGTGTTTAATGGCTGATTCCACGATTCAATAGCTCGACATTTAGACAAATGTGATGTTGACGAAGGGGCCGCAACTGCGCCCTGTGCTTTATTTGGGCAAGTACATACACATAATGACAGTGGACATGCAAATTGCGGACACATATTGGCGCAGTAGTGGTCAAAATTTTGTCCCGAATTCCAATAGGGATTTCCTTTACAAACTGGGGGTGTAAGACCGTCGCCGCATTCAATGTAGGCACTCTCTGTTGCAGACTCTCCCATCACACTGGTAACGAATGCTGCTGCTGCCAGCATTGGTTCCGTTGTGTATATGTTTGCCATCGCGGCTGGCTGAGGTGTCGTAAATGCTGCTGCAAACGGATTATTATTGGTCGGGATATTATTGTATTGCTGATAGTTCGAATTAGCTGGTACAATAGCATTCTGTTCAAAATGAGGACCGGTATCCACAAATAATGAATTTTGTCCTACCAAATCAAACATCACTTCAGGTCCGGGAGAGCCAAACGGATTATGTGTATTCATGAAAGGATCAGTGTATGGTGTTTGCGGAATTGTTATCTGCGGAGATTCCACAACGCTAGTAGGTGGATAGATATCCATTGGTTTAGCTGGTTTCTCGTTGACAAATGATTGTTCTGTCGTAGGCGCTCTAGGAATGGGCGAAATTGCATTTGCACCAATTGCAACGTCGGCACAATTGATGAAGTACTCTTGTGGCCCGCATCCAAAGCATTCTTTTCCTGTTAATTGGTCCGTCCCTCTGTTCTGTGCTATATTAAGAAAATGGAATATTTAAATCAAAACATAAAACCAATTAGAAATTAAGCGATCAATTGAATGGAAAGTTTGTATTCAGTGTGGATTAAGTCGAACAACTCAGTGTTTTAGGATAATATGTAAAATTAAAGAATATTTTACGAAAAGCCGGATTTACTGAGTAGAAGAAGATGTATGCGGTATGATCAGTCATGGCTGTTCATATCACCTGACAAGGTATAAAACAGAAAGTGTATTAATAATTTTAATACTTTAACACAAAACAAACATCACATTTCGAAGAATTAATAGCATTTATGATATTAATAAAAATTATGATTATGCTGATGATGATGCTTCTGCTGATGATGACGATGATGAAAGACCGACAAAACAGGCATACATTGACGGATAGATAGATGGATGGATAAAATGATAGATAGACAGACAGATGGATTTATAGATGGACAGATGAATTAAGAGATAAATATAAAGGTATAGTAAAATCCATATAACTTGGCGGGGTGAAGTTTTTTTTAACCCTATCTGGACCTGGACGAATTTAAATTTTAGTTAATACATTTAAATTACAGTGACAAGAGTAATCGTTCCTTCTTGTCATCACACACATTTCTCGTGAAGCGTGTTAAAACCGAAAAATGGGTAGAACCGACGTATGACAATCAAAAGTTTACTTCGCCACGCCAAGTTATGTGAATTGGACAATAGATAGAACCTTCCATGGACTTACCGTGGACGGTCTGACAAAAACCTAATAACTGATCTAATTTGTTAAGGACAATATTCTTATTTAGGAAATGTCTTCAATAGCCACTGAACAAATTGTGTATCGACTCATTCGCCGTTGCCACACATTTTATTTTTTTTATTTTTTTATTTTTTATTTTTTTTTTTGCTACTGACCGTCCCTAGCACCATGGAAGGAAGTCACGTGACCCCTTATATCCGATGAAATGGCGACATTTCAGTCCGTGGCAAAAAAAAGATAGATACACAGATTAATAGATAGATAGATGGATTGATAAAATAAAGATTGGTAGAAAAAAAGATAGATAGATAGACAGACAGAAGGATGAAAGACGAAATCACACACCTGCACGCCATTTCCATTGAAGTATGCACTGTGAACATGTCAGACCAGGTGGAAGTAGCAGGTTTAGATCTACCATGACAGTTTTGGCCGATTTTATAACATATCTCGTGCCATAACCCAAGATAGAGAGCAAATGTCTGTCAAGGCATTCCTCTGTTACTGGTACATATGGATTATCATTTGGACACAAGCGAAATTCAAAGAAACCTTTGTGATTGCTCGTTAACTCAATTGAAACATTTATCACTTGTCCCACTTCATATTTTCTGCCTATTATTCCCAGAGCATACTTCCCACCGGCTTCATTTTCTCGTGGTCCCCAATACGGATCACCACAAGGACCACATTTTCCACCTGCCTTCTTCATCATATCCTGCAATTAAAAATATTTATTTATTTAACTATTTACATTACTATTTACAATCAAATTTTAAAGGGGCAGTATTTACCCCCAAAAAATGGTTTTGTCTACTTTTCCTACTTGTATTTGATGTGCAATTATAACTCATAAGAGCTATTCACAGACATAAAAATCTTATATTCCTATATATCTTGTGAAAATAAGGTCCGGTCCAGTGTGGTATGCATACACAAATAGTAAGGTTGAGTTAATCAATGGCAATTGAAAAAGTGCCAAACTTAGGTTTCTGAAGCAATTTTCACAAAATTTATAGGAATTTTAGAAATGTTATGCCTGTTTATATCTCTTTTGTGTTATTGTATATCAATTTAAATAGTAAAAAGGGGAATTTTAAAAACACACACACAACTAATGCCCCTTTAAGTATATCAAATTTCTATCATTAAACATGAATTCTCTTGTTACATGTCAAACTCCCGACGACTGTATAAAAAAAAATATAACATTACAATAAACAATATACCTTGTAACAGAAAATAAGATTTTGAATTTTGAATCGAAAGTCGACATTTTGCGATATAATTCCTATATCAGATAATAATGAATTAAATGGACGACACTTTGATATTTTAGTGAATAGTGCTTTGCCGAGACGACTACCCAGGGCAACACGATGAGAGCACACTTAGTAGTGCCTAAATCATTCAATTATTGAATACTTTTGAATGCATTATGTCTAATAGGCTTGACAAGGAATGAATGGGGTGGCGTCACTCTTTGACAAAACACGTACCCGTTTCTTTGGTCGCACTGTGGAAAAAGCAACGGTAAACTATATAACGGACTAAAATTTTGTCATACCGTTAGTTTTCAAATATTTGCTCTCCTGACATCGACAAGCCATTGCTGTACAAATGAAAGATAAATTGTGACAAATAAGACGATGATGTTTGACACATTGTGTCAATTAGTCGATTTGTAACAGACTGTACATATGCATATCAGTATATATATCCCTTAATTATCTATATCGTTAATTAACTGTGCTATTAATGTTGACAGTCATACACCTATAGTGCCGGAATGTATATATACTGTACTCACTACTGATCAATTTTCGTCCTGAGATGAGACGGTGAATTTAAAATAAAGGCGAAAATTTTCAAGTTAAATAATTGAAGCACGGTTTTCATGACATGAATTTCTGGTGATTTATGGCAAATTTTAGACGAGTGTATAATTATGTTCTCTGTCGTACAAGGGCAAAAATAATTAGGGGCGAAAATTTACAGGTATACGTCATGTGATAGATAGGATTGAGGTCAAAGTGTTGCATTTGATGCCCACATCATGAAATGATAGGAGATATTCTTATTTCTTTATCGTGTTGACAAATTTTAAGATTTACAACAAAAAATCAAATGTTTGGTGTTTGAACATACTATTAGATATTTTTTCTTAAGGTGACTCTGGAATGACTAAATTGTGATATATTTATTTGTTTATCATCGTAATGTGAAGAAAAAGAAAACGGAAATAGAAAAAAATTCTTTGGTACAAAGCAAGTAGAAAAATACAACGGGCGCATGTCATTTCATTGGTTCCATCAGTTACCAAATACCCCAAAACTGCTAATGGCAGATATATTAACCAATTCGTTACCAATATAAAAATCTCGGATACAAAAGCATAAATCTTCTGGATGTCCAGGATACATATACAAATCTGGTGAACATTGGACAAACACGGACCTTGGAAATCCAGAGGTGGGATCAGGTGCCATGGAGGAAACATCATCCCTATTGACCGGGAATCTGAATGAATTTTGGTGAACTAATGGTGAAAAATCTACGATTGCTACAAATTGCAAGTCAATGGCACTCTTGGTATCATTATCTGTCCAAAAGTTATATCTACACAAACATGGCAAACAGACTTTTGTTGTAGGCGATGGTGTGCAACTGCTCATTTCTATTACAGCTGCTTTGCATTATGCATGTATTTATTTAAACCATTCCTCTTTATGAAGTAGGTCATTTCATTTATTGCACTATGTGACGTCACTACCAATGCTATCCGGCCTCTACTCTGCCTGCAGAAATAATTGTCATTGGTAATTTTTGCTGATAAAAATTTGATTACCAATGGCATTACTCTGAACACATCCAAAATCTGGTTAAACTATGTGGAATAAAATCAAGTCACGGCGGGTGTGACCGGTCAACAAGGGATGCTTACTCTTCCATGACACTTAATCCCACCTCTGGATTTCCTGTTTGTCAAACCAGATCTAAATATTATCGCCCGGACACCATAAAGATTGATATTTTAGTATCTGCCATTTTTATATTTTTTAGCGAAAACCAAATTGTTACAAATGAACAAACAGACCAAAATAGAATAGCATCCGGTCTTCGATCTCGTAAGCATAATATGATATAAATAAAAACAACGCATCGTTATTATTGTTTAATTGTATCGAAATCGATTATTTCATGTATAAGCCTCAAGTCCTGGGTCTGGCACCATAAAATTTGAGAATTACTTAAGTCTAAAAAATTTTACTCAACTTTGGCTAATCTTGAAATCTGATTAGTTGAGCAGGCCAAGTTGAGAATATTCTCAGATTTGAGTAAATTCTCAAGTTTGATGTTGCCAGACCCTTGTCTATCCTTCTGTCTGTCCATATGACTTTATGTTCAACATTACTAACAAGAAACAAAAAAATGATATTGTGTCGGGCTCGGTATTTTTAAACTTATTTCATTTACTGTTATTGTCAAGCTGTCGTATTTCAAATTTAAAAAAAATAATTGAAAACATCAGCATAAAATTTAAAAAATAATGAAAAGATGTTCCTGATTGGGAATTTTTGGCAAAAATAATTGGGGAAAAAAGATGTTCCTGATTGGCAATTTTGCGCAAAAAAATTGGGGGAAAAAGATATGATTTGCAATTGGGAATATAGCCCAATATCGATATAAATTTGGACGAAAAAAGTCCTGGAGTCGGTTATTGTATTAAGCCACATCAAAGGACAACACTGTTTAAATCTTGGGTGATGCAAAACATATTTTTTTCTTTAAAACATAGGTATATCAAAAGAGAAGACGCGCTAGTATGAAAGAAATAAAACATTATTTATTGAGTTTAAACTATTTTGACATTCTACGTGAAGTTGAGAAATAAAGGTTTTCATATAGGTTGCTCGATTGCTCTTTTCTGGAATATATTCCGGTAAATCTCCTTTTTGTGTTACATAAATGTCGACATTTACAAATATAGATTATATAAGGCAGACATATGGACGGCCCCATTTTTCAAATATAAACGCAAGGACAGAAACAAGGCATGCATGATAAGCGATGTGTACAAATTCTTGACTGACCCCTTACGCTTTCTCGTTTGTATTGTGTATTGCAATGTATAAAGGTGCAAAATCAACATTTATTTACGATGACAACGTCACTTTTTGTAGTCATTGTACATAAAAAGAACTAATCTCGACATCCATCATTGTCACGAGCTAAATGTGGTATACTCGACCTACTTCAAAAACATTTTTGAATGAAAATCTAAATAAATTTTGCAATATATATATATATATATATATATATATATATATATATATATATATATATATATATATATATATATTAAGCAAGTAAAGTCAACAATACGAAGTGTGGTCTTTGCGGTCTCTTTTCCTTCTGACATTTATCAATTTATTTATCAAAGTAAAGAAATTAAAAACCGTGTATCATGATCGAAACATCGAATTGACGTGGGTGTAGGTACTGCGATGTTTGAAAATCACATGCATGGTTCTAATGGTTTTGAGTAAATACAGGAACACTTTTTTTAATTTGGAAAATTTCAGAACGATGGTAATTTTTATAATCAAAGTGACAACTCATGCAAATTGTGTTAGTTTTTATTGAAATATGATATAAACATTTCTCATTGAAAAGACAGATGATATCAGACCAACGCCATCAGATGAATGGAAATAAAACGTTAATATACACACAATTCTGTCTCTCACTATTTAGTCGTCTAGTCATTTATTTTTGGATTTCTAGAGGTCCGTGTTTGTCCAATGTTCACCAGATTTGTATATGTACACACTGAAGATTTATACATTGTGTATATATATATATCTAAAGAACAAAACTAAATTAGTATTACTATCCCTTGAGCTTTAATTAATGAAAACAAGGCTCCTGTTCGAATGGAATATGTTAGGTCTGAAAATTGATATTTGCCACGGGATAACCCATGTGATACTGAAGCTCAATCAGCGATACGGGTAAATGTTGACTTTTTATTAGTATGGGTTATCTATGATTTCATATCACCAAATTAAGTTATTTTATTCGAATTACATGTAATAAGAAAATCGATTCAAAAAATTTCGTTTTATATATTGTATTATAATAACAAATTAATTGTGACTTTACAGATACATGTAGTTTGAAAAAAATATATTGGAAATGTCGACTTTATAGTTATTGAAGTTCGAATAATACCGATTTTTAAATTACCTTTGTTAAAGAGGACAGTGAACTTTTTCCAAAGGTCACGAACATAAGGTGTTTAGTATTACATTGGCCAAACATTTTGCCTTCAAAATAAATACATAATTAATACCCGGAAGTAATGTATAAATAAAAAATGGATTGACAACAGCCGCAATTTGACATATAAACAAAATACATGTAAATGTACTTAGAAGATGTATTTCAAGAATTTTGATGAAAAATCTTGCCGTGCTTAATATGGTTCAGTGATTATGATACCTAAAAACAAATTATTAAATAATATAAAAACATTTTCTAAAGACATGAAGATATATGTAGGATGATGCTGTTAGAATGTAATATAGCCTAACTCTTTATAACAATAGTTAAATCGGTGATGCGTAAGAATGAATTTTGTATATAATAAATAAAAACCTGGGGAATTAGGGAACAGTATAAACCTGGTAAGCATTGGACAAACACAAAATCTATGAAAATACAGAGGTGTGATCAAGTGCCGTGGACAAAAATCGTAGAAATAATAATATATATTAATATAATACAAAAAATGGGACTTTGAACCAGGCACGAATTTCAGCAAAGTCCATACAAAAACCATGAGCTGATAAACTTGCACGCGTGCCTGCAATAAATCATTTTCTGGGCCAATGGATCACTAACGGTCTTTGCTCTTTTTCGGTCATTTACTGCATAAATATGCAGGTATGCATTAATAAACAGTAAGTAATAACTTATATATATCACGATAACGGTAATGCACACAAAGTTCTCATCAATCGCCCGAATATCTGATATTTGTGACGTAAGTTAGGGGGAATAGTTACGTAAAAAGTAAATGTAAGAACTCTTCATTTAAACGGTGACCCTACCAGAAAAGGCGTTAATTTAAAAATAAAAAATGGATTTCCAGTAATTATCGGTTCCCATGACAACTTTGTCAATTTTGTGGGTATTATATTGCCACCGGAATTTGCATGACCGTTGTCAGTGCGAAGAGATAAAAGTGTATATAGTTTATTTAGGTAAACATTACATAAAAATTATACATTTTGCCAGAACATGAAGAAATGAAAAAAGAGTTAATTTCCAAAATATCACAAAATGAATAGAGAAATATTCATTTTTCAGCGTTTTCAACCAAATAATTCAATGGAAATACAATTTCCTATATTACATGTGCAAATTCTATAGGTCACAGACTGGAAGTCACAAATCGTGCCTGTGAGTGCGTGAATCACTTTGTCAAAAACATGTAAATGTTACATAAAGCACGATAATTGTCACGTCTATTTGATACGGCGGGGTTCCTGTCGATTTATCCTTCCCAAAATATGATTGTTTAATACATGTAGATAATACAAAAATTGCAACATTGATAATTTAGCATTGTTGAATATTTTGTGATAAATGTGAAAGCTCCTATTGGTATGAAAAAAAAATCATGTACAAAAATCCATTAAAAACGGTATTGCCAAATTGTGAGTCACAACAGAGCTAAATTCTACATCTAAACCAAATTGTTGAGTCAATACAGATAAACCGACACTTCCTTCCCAATCCGGACAATAATGACTTGTATAAAAAGTAACTTGTGTGTGCCAGATCGAAATAAACCAAAATTAAAAGATTGTAAATAAAACTATGAGAATGTCGTTACGAGATACGATTCTGCCATTGTTAATTTTTAGATGAAAAACCTTGATGGAAGGATAACAGTAATTTAGTATTTCTCTCTCGTTTTACAAAGTTTTGGGTGTGTCGTATAATGACAAGTACAGAAATTTAAGTGGTAGACGTCAGACGGTACTACACTCACACACATACATATATATATACATGCATATATAAGACTAAAGTATATATATATTATAATAAGTTTATTTATATATATAAAATATATTATTTTTGAATGGCATAATATATATATATATATATATATTATATATATATATATATATTATTATTATTATTATTATTATTATTATTAAAGGTTCTAACACAGAGTGATTCTAATAATGAATAACAATCATTATGTCCATTAAAATTGTCTCCTGATTGAAGACAATTGGGTTGGAAAACAACTAAATGGTATAAAATAAACCGAAACATACCATTATCGACATACTGTTATCCATTATTAATTGATATATTTGGGTAGATTAATAATATTATAAAAATACCGAAAAATATCGGGAACAGGAAACCGGAAAACGCAATTATTGATGTGCGTGAAAATAGATTGTTGGACTATTTGCACTGTATAGAAACCATACAGAAAAATGTCAAATCACAGGCTTTTTGGTAATTAATATTGTTTGAAGTCGACAGTGTAATGATCAGCTTATCTACTAATGATTACCAAAAACAGAAGTTTATAACATTAACCTGTCCTTACTGACAACCTGTGGAGAGCTTCTATAAGATCACATACCAATATGGTAAACATTGGACGAGCACAGACCTCTGAGCCTGGCACCATAAAACTTGAAATTTACTTAACTCATCCACCGCTGTGGTCACATTTAGACTCACCCAAATCAGTAACCGTAAAGTTTATTGTCAAAATTCAGTGATGAATAAGTTAGTATTTAATGTAAATCATTTTGAATTTTATTGCAAGTTATGACCTCCTGCATTCTGACACTGGACTTTACCTGTCTTTGAAATGTATGAGTTCAAATTTGGCTACAGAAGTCAATGAGTTAAGTCTGGAATATCCTCAGGTTGGCCTGCTAAGCCAATCAGATTTCAGGATTTGCCAAAGTTGAGTAAAGTTTTCAGATTTCAGGCATTCATGAGCTTTATGGTGCCAAGCCCTGGGATATTCATAGTTGAGTTCTAGTGTCACCTCCCTTTAACAAGTTTAAAACTATAAATTAGCATTAAGCCCAGTTCGCATCAGCCTTATGGCAGTCGTACATCTTCTTTACGACCCTCAATTTCAGGGAATCAATGGCTATGGTACGGTAGACTAAAATATCCGTACGCATGTTGCAACATCGCCAATAACTTTTTTTTTTCGACATGCACATTTTCCTAGCGATTTGGAGGAGATTTTGCAGTTTGTAAGGCAACCTCGAGACAGTCGCACGATTTTCGTATGATCTCAAAGGGTGTGAACTGGGTCAGAGGTAAAAAATTATTGCCTTTTATATTAACGAAGGTCGCACGGCTACCGCACGAACACCTTAAAGCTGCCTACTGCATAAACATCGTATTGTTACCTTTCTGGATTTGTTACGTATTGTCTATGACATTCATGTACCGCAAAATCGTACGACCAAAAAAGATCGCAAGGCCTATGTGAACTGGGCTTTACTTGGGCTATCCTGGGCTATCATATATCAAGTCATCGAAACTTGAAAAGTTGCTTGGAGTAATGACCATAATTAAAGAATGATTACAAGATACAAACATGCAGGTTTTGATTGTCGTTTGCTTTATTTCAGTATAACAATTATATAATTTACATATCTTACGGTCACATGTCTAAAGTTTGAAAAATGTCATGTTTGTTTTTCAAAAAAAGTTTTGACAGTAGTAGGTGACACCTGTGGAGTTTCCTAAGAGGTCACGTGATTTTTTAGCAAAAATTTCTATATTTCCTTAGGGTACTTCCTTACAATTAACAGTTTGATATCCGCTTTCTTCAAATTCTTTTCAGTAAGGTTCTGAAAAATAACTGTCCATATTACAGATTTCACAATTCTTTATGTCAAGATGCAACAATGTACGACCCCTACATGTTATCACAGGGCATGCAAAATATATAATCCGATACCAAAGTATAAATCTACAGGATGTCCAGGATACATATACAAATCTGGTGACATTGGAGAAACACGGCTGTGGAATTCAAGAGGTTGGATCAGGTGTCATAGATGAGTAAGCATGAATTGACCGGTCACATCCGCCGTGGGTCCATTGTAAATTCAAATGAAATAGGTGAGGAAGAAATTCTCGTCACAATTGTTACAGACGACTCAACAACAGCTATCGAAGAAGTAACCCAATATTTCATTTAGTGAAATTGAGTAATCGTAAACAAGTATATTATACCGACCGTAAATTTTGCGGAATGTTTACATCAAACGCGAATGTCGATAACTCTGTGTCAATAACTAAATAATTCAAATTACACAAATTCAAAGGAACAAAAAGCAGACAAAAGTGCGATTGGGGCTTAACAGAATGTACTGTAGGGACTAAAACAAAGAATATAAGTACATATTGGTCAAAACAAAAGCAGTCAAAATGAGATAAGGCTAAAGGAAGAGAATGGCAAAGAACAAAATAAAGTGCAGATACAAAGATATGTTGTTTGTATTGGCGTTTTACGCCATACACAACACTTTTCAAACGTTATATTGTGTCGGCCAGATTTTATTGGTGGTGGAGAGAACCCGGTTTCGGTGTAAACGGGAAGAGACCATCGGCCTTCCGGAAGTAAACTGGCAAACTTTCCCACAAATTCAGCTTAGGCTCCAGTGGGGCTCAAACCTGCGCTGACAAGAGGTAAAAGACTTTATCGTGGTTTTTTAAAAGCGCAATGTTCTTACCACGAAGCCACAGTTTATACATTTTACGTTTAACCCTTTTACCCCTGAATATCTAAGTGGTATGATACTTCTTTTGTTAAAAACCAGTCCATTATGGTTTGTATGGTGGTTGAAAGGGTTAATTACAAAGATATATATTGAAACGTAAATTTATCGAGTGTGAAGTAAAATTAATACTATCTAAACAAACAAATGTACTGCAACTAAGATACAGCTATATTTTATGTTTTCTTGTCTCTTAAATTAATTTCGTTTTATATAGAATAACAAATTGGTTTGTCATACCAAAATACCTTGTTTTAAATGTGGTTATCTTAACTCATAATATAATAAGGTCTGTGACATTTCTGGGGCATTTATATTTATATTTAAACACAGTGTGGACAGAAATACGACCAAATAGTTAATATCATTTTCCATTCCTACCATCTGGAATAGGTCTCAATATTTTTTTTAAAAAAGGCTATGTTTTGTGTATGCAATAGGTTGAACATGAAAAATGACATATTTTTTAGATTTAGGGGATGTCAAAAATAAAATAAATCCATGCTTTGGAATTTAGGGAACTTGATGAAAACAGGTTATTCCCATCAATTTTGGTAAGGGTACCGATGCATATCCTAAACTCCAAGTTTATTAGAATACGACAAATTAGATATTAAAACGGTCTCAACACGAAGAACGTTTGCGAATCCAAAAGGGATGGGAACAGGTGCCCGGAAGGAGTCAGCGATATATATATATATATATATATATATATATATATATATATATATATATATATATATATATATATATATATGTGTGTGTGTGTGTGTGTGTGTCTGTGTGTGTGTGTGTGTGTGTGTGTGTGTGTGTGTGTGTGTGTGTGTGTGTGTGTGTGATTTAATAAGCTAGAGAGACAGGGGCATCAAATTTACTCAAAACAATCTTTTTCTATAACTTTAAAATGAAAACAATTTACTACAATTGTTGTATACCACTGGAAATAATTATGAAAGTGGTCAGTGTAACGTTTAACAAATTTTAGATTTTTAGATTTTGACGAAAAACCTAAACTATCAAATATCCAAAATCGTTTAAGAGTTTTGATATTGTGGTCATTGTAGCCAAAAGTTTAAGGCATGGAAAATCAGAGGTCTTTCTAAATTTTTTAAATTATAAATTTTGAAATTTTAGGTGAACGTTCATGCAATCTAAGATAATATCAAGTATGCTTAACAACTAAACTATAGCGCATGTTTTTTTCACATAGCAATTTGGTCTATTTCCTGATATTTAACAATATGTTCTAACAATCTGTAGGTTAACAGAGTGTCATTAATTTTTGCTATGAACTTATTCGCAAACTATCTAAGTACATTTTTACTGTGACCCTTATCTTTGTCGTAGTAAAAAATGTACAATCGTTAATTTATTCAGTGAAATATTTATACAGGAAAACTGTGTGTTTATTCGGATTTCGAAGTATAATTGTCATAATGTTCATTCTGATTTGTTGTATTTTTCTATTGTTGACTAAATTTTTGTTGTAAGTTTGTAATTATTTAGTCAGTTCTTGTTGTATATATGTTGTAATTATTCATTCAGTTCTCGTTTTTCTTGTATATTTGTTGTAACTGTTAATTCAGTTTTGTTGTGATTTGTTGCTGTTGTTAATTGAGTTTTTGTTGTAACTGTTAATTCAGTTTTGTTGTGATTTGTTGCTGTTGTTAATTTAGTTTTTGTTGTAACTGTTAATTCAGTTTTGTTGTGATTTGTTGCTGTTAGTTTTTGTTGTAATTGTTAATTCAGTTTTGTTGTATATGTGTTGTAATTATTAATTCAATTTTGTTGTGATTTGTATTGTATATTTTTTGTTGTTGTTAATTCCTTTTTTTTGTATATTTGTTTTAATTGTTAATTAAGTTATAAGTTATAAGTTAAGTTATAATTGTGTATTTGGTTTTTGTTGTATTTTGGTTATAATTGTGTATTTATTTTTGGTTGGATTTCGGTTATAATTGTGTATTTCGTTTTTGTTGTATTTTGGTTATAATTGTGTATTTAGTTTTTGTTGTATTTTGGTTATAATTGTGTATTTAGTTTTTGTTGTATGTTGGTTATAATTGTGTATTTAGTTTTTGTTGAATTTTGGTTATAATTGTGTATTTCATTTTTTTCTTTTTCTTTTTTTTTTGTACTTTGGTTACAATTGTGTATTTGGTTTTTGTTGTATTTTGGTTATGATTGTGTATTTCGTTTTTGTTGTATTTTGGTTAATATTTGTGTATTTCGTTGTTTTTGTTTTTTGTATTTTGGTTATGATTGTGTATTTGGTTTTTGTTGTATTTTGGTTATAATTGTGTACTTTCGTTTTTGTTGTAGTTTGGTTATAATTGTGTATTTATTTATTTTTGGTATTTTGGTTATTTTGTATTTCGTTTTTGTTGTATTTTTGTCATTGTTGACTCAGTTTTTGTTGTTCGTTTGTGACTGTCGACTCAGTTGAGTTAATAATTGACTCAAGTTTAGTTGTATAATCGTTCGTTATTACTGATTCATGTTTTTTTTTATCAATGTATGTTCTTGTTGTACAGTTTTGTTGTATTGTTTCAGTACACATATATTTAGTTTCTGTTGTAAGCAATAACTCTGTTTCACTAAAGGAAATGTTGAGTTACCTGTTCGATAGCGGTTGTTGAGTCGTCTGCAACATTTGAGACTTAAATTTATTACTCACTTATTTTACATGCATTTGACAGTGGATTCCCGGCGGGTGTGACCAGTCAACAGCGGGTGCTTACTCCTCCAAGCAGCATACCCCAGGACTTCCAGCATTTAGCGCTTATATGGATTGTTTGCTGAAACAACCTTCTTTCGGGTTGGTTACTCGATGTGATATATTTCATGTTTGGGTGTTGAAATGCATCTCCGAGCTTCCACATTTCACAAATTTTCTGAAAGATGCATGTTACCAAATCCCACAACAAAATGTTGCCTCACAATTAACCAAACAATTACAGATATGTGCAGTGAGTTATGTATTATATAACAGTTTTAAATATATATATATATATATATATATATATATATATATATATATATATATATATATATATATATATATATATATATATATATATATATATATCATGTACTTCAGTTTTATGTTACAAGCCTCCAACACTCTATTTTATTTCTAGGCCGAAATTCTGTCCCGGTTTTAAGTTCCTTTTTTTGTAAAACCAGGTGCCTATGGATTTTTCGTACCTATAAAAGTATATCTAAATCATTTTAAATCATTTAAATCACTTTAATTGCTGATAATGTCGTACTCAAAGATATCTTTATTGGATAAAAATGGTTAAAAGTATGTGTCGGCACGTTAAAGAACCCTCACTGCTCAATGGCCGTAAGTGCCAAGCATGGGCCAAAATTTGAAGCACTTCACCGGCAACTGGTGACGTTTCAATATGAGTGAAAGATTCTTGAGTGGGACCTTAAACAACAATAAACAAACAAAACTAAATAACAGCTACTAAACCTAAATAAAAATAGGGTTCTTTAAATTTCTAATTAAGGTTCTTAATTTAATATCACCCCCTAACATTGTTATTTGTTCCAAGGCTGTCTGCAAAATTGTCGCGGAAATAATTTTGCGAATCTCGTTGCGTAAACGAAGACTATAGGCGTAGCCGGTGGATGTACAAAACTACATGATATGTGTCTTAGGTATTGCCTGCTTTTATATATTTCTTATAAATCAAGAAGATAAATTAACCTAAAAAAAAGAAACAGTGTTTTGTTCCTATTTAACTTTCTGCAAACGTTTCCGGTACCATGTGTATGTATACATGGCAAAGTCCTGCACCAAGTAAACGCTGTGCCTTGCATATGTAAATAGCTTTACCTGTGTAATTTGTTATGTAGTAATAGCCCTGCACACATAAAACAGTCAGATAAACGAATTTTGTGTGCAATAACTGCAATATAAAAGGATTTTATATGGGCCAGTAATGATATATGATTACAATGAAGCCGTTTCCAAGCGCCTGTAGCCATAGTTACGCGCGCGCGTCTCCGGCATGCAACAGTCACATGTACATCTTATAGTGTAAAAAAGGGGATTCCCTGATCAATCAAGATGGACAAAAAGTGCTATTTTTTGCTAATGGGACGGCGTTGTTTGACACCTATCTTAGAACATGTCGCGTGTCATTGGTCCTGTTTCTTTGTAGGTCAAGCGGAGTTGACAAAATTAACAGGGCTGGCCCGAGGAAACATTTCTTTCGTGTTTTGACTATCACTGTAAAACATGTATATCCATTAAGACAATAGGAAATAACATGTGTATATCATATAGATAATTCGCCTTTACAAGTGGCAACATGTCTTAGCGTATACAATATCAGTAAAATAATAAACAACGATTTCATCAGTATTTCCTTGTCTGTATATGAATATGTCCGATGTATCATAAATAAATGGATCTATGGGGGCCTGTATCGTGTCAATCCCCGGCATTTTCATATTTGACATTTACGCAGGTAGCCTATACATCAATAGCCGTTTTAAAATTGTGCAGAAAGATCGTAAAGACGTAAATTCTATATGTGGAACCCGGTGCTTTTTGGGGGTAATAGTGCCGGGAACCAGATGTAAAGACTACGAAATGTAAACGACTGAGCATCACCTTCTGAAGAAGTTTACTATCCTACAGAAAAATATCACACTTACGCATTTCACTAATTAATATAAAACGAGAAAGCCTATACGATTAAATAACTCATTTTCATATACCAAGATCAAGATTTTAGCGGTACACACAGGAGTGACATCGGTCCCTCCCCGTTTATCTGCCCCTGAGACCTTCGGTAGTACTACAGTGGTTCTCTCCCCTCCCCATATCTGCCACTGAACTCTCCCTTGGTACTACAGTTTGCTGTTTTGGACTACCACCAAGTGGATTCGAAATTTCCAATACCACACCTTACGATTTTTTTACCACATAATAAAAGCACAGTGTTACTTGAAAAATAGTAAATATCTCTATATTTGAGATGTGTGGATTTTTGCAGTGGAAAAGAAAGTCGATTCAAGTTATGTACCATTTTTCAAACGGAGATTAAAAATAATAGAGTTATGGATGTTGAAATATCTGGAAATCATGACATATTAGCTAGTCAAGTATGTGTTTCGACATTATGAAATAAAACATCGAGAATTTTATTCCAATGAGCTTGAAAGTAAAGTATTTTAGGCAATTTTTTCAGTGTATATTATGCAGGGCGACTACGAGAAGTCAGGGGGGTGTCATGTTTACTGGATTTACTGGGTGGGTGTAAATTCAAAATTTATAGCATGACAGGGTGAACGTTCGACACTATGCCTAGTGCTGAATTATTTCTATGGCAAAAAAGTGTGTTTGATTTAATAAAACTTGACAACCCCTGAAAAATAATTGATTCTTCTGTAAATCAATGACTTCGACCAGTTCAATTGTATCTTTAGGGGTGAATGATTTGATGATGGCGGAAATAAACAAACGGCTTGTGGAACCCGACCCCATCCCTGAACTTACAGAAAAGAGCAAATACTTTCTGACAACTGACAAATTTTCTGAAAGGAAAAAAACCGGAATGTTTTATGACAAATTCAGAGTTCGATAATTTCCCATACTAACTGACAACTAATTACAAAGTAAACTTACCACAAAGCCCCCACAGTTAAGCTCGTTGTCATTGTAATTTTTAGGGGTATTAAATCCGAAGCGCCACATTGAAGAACGTTGAGGTGGTTCCAGCATCCGGCCATGTCCTAAAACAAGTTTCAAAACACTGGGTACACAAAAGACGAAAAAAGAGAAAAATCCTGAATGAAACATGGTCTTTCGTTCAAATCCGGACAGGACTATACACGGATACGGAAGATCTAGTGTATCTCCTGAACGGAACAAGCGCTCGATCCACTACGGAGACGCAAGGGAACTGTCGGTGTTAAAAGACATGTAGAAAGTGACGGGTTTATAACGACTGTTTTCACCACGTTCGCCTGACAAAAACGGGAAACAGTGGTCATTTATCTAACATAAAACGGAAGGCCGACATAGGGGAAATTATATAGCATAGAGAGATATATACATGTAACTCGGATTTATACGAATAAAATTACCACAAATAGCATACATAGTCGTAATAATGCTGTGGGATTTTTAGGAATCAATTGACAATAGTAGGCCAGCCAGGGAGAATGATTCTGGAAACAAAATAATTGCAAAGTTTTATAGGAGATAAATACATGTATATTATATTAGATACAAGGATTGGGAATACTGAATATTTCTGCTGTTTCAAATAATTTTACAAAATCTTTTTTTTTTCTATGATAAAATGTTTCTCGTTACTGAAATTGTTGATCCAGTGCCTTGCTTAAAAAGTATATCCTTGATTAAGGCGCTCGGGCGGTTAATTAAGAGCTATCTATGACACTTTTGTGGGTTATAAACTAACAGAATAAAGACAGAATCGAGGTACTGAGAAGAACTGAGCTAATATCAATGTATCACATACGGAAGACGAAATTTTTCAACTTAAATTTAAGTAGATACTTGTATTTTTCTTGGATGAGACGAAATCAATATGAATTGTTTATGTAATATTATGAACCCTGGTGTATTATAAGGTTTGTTTGTTCGTATTTTAATTACATATTTCTAGTCATGTATTTATGCCATTTAATTGATCTGTGTATCACTGTATTATGCTATGTTATAAAATTGTATTATGATCGATGGGATACAGCTTCATGTATATCCATAATAATAGCTATAAACTTCAATAGCATCTATGCCTGATTTTTTACTACTTTTATAGCCTACATAAACCCAAATACTGTAGTATGAAGAATGTATAAGGTATTAAACCGTTCATCAATATAATTATTCATTTATTTGTGAGTTTATTTATTTTCGATATATTTAATTATTTATCTATGTATTTGTGTTAACATGTATTTATTTATGTTTATTTATTTATTTTCTATTTATTTACTTATTTAGCTGTTATTAGAAGACATGGAGTCCATTGTACCAAAAACGTCGTTGATGACATTATTATTTTGTTTTTTACATAATTACTTCATTACAGGTAATACCGTTCAAGCGACAATAGCATTCCCGACACTTTTTATTTCCACATCCAATATATTCCGACAGTATATGTATACAGTAGAACCTTGTTATACTGCCACCATTTGTTCAGCCAAAATTAGACATTATAAAGGGGTTTGGTGATATGTTGAGAGAAACTATATAGGAAAAATTGGAAAAACGGACTTTGAAAAAGTGTGGCGTAAAGCGAGGTGGCAAATGAAACAGGGGGGGGGGGGATATAAAGAAGTTTAACTGTATATACATTGTACCAGTATTTTCACAATATCAGCTATTCCGACAAACCGGGAGATATAGGATCAGCTGGGACCAGTAGTCGACCAGGACCAGTAGCCGGCTAGGACCAGTAGTTGGCTAGGACCAGTAGTCGGCTATTACATGATTTCGGTTATATAGAACAAGATTTTGTGAGATTTATTTAGATCAATTATCTGCTGTTGGACATTTTTCTAAAAAAAAAAAGAAAAAATATTGGCGTAGTACATACTAAAGACGAACGCATACCATGGCTGGCTACTGGTCTTAGCCGACGACTGGTCCGATACCAGTAATGATTTCAACATTTTGTGGAATAAATTGTTTCCAAACACGTTTTCACGTTACACCAAACTGATTCAACAATCCGGTGTCAGTTAAATTATCGGTACTGTACATTTTGGGTTTCAATATCAAAGTGAATAGTTATGATTCAAGCCTGTTTTGTTAATAATATGCGTCCAGGAAAGAAGAGAGGAGGTGTATTTCCAGTCTCCAAAAATACATAGGAATTATTTCTGCGCCCGTGGAACCAGCACAATGCCGTACATCAGTTTCAAATACGATGTTTCTTAATGCTACAATTTTGTACTTTTTCCTTATTGTCGGTGTAATGTAGAAAAGTGACCCGCATAGAAAAACTACACGGGGTCATTAGGCTATTCTATGCAGAAAGCATACTCGTGCACTTGTAGAAAATTGACCCATACCCGTAGAAAAATGACCCGGGTTCGGGGTCAATTTTCTACGGATTTAGAAAAGAGTAAAACAAAGGGAATATTAATTATGAAAGTTTTTCACATACAAATACCATGTGAAATATCGGCTCAGTGATTGAGATCTTCGATTGATGATCACAAACCACTCAGCTCTTACATGTCGGTTCGAATCCCACTCCGTCTCCTACACCGAGTTGTCTAAAAGGGAGTTCCAAAACACGTGGTCATGTAACCAACAGAATGACTATAGGCTATATTTAAAGCCATTTTTAAAACATATTTTCACATCAAATACTATTTTATTCTATGTAAAAACTAAAAAAAAAATATGCAAACAGCTTATAAAAAGCAAAATCTAGCATACATTTATTTATATTTCTAGAAGCTTGAAAAATCGAGACGTTGACAGAGATTGATGGAGAGGGTAAGGACCAACAACTCTGTGTAAGAGATCATGAAACCGATAGGACGAATATAAAAACCAAATTACACAGAATAGGGATACTTTTCACAAAAATATAGTCCCTACATTTAAAGACAATTTTAAATATATTTTTGTCTCAAATAATATTGTATTTTATATGCAAAAAGGCAAATACATGTAGCTAAAAAAGAGCAAAATCTAGTGTACATTAATAAATAAATGTACACTAGATTTATTACATGCGTATGTAATCATACAGTTACAATACAGTTCAATACGCCTATGCAATACGTAATGTCGTATTGCACATAGTTGGATAAATGGCATTCATGTCATCCAAAATATTTGATGGCGTCGTTAAAAGCGGAATGAATTTAAAATTTGTGTATGCATATAGATAAATAAGGGACATGTAATAAATACAAAACCACACGAATGTTTCTATCCTTATCATTAGACTGCACTTGATCGTTGTAGCGGATGGATTCAACTCGAGCTACGCTCTCGTTGAATCATTCCGCTAAAACGATCTCATGCAGTCTGATGATACAGATAGAAACACATGTGTAGTTTTTTTTTATTATTTATATATTGTAAAATCGAGACGTTGACAGACTCCAAGGACCGACATCTCTGTGTAGCAGACGGTGTCACGTGTGTAGGGATACAAAGCGTTTGGGTCAACAATTCCAGATAGAATTTTTCAATACTAGCAAAGATGGGATCATTCTATCCAAGGTGCAAGAAACTGATTCACTTACGTATGACTACGCTATTAATAAAGGTCAATATCTGCATCAATCAAACTGTAACCACCAATGAAGGATCACTGACTAGCGGACTGCATGACATCCGAAGGAAATACGATTGTATGACAGTTAACCTCGATCTCTACTACGACGGATTCTTGAGGTTCTTGGGAGCCGAGATAACGCCTCAATCTCTTACACAGAGTTGTTGGTCCTTACACTGCCAATGATTAGATATTTCAAGAATATTCAAATATAAGTGAATGTACTCTAGATTTTGCTCTATCAGAGTTGTTTTGATAAGTATGTTACAATATAATGTATCCAAAATTATTTATTGATTTTGAATAGTGTTTTAAGACACTCAACAATTTTTCAGTTATATGGTGGCAGCTTTTTTTAATGATTTGGGGGGGGGGGGTAACCCGGGAAAAGACCACCGGCCTTCCACAAGTAGATTGGCAAACTTTCTCAAAAAATTCAGCTTAGGGTAGCGGGGTTCAAACCTGCGCTGACCAGAAGTGAGATACTTCATTATTTAAAACGCGATGCTCTCACCACTTGACCATGGTCCTACCAGAAACGACAAGAAAATGTCTCAAGTCTGTAGAGCCAGAAGAGTTATCGTTCTTATTCAATTCTTCAATTTGGCTTTATTTAGCGTCCCATATTTTTTTTTTCCGGTTATAGAAATTAATGTAATTTTCTTATTATCATTAAGCCTATCTTTTGTTGTACTCGTTAACAAATAAGTTTAAAGACGAATATTTTTAAATTAAATTTCATTAAATCCTGAAAAAAGATGCAAGCATGCTAAAGATAGCTTTACCATTCAAGACGATTTTAAGTGTAATTCATTATCAGACTTGCCAACCTTGAAAAATTTTCATGGGGGAGATTTTTCAATCTAATGTAGGAGACTCTAAATTTTAGTAAGAATTAATCGGAAAATTAAAATTTTTCATGGGGGAGATATGCATTTTCCTCGAAGAAATTATCAAAATTTTACACAGAAAATAGAGTCTCCCTATTTATGGGGGAAACTTGGCAAGTATGCATTATTTGTCATCATTTATTCAATTAATTATCATGAATTTACAATAAAATTTCACCATCATTTAATATATAATAAATCTCAGATACCAAAGTATATATCTTTAAGATGTCCAGGATACAGATACAAATCCGTGGTAAAAATTGGGACAAACACTGACCTCTTATCTTATGTCATTCTATGCAAGTTAGTCTTTATATCTTTTTATCAAGAAGAGTGATTAGTTAAAATTCCTTCATTTTATTATTCCTACATTTCCACACAAAATCATAAAAAAAATGTATCAGAGACACATGTCTGGATGAAAGTACCAAAACTTCAAAAATTCTAATGCTCATAAAATATTTTCCACTAAGCCAATACACACACACACACACATATATATATATATATATATATATATATATATATATAGGGGCTGAAAATACGTTAAAAAACATGTTAAAAATGAACTACATGTATCCAATTTCTACAAAAAATACAAACTTGAATCATACATCAGTTTTTATTACTCGGATGCAATTACATGTACCGTAGTTTTTCAATTCATCAGCGATTCTGGAGAAGATTTTCTTAGAGTGATATCATCTGGGATCTATTTTGCCTACCCCGGATCCACTCCTTAGCCATTCTGGCTGAAATATACAAACTTATTAGAGGATCTTGAGAGTCTGCTTTCTGTAGAGTTTCATCAAAATCCCTTTGATGATTTTAGAGATGAAGTCAAAAATGTGAAAAGTTTATGGATGGATAGATGGAGGACGGATGTGGAGTAGGCCAATTGCTGTACCTTACTTGAGTCTTTAGCTCAGGCGAGCTAAAAAAGGCACATCATTTTGAAAAGGAAAGGGGGTGACATTTTAAAGTTCAATGTGTGATACTAAGGGCACATAACTCTGTTGTTATATCTCATTATAATTCATTATCATACAAAAAAAAGATAAGATGAGATAAGATAAATTTTATTTAAAGTCGGATAAAAATAACACAAGAAAATATAAGCTCTAATGAGTTTTTTGCCGACCAAAATACAGATAATCAACAAACTAGACAACCATTTACTCTCTGCTTTCTTCTCCATAATTCAGAGAAAAAAATTGGAAAATGATATTTTGAAATAAAAAAAAAAAGAACATGACACTGACAAAAACATCATGACATCAAAGAAGAGCACGACATCGTGCTGTGCTAGTTACCTACAAAAACATCATGGCATCAAAGAAGACAGGCATGACATTGTGCTGTGCTAGTTTACTTTATACATGTAGACCGATCATTTAACCTGTTCACTGAGTGCATTTGGAAAACATGTATATAAAAAAACTTAAATTATAATGAGGCCAGTCTTCACATGGCAAAAGAAGTAACACTTATTTCTATAAAGTGGAATCCTGGAGCTCATTTTACGAAAGGTCCAAAATTTTAGACTTGGTCTTTGGACCACACACATGACTTGTAACCAGTTTACAAAGGAAAAGGACTTGTGACTTCCGACAAAATCAGGTCAGATCTTTATGACTACCCAGAAGCTGTGTGTGGACCTAAATAAGCTATTTTTGTATGTGTCATAATTTAAAAGTCTTTGTAAATGTAGTTAGGTAAAAGTACAGTGAAACTTGTATATAACCACCTCCTTAGGGACACAAAAAAAAAATCGGTCTTTATAGGGAGGTGGTCTTTATATAGAGGTTGATGTGTTCAAAAATGGTACAACTGGAGACAATAAAAAAAACAGTCTTTGTGACCAGGTAGTCTTTATACAAAGGTGGGTGCTAAAGCAGGTTTTAGTGTATTCATAAACTATCAAGGAATTATTTTGAAATATTTTGACTTATCATTGATAAAAGGTCTTAAATAGCTTAAGACTTATGACTTTTTTATTAAACAGCCCCCAGGATAAAGTATGATAGCATTTAACTTGCATTAAAGGTAACCTCTATATAAGGGGCACCTGCCTTTATTGGCCATTTAAACATAAACTTTGTTAAAAAAAAGATTCATAATGAATAAACCTCTTTATAAAGGCCATCTGTCTATAATGGCTACTTTTGCCTGTATCCTTCATTGGCCTTTATAGACAAGTTTGAATGTACATAAGATTAAGGTGAAATATTTGATCAATAGATTCAACAAGCAAGCATTGGCTTTGTGCAAAAGCAAATAATGTTTTGCTGAATTATTAAAATGATGATGGCTTGGCCATAAATACACAAAATAAATTAGTATGAAAATGATTTAACAACATCTTAGAAAAAGTAAAAATGTTGAAGATGAAAATTTGGGACTAAAAAAATCCCATGTCAAAAACTGACATAGGACAAACTTTGGACGAATAAAATATTCAACAATTTCGGGGATTTTTCAAGACCCCTGAAATGATACTGAAAAAAAACACGAAAAGACAACAATGCCTACCTGTCTAGTTCGGAGAATATAAATCTGGATGCACAAACTTAATCGTGAGAAGCATTTTTGCATTTTAGAGACTTTTAAAAATTTACGAAAATAGATGCGGTCCCCTAAAGGTTCAAGCATGGTAGTCCCAAAATGTTTCCAGCACGTCCTCTGGAATGGACGAACAAAATGACATCAAGAGATCTTCAATGAAATATACCAATTTTCTAGATTTTTGTGACAAGAATGATAATGATAATAATAATAATAATAATAATTAATGATATGAATAAGAATAAACAAAAAATCTCAATAGGATTTTCCCACATTTTGAATTATAGAAACATATTGAGCATAAAAAAGATTAAAAATAACAATAACACATAAACAGTACATTTAAGGGCACACCACTTGAACAATACACTTGCTTTATCAAGACTGCATTACAGTCTGTTTGTACTTTGCTTATTTGTTTGTTAATATTGGGTGTTTCACACGGCACGCCACACTCAACAATTTTTCAGTTATATAGTGGCGGCCAGTTTAACACCAACAAATAACAATTAAAAATAACAAATTTATTTTAAAACTGATAAATCCTTACGTTTCATTACCATGAATGTAATAAAACCCTCTGGACCTTCTGGCCAAGTAGTTAGGGCATCATGTTTAAAATTGTGAAAACTTTCATCGCTGGTGCCTAACTGTGGAGGGTGTGGTGTCTAGAAAACTGTAACCCTAGTTTCTCCTCCAATATGAAAATTTGCGGGTTTACAGGTTTTTGTGACCCCTCGGATGAAATAAATAAATAAATATTATACATGTGTTGCAACATATACATTCAATAACCTTTTTATTATGTATATCTTAAGGGCTGTCATTGATGAGAAATTCTGTATCGGTATATCTATATGTAAAAAATAGCAATATATATCGATAAATTGAATAATTTGGTTCTTCCATAAAATGCATTCAAAATATATAGATTAGTGTTTTATTGTGTATTTTACAATCTGAGTATTGGAAAAAAATCATTGCAAGGAAAACATTTTTTATTTGAACAAATTGAACAATTAGAATAAAATATAACATAGTTCAAGAAATGCATAATAAAATGTATCGATACTGAAAAAATGTATCGATTATCATATCGAATCAATTTTTATAATGATACATCAATATCGAGCCTATCAATGACAGTCCTATATATATAATAAAAAATATATAAAAAGAAAATGGACATAATTCCAAATATTTCATCTAATTTACAAAAATCACATTAACATAAAAAATTTGCGTAATGTGTCATCGTTTATATGGCATGTATGAATACAACATAAAAGTAGTCCCGGAACCTCAATACCGGTCCTAGGCATATATGACTAGATATTGCAACGTTTCACCTAATGTGTAAAATGAAAGTAGATTATATAATAAACATATGAAATACATACATATCTAATGACAACATGTAAGCCATTTATAATGAATGATTATTAGTAGTAATTTATTACCTAATGGTACACCTTAAAAGCGATTGAAAAACTCTAGCTAATACATTTCGGTGCAATACAATTTAAAATTCCCAAATTATTTCATTCTTGCAGGTGCCCTCTAATTACGCGATTATGAACCAAGCTTATGAGGATATTATTATTGTAACATATACATGTAAAAATACAACAATGAGTGTCGTATATTTTCTAATATGCATTATATCCCTGGCCGTATCACCTATTGGGATGAAAAATGCGGTATCCCATGCCAGGTACACGATTATTTGTAAAGGAAATCAATTATCTGAACATACAATCAGATGCTGAAGAAGTGATGTGATGATTTCTGAAATGATACGAGAAAAGAATTAATGTTGGTTAATTGATTAATTTCTAATAATCAAGCATCGTGGCTAGCTCGCTCACTTAATAAAACAGTTTTTGTTTCTTGAAAAAATAATCCACACTTCCACTAAATAAAAGAGTTTTGTTAGGATTTTTTACGAAATGTGGTAAGTTTAGGAGAAATATGCATGTATATTGTATACCCGCAAATTATCTCCCCTGGTTATTTTTTTTGCCCTTTTCGATGAAAAGCATATTTATCCCATCTTAAATTTGCCCTATATCACCATAGTCTAGACATGCTTGTCCTTGCTTCAATTATTTAGCGTAAATTTTCACTTTCATTTAAAATTCGCCCTCTCATCTCAGGACGAACTTGCTTAAAAAATTATTCGGGAGCAAAAATTTTGAGGTATACAGTACATTGGCGTCGAAAGCAAATTGAAAGTGGGGGGCTAAACCAACTTAAAACACACACACGCCAGAAACGTCTGGGGGCTAAGCCCCAATTTTCAACACCTATGTCTATCTTTGCAAAAAAGTGGGGGGGCTAAGCCCCCCCATTCCGACGCCTATGCAGTACATGTATATAAAATTGAAAATTAAAAGTGAGAAAACTGTGACCATTCTCTTTTGTGGGAAATTAACTTAAGTTTCTGCATTCATTTGTCCTGACACAATTTTTACTTGTTCTGGGCAGTTAGGCAATTGTTAATGCCAGAAAAGACCAAAATGCTGAAGTTTCACAATTGAAACACAACTCCACATAATCTGATAGAGTCCAGAAAGACTTGAACCTGCACAGAGGTGAGAGATATTGTGTTATACAGAGAGACAGTCTAATCACTTGGTCACTTAACTCATTCACCCCTGAAGTCACATTTGGACCTTCCCATTTCAAAGAATGGTTTAAGTCCAATGTCATAATTCAGGGGTGTATGATTTAGAATAAAAATTTTATTTAATAATTTTACATGCAATATGAACTTATTTACTCCTCAATTATGATAGACTGATAGTATTAGACCATACCATTTATTGATTTGGGGGAGTCTAAATGTGACCACGGGGGTTTACAGGTTTAAAATGATATATGTGATGATGCACATACCAGTATAAAGTTACATATATGAATTTACAGTATACTGCAAATGTTTACCGGTATAGACGATTGATAAAAGCATACTTATTGCACTGTAAGAATAAAAACAATGTCAATTATTTAAGGAGATGTATTTGAAAAACTCTGTACCCCACCCTCCAAGAGCTATGTCACTTAGAAAATATGTTAAAGTCCCATAACATAACTCTAACAAACATTGTCAAATGTTGGTTAAAATTCAATGTTCCTATGTTTCATTGATGCACTGCATCACACCAAAATTTGAGAAAAGAAACTTAAGTTATATGGTAGAAAAAAAGGCATACCCTATTCAGCCAAATAAGTGCCCAGGGCACTAAAACAAAATTGGAAAAATGGAGTGGGCACTTACTGGGACCAATCAAAAGTCAAATTGACATAAAATAGATATATTACATGCAATGTAAGGTTGTTGTTGTAATTACCAAAGTGACATTCTACTACTGCCGGGGGAGGGCTAGAGATAAACTATTACTTATTGTTTATAGGAGGTTATCTTTATATAGAGATTAATTTGTGCATACATGTAAAAGATACTATTGGGGACAGCAAAAAACAGTCTTTGTGACCAGGTGGTCTTTATACACAGGTGGTCGCTAAAGCAGGTTTTACTGTATTACTGTATATAACACTGTATCATTTCATATAATTAGCAACACCTAAGCATAAGATATATAGCATGTGCAGGTGTCTTTATACACAGGTATAAAGCAATGTATTACTGTATCTTTCTTAATATAACACCATTGATATATGTGCATGATATACACATATAATTAAGCATTTGCACCTAAGCATAAGCACAATCTAAGCACCTCATAAAATAGCATGAGCACATTCTAAGCACCTCATACAATATAACTGATAACACAAATGAATTTATATACATGTAATTCATGAACAAAATCAAAGAAATGGTAAACACATGACAGAATAAACAGATGAATGGACAATAAAGAATAAACAATAGACAATAAAGAATAAACAACAGACAATAGACAATAAAGAATAAACACTACTGGCATACTGCATGGCAAAAATGTCCAAATAAATGAATGGATAGACTAAACACAGTGTCAAAGAATAGACAGATGAATACGTTGACTAAACACAAGTGTCAAAGAATAGACAGATGAGTAGATAGACTACTAGTAACTGATTCCTAATTACATGTACATGTATATTGTACACATGTAAATGGAGAGAAATATTTGTAGATAGATAATTGGAACAAGTGAGAGAGAGACTGACAAAACAGATATACTGTTAAATGGTCATTCAGTACTTATGAAACATCAGCCCGAGTACAGTGAAACCTTTCTATAATGACCAAGATTGTTCCTGTATTGAATTTCCTCTTATACATGTTAAAAAAAAACATCACAAATGGTGTTGCTAAAATGGGAAACAGAAAATGGAACAGAACAGAAAATACCATATACATGTCCAGTGTATTGTCATACTAAATAGAAGTTACATGTAATACTTGTATCAAGTTCTGTTAATGAGGAATATAGACACAAGAGCACTGACAAAGACAATTCTGTTGAATATGTAAGCCACCGGATCAGACTGTTAAAGAAACTAGAAAACAACAAAGGGTAATAACTCCTAAATAAGAGTACTACATGTAAATAGTACCAAGTGGTACATGTACTAAAGGCAAACTTATCTGAGACTAAGAAATACATTGTACCGAACACTTGTACAAAGATATGTGCATTGGTTGATATATTTGAGATTTTCTGTTTTGTTTCTTTTTCTGTTCCGCACTTCAGCAACACCCTCAACTGAATGTGGCTAATTATAGATTTGATTTGATTTGATTTGATTTTTTGTTTTACGCCATACTCAACAATTTTTCAGTCATATGATGTCGTCCAGTTTTTATTGGTGGAGGAGAAATCCTGGTTACCCGGGTAAAGACCACCAACCTTCCGCAAGAAACTGGCAAACTTTCCCACTTAATTCAAAATGACCCTAGCAGGATTCGAACCAGAGATGAGAGGCCGTGTGATTTAAAGCGCAATGCTTTAACCACTCGGCCACGGAGGCCCCAGCTAATTATAGAGATGCAGACAATAACTGTAATAAAGTTTACAATATCTTACACATATGCATATACAATTGTATTCTGTATAAACTCATAATTTTGATACTATTTATAAATTTCATTAAGAAGAAATTATTCAAATAAAATCTGCAGCTCGTACTTGTGATGGGATATGATTTTATCGTTGCATCCCAGGATTTTTAGACTAAAGATAAACATTCAATCTGAATTCTAATTGTTAATGTCAGCTGTAAATTCTGTAATATCAATGGTATATAAAAAATATTATGCATGTTTGTTCCTGAAAAAATCGTTGTCAGTAGGTGAAATTGTCAGCGTAACAATGACCATTATGATTAAGACAGTCTGACAGCATACATGTATGCTAGCATATATGGTCTTCTGAATTAAAAAACTGGCTCTGAATTTGGGTACTTTGGGTTTTCAATTACTCCCTTGCCAAATTTGAATTCTAGAAACTCTTTTACGTTGTTTGGTGCTGAGACATTCATGCCAACAAAATATATCTTCGTGAGTGGTTTTAGAAAATGTTCTGGAAATTTGGTGTCCTGGCGATGAGTTTTGAACCAAGTATTTTTAGTCATTGTGCCATTTTTGGAATAAAACGGGAAAATGTCCACATGATTTTTATTGACATCGCTATAGTAGACACGGAAAAATTCTCCTTCCTCGGCTTTTGTCCATACAAAGTCTCCGTCATAACTTTGTTCATTGTTTGCTGCTCTACGCAATTGCTTGCACTCTGTGATATCGTCCATGTAAATTCCAATGTCTACATCGTAATCCCACGGGATAATATCACCGTTTCTTGCAGCACCTAGAAGACTGCCCCCTTCCAACCAGTATCTGATTGAATTAGCCTCAAACACACTAAAAACATATTGTGCGGTTTCTCTTATTGCCTTTAAACAACATGGCGGAGTCCATCTTCCTTGATATACAAAATCAGGTACATCATTCACCACTGTCCCAAAACATCGCTGTGTATCTTTCGTGCAACCATAATAAAATTTCTTTTGATTATCAATACTAAATGATTTTATCTTGAATTTATTGAATAGCTCCTTTGTTCTTTCATCTTCTAAATGTTTGTGTTTCCATTGACTGTGTGGGTCTTTAAATTCTAGTTGATTTTGGAATACAGGAGATGAATAAACTGCAATTTTCCACTTTTTCAATATGAACTGAATATATATAGATTTATGCAAGGGTCGAGTGAAGGGACTGGGCAATTCGGCCAAATCCTCAGTTCTCAGTAAAATAGCATGATCGCCCTCAACATAATCACACATGCCCTCTGATCCTTCAAAGTCTGTATATTGTATAGTCCATTCTCTCGTGTTTACAGACATACCTGGGCATTTTAATTTGCTTTTGCCGGTTTGAACAGCATAAGCACGCACAAGTTGGGATTTCTCAAAGTGGTTCAAAAGTTTAAGTACACTGGATAATTCTATGATTCTGACACCGTCTGGAATGAACAGCACAAACTCCGTCTTGATGAAACTTTTGACATGTGTTATGTCAACCTTAGAATGTAAATCAAAATTAACCTCAATCACAGAAATATTAAGAGGTACAAAATGAATTGGGGGATATGGAAGTTTGTCAACAAGAACCAGTATTGAGACATTTCCGACAAGTGCTTTCAAGTGCTTAATCGTTGGTATAACGTCATTTTCGAAATCTTCAAATTCCCGTATAATCAAAGTTAACCTAGATGAAATGGAATACGGTGCCAATAATCTATGGACAACCTCGTGAACATGTTTAAACGAATCTTCTCCAGAAATAATTCGGTTGGGGTATGATAGTGAAAAGTACAGGAACAGAATAATTAAACAGTTTATCAAGATTGCTATTGCAAAAAGTAATTTGTAGCTCTTGATTTTCATCATCAAACTCATTGTGGTCATCGATTTACAGGCTACAATATATATTTGATGTATTGGAAACCAACATTCCCATGGGCGCTGACATGTTGAATATTCAAAAATTCAAAATCATTAATCTCAAATCGAAATAAAGGTACTGTATCCCAGTATCCCCAAAATGTAGAATAGAACAACTCTGGGTATAAATATATCCTTTTAAAAAATCTAATCGACAAACTATATGATGAAAATGATGACGAAAATAAGACATAATATGATTTATAGAAAGTATTAATGAAACAATTCTATTTTCGTTCTGAATAATATAAAATCTGTAAAATAATCCTCAGCGGGAAATTGGAATAGAAAATGGATTTGTCGGAAGGAAAAGACGTTGATCAAAACAATGAAAATGTTGCCGCAATGGATAACTCAGACTCTCCAAGCAAGGAAGGAAAACATATGCATCTTTTAAGACAATGCATTTCACTAACAGTTACTAAATTCATTTCATCAGCTAAGTAAGAAAAAGTTAAGAGTCATTACTTATTATAGATTCCCCGAAGTCACAATTGAATAAATGAATACTGTAAATGTTTGTTACTTCAATACTTGCCCTCTCCCGACCCAACTTTTCAGAAGAGGGGGAGTTAAGGTATTTTGAAACCTGAAACATGGGAAAACGATCTAAATATTGCAGTATTTCAATTTTATTCTATGACTAGAACAAGATTCAAATAATAAATTGTTCTTTTTGGAATGCCCTTCTGCCAGTTCAGGATACAATTTTGATGTAATTGAAAATATTATGTTCATGTAGGCCTGCTTGACATACAATTATACATGTACATATGTATTCCAAGACACGAGAGTATAGATATAACCATAATTTACTTTTATGAACTTTACAATTCAAGACCGATATATTTTAAAATTTAATCCAATAGTCAATTCGCCCTGATTCCAGTTCGCCCTTAGTTTATTCGCCCTGGCCTGGGTTGTTTCGCCCTTATTTATACATGTAATATATCAGGTGAAGTAAAAGCAGCCTGAGTTCATGAGCGTAGCTGAACTTTATCTTTATTATTCAATATGTACACATTTTTTTCTCACTATACTCGGTTTTCACAGAACGTTTATTTTTTTTTATGATCTACTGGTAAGATACTTAGATAGGTCTACCAACTGAGACATGCCGAAATTTTGCAGATATCTAAAGTGTTACCTTAAAATAGATGCATAATTATAATATTATATAAATACATATAGTTTACGAACACAGAAAACTTATTCAAAATCATCGTATAAACGGTTTAAAATAATATCAGTTTGTATATTTACCAACTTGCTCATTGAAAAATCTGATCAATATGACTGTAAATATAGTATTACATACACAAAGGTAAGTTAAAAATTAGAGCAAAATGACTCAGGGCAAACTGGAATCTGGGCGAAACAACCTAGGGGCGAACTGGAATCAGGGTGAATCGACCTGACTCCATAGAAAATGTCAATGTCTGGATTGTTTGCTTGTTGTTTGTGGAATATACTGATAGTAATACTAATTAGTAACAATATTTTTATTAGTACTGGTTTGTTTGTTTGTTTATTTATTGTTGTTTAACGTCCACTCAAGAATATTTCACTCATATGGAGACGTCACCAAATGCCGGTGAAGGGCTTCAAATTTTGGCCTATGCTCGGCACTTACGGCCATTGAGCAGTGAGGGTTCTTTAACGTGCCAACACCTACTGTGACACAGGACCACAGTTTTTACTGTCTCATCCGACAGACAGGAAACCAACCTGCCGCCGCCTGGACTCGAAGTCACGACCTCACGATCAAGAGTCGAACGCGCTACCGACTGAGCCAGTCAAAAATCAAAAATATAAATATAAAAACTCTGTGAGAAGAGCACAATGTGTTGGTCCAAATTGAATTCTACATGTATAAAGTAAGAGAGTTACTCGGTTCAAGAATCATATAAAATTGTAAGAAAGGGAGTTTGCCTACCGTTTGATATTTTTTTTATGTGGGGGGTGGCAGGCTTATAAGAAAATTGAAAAAGAAGGCAGGATTTACAATTTGGCTAAAAAAATGTGTTAATACTTTTGAATCATTCCATTATCTTGGCACCCCACTGTGAAGTTCAAGTTTTCCAGTCGAGTGCACGTTGTACATGTACATGTAAAAATCTTGTCCAATCCAAGGGTTTCAGAGTCTTACCATGAGAGTTGAGATTTCTCTTTTCAATCAACACACTCATTGACCATGTTTGATTATTTTTCTTGCATGCTTCACATTCCTGCTTAATACATGTATGTGCATTTTCTACACATACATTTAATTTACTGTAATCTCATAACAGTATGTGCAGGCCTTTTTCTTTCAATTTTGGGAAAATGCCATTGGCAACACAATCGGGAATTTAATAATGTGAATTTGTGTCAAATTGGGGAAAAATTGTTGGCACTTATGGAAATCAAAATTTAATTAAATCTCTTTTTACCCTTACATTAATTTATTTTCATTACGGTTGTGGCCTCAGCACCAAATTGGGATTTTTTTTTATCAAAGTGGGGTAGAAAACGTATTAAATTTTGCAATGGGACTGAATTTCGGCCCCATGGGAACTATAGAAGAAGGCCTGACATAGAAGTCATGAAATTGTATTGTGACATCAAAACCTGTGTACAAGTACATTGTAGTTAAATTTGTTGTTAATAGTACATGTACCCTTGGGGTTGACAAGGTAATCATTTCCCGTAAAAAAAATCGAAAAAACTATTACTCATGGGAGAAATAATAATCACAAATGTATGCTGTTGATATTATGTGATAGATAAATGTCAAGCTATACATTTATATGTATTTGTAATAAATGTTATTTTTTATTCCAGATTTTCTTTATTCCGAGAAAACTTAAAGCCGCTGTACAAAAGCAACCCAGAAGCCTTGCGAAAAATCCATCAACAAATGACCCAGCAGTTGGAGGCCAATATCTATGTAATTTTTTTAGCCCCAGATTGAACATCAGGGGTCATGTTGTTTCTAAGCATTTTTTAGCCCGATTGGCTCAGGGGTAGATCCAGGGTGGGGTCAAAAAGTCTGAAAAAGTACCCCTCTTTGAAAATTGAAAAACTAATTGCATCTGATCAGTGATCTATATGGATGTACATGTATGATTCAAGTTTGTTATTTGCGTAGAAATCGGAAAATTAATTTTATATAAATCCACCTTATGTTTAGAGTGAACCATCATCCCTTTAAAAAAATTCTGTCAAATTCCTTGGGTCTCTTTCCTTAAGTCTGAATCCAATTTAGTACATGTACAGTAAAACCTGTGTTTAGCGGACAGTTGTCAGACTAATCAAATTGACTGTTATAGAGAGGTGTCTGCTGAATGAAGGATGACCATTCACTACCAAAACATTCATACTGTATGTGTAATCAATGCAATTGTTCTAGTAAACATAACATAAAATGTAGGGTTATTTTTTGGCCAGTAAAGTTTTGGCCATTTATGTTTATACCATGTTTAAGGCCTACCCATCAAACCTTGGTCTTACTGTATCGAACATTCCAGGTGGTTGAAATGCTAAGATATTAATTTTTACCGATAGAATAATTCAAACTAACATGTCACATATTTCTTAATTAAGATAAACATTTACAGTGTTAATCCCTTGTTTGTTCATCAAAAACACCCAAAATATCTTTAATAAGTACTGGCAGAAAATTTGTGTACATGTTTTGAACTGTTTAATTTTGTCCATTTAAATAGGGTGGCCAAATTGGTCAAAATTAAACAATGGCCAAAATATTCCAATTTACGGTACAATGTACGTGAACATAACAATATAGATTGGAACAAAACACAAATTACCAAAAATGAAAGAAAAATGATTATACTTTGTATTTGCAGAACGAAGTTTCAATTATGTTTGAAGAGGAGGACATACTGACCCACTTGAATAAGTTAGATGATTTAATCCAAAACAATCCTCATCGAGATACAGTCGCATGGTACATTTTTGCTTTCAAGCTAATTACTAAAATAAGAGGGCACTCTGCGGCCAAGTGGTTAGAGTATCACACTTTAAACCATGGATTCTCTCACTTCTAGTCAGCGCAGGTTTAAGCCCCACTGGAACCTAAGCTGATTTTTGTGAGAAAGTTTGCCAGATTACTTGCAGAAGGCCGGTGGTCTCTTCCCAGGTAACTGGGTTCTCTCATCCAACATTAAAAACAGGCCACCGCCATATTACTGAAGAATTTAAATTCATTATAATTTGAGTTCAGTTGGGAAATTTTTATTGCAAATTTGGGGAAAATATGCAGTTCTTTGGCATTGGGAATTGGGCCTTATGTCAGCCCCTACAGTAGGGTGGAAAATCCCGAGATGGAAGGGAGCATAATGTTATCACCATGGCATTGGCTTCTTTGTCCAATAAAAGGAATACAGGACCTTCTGCTGTCAAATCTGTCGAGCTACCACTAGACCATCACAAGGAGTCACATGATTTTAACATACAAGATCATGTGATTTAAAGTCTGTGAAATTATTAATCTTACCACTACATGTACTCTCATGTAAAATAAATATTGATGAAAATTTTTTTTTAACTTATTCATTTTGTTCATTGGATATAGACCCTTTCCCGATATATGCGTTCCTACTAATCTCATCTGCACATTTATCACTTCCGAATGGTAGTAAGAAGTTTCATACTCAACACAAAAATCATATCCAAAGAAATTTTAATCGTACACAGGGAACAATTAGTCTTTAATTGGGTACTAACTGTCATGGGTATGAAATGTTTTGAGCACGAAACTTGTTGATACTCCTTGGAAGTGCTTGTGCGTAGGTGAAATTAGTAGGAACGCAGTTATCGTGAAAGGGTCTATTGGATGTAAAAGGTTTAGGGGGGGGGGGGGGGGGGGGGGGGGGGGGGGGGGGGGGGGGGGGGGGGGGGGGGGGGGGGGGGGGGGGTGGGGGGGGGGAATTGTCACCATTTATATATTAGGAGACCATCCGGGGATCCAGAGTTAGATGTTCTTGCCCATACCATGTCTTGCAAGGAAAAGCAGAAAAAACACTTACAGCACATAGTTACCGAGTTACAATCTCAGAACAAGCTATTGAAAGATGCACTCCGACCAAGACAAAAACATCTGCTCCAGACGATGCAAAACGTGGAGAAAGTCACAGACAAATGGAGAGAGGTAATTTTCAATAGTTATTGGAGTAGGCAACAAGTGAAAAAAAAAAGTAGCCAGCAAAAGCGCATCGGTGAACTTTGTATGTAGCATACTTGACAACGATATCTCATGGATCGGGTTTGGTGTTGGTCTGATTATTTACCCTCTTTGAAGGGAAACATGGCGGAACATAACGTTTTGGTTAAGTATTTTTAATGGAAATTGATTAAAATACAGTTGAACCTTGCTATTTTAAGACCAGTTAACTGACCGACTCAAAGTGGCCTGATTTGTAAGGTGGTCTCTTAAGTGAGGCTCTGTACTTATTAGATATTCATCGAGAGATTGAAATCTTGTGGTCTGAAATATGAGGGGGGTCTCCTAAAGGGAGGTGGTATTTAGGCAAGGTTCCACAGTACTGTTAAAATTATTTGTTTTGACTCTATTTACACTGATATTAATTTTTAAAAAAAAAAATGTTTGGTAGTTCATTTGCCCATTTAAGATTTCCTTGTTGTCCGTGGGAAGGGGCTTCTGTGGCGGAGTGGTTAGAGCTTTGAAACATGAAGTCACTCACCTGTAGTCAATTACAAGGGGCCTCCGTGGCTGTTTGGTTAAAGCATTGCACTTTAAACAATTAAGTCTCTCACTTCTGGTCAGCGATGGTTCGAGCCTTGCTGGAACCTAAGCTGATTTTTGTGAGAAAGTTTGCTAGTTTACTTACGGAAGGTCGTTGGTCTCTTCCCAGGTACATTGTAACCAGGTTCTCTCCTCCACCATTAAAAACTGGCCGCTACCATATACTGTAAATCAGGTTTTATTCGCAAGAATTTTTATTTACACGTAATTTCGTGAGAGCTCTAGCTTGCAAAAATATAATTATCGCGTAATGAAATTGGATAATAGTATAAAGAGAGGGGCATTCAAAATCGTGAAAATATAATATCGCATATAAATTTAGATCTTGTGTTTCACAAAAATAAAGTCCACGGAAATTTTCAGATTTACAGTAATTGGAAAGTTGTTGAGTGTGTCGTAGACGAGTCAAGTCCCTCAGACTTGGGGTATTTCTAAATGCCAAGTCCAAACCCAAATTAACTAAGTCCAGGACTTCAGACTTGGTGAATTTTGAACCTCTGCAGTCAACATAATTTGTCCGCAGTCAGCCTCTATTAAAAGGCCCATTTCATCAACTTAACTTGCGCTGCAAAAACATGATTCTCAGCACATGCCATGGATTTTCAACTCTTTTGGGAATGGAGCCTGGGCCTTTTGAATGGGAATTTTAGCAACATTTTATTGAAATTTGGAAATTTATAAATACACAAAAGTATTTGGAAATGCAATATTTGAATTTTTTCAAATTCATTGTCATTTGACATCATTTGGAAAATTTCCACTGCAAATTGGGAAAAAATGCATCGTTTTTTGCATTTGGAATGGGGCCTTATTTCGACCCCGTATGATAAGGTGGAAAATCCCTGCATGCTATGCTTCCGAGACTGCTTTGTTCCTGTAATTTCTCTAACAGTATTTGAGTAAAAACTTTTCTTTTTTCAAAAATATTTAACTCATTGACCCCTGTAGCCACATTTGGACTCATCCATTTCAAAGAATGGTACAGACCACTGTCAGAACTTGGGAGTGTATAATTTAGAATCCAAATTTCAAAATAATTTTTTTCACTCAATATTATTACCTCTTGTTCACCCCTGAATTTTGATAATGGACCATACATTTTATTGATTTGGGCAAGTCTAAATGTGATCACAGGGGTTGATGAGTTAATAATATATTAATGAGATTGTTAATTAGTTTGATTTTACCCAAAGTTCAACAGTATTTTCTAGCATTATAGGATTTTAAAACTTTCATAAATGACTGCTTTGGAGGGGGGGGGCATAGTCATTTTGAAATACGTTTTGTTCAATATTGGTGTTTTTAATATCAGATATTTAAAACAATTAACATATCATTTTCATCTTTTAAAATTATTTTTTTCTTTGTTGAAGGCCACAAAGGTGTCTCAGGAAATGCCAACAGAGGAATTTTTGCACTTTTTGAACAACAATGGATGATTGGAAGTGACACAGATTCAATATAAACCATTCATTTTATCCAAACCAGAATAAGCAATGGACTGGAATTCTGATTCACAATGAGAACATGTGAAAAACTCTCAGAAATGCTATAAAGATACATCACATCATTTCATTTGGATGAAATCTGCAAATTGTTCATTTTCATTCTGCGCTGATGAAATGTGACATAGTTGTTATGTGAAGCACAAACTTGCATCTAAGCCACCAGAATTTATTCCTTGGTGAAAACTGGATAATTTCACAGCATTTTTAGAGTGATATATTTATAAAAACTTAATGGACTAAGGAAACTAACCTTTTATAGTATTCATTTATGCAAATAGATATTATTTGCTGTCAGCGGATACCCCCCCTCTCTCTCTCTCTCTCTCTCTCTCTCTGGATGCGCTAGATGTTAATAAATAATTAAGAATTATTGTTAATGTCATGATAATCGAATATTAACGATTTTTGCATTTCTTGTTGCATATACAGTGGAACCCTTCTTGAGAGACCACTCTTATAAAAAGTCACGTCTTATGAGGTTACTTTCTGAAAACCACTCGGTTAAATAATCCTTTAGATGATGCTCCTTTTGAGAGACCACCTGTCTCGAGACAATTCAGTGGTAGATGGGGGCAGTCTCTCAAGACAGATTCCACTGTAGAATTTATTTTAAATAAGAATTTATGTAGATTGAATTATTTGCCTGTTCTGTCCATGGAAAATATATGCAAAATATTTTTATATCATGACAAACAAATCAACTGTTTAATAAATATCAGTTGTCATATTGACTAGATCTTGCATTAGCATATTTATGCCCTCAACATCAAAGATCAGGGACCACATGCAAAAAAGGGTCCGATACCAAAGACTTTACAAATGGTATTGTCTGTTCCTTCCCCAAGCGCTTGGCATGAGAAGTGAAAGTCACAGGTCTTTTGGACGAGACTCAAAACCGAGGTCCACGTGTCATGAAAGGCGTGGCACGTAAAAGAACCCTCACTGCATTAGTCCATAATACGGGCCAAAATCTGTAGCACTTCACCTAAAACCGGTGACATCTCCACTTAAGTGAAAGATTTTTGGTGAGATGTAGAACAACAAACAAATCAAAGATCAGGATGGCGGATATTGCTTTGGGTCCATCTGTTTTTCTGTCTACAAAATTTTGGTTTCCGTCAAGATTTTTTAGTTTTATTCCCCAAATTGTAATCACATTTGATTTGTTGCTTTATGTCAATCAGTAAGATCTCTGGATCCAGTTGTTCATCTACTGGTAAGAGTTCAGCCCTAGGGATAAATTCTGTTGCTAAATTATTGGTTAAATTCAACTTTGGATAAATATGGGAAATTTAGCCATGATTTGAGGAGGTTTGGTTATTATTTCAATATTGGGGAAAGATTGGAACTGTTATCAAAAGTTAACCCTGGGTTATGTAAACCTCAGTAACTGTATTTAAATGAAGGTTTTAGTTAAAAGGACCCCATTGCACAATACTTTGTTGAAGTTGAAGTTAACCAATTTTAAACCAACAGGCCAACCATAAGTTAAATTTAACAATGCATTGTGGAACTGGATCCCGGTAGTTAAATTTAACCAATAGATAAACAACTGGGTTCTGATTAGTTGAATATGGACAACTTGTATTTGCCACTTTGAAATCTTCATGAATGACTTGGCTCTTGGAGGGGGGGGGGGTAATGTTTCACAAAGTTACATTTAATTCAAAGCAACAAACTTACCCAGAACAGCTTGGAACATGTCTGTCCTAGCCGAAGGTAGCAAAAAATTTCTAGGTGATGAGTATCTCTCCATTGAATGGCTTTCCTTTTACTGGTGTTTTTTAGTCATTAAATGCCACCTCTGTATAAAGGACACCTGCCTATAAAGGCCATCAAACATAACCTTTGTTAACTTTTTATAATAAACCTCTCTATAAAGGCCACCTGTCTGTGATAGCTACTTATGTATGTTCCTGTGAGTGGCCTTTATAGACAAGTTTGACTGTAAAAGTTACCTGACTCTAACTTTTGGTTCAAGTTCAGTCTGGAATTGTTCTGCTGCTTTTCGGATTATTATTATTATTATTATTATTATTATTATTATTTTGTTTAGAAAAGATTTAGGTAAGCACTAGATGGTAGAAGGTATCGTGTGATCCTTATAGATATTCGTAGAAATTTCTACTATACTTTTCCTGATTTATAAGTAGTATTCAACACCGTCTATCTCTGTTATCAAGAGTACCTTGGTATATTTACCGCTAACGAAAACCATAAAATTTCCATGAAATTAATACATTTACTGCTACTCAAAACCTTAGATTTTCCATGTAATTAATTCGAATGGATTATAGATCAAAGTATACCATAAGGAAACTATAAATTCCTTATAGTCTATTTCATATCATTGGCCAATAAAAATAGTAGTCTTAATATTTATAAACGTGATACCTTCTACTTTCTACCATCTAGTGCTTACCATTTAATTTATTTACTGCTGTTTTAATAGAGGACTCCAGCAGGAATGCTCCTGTGTATTCATAATTGATTTTCTGGAAATCTCAGGATTGTTTGTTGCTTTAATATTGTTTCCCTAATAGTTGTTTGTATAAATCTGTATCACATTTACTCCACATCAACTCCCCCCATTTTATTGATATCTTCATCTTTTCCACTCCTTCCCTTCTTTCTTCCAGAAAAATGGAATTCTGCCATAAAAGGTCATGATCAGAGACATTCGGGAGTTTTTCCATTTGTCTTATTTTTTACAAAAACCTGTTTTGTTTGTCATTGTGCAACTCAGGGGTTTTTCTTGGGTCTGTGCAGGTCTGGTATAAGGCCCCATTCCCATTAGGAAAATGGTAACATTTTCCCAAGTAACATCCCTGAAAATTATCAATTAATTAAAAAATAAACATGAAAATGAAAACAAATTTATAGTTGAATCTTTTTAGCAAACAAGATACAAAACCAGCTTTGTAAATTTGAATAAATTAAACATTGAAATATATCAGAAAAGTTATATGCATCTATATTTCTAATGCTGTTAGATTTTTCGCAATTTCTTGGAAAACAACAAAATTCCCAATTGGAAAGGTATAGGCCCCTGTTTCAGAAGAGTAGAAAAAACTTTGCAACTCCAAAATGTAAACTAAAGTTGGAAAATTTGTATCATTATGGTTCTGGAAGGTATACTGATTGGGATAGTTTTGAGATAGGTTATTGTTGTGCATAAATTAAACTTTTAATTATTATTTCAGTGCATAAAAATGTTGAATCAAGTATTTTACATGCAAGAAAATAACATTGGGACAGGAACCATGTTGGACCATACTGAAAAGTACCTACTGCTTTAAGAATGCTGAATTGATAGTACATGTACTATTTATCAGTATATCATATATGTATATATCCATGTTCCTTTTTTATAACATAAATTAAATATAATTTTATAAAATTAATTGAATTCATACTAGACATTTTATTTATTTTCAGAAATTTTATTTAGTATGATAAAAACAGTAACAAAACAGAATTTGAAGTACTCGTGCATCATGAGGGTTTCATAACAGCTTTGGCACTTGTACTATTATATGTAGAGTGTGTTTCAATAAACATGTCCCCACTACCAGTGTCTATGATTTTGGACAGACAATTAATCATTAAAAAAATAAATTTTATTAAAAAGAGAATTTAATTGAAAATTTATGATTAAATGAACCCAAAACCTATGAGGTCAGAACTTATTTTATGACATCATCGATGACATCATAATGAATTAGCATAATTTGGTTTTACTACCAAAATGGATGACAAGAACTTGAAGAAGAACCTTCATTTCAATGTTGTTAAATTTTATTTTTGAGTATACCCAATATACATTGTACCCAAATGATCTTAATGATTTAAAACAGGCAACAAGGATACAGTTGGTAGGATTCCGTTGGAAACCCGTGAAATGTGACCTGAAACATCCTGGATAGGTTACAGTTAGTGGTAGAGAAAACGGTGGACATTTGGAATAGATAATGAAAAATGACATTTAACTAGTAAATTTCAAAAATGTTAATTAAAAATGTGGCTAACTTGAATAATATTTAATGTGTAAAAAAATAGATACACACTACACCATTTATTTACATTTATTTCGAGAGTGTTTCTGAAAATGGATAAAAAAAACCGACCGCTGCAATAACTCCAATAGACCCTTTAGCAGTAACAGCGGTCCTGTGACTTTGCCAGTCTTCCAGTTGGCTTAATGATACAGATTCTCGGAAAATGACGTCAAGAAACAATCAGTTACTATAACAACGTCTATGTTTTTGCGGGTATCTCTATCATTTTGCCAACTGGAAGACTGGCAAAGTCACAGACCGCAGTTACTGCTAAAGGGTCTATACACATAAATTCTCTAGGTTTTTATTTCAAATTCTCCTTAACGGTGAGATCTGTTTCTTCTGTGCGCTTATCTCCCTTGTAAATCCTTATTTCAAGTGCTATATATGAAACTAATGCTACACACGTAAGAACAATCAAACTTATTATCTTTGTTTGAACACACAAAAAGTAAGAAGCAGTGATGTAAGTGGTATGGCCTATTGCTTTCCAACCGTTGTAACTGGAAAACGCTGAATCTATCTTGTCTGGGTACAGATTCGTGATGAGTGCTGAAAGGAAAAGTCAAATTTGTTAATTATCACTGAAAGTAGAATACAATCTAAATTATAGCATGTGTTGGATTATTACTGAAAGTAAAGCAAAATCTTAATTACAGCCTGTGTTGATTATAACTGAATGTAAAACAAAATCTAAATACAGCATGCATTGATTATCACTGACAGTAAGACAAAATCTAAATACAGCATGCATTGATTATAACTTAATGTTGAGCAAAATTTTAATTACAGCATGCATTGATTTTAACTAAATGTAAAACAAAATATGAATTACAGCATGCATTGATTATCACTGAATGTTAAGCAAAATCTTAGTTAGTCCTGCAGCATGTGTTGATTATAACCGAATGTTAGCAAAATCTTAATAACAGCATTTATTGATTATCACTGAAAGTAAAGCAAAAACTGAATTACAGCATGCGTTGATTATAACTAAATGTAAAAACAGTGTAAAATTACAGCATGCATTGGTTATAACTAAATGTAAAACATTATGAATTACAGCAGGGCATTATAACTAAATATAAAACAGTATGAATTACTGCATGCGTTGATTATAACAATGTAAAAACTGTAAAATTACAGCATGCGTTGGTTATAACTAATTGTAAAACAGTATGAATTACAGCATGCAATGATTAAATATAAAACTATGAATTACAGCATGCATTGGTTATAACTAAATATAAAACAGTATGATTTACAGCATGCAATGATTAAATGTAAAACAGTATGAATTACAGCATGCAATGATTAAATGTAAAACTATGAATTACAGCATGCGTTAGTTATAACTAAATATAAAACAGTATGAATTACAGCATGCAATGATTAAATGTAAAACAGTATGAATTACAGCATGCGTTGGTTATAACTAAATATAAAATAGTATGAATTACAGCATGCAATGATTAAATGTAAAACAGTATGAATTACAGCATGCAATGATTAAATGTAAAACAGTATGAATTACAGCATGCGTTGATTATATCTGAATGTAAAGCAAAATTCTCCGTCAAATATTGAAGTATAATTTGGAATTTGCATTTATCCAGGAACACGTAATTATAGGGCTGTCATTTATGAGGAATTGTATATCGATAAGTAAAAAATATCGATAAATCGATTAATTTGGTACTTCTATAAAATGCATTCAAAATATATAGATTCACTATAATATTTTGGTGTTTCATTGTGAATTTTACTATTATATTTTAAACATAATACCAAAGTTATATGCTCAAGACGATCGTTTCTGTTAATTAGACTTCATCAGTAGAGCTCAAAATTTTACATAATGGTTTTCTATAGGAAAAGTGGTATAAGACAAGACCATAAAATAAATCTTTATGCATAGCCAAATCCGGCTAAGAGTAACCACTGTAAAAAAGATGACTATCTTAGCTTTTGAAAAAATTAGAATTTAAATGGTGTTTTCAGTGCCAAATATTACTTTAGTATAAGATTATCAGCTGGTACCTCTGAAGATTAAAAAAAAACATTGCAAGGAAACAATTGTTTATTTGAACAATTAGAATAAAATATAGTTCAAAAACATGAAGTAAAACAAATATGGAAAATTTTGGAATTTGTAAAACAAAATACATCCTGTGAAATGCATTATGAAATGTATCGATACTAAAAAAAAAATGTATCGATTATCATATTGAATGAATTTGTATATCGATACATCGGAATAGAGTCTATCAATGACAGCCCTGCATAATTAAAATAAAAATCCATATAACTTGGTGGGGTGACGTCTCATGAACCTTCGATTTCGGATTCCATGTACTATAGTATATATCTACTATGCTCCAGTATATCTAATTCCATGGACTTCTATACCTCCAATATCTGTTATTCCATGTAAATATCTAATAGCTCCAATATCTCGGATTCCATAAATTACGTAATGGATAAATCACGAAATAGTGTTGAATAGTACAGAGAACATATACCCACTCGAGGGCCGAAGCCCCGAGAGGAATATAGTTCTCTATACTATTCAACACCATTGAGTGATTTATCTAACTTAAAAAAACTAACCCTTTACTGTGCCCCAATGCATTATTCAGACATTCATCTAGACAACGTTGAATATAATCTAAAGTTACTTCAGGTGTGAAGGTTGCTCATGCAATGTTCACTGAGGTGTAACAATACAAACATATGAAAGTCACATAAAATGTAACAATATTGACAGTAACAGTAGTTTATTTATTACTCTCAATAAGTTTAACGCGATATGAGCTGTCGATGGTGAAACATTTTACATGTCAATTTTCTGTAATATTTTATCTCGTATATATTCTAAAGAGACCATCCAGTGGCTAGAACAACAAATGCATGTGTAAAATAGCAACAATCTTGTCAAACGTAACACGTAATATCACTTATTGTTTGTCCGCCATTACTTTGAGCATTGCAAATTAATTTTCGGTAAATTTTTACGAAGATTACCGAGTGTCCAATAAACACGTGCTATTTGCAGTTAATATAAATTCTATTCGTTTAAAAGCATATATTTTACATAATACACGCACTTTCCAACACAAATCACGTCCTGTATTTTAAAAGTAAATATAAAACACATAAAAATCGGCCGACTTTAACTTAGCCCGAGCGCGTAAAGGACCGAGATTCTCTGACCGCATTACGAAGTACATTTGATATGACGAAAGAGTTTATCTGAAAGGTCATTGCATACGGAAATACAACTGGATTTTTTAAGGTACGGGAAAACTTAAATTCTAATAAAACAAATAACTTCGAAAAGAAGATCTTTTACAATGTTTCACGTGTTTGATAATGTATTTGACACACATTTTATCATATTCTCCACTATATGTCGAGGGGACAAAAATAATCATTGTGACAACTTATATCGCTTTAAAGATGTCTCATTTCTGGACCAGATATATAATGTGATAAATGATGTACAAGATATAGAGGAGATTACCATGGAATATGCCTAATTTCAACTTGAATATGATTTAGTGATATACATGTATATGATGATGAAATATTATCAACAACAGACAGAGCCGATTCTTAAAATAACATGTGAACATTTCTCGGAGCCAATTCCAGATAAAAGAAAAAGATGTCATTACGAAATCCACATTTGCCCAGAAAACAAACAAAATCCAAATGGGCTTTACTTTTATTTTATGGATGTTAAACAATAGAAAAAAAATGCAGAGAAATACTATTAGGCCAGGTATAAGAGATGTGAAAGGGGATTTAAAAGTGAAAGGGATTTACTGTCAAAGCAGGAATGGAGGGTTTCTTTTTACATAGTTCTTTACGTGCTGCCACAGTTACAAGTATGTCTGCCGCAAACATCGGTGAGCAGGTTATATGTGAAGAAAAACAGGTCATTGTTCAGATGCTGTACGGAATTACAAACATACAAATATTAACCAGGAAATTCAGGCGAGTAATGTGATTCAAGGAGCTAAACGAAAACATGATAATGAATTTGAATATGAGCTTAAAGCTCAACATGGATTTATTAAAATCGGGAAAGGGGATTTCACCCCTTCAACCCCACAGACCACAGTAGACTGGTCATAAACAATATATGGAGCATACCATTTAGATATTCAGGGGTGAAAGGGTTAAAAATCAACATTTCCCTCATATAAATCTTGTTGGAAATATTACAGAAAAAATAAATTAATTTGTTTGAAGGTTAAAAAGATTTTGCTTTCTTATTTTTCTTCAGATGACAGCTCGACAGTGGAATAACTAAAATCCACTCATTTATTCAACGGCTAGCTGTTGAATAGGACCAAACTCTATTTATCTATTCAACAGTTACCTGTAGGTACCTGTACAATAGTAAAAATAAACCACCCAAAACACCAAAGGAAGACGTCATCATTTTTTTAGATATATAATATCCCCAATATTTGTCACAGGTACTTGAGGACAGGACCTATCTTGCCCATAATCCCTTGATTTTTTTTATTTTATTTCATTTATTCTTTTCATCTTAACATGCTAATTTTGGGATATACCAGAAAAAGTGGTCAAACAATAGACTTAATCCAAATATGATATTTGTTTGCCGAAAACTAACCTGTCACCCTTTTATGACCATATTTAAACTCGTATGTGTAAACATGAACTGTGCCGAATTTTCTTGACCTATACGTATTAAACATCACCTTATCTTATCATTCTACTGCTAACATTTACTCATTTTCTCACGGACATTCTCTAAAGCTCGTTACCATTTGCTTGAGTCCACCTAGGCCAAAATTCTGCCACGATTTTAAAATGGCAACATTTCTGACAATCGATTTTCTTTTTGTAACACATTTTTGAACGAATTAAATTTCGTATTATCGTTGTATAATCCAATTAATATAAACCTGGACGAGTTAAAATTCCAGGTAATACAGCATATCGGCATTGAAATTACACTGGCAAAAGAACTGGTTCCGGACCACCGGGGGTTTTGTCCTGGAAATTCCGAGGTAGCGCTTAACAAACTTCATTAGATATGAATGTGTATATAAATGACCTTTTATTTTCTTTGAAAATTATTGCAAACTTCTGGTTCCTGAGTAGTAATAGACAAGTACCGTCTTTTCATACCTATGGCATTTTCATTTCACACCCTTTATAAAACGTTATGCCAGGGCATGCTCCTCTTGTGAATGTTTTGAACTCCTTAATCAGGGAAACGTTGTTGAACGCTTTAGTCCAGTCATTTTAGCCCAAAAATCGCCAATCTTGCAACTAATTGCAAAAGAATTGTTTTCAATGATTTTGACTTCACTAATATGTGTACTACAACATAAAAAAAATCTAATGTTCTTCTTGAAGAGGAAATACTATTTTTGGGCCAAAAACAGGAAAAGGATCGAAAAACCGACAAAAACTGGAGATTTAGCTTTTCTTCATTATTTATTAAAGTACAATGCAATCTTTCGTTTTGCAATTATAAATTTTAGTAAGAAATAGTAATTGTAAAATTCTCATGTAATAATTTGACTTTTTAAGGATGTTTTTGAGGCGAAATGTGCTAATTTTAGTAAAAAAGACAATGAAAACTGGAAATATTTGTAGTTTTCATTAATAAGATTAAAATATGCAAATACATATAGATGTGTATAAGAAAGATATACTATTACAATGATGATTTGTACTGTTTATCAACTTAGAAATACTAGAAACCAAGGGAAGGGCACATGGAGGGGCACGCCTCCCCCTTCCCAGAAGAAAAAAATCCATGACACTTCAGTCTAATGGCATTGAAAGTGCATCATTCTTATTCATTTTATTATTTTAGAATTTTTTTCTGAGAAGAAACCCTCCCCCTTATGAAATACTATTTATCCGATACCCTACATGTTGACCATAACCTTGACTGACCACCAGATTATATGTATAGTTACATGTATGTTACTGTTAATATTTCAGCATTAATAATTTTCATGAGAATTGTCAGTTCAAATAATATTCCGTAAAAACTGTCAGATGAATGGAAAATTCTATTCCCGTCAATTTCCAGTTATATAAATGAACAAGAAGTAGTATGTCGATTTTTTTCTTTATTAAATTAATTTGTTTCGTCTTCATCGTCTGTGTTCTTTGTTGAATTGGAGCAACTTGTTCCTCTACAATGGCCGCATGTTTCTGGCACGTGCATCTCTTTGTGTCACAATTTACTTTACAATTGCAGTGAATGATATTCAGAAGACGACTGGGAGCAGGCGGCAAACTGTTTTTAAGTGGCATGCATTTGCCATCATCAGTAACTGTCCAGCCCCAATCAAGTGGATTCAGATCAATGCGATCGAGTTTTATCCACTGCTGACACTGATAGTATGACCTTCTAGAATGCAACGCAGCAGAATCAGATGTTGGTGGCAAACTCTGTACCTGAACACATTTATTGTTAGTAATAGCATTGTTGGTATACAAACGAAGCCTCAGAAGATCCAGTCCTTCGTGTAGCACTCCTCCATAAAGGCTGGCAATAATTTGTTCGCCACTCGTTACGACAATTTCCACATTATTGTCAGGCTTCAAAAATTCCTCAATTGCCATTGTAACATTGTTTGTTTTTGAAAGTCTCTTGAATGCGACACCTTTCCCTATCCCAAATAGCCGAGACGTTGTATCACATCCTGTGATTGCGTGGATCACTGGCAGAATTTTGCATTTGTGTGTACCAAGCACTCGCTTGGTTTTTTTAATGTCCCAGCATCTGCACTTGTTAGAAAGTTCAGATTTGAAATAGATGTTGTGCCCATTCAGAGATGCATGGTAGCAGAGGAGAACAAGAAGATCGGTGTCTTCACCAATGACAATGACATGCGTGGACCTAGCACACACAACAGCTGTTGAAACAATGAGACAATCTGCATCATCCTCAGCGAGGATGACCGTACATTCATTTTCCCGAAATCTTTGGGCAAGAAGCCTTATAAAACGAGACTTATTGTTGTTATTTGTGAGAAAAACTTCTTTCTTGGATTTGAAGGTCATATCTGAAGTGAATGTTACGTCAGGGGAGATGATGCCTTTTGAACGTCGAAGATGAGTCGCATCTTTGGTCGATGGTTCACTGGAATACCCATCAAATACAACAGTTGGCTTTGAGTATCTCCTTTTAATATAGTCAACACACAGCTGACATATGGCATTGAATGACATGCCTTTTGCCCATGGGGATGCGCTGTAGCAGAGAACCACCATCCAAAACAAATTGCGCATCATGCAATTCATCTTCCGATACAGCACAGTCCCCCATACTCCAAATAGCATCAGCGATTTGTGGCTTATTTGCTGCTCTTGGAAGTCCTGATGGCTCAAAGATCGATGATGGATGCGTTGATAATTCATATTTAAAGATGTCTGCAACATCCTCAGCAGATTCTCTCGATGAAATTGCAGTTAGTCTTTGAAAAAGGACTTGGGGATCAACCTCAACCCTGTCTTCCTCAACTGTGATAGATGTTTTAGAAGACATAGTTACAACCTACACCTTTTAAAGGAAAAATCAAATATGTTCTGACCAACCATAGAGTCAATGATCTTGCGTCCACATGCCACTGCATTATGAGCGTTGATATTGTTATCTGCATTTACACCCGTATCGATATTCCGAAGAGGGAGGCTTTCTGTAAAAGGGTCCCGGTCTCTTAGGTATGATATAACTTTGATTATATCTTGCTTGTCCCTCTCTTGGCGAGAGGTTGAAGACTCCTTGTGTTGTTCACTTGTGTGATACCCAACATCTGTAAGATTCTGCATAGCCTCATTTACTGCTGCACAAGAAGGCATGGACAAAAGCCACTGAGATCGTTGTACCTCTGTCATTCCTCGTCCTCTTGTCAAACCACCTGATGTTTTTACACTTCTCATTAATACATGTTCAATGACAAGATCACAGGAAAGACCCGCCCAATACCTGTCACTTCTTCTCAGAACATGATACCCTTCCAGGAACTTGTTGTATACATCGGGGTGATCTTTCTGAAGATTAATCATCGACATAACATAAATGTATGCCGACTTTGCATACATATTATGTCCAGCTGCAGCAAAATATGGAAGCATTGCATGTAGCGTTTGTATATGGAGTAGCCAATTGCCAGTTCTTTCGGCTGTGATAAAAGATTTCAAGAGGCTTATCATTTCTAAGTACTGAAGCCAGAGGGTTGCAGTTTTGAAGCACTTAAGAGAAGATCTTGTGTCTGCAAGTTTCTCTCCAGTATTTGTGCTACGGTATGATGATTGCAAACGTCATGTGCAGTAACTTCTCCCTCTAGCAACTGGTCATACAAGGCAGCAGCTTGTTTGAGTAGATGGCTTTCTTCCAGCTGGATCATAGAAACAACTGTAGATTCAGCAAGGATACGATCTGGGGCCTCTGTGTCACTGGGTGTTACAAGAGAGCCTGGAGATATATTCTGGGACACATCATTTTCAGGCAATTCGATGCCAAACGTTTTAGCCACAAGCAAGGTATGAAGGGCTGTGTCAACTAGAAAATGGGCACGGGTTGCTCGAGCTACTGATCTGGAACTTTCTGTTCTATACTAATCTTGGAGAACTGCATCTGCAATGACGATTTAGGTGGCTGCTTGTAGAAATGGTATATTGGAATTTTCCCTTGGCGAGCAGTGACCACATATCGCTCAGCCGATGAAACATTCAGTTTAGGAACCAACTTTGTTAACAACCTTTGATTGTCCCAGGTGTAGAGCTTTCCGACAATTATGCCCATACGATTTAGGTGGCTGCTGGAACGTACCAGCATACCAATTATGCCCATACCATACAAGTGTACGCACATTGTGATCCATGTTGTCGGCAACGAATTGAAGGAATTGTCCATCTTCATAGCCTGGAATGTCCGTCCCTTGTGATACGGCTGCACTTGTTTCAAAACGTTGTATTTCCGAATATGAGGAACAAAATCCTAAGGAATGCAGCGTATCAATAAGAAATTTGATGAAAAATGGTGATGAAGCTGCACTCCTAGACCTATTTGTAGTGGTGCAACATGTAAACGTGGCTTAGCCATCTGCATAATTGTCTGTCCAATCGATGCAATCTTCAACTCTGGGTCCTTTTCTCTAGTGAGAATCTTTAAAAAGGTTTGTAGACTTTCAGGAACGTACTGAAGATTCTTTTCCAGTGATTCAATATCTGACGACAATGGATACAAATCCGAAGCTATATTAAGAGAGAGAATGTCAGATTTTATCAGCTTAGCAGCAGTAGTAATGATGTTGAGCTTCTCAGCTGTCTGATCCACCGTTTTGGGCCGATTGTAAAAAAACTTTGAAGAATTGATCTGGCTGTTTTTCGTATTGTTATTACAGTTGATTTTCTTTGCTCTTCTGTCATGATGATTTCATCCCCAAAATGTTCATATAATTTCTTTTTCAAGTAAAAATGCGAATATGCATCATCACCACAGTAGCCCTTCATTTTAGCAACAAGATCCGATAGTTGATGTTGTTTGTCATCATTCTCCTGCAGATAGTTCACCACTTTAAGAAAAGCGTCGGTAATATGACTGTCAACAGGTCTTCCTCTCTTGGCTTCGGTCGAGGAGGGTGAGAATATCTTAGGAGTGTGTTTGCCTGTGCGAAAATTTACATTACAGGTTTGATGATAGATGGCATCAGCAGCATGCAAATCATTTACAGCTTCTAGTCTACCATAAATTTGGTCTGCCCAAGCGTCTTGTCTTGTAGAACAGATGGCTTTTATACTAGCCTGGAAATCATGAGTTCTCACAGGATATACATCATGCCCTCTTTTATTTTGATTGAGTTTGGCAGTCTGTCCACAAAAGAGGCAGTGGTCACGGAATGAAAAAGTCTGTTTTGACCTGAGAATAGGTGTGCTTTCAGCAGGAGGATTTGACTTGCCTTGTTCTCTCTCTCTAAGATATTTCCTGATTTCAAATGCATTTGTAAATTGACGCCTGCACTCTGCGTGTACATATTGTCCAGGATGCGTGCGAATATGGCTACCCCTTTTCTCAGCAGCATTATTGATACCTTCACTGCCCTTCCCACGAAGACAAACAAGCCCATTTTGATCCCCCGACTCACAAATGACACAGTTTTCTAGTCTTTCCATTTTCAAAACTAGAGCTGTCTGCATAGCAGGACTTATACCCCCGCCCCAACTTTTTTGATGAAGGTAGCACTTAAACTTAAAGATAAATTCACTTTTCAAAACTTCTTAACCGGACAGACAGACGGACGGACAGACAGACAGACAGACAGACAGACGGACTGTGTGATTCCTATATACCCCCCCCCCAAATCTGTTTGCGGGGTATATAACAATGTTAGAACAGATGTAAATAAAATGAGAGGAAATATATGATGATAACTAATGGCAATTTAACACGAATGGGTGTCTATACACTGAGAAAATAAGCAGAACGGTATTAAAAAATCGTTTTCACTTCCTTACTTGTTAATTGTTTTCTATAAAAATAATGTTTTACGATTATGCACTTGATCAAATGTTATTTTCAATTAAATTACGGCCCCTATCACAGGAATTTTAAATGAATCGGGAATGCATGACTTCACATTTACGACGACATGTCACCCCCCTGTTGCGACTTCTCGTCTGTACCTGTTTTTTATCAATTAGAGGAGTTTAACTTCTCGTTTGTTGTTATAGTTTTAAAACAGGGTCACATTGATTAAAATGTTTACACACTTGTATCAATATATATCATGAAACAAGGATAAATTAGCATCAACTAGGCAATGTTTATGCAATGACTACGCCATGCGATCGCTGAAAGCATGCTATGGCAGCACAGCGGTGACAGAAAACCAAGGGCGCTCTCAACAAATTTCTTACACAAAAATATAATATTTCTGCACATTAGATTAAATTAGATTTTTTATATGTTGTTTTACATACACTAAAGAGTAGTTTGCAGAAAAAAATATTTCTTTTGCAATTAGTTGCAAGCAAAATTGACTGGACTACTTTTTAAAATCGTTAATAAGGAAGTTTATTGTCGATACGGGGATCTTGTTAAACAATATGAAGACCTCCTCTCAATAATGTGAGATAGTATTCTGGAGTACGACCATATATATACAGTGACTTCCTCTCGCCAATCACATCTAAAACTAACTGACGACCTTTTCACCGAACTCGAGCGGTTTCCATGGAACAGTTGCGACAGGTGTAGCATGCTATCTCAGGGAGCGAATCCTTCCGAATACCTGGTCCCGTACCGTTTGGGATTCGCAATTGTTGAGTTGAGACCGTGTTGAGACCGTTATCATATCCAATTTTAGATTATCGCATTCTAATGGACTTGGAGCTTCGAATACCCATGCTTCGTCATTTTTACCACACATGTAGGCTAGATCATACTGGTCAATGTATGTACATTTATGGAATATAAAATGAGCGTCAGTCGCGTCATATACATTTTTTTTTCTGTTACCAACTGACTACAGTGTCGCCTGATGCTCATGAGAATCTATTTCCTGTAAAGCCTGTCTTAACAATTTCAACCCTATTTATCTAAATGGTATGCTCTTTTCTATTGTTTCGACCAGTCTATTACGGTCTGTAGGGTTGAAAGGGTTAACAGAAAGTGAGTAAAATCGTCCTTAATTATATATGATCAAAAGGTTACTCCGCCCCAAGTTGTGTGAGTTGGACAAAAGACCCGGATGTCATATATAATATCACCACTTTAAGTGGTTTAAGGGGTGTGTCTAATAGTGTCATAATTGTTTTGTCATAAATTTTATCTGTGAACTGACCAAAATATAACATAATTGAATTGTTTTAAAATTTGCACCCCAATCAAGACTGTCTGGAATAATGAAGACCATTACCGAATGCTCATGTATTCTTACGCCAATGTCAACTAAGACTAAATTGTTTTGTAATCAGACATTAACGACTGGTTCATGGAAGACGGGTATGTGCTAGGTATAGAGTTGTTCCATTCCGTTCAGTTTTGTTGGAATAGTTTGTACTCAGATCAGGTGACTTCAACAGAAATTCAGGTAAAGTCACTTCCGATTTCGTGATACATTGTATTTACATTGACAACCTTTATTAATACGTGTATCTTGTTTCAGTTCATCTCCGAGAAGTAAAGTTTAGCTAAATGTTCTTGTAACAAGAAACATAACTTTTTTGTAGATTTTCTTTCAAATAGCCATATTCCAAGCCGTAACCAAGACGGAGCGGAACAACTCGGAAATGGTCTATCGAGAACAACTACAAAACATTAAATGTAAATAATAAGGAATTAGTAATTAATACAAGACCTGACATCTGAATGTTCAGCATTCCGTCTATCACTCCATGAATACACACGATGATGATGATGCCAATGATATCTGCCACGCCATTGTCACTTGGTGACCAAAATATCATTACTATGTAGAGCGCATTCAATGTTAACAACAAAACTACAAACACAGCTTTCCTTCCCACAAGTTTTGTTACACGAGAAGCCACTGCTCCGGATACCGCATATAAAACACCTCGTGTGGACAGGATAAAACCAATCATACGAATTCCAATTGGACAGCTGATATAAGCCTGTTAAATGATAAAAATTTGGATCACATGCTTTCACACCAATATATATATATATATATATATATATATATATATATATATATATATATATATATATATATATATATATATATATATATATATATATATAAAGCATTAAAACCAACAACACTAAGTAAATATATACAGTCAAATACGAATTATATAAAGCACTAAAATGACTAACGACACGGACACAAACGGAGTCAAATTTTTTGGACGACCTGTCCCTTCTTCAGTACTAAGATATTATAATAACATAAATAACACTTACATAAACACATGCACTCACAAACACACACACACACACACACACTCGGAATACAATATATATATATATCACGAATAAAGCACTAAAGTGACTGAAGACACCGGCAAAAATATTGACAAATTTTTGGTATCCGGTCGTGTGTGTATGGGATGTTTGCGTGCGTGTATGTGTGTGTGTGTTCTTTTCGTCCTGATGAAGGGACAGTTCCTCCCTAAATGCTTTATATAGTTCGTTTCATGACTTGTATCTGTTTATTTAGATCCAACACCCGTGGATATATAGTGTTGTTGGTTTCAGTGCGGAGTCCTCATAAATGTATAGCAAAATCCGTCTAAGAGTAACCACTGTAAAATTACTATCTTAACTTTTGAAAAATTTAGAGTTCAAATCTTGTTATCAGTGCGAAATATTACTTTAGTATAAGATTATCAGCTATCGAAATAGCAAGTACCTCGGGAACTCGAACGGTCCACCAGTATTGGCAACGACCGAGTGGCTATAGATTTTATAAACATAATACAAAGTTATAATGCATACAACGATCGCCTCTGTCAATTGGGCTTCATCAGTTGAGCTCCAATTTATATGTAAACCATTTTCTAACAGTATTGTCTAGAGAGCTCCCCTTCGACTAGATGACTATATACCACTCTCCAGACAATACTACCGGAGAATAGTTTGGGGGCAAAATCTGAGCTCCAGAATGGCAAAAGAGGAATCCTAGGTTTATGTACCATTAGAGGCATTATTTGTTTCCGATATTTTTTTTCGGTAAATGGGGACAATTTTGAAAATAATTAACGTTCAGCTGATGTATTTCGTTCTATTACCTGTCTGGCAACCCTTAGTCCAACGAGATTTACATATAATATGTGTTTGATAATTTACCTGTGGAATGTCAACCCATTGGAATGACTGAGTACTTGAAAATGTTAACATTAATGGCAACAGCAACGTAAAATTAAAGTCAGCCATGATCGTGAAACAAGAAAAAGCTGTTGAAGAGATACTCTTTGTAGGCATTTTGGTATTCGCAGGAGAAGCAGGCAAAACAAAGGTAACCAATAGTAAACCAATCAAATCAAATATTACAAACGCTCCCATCAAAATGTATATAGTTGAATTATCAGGCCTTCCAACCTTTAGGGTTTCCTCGTTTTTTTCACCCGGACAAACATTGACGCCACATTGTAGATCGATCGAAGACGAATTCGAGATTGTACCGTTTCCTTCGAGATCGTGAGCGTGTTCGCGTAGTATAAGCGATGATAATAAATTCCCTATAATATGAGGCAATGCCATGAGGACAATGAAAATCCCATAGAATTTGGTGAGGATTATTTCCACTGGTTTATTTTTCCTTTTGGACGATGAATAAGAACACGTTGAAAAATACATGCCTTGCGCAGTCCATAATGGACCTGTAGCTAAACCAAGAAGCAAAGATGACGGTACCATTGTCCAGAAAGTCGGGTAGAAGTTGCACCCAGAGTATACAGTATGAACTAGAAAAGCTATTATCATGGATTTCTTTGGAGACAATATCCGGATTATGGCTGGTGTCAATACCGCAGATATGATACAACTAACATAAACACACAAAAGAGAAATAATTCCTATACTGCCCTCAGCATTTAGGCTACTTTGAAGGTTTTGAATCGTTGTGAAGGCTGTGAACACGCTGGTAAATGCACATGATATTACTAAAATACTCCGTTTTTCTTTTTTGAATATGTTGTTGTTCTCCTGGCTGTCGTCCATTTTAGCTGTACTGCCAGCAGAACTTGAAAGTATTTAACTTTTGTTGATAATGTAAGTGAGGTCCCAGTGGGGAATCTGGAACACATACAGGTATGGAAAGTGAAGGCATGCAGCATGAAGGATGTTTTTGAAGCTTTTACACCAATTAAGCAAATTATATATTTAAAAAAATGTTTATTAATTTTATAAAGCCATTAAACAATTCATCTTACCCCGGGTCAGGATAAGATATAACATGATATACATAATAATACAGATATAAGAAAATTAATTTAAATTTTTTATCATAAGTGCAATCATTATAATATACATTATAACAAAGAATAGAGAGATTTTTCACATATTGCTGTAAGTTTATTTAATTTTCTGATTTTTCAAATCTAGCAGTCATTTTGTATTCTATATACTGCATGAAATGAATGAAATAAAACGTTAAACTTTTCCAACTTTTTTAAAAGATCATAATTTTCTAGGGAATCTAAAATGTATTTTATACCTTCCCTATATTTCAAATTATTTACATATTTTACATTAATTTTATTTTCCAGTATTCTGTGCCCCGTTTTAAATCAAGAATATTGATTTTCAAATTCAAACATTATCCATACATAAAATTATGCCGTGTGTACCTGGTACACATTTCACGTTCACTATCATTTATATTATAAGTAAAGATAAAGGCAAAATTGACGGTAGCGATAAAAGAATGTCGTGAACAACAAATTCAAAATATTTTAACGTACATGTAAGTAAGTGGATCATACTGAATTTTTTACGTTACACGAAGTTCCGTTATAGGCAACATTCTAAAAAAAAATAGACCTTTTAGCAGTCACTGCGGCCCTGTGACTTTGGTCGGCAAAATGACATAGACGTCGTTATAGTAACTGATTGTTTCTTGACGTCCTTTTCCTGGAATCATGTGTCATTTTGCCAAGCAAAGACTGGCAAAGTCACAGGACCGCATTTACTGCTAAAGGGTCTATAGCTGAGATATTCTTGCAATCTATTATTTTTCCGTTTGATTATTTCAACAGTTAAAGGTTTCAAAAGAAATTTCACTTTTTTCTTACTTAGATTGATACATAGGCATAAAATTTAAATTCCTGTATATTTTGTGAAAATCGCTTGAGAAATCCAGGTTTGGCAGTTTTCAATCGCATTTGATTAACTCAACCTTACTACACGTATTTGTATATGAATATTACACTGGACCTGACCTTATTTTCACAAAAAATATAGGTATATGAGATTTTTTATGTGTATAGCTCTTATTTGTTATTGTACATTAAGTACAAGTAGAAAAAGCAGAAAAAATCCAAGTAATTTTTTTTGTGTAAACACAGCTAATGTCTACATTCATAAATGTACATGTTACATATTGGCAGTGTTAATGTTCGTGTTGACACTGGCTATAAACCATGTTGCATTGCATCAAAGAGAATGGGGTAACACGAGTGCATACTGTACATATAAAAATAATTACGAAAATGTTATTTGCGAGAAACACCATAAATCCATAGACATACACAGTGGCTGAGGGACACAATGGACTTCTGGGAAATTGGATATAGGTATATTGACGGTCTAGTCCAATAGCTAGCTTTTCTGACTGAACGGTTGGTGTAAGTTGCCTGAAGTTGGCAAACCAATCGGCAATCAATATTCATCTCTACATTCGATGTAAAGACTATACGGCAAGCATTATAATAATAATAATAATAATAATAATAATAATAATAATAATAATAATCGAAGATCAAGCTAGAGAATCATCATTAATCTCTACATTCAATGTAAAGACTATATGGCATACATATCAATAAAAAATGCGAATGTCTAGCTAGACAATCCACATTCATCTCTACATTCGAAGATAGAATACAATGTACATGTATATACTAAAGAAGAAACCAAAATTAAGACAATTAACATTTAAAACACATTTAACAGCTTGAAATGACAAATAACAGTCATTGTTTCACATAAATAAACATAAGTTCCAATTAGTTTTTGACACAAAAAGTCCGTAAAAATGAAAATAACAAAAGTCCATCTCTTGTTAATTTAAACATTTACTTGTACACAATTTCAAATACACAACATCTTAACACTCAGACGAACAAAGACAAAACTGACTTTTTTTACTTTGAATACCAAACCGAATTCTTTCTTGTGTTAAGACGATACAATAATGACCTCATGAGAAATTTTATTAGGTCTTGATGGAATATCCGGAAATAAATCACTAAATTCCTGGATTTGTTCAGGTGTGAGAGTTTTTCATCCAAATTGTTCAAAATGTTCTGAAGTTTCATAGATTCACAACGCACATTTTCGCTTTGTACCTAATCTTCTTTCTCGGAACAAGGGCCATAATTAATTTATTCTGTAGTATGTGTAACGGAACTGACAACACCAGTGTGATTGTTGTATATATCAGGTTTTATCATGTTCACATAACAAAATTGCTTCTTTTTACACCTAACAGGCGTTAACAGCACTCAATCATTCAATTTCTTATCAATGATATAAGGCCCAGAATACCTTGAATGTAGAGTGTTCTTTGATACTGGTAAAAAGGCTAAAACTTTCTGACCAGGTTCAAACCTCATACCTTGCTTTCATTTATTGAACCTGTTCAAGATTCTCTTTGGCTATTTCACTTTTTATTTAATGCAGTCTGTTACGAAAATCAGACATCAACCATCTTCTACATAACACCGTCACGTGTTCATGTGCATCATCTCCCTTCAAATATAATCCTATCGGACATGTCATCACCGGCGACGTTTCTATTGTTGAAAATGGAAACCTCAAAAATCTTATTTTAAGAGGTCCAAAATACCGCGAAGCACGTTCCTTTAATTGGCGACAGAATTTCAGTTTAGTTATGAATTCTGTAGAAGATCATGCCAGACGATGGGCCAAACATGAAGACATAGAACCAGACACTTTGTTTAAATAGTTAAAAGCGGTGATTAATAAAATCTCGTATTCGGAAACTTAAAGGAACTATGAAGACATGTTATCTCTCTGTATTTAGTGGTCCAGAAGTGGTAGCCGAGCTGGATAGATTACACGACCAATAGGTACTGGTTCCAGCATGCGATGCCTCAAATAATTGTTTTCATTTTGTAAGGCAAATTACTATAATTGTTTATTAGAAGAACTAAGGTTTAATAAGAATTCTGGTCATCCTACATACACACGTATCCCACTTTAAAAGGACAAGATCCTTCAAAATCATGTCCGTATTACGTTATTTTGATATACCTACAAGCGATACTGATTTTGAGCTACCATATTTATATTGGATACCTAAACTTCACAAAAACCCATATAAGCAGAGGTACATAGCAGGATCTAGCAAATGTTCAACCAAACCTTTATTTTTACTCCTTACCAAGATACTAACAGCCGTTAAGGAGAAACTTCAACAATACTGTACAGTTGCTTATTTCAGAAGCGGTGTAAATCAGATGTGGATACTGGAATTTCTAATAGACAATATATTTGTAATGTCCGGAGACGTGGTCTTTCAACAAACTGTCGGCATTCCTATGGGAACCAATTGTGCCCTTTTATTGGCTGACCAGTTCCTTTATTCATACGAACAGAATTCATTCAGAAACTGCTGAATCAAAAGACACAAAAGTTAGCGGTGTTCTTTAATTTGACATTTAGATATATCGACGACGTTTTATCAATTAATAATGGCAATTTTCATACATATCTCAATGCGATATATCCCAGCGAACTAAAAATTAAAGATACAACAGAATCAAGTAAACACGCTTCATACTTAGACATTTTACTTACTATAGACACAGACGGGAAATTAACAACTAAGCTATACGACAAACGCGACGATTTCGGCTTTCCCATCATTTTCACATTTAAATAGTAATATCCCACAATCACCCACATATTGAGTTTACATTTCACAAATGATCCGATACCCCACGGGGTGTTCAACATATGAAAATTTCATATACAGAGGTAAACTATTCACTGACAAATTATTGACACAGGGATATCGAAAACCGCGTTTGATGTCAACGTTCCGCAAATTTTACGGTCAGTATAATAGTCTTGTTTGCCATTACTCTGTTTCACTAAATGAAATGTTGAGTTACCTGTTCGATGGCGTTGTTGAGACCAATTATGACGAGGATCCGTTCCTCACGTATTTCATTTTAATTTGACTGTGGACTCACGGCGGGTTTGACCGGTCGACAGGACAGGGGATGCTTACTCCTCCATGGCAGCTGGTCCCACCTCTTGATTTCAAGACGTCCGTGTTTGTCCATTTTTTACGAGATTTGTACCTATATCCTGGGCATCCAAATGATTTATACTTTGGTATCTAAGATTTTTTATAAACGTATGAAGAAGATTCAAACGTGTATCTTTGACCGATATAAACTTTTCTTTCAAAATTTTAATGGACCTCGAACTTGATGTCCAAAAACAAGTTCAAACGAACTGAAACCAAGCGATTCTTGAACTGACTCTCTAGCAGCAAATTAAAGCAAGTGAATGCCTTCATCCCAATCCCTTTTTGATCCAAAACAATATGTTCTAATCATATTAGAGTTTGATGAAATCTTTCAAGTGCTCCCTGACTCTCAGGATGATAGGCAGATCTGAATTGTGTAATGTTCAATTCATGCATTACTTCTTAAAAAAGTCCTGGCATAAAATTTTAACCTTGGTCACTTTGAATTGACTTAGACAAATCTATCTACCATGGTGATAAAAACTTGACCAAAGCTTTTCCGATGGATTTTGATTTAATATTTCTTAGAGGAACAAAGACAAAACTGACTCAATTTTCTTCTAAAACCAAACTTCTAATTATGTTCCAATTTAATTAATCTGTCTGGGATTTGATTTCCCTTTGAAAATATGAAGCGAGGAAATTTTGAAAACATGTCTGAACATAGACTGACCAAAATTGCTATAAAACTGATAAGAATCAAGAGGTAAACGAACAGGTGGTTTTAACCGTTATATTGATCACTCTTCACATGAAAGGAAGAGATATTTCAGTAGCTTTTAAAATACATTGATGGGCACAGTGGGAATTTTTCAACACACTTTCATATTACACACACACACACACATATATATATATATATATATATATATATATATATATATATATATAATATATATATATATATATATATATATATATATATATATATGTACAAACTTGCTTAACATGAAACGCTACAACGTTTTGATAAACTAATTGATAAAAGACAACTGATAAAAGTGTGACTTTACACAGAGTTTTCGGTCCTTGCACTGTTAATCAACTTCTGACAACGTCTAAAAAGCAATTCCAAATACACGTGACCATGTAACCAACAGAATGAATATAAAAACCAAGTTACATTTACTCAGAAAAGGGATTCTTTTCACAAAAATATAGTCTCTGTTTTTATAGCCATTTTATAAAGTATTTTCGCCTCAAATAGTAGGCCTACATAAGTTTATATCAACAAAAAAGATATACATGTATTCAAAAAGGCAAACACATGTTGCTTACAGAGAACAAAATCTAATGAACATTAAAATTTATATATTTTACAAAAGTCTTGAAAAATCGAGACGTTAACAGAAATTGGTCGAGAGTGCAAGGACTGACGATTCTGTGTAAGATATTATTCATTTCCTTGTGACAACAAGTTAATACTACATCTGTGTATGAAATGACCCTGTGTTGGATAAATCTAGCATATCGGACCACGTGAAGGTGAGAAGGAGAAGTTGCTCCCTAAATGTGGAAACAATTCGGTTAACCATACTACACATCACACTTCTCCTATAGTTTTGCTGTTGTCTTTTTTGCCGTCCAGCTCTTTATTAAGTAAAATGATAAGTACAAAGCTCATCAGATTGGTTCTTTGGTATCCTCAATGTCTAGTTCAGTGGGATATATGCGTTCACATAAGAATGACAATTGTCCAAATTAATTGATGAAACATCGTTTATATGTTTAAATTTCAAATCAAACCCAATGACTTAGCCTTTTCTTTACCTCAGATGCTTCTAGATGAAATATGCTTCATAAAGGAATAAGTCGGCAAATAAAGGGGCACAGTTGGTTCCATGGCAATGCCGACACGGTTTGACAAAAGACTTATATCTACGGATGTAATCATTGTCAAATATACATACCAGCATTTTTATATCCCGTCTTCAGTGTATATGAGTTAAGGACTAGAGTAGCGTTGAACAAAAGGCAAGTACATGTATACATAGATTTGATTGTTTGAATAATGTTTCGCTCGACAAATTTTCAGTAATATGGTGGCGGTCGGTTTAGAATGGTGGAGGAGAGAACCCGGTTACAATGTATCTGGAGAGAGACCACCGGCCTTCTGCAAGTAAACTAGCAAACTTTCTCCCAAAAATCAGCCAACTGGGCTTGAACCAGTGCTGAGTAGAGGTTAGAGACTACAAAGCGCAAAGCGAACTGCTCTAACAATACGACCATGGAGATCCATGTGTAAATAATAGCCAACGACTTGGTACCGGTATAACTACTTCTAATGAAAAAGAACCATTGATGCTAACTAATGTTTCAGATGGAATTGTTGTAAAGTCACTGACGTCACCAGTGACGGTGGACACTACTTTGTCATAATATGTTCTAATTCACTATATTCAAACGACGCATATTGATCAACAACAACAACAACAACACTCATTTAGGAGATGTCTCTTGCCAGTTGGAAACTCTGATTTAATGCATAAAATATTTGAATATAACTCGTCGCGCTCTCTTTACTGTGGTAGGCCTTCCCTTTATATCTTATCCTGTAATTCTAATTATTTATGGATTAAAGTTAAAATCTGAAAACACATTTATAAAATAAGAAAGCACCCAGGGATTGCTTGGTGGCAAAATTCGAATGATATACTACTTTGCATGCATCACATGCACAATTTCAAAGCCTTTTCGTAACCAATCACCTTTCTTATTACATAACAACATTACATCCGGTAGCGCGCTCGACTCTGGATCGTGAGGTCGTGAGTTCGAGTCCCGCCGGCGACAGGTTGGTTTCCTGTCTTTCGGATGAGACTGTAAAATCTGGAGGTCCCGTGTCACAGTAGGTGTCGGCACGTTAAAGAACCCTCACTGCTCCATGGCCGTAAGTGCCTGGCATAGGCCAAAATTTGAAGCCCTTCACCGGCATTTGGTGACGTCTCCATATGAGTGAAATATTCTTGAGTGGGACGTTAAACATCAATAAATAAACAAACAAACAAACAAACATTATCTAATCGAATACTCTCGCCTTCAAAATCTACAGTGGCGTTACTTCTAACACTCCTACAATACCATGCTCATGAATATATGTATATATCCCAGCATCATGTCACAATCAAGATTAAAAGCATTTTATATCGGTGATAACATCGACTACAAATGTGTGAAGGAATTGTGAGCAGTTACTTGTTATTCGTTTTATTCAATGGATGATGTGTAGTACGCAATTGCGTTAGCACTGGCGGATTTAGAGGGGCCGGGCACGACACCCCCCTAAAATTGCTTTTTTTTCTTTTTTTAAATAGAATATGGTAAATGAAGTTTTAGTGTCTGGAAGCAAGAAAGTGACTTTAGAGATTTTAAACTCAAAAAATTTTCTAGACTAAATCCAGAAAAAGACATGTTCAATAATGTTTGTATTACAACAGTCTAGTATAATTTTGTTACCCTCACCCTTAACCCTGAACAAATTCGCGATCCGCATCCTAGTGCACTGTGGAGATCAAAAGCACGCCCCCTCTAACCTAAAATCCTGCATCCGCCTATGGTTAGTGACGCTAAATTTGAAATATTAAGAACCACACTAAAATACAAAACGGATAATAGTATCGTAAGGTTCGGTAAACGTTTTGAAAAAAAAAAATATCCGGAATTTCGGTTACGATATTTTTTGGTAATTAGTTTATAAGTATACCCCCCAAAAAAAAAAAAAAATCTTAGCGGCACATGGAAGGGAATAGTATAAATCTAGTCCGAGACATATGTCCAGAATTATGTCCCGAGTCCCCATGATATTTATTTTCATTAAAGTCTAATCTAAATCAATAAAACTAATACAATCTAATAAACTTTTTTTCAAAATTATTTCGGGTAAACAAAAATCATTTTTCATTTCTTCAACAGAAAAAAATATATACATCTTGGGAAAACGAAATATTAGACATTACTTTGTTTTTTCGAGATAATTTTTTCCTACCATGTAATAAATAAATGTGTTTCCTAAATAAATGTGCGAAATTGGCAAACTTTCTCAGAAAAAAAAACCAAAAACAGCACAGGTTCCTGCGAAACATGCGCTGGCCATAAGTGACAGACTTCATAGTTCAAAGCGATGCTCAAACTACTTAGCTTTGGAACCTCCCCCCTAAAATTGCAACCAGTGTGAAGCTTGCCCGCAATTCGATTAACGAAACTCCCAGCCCACAATTCTCAGCCTGCAATTCGACATCTGGGTGTGTTCGAAATATGTTCTTGAGTAATATGAAGATGTATTACTTCATCAGCCCAATATGTAAATGTAAAATTAAGATATAGTCCAAATCCAGTAGACCGTAGATCACTATGAGAAAGGGTCCCAAAATGCGGTACCCCCTTCTTGATATTTACGATTTGTCCTAATTTCAAAGGTTCGCCCAGGCTATACGAGAATATTTCCCATTATGGCCTAACCATGAGATATAAACCCCGTATATAAACGTAAAATTAAGATATAGTCCAAATTACCTAGACCCGCAAATACTATGAGAAAGGGTCCCGAAATGAAATACCCCCCCCCTTTATAATATTTACGATTTGTGATAATTTCAAAGGTCCGCCCAGGCTATACTAGAATATTTCCTACTATGGGCTAACTATGAAGGGTTAACTCATTATATGAACGTAAAATTAAAATGTGGTCCAAATCCCCTAGACCCTTGGAACAAAATGAGAAAAATTCCCGAAATGAGGTACTTTCCCCTCCTCTGGGACACATTGTATCGTTATTAAACATAATTAGTTTCTTGCTGTCTGCAATAAGTAAATAATAAACTACACTTTTCTGAGATACCCAATATGCTGATTGAATTCCGTTCCGAGAGACCTGCAAATTGAGGAAAGATTGATGATGTTATACATCATATTTGAATCTAGTTTACTCAAGAACATATTTCGAACACACTCAGAGAGGTCGAATTGCAGACTGAGAAATGCGGACTGGCAACTCCGTAAATCAAATTGAAGGCTGAGAATTCCGGGCTAGCTTCACACTGGTCCGACTCTGAGGTTAAATATCATCCGATGAACTGTGGCATCGATACTTTCCCATAGACGGGACTGACATTATGTGGCAATGATACTCTTCCGTAATATCAATAGGAAGACTATTCTTGTCGGATACACTGACTCGGAGGTTAAAATATCATCATGAACTTTGGAAAATACAAAGACTTATGAATGTACGACCTTTTAACCCGTTAAACTTGACTTTACACAGGGGCGGGTCATTGTTGTATTCATATAGCCTTCTCTAGTTGACACGTGACTTCTCTTTGACGTCGCTTGGAGCCACAACCAGAGTGACCTTTATCAGAATGGAAAACTACAAGTTCAATAAATCAGTGTCTTTGTTTTGAAAAAAACGATGGAAACAATGACTTGAATATTCACAAAAACATTCCGAACTTTTGACCCATCGAATCCTGAGTATGCACGAGGTATAGAATGCTGTTGAAAGTAAACCACTCGCCGTGGGCAGTGCGCGATACGGGTCGTTAATAGCAATTCAATGTATGTACTCAAAATCATATCAAAGTTCGTGAACTCTACAAAAACTATAAAAGCGATGGTTACCAACTTATTAGCAGCACATTAACATCTAACAGCACTGTACTAACATGGCACATAAGCACTTTTGACGATGATATATTATCGATTTTAATCTTTTATCTTTTGCAAGGTTTGTTTTGTTTTAAAATGTCGAAATATATGAAAACAATTTTCTTGATACATGTTTCTACTATAACATTTTTTTCTTATTTCAGGTTTTCTATTTTAGAAATGCTGTCATTCGACGAATATTTGTTTTGAATCATTTCAAACATGAAATGTCTTCTTTGTGTCACTGTTTGTGTTTATACTTGTAAAATAATGCTTGTTTTAATCTTTTTAGTGAATTAAAATCAGATAATTTTTCAGTGTTGACGATGAGTGTTAGTTGACAGCGATGTTTATCCTATACATTTAATACACTATAGAAGGCAGTCAAAAATATTGTGTAGTTTGGAGCAGTTAAAGCGTATAAAGAGGGGAGTATTATTTTATTTCTCATAGAATTATTTATTGTATCGACAGGGGCGAATCTCCACACAATTTTCAGACAGTTGCCGCTCGGAAAATCTAGCCAGATGGCATGGAGAAGACTTCCGCCTAAGGGGCGAAATCCCTACAGTAGTTTCTTAGGCGGGGCTGTACCACCCATTGGGCACTTCACTGTAATTCTTGTGAACATTTCTGCGTGAATCTTGGTTGACAGTGGTGGTTTTGTTGTGCATTTCATTCATTTGTCCGTTTTTATGGGTTTTTTCAGTTCTTATTTTTTAGGGAATTGAAGTGGACGCATCGACACACAGGTTTCAAACAGTTACCGCTCGGAAAAAAGTAGCAAAATGACATGGAGAAGGCCTCCGCCTAAGGTGCGAAATCCGTATAGTATCTTCTTAGGCGGGGAATTGGTATTATGAGTGTACCGTCCACTGGGTACTTCACTGTAATTCTTGTGAACATTTCTGCGTGAATCTTGGTTGACAGTGGTGGTTTTGTTGTGCATTTCATTCATTTGTCCGTTTTTATGTTTTTTTTCAGTTCTTATTTTTTAGGGAATTGAAGTGGACGCATCGCCACACAGGTTTCAAACAGTTGCCGCTCGGAAAAAAAGTAGCAAGATGACATGGGGAAGACCTCCACCTAAGGGCGAAATCCGTGTAGTCGTGCTCCTTGCGGGAGTAGTTGCTTAGGCGGGGAATTGGTATTATGGCTGTACCGTCCACTGGGTACTTCACTGTAATTCTTGTGAACATTTCTGCGTGAATCTTGGTTGACAGTGGTGGTTTTGTTGTGCATTTCATTCATTTGTCCGTTTTTATGTTTTTTTCAGTTCTTATTTTTTAGGGAATTGAAGTGGACGCATCTCCACACAGGTATCAAACAGTTGCCGCTCGGAAAGCAAGAAGCAAGATGACATGGGGAAGACCTCCACCTAAGGGCGAAATCCGCCTAGTCGTGCTCCTTGCGGGAGTAGTTGCTTAGGCGGGGAATTGGTATTATGGCTGTACCGTCTCCACTGGGTACTTCACTGTAATTCTTGTGAACATTTCTGCGTGAATCTTGGTTGACAGTGGTGGTTTTGTTGTGCATTTCTTTCAATTGTCCGTTGTTATGTTTTTTTTTTCAGTTCTTATTTTTTAGGGAATTGAAGTGGACGCATCGACACACAGGTTTCAAACAGTTGCCGCTCGGAAAAAAAAAGTAGCAAAATGACATGGGGAAGACCTCCACCTAAGGGCGAAATCCGTGTAGTCGTGCTCCTTGCGGGAGTAGTTGCTTAGGCGGGGAATTGGTATTATGGCTGTGTACCGTCCACTGGGTACTTCACTGTAATTCTTGTGAACATTTCTGCGTGAATCTTGGTTGACAGTGGTGGTTTTGTTGTGCATTTCATTCATTTGTCCGTTCTTGTTTTTTTTCAGTTCTTATTTTTTAGGGAATTGAAGTAGACACGCATCGCCACACAGGTTTCAAACAGTTGCCGCTCGGAAAAAAAGTAGCAAGATGACATGGGGAAGACCTCCACCTAAGGGCGAAATCCGTGTAGTCGTGCTCCTTGCGGGAGTAGTTGCTTAGGCGGGGAATTGGTATTATGGCTGTACCGTCCACTGGGTACTTCACTGTAATTCTTGTGAACATTTCTGTGTGAATCTTGGTTGACAGTGGTGGTTTTCTTGTGCATTTCATTCAATTGTCCGTTGTTATGTTTTTTTTCAGTTCTTATTTTTTAGGGAAATGAAGTGGACGCATCGCCACACAGGTTTCAAACAGTTGCCGCTCGGAAAAAAAAGTAGCAAGATGACATGGGGAAGACCTCCACCTAAGGGCGAAATCCGTGTAGTCGTGCTCCTTGCGGGAGTAGTTGCTTAGGCGGGGAATTGGTATTATGGCTGTACCGTCCACTGGGTACTTCACTGTAATTCTTGTGAACATTTCTGCGTGAATCTTGGTTGACAGTGGTGGTTTTGTTGTGCATTTCATTCATTTGTCCGTTCTTGTTTTTTTCAGTTCTTATTTTTTAGGGAATTGAAATGGGACGCATCGCCACACAGGTTTCAAACAGTTGCCGCTCGGAAAAAAAAGTAGCAAGATGACATGGGGAAGACCTCCACCTAAGGGCGAAATCCGTGTAGTCGTGCTCCTTGCGGGAGTAGTTGCTTAGGCGGGGAATTGGTATTATGGCTGTACCGTCCACTGGGTACTTCACTGTAATTCTTGTGAACATTTCTGCGTGAATCTTGGTTGACAGTGGTGGTTTTGTTGTGCATTTCTTTCAATTGTCCGTTGTTATGTTTTTTTTTTTCAGTTCTTATTTTTTAGGGAAATGAAGTGGACGCATCGCCACACAGGTTTCAAACAGTTGCCGCTCGGAAAAAAAGTAGCAAGATGACATGGGGAAGACCTCCACCTAAGGGCGAAATCCGTGTAGTCGTGCTCCTTGCGGGAGTAGTTGCTTAGGCGGGGAATTTGGTATTATGGCTGTACCGTCCCACTGGGTACTTCACTGTAATTCTTGTGAACATTTCTGCGTGAATCTTGGTTGACAGTGGTGGTTTTGTTGTGCATTTCATTCATTTGTCCGTTCTTGTTTTTTTTTCAGTTTCTTATTTTTTAGGGAATTGAAGTGGACGCATCGCCACACAGGTTTCAAAACAGTTTGCCGCTCGGAAAAAAAAGTAGCAAGATGACATGGGGAAGACCTCCACCTAAGGGCGAAATCCGTGTAGTCGTGCTCCTTGCGGGAGTAGTTGCTTAGGCGGGGAATTGGTATTATGGCTGTACCGTCCACTGGGTACTTCACTGTAATTCTTGTGAACATTTCTGCGTGAATCTTGGTTGACAGTGGTGGTTTTCTTGTGCATTTCATTCAATTGTCCGTTGTTATGTTTTTTTTCAGTTCTTATTTTTTCGGGAAATGAAGTGGACGCATCGCCACACAGGTTTCAAACAGTTGCCGCTCGGAAAAAAAGTAGCAAGATGACATGGGGAAGACCTCCACCTAAGGGCGAAATCCGTGTAGTCGTGCTCCTTGCGGGAGTAGTTGCTTAGGCGGGGAATTGGTATTATGGCTGTACCGTCCACTGGGTACTTCACTGTAATTCTTGTGAACATTTCTGCGTGAATCTTGGTTGACAGTGGTGGTTTTGTTGTGCATTTCATTCATTTGTCCGTTCTTGTTTTTTTTCAGTTCTTATTTTTTAGGGAATTGAAGTGGACGCATCGCCACACAGGTTTCAAACAGTTGCCGCTCGGAAAAAAAGTAGCAAGATGACATGGGGAAGACCTCCACCTAAGGGCGAAATCCGTGTAGTCGTGCTCCTTGCGGGAGTAGTTGCTTAGCGGGGAATTGGTATTATGGCTGTACCGTCCACTGGGTACTTCACTGTAATTCTTGTGAACATTTCTGTGTGAATCTTGGTTGACAGTGGTGGTTTTCTTGTGCATTTCATTCAATTGTCCGTTGTTATGTTTTTTTTTCAGTTCTTATTTTTTAGGGAAATGAAGTGGACGCATCGCCACACAGGTTTCAAACAGTTGCCGCTCGGAAAAAAAGTAGCAAGATGACATGGGGAAGACCTCCACCTAAGGGCGAAATCCGTGTAGTCGTGCTCCTTGCGGGAGTAGTTGCTTAGGCGGGGAATTGGTATTATGGCTGTACCGTCCACTGGGTACTTCACTGTAATTCTTGTGAACATTTCTGCGTGAATCTTGGTTGACAGTGGTGGTTTTGTTGTGCATTTCATTCATTTGTCCGTTTCTTTTTTTTCAGTTCTTATTTTTTAGGGAATTGAAATGGACGCATCGCCACACAGGTTTCAAACAGTTGCCGCTCGGAAAAAAAGTAGCAAGATGACATGGGGAAGACCTCCACCTAAGGGCGAAATCCGTGTAGTCGTGCTCCTTGCGGGAGTAGTTGCTTAGGCGGGGAATTGGTATTATGGCTGTACCGTCCACTGGGTACTTCACTGTAATTCTTGTGAACATTTCTGCGTGAATCTTGGTTGACAGTGGTGGTTTTGTTGTGCATTTCTTTCAATTGTCCGTTGTTATGTTTTTTTTTCAGTTCTTATTTTTTAGGGAAATGAAGTGGACGCATCTCCACACAGGTTTCAAACAGTTGCCGCTCGGAAAAAAGTAGCAAGATGACATGGGGAAGACCTCCACCTAAGGGCGAAATCCGTGTAGTCGTGCTCCTTGCGGGAGTAGTTGCTTAGGCGGGGAATTGGTATTATGGCTGTACCGTCCACTGGGTACTTCACTGTAATTCTTGTGAACATTTCTGCGTGAATCTTGGTTGACAGTGGTGGTTTTGTTGTGCATTTCATTCATTTGTCCGTTCTTGTTTTTTTTCAGTTCTTATTTTTTAGGGAATTGAAGTGGACGCATCGCCACACAGGTTTTAAACAGTTGCCGCTCGGAAAAAAAAAGTAGCAAGATGACATGGGGAAGACCTCCACCTAAGGGCGAAATCCGTGTAGTCGTGCTCCTTGCGGGAGTAGTTTGCTTAGGCGGGGAATTGGTATTATGGCTGTAACCGTCCACTGGGTACTTCACTGTAATTCTTGTGAACATTTCTGCGTGAATCTTGGTTGACAGTGGTGGTTTTCTTGTGCATTTCATTCAATTGTCCGTTGTTATGTTTTTTTTCAGTTCTTATTTTTTCGGGAAATGAAGTGGACGCATCGCCACACAGGTTTCAAACAGTTGCCGCTCGGAAAAAAAGTAGCAAGATGACATGGGAAGACCTCCACCTAAGGGCGAAATCCGTGTAGTCGTGCTCCTTGCGGGAGTAGTTGCTTAGGCGGGGAATTGGTATTATGGCTGTACCGTCCACTGGGTACTTCACTGTAATTCTTGTGAACATTTCTGCGTGAATCTTGGTTGACAGTGGTGGTTTTGTTGTGCATTTCATTCATTTGTCCGTTCTTGTTTTTTTTTCAGTTCTTATTTTTTAGGGAATTGAAGTGGACGCATCTCCACACAGGTTTCAAACAGTTGCCGCTCGGAAAAAAAGTAGCAAGATGACATGGGGAAGACCTCCACCTAAGGGCGAAATCCGTGTAGTCGTGCTCCTTGCGGGAGTAGTTGCTTAGGCGGGGAATTGGTATTATGGCTGTACCGTCCACTGGGTACTTCACTGTAATTTCTTGTGAACATTTCTTTCTGTGTGAATCTTGGTTGACAGTGGTGGTTTTCTTGTGCATTTCATTCAATTGTCCGTTGTTATGTTTTTTTTCAGTTCTTATTTTTTAGGGAAATGAAGTGGACGCATCGCCACACAGGTTTCAAACAGTTGCCGCTCGGAAAAAAAGTAGCAAGATGACATGGGGAAGACCTCCACACCTAAGGGCGAAATCCGTGTAGTCGTGCTCCTTGCGGGAGTAGTTGCTTAGGCGGGGAATTGGTATTATGGCTGTACCGTCCACTGGGTACTTCACTGTATTTCTTGTGAACATTTCTGCGTGAATCTTGGTTGACAGTGGTGGTTTTGTTGTGCATTTCATTCATTTGTCCGTTCTTGTTTTTTTCAGTTCTTATTTTTTAGGGAATTGAAATGGACGCATCGCCACACAGGTTTCAAACAGTTGCCGCTCGGAAAAAAAAGTAGCAAGATGACATGGGGAAGACCTCCACCTAAGGGCGAAAATCCGTGTAGTCGTGCTCCTTGCGGGAGTAGTTGCTTAGGCGGGGAATTGGTATTATGGCTTGTACCGTCCACTGGGTACTTCACTGTAATTCTTGTGAACATTTCTGCGTGAATCTTGGTTGACAGTGGTGGTTTTGTTGTGCATTTCTTTCAATTGTCCGTTGTTATGTTTTTTTTTTCAGTTCTTATTTTTTAGGGAAATGAAGTGGACGCATCGCCACACAGGTTTCAAACAGTTGCCGCTCGGAAAAAAAGTAGCAAGATGACATGGGGAAGACCTCCACCTAAGGGCGAAATCCGTGTAGTCGTGCTCCTTGCGGGAGTAGTTGCTTAGGCGGGGAATTGGTATTATGGCTGTACCGTCCACTGGTACTTCACTGTAATTCTTGTGAACATTTCTGCGTGAATCTTGGTTGACAGTGGTGGTTTTTGTTGTGCATTTCATTCATTTGTCCGTTCTTGTTTTTTTTCAGTTCTTATTTTTTAGGGAATTGAAGTGGACGCATCGCCACACAGTTTTAAACAGTTGCCGCTCGGAAAAAAAAGTAGCAAGATGACATGGGGAAGACCTCCACCTAAGGGCGAAATCCGTGTAGTCGTGCTCCTTGCGGGAGTAGTTGCTTAGGCGGGGAATTGGTATTATGGCTGTACCGTCCACTGGGTACTTCACTGTAATTCTTGTGAACATTTCTGCGTGAATCTTGGTTGACAGTGGTGGTTTTGTTGTGCATTTCATTCATTTGTCCGTTATGTTGTTTTTTTTCAGTTCTTATTTTTTAGGGAATTGAAGTGGACGCATCGCCACACAGGTTTCAAACAGTTGCCGCTCGGAAAAAAAAGTAGCAAGATGACATGGGGAAGACCTCCACCTAAGGGCGAAATCCGTGTAGTCGTGCTCCTTGCGGGAGTAGTTGCTTAGGCGGGGAATTGGTATTATGGCTGTACCGTCCACTGGGTACTTACTTCACTGTAATTCTTGTGAACATTTCTGCGTGAATCTTGGTTGACAGTGGTGGTTTTGTTGTGCATTTCAGTCAATTGTCCGTTCTTGTTTTTTTTTTCAGTTCTTATTTTTTAGGGAATTGAAGTGGACGCATCTCCACACAGGTTTCAAACAGTTGCCGCTCGGAAAAAAGTAGCAAGATGACATGGGGAAGACCTCCACCTAAGGGCGAAATCCGTGTAGTCGTGCTCCTTGCGGGAGTAGTAGCTTAGGCGGGGAATTGGTATTATGGCTGTACCGTCCACTGGGTACTTCACTGTAATTCTTGTGAACATTTCTGCGTGAATCTTGGTTGACAGTGGTGGTTTTGTTGTGCATTTCTTTCAATTGTCCGTTGTTATGTTTTTTTTTTCAGTTCTTATTTTTTAGGGAAATGAAGTGGACGCATCGCCACACAGGTTTCAAACAGTTGCCGCTCGGAAAAAAAGTAGCAAGATGACATGGGGAAGACCTCCACCTAAGGGCGAAATCCGTGTAGTCGTGCTCCTTGCGGGAGTAGTTGCTTAGGCGGGGAATTGGTATTATGGCTGTACCGTCCACTGGGTACTTCACTGTAATTCTTGTGAACATTTCTGCGTGAATCTTGGTTGACAGTGGTGGTTTTGTTGTGCATTTCATTCATTTGTCCGTTCTTGTTTTTTTTCAGTTCTTATTTTTTAGGGAATTGAAGTGGACGCATCGCCACACAGGTTTTAAACAGTTGCCGCTCGGAAAAAAAGTAGCAAGATGACATGGGGAAGACCTCCACCTAAGGGCGAAATCCGTGTAGTCGTGCTCCTTGCGGGAGTAGTTGCTTAGGCGGGGAATTGGTATTATGGCTGTACCGTCCACTGGGTACTTCACTGTAATTCTTGTGAACATTTCTGCGTGAATCTTGGTTTGACAGTGTGGTGGTTTTCTTGTGCATTTCATTCAATTGTCCGTTGTTATGTTTTTTTTCAGTTCTCTATTTTTTCGGGAAATGAAGTGGACGCATCGCACACACAGGTTTCAAAACAGTTGCCGCTCGGAAAAAAAGTAGCAAGATGACATGGGGAAGACCTCCACCTAAGGGCGAAATCCGTGTAGTCGTGCTCCTTGCGGGAGTAGTTGCTTAGGCGGGGAATTGGTATTATGGCTGTACCGTCCACTGGGTACTTCACTGTAATTCTTGTGAACATTTCTGCGTGAATCTTGGTTGACAGTGGTGGTTTTGTTGTGCATTTCATTCATTTGTCCGTTCTTGTTTTTTTCAGTTCTTATTTTTTAGGGAATTGAAATGGACGCATCGCCACACAGGTTTCAAACAGTTGCCGCTCGGAAAAAAAGTAGCAAGATGACATCCAACAAAAACCCACCCATGGGAAGACCTCCACCTAAGGGCGAAATCCGTGTGTAGTCGTGCTCCTTGCGGGAGTAGTTGCTTAGGCGGGGAATTGGTATTATATGGCTGTACCGTCAGACACTGGGGTACTTCTCTGTAATTCTTGTGAACAATTCTCTGCGTGAATCTTGGTTGACAGTGGTGGTTTTGTTGTGCATTTCATTCATTTGTCCGTTCTTGTTTTTTTCACTTCTTATTTTTTAGGGAATTGAAGTGGACGCATCGCCACACAGGTTTCAAACAGTTGCCGCTCGGAAAAAAAGTAGCAAGATGACATGGGGAAGACCTCCCACCTAAGGGGCGAAATCCGTGTAGTCGTGCTCCTTGCGGCAGGAGTAGTTGCTTAGGCGGGGAATTGGTATTATGGCTGTACCGTCCACTGGGTACTTCACTGTAATTCTTGTGAACATTTCTGCGTGAATCTTGGTTGACAGTGGTGGTTTTGTTGTGCATTTCTTTCAATTGTCCGTTGTTATGTTTTTTTTCAGTTCTTATTTTTTAGGGAAATGAAGTGGACGCATCGCCACACAGGTTTCAAACAGTTGCCGCTCGGAAAAAAAGTAGCAAGATGACATGGGGAAGACCTCCACCTAAGGGCGAAATCCGTGTAGTCGTGCTCCTTGCGGGGAGTAGTTGCTTAGGCGGGGAATTGGTATTATGGCTGTACCGTCCACTGGGTACTTCACTGTAATTCTTGTGAACATTTCTGCGTGAATCTTGGTTGACAGTGGTGGTTTTTGTTGTGCATTTCATTCATTTGTCCGTTCTTGTTTTTTCAGTTCTTATTTTTTAGGGAATTGAAGTGGACGCATCGCCACACAGGTTTCAAACAGTTGCCGCTCGGGGAAAAAGTAGCAAGATGACATGGGGAAGACCTCCACCTAAGGGCGAAATCCGTGTAGTCGTGCTCCTTGCGGGAGTAGTTGCTTAGGCGGGGAATTGGTATTATGGCTGTACCGTCCACTGGGTACTTCACTGTAATTCTTGTGAACATTTCTGCGTGAATCTTGGTTGACAGTGGTGGTTTTGTTGTGCATTTCATTCATTTTTCCGTTCTTGTTTTTTCAGTTCTTATTTTTTAGGGAATTGAAGTGGACGCATCGCCACACAGGTTTCAAACAGTTGCCGCTCGGAAAAAAAAGTAGCAAGATGACATGGGGAAGACCTCCACCTAAGGGCGAAATCCGTGTAGTCGTGCTCATTGCGGAAGTAGTTGCTTAGGCGGGGAATGGTATTATGGCTGTACCGTCCACTGGGTACTTCACTGTAATTCTTGTGAACATTTCTGCGTGAATCTTGGTTGACAGTGGTGGTTTTGTTGTGCATTTTATTCAATTGTCCGTCCTCATATTTTTTGCTTTTACCTTTTCGTCACTTTAAAAGTGTTATTTCTGTTTATAAATTCAGTGATATTTATTCTATCATTTCTCGTTCTTGCTCATTTAAAATGTTTTAATGCTTCTTTTTCTTACAGATCACTTAATATATATACAGGCAAGTATGATTTTTGTGCAATACGCATGTTGTTCCTCGTCACTTCCTTATGCATGTGTTGTACTTTTTGATGCACTGGGATGGTATTCAGCATAACTTGAATACTTTTTGTCATTATCAAAATTTTGAATTACATCCACCCGACGGTAAATTCAAGATTTTGACCACGACACAAGGGAATTTATTCCATATGGTTCATTGTAACACGTAACAAAATAAATAAATAAAAGTCAAATAGTTTTGGAAATTTGGATAATTTAAATTTTAACTTTTGCTTGTTAATTGTATACCCCAGAATTTTTCACTTATATGGAGATGTCACCAGTTATAGGTGAAGTGCTACAATTTTTGTCTCGTGTTATGGATTGGCGCCAATGCAGTGATAGTCTTTTCCGTGCCATGCCTTCCACACCAGTATGAACCAAGCCCGCAATTCGATTTACGAAACTGCCAACCTGTAATTCTTAGCTTACAATTCGACCTCTGGGTGTGTTCGAAATAAGTTCTTGAGTAAACTTCATTCTAATGTGAAGATGTATTACTCCATCAAACTTTCCTCAGTTTGTAGGTCGGTTGCAATAGAATGCATATTGGGAATCACAGATAGAACAGGGCAATTTATTACTAGTAGCACAAATCGTAAATATCGGAAAGTGGGGGTGGGGTGGGGGTACCTCATTTCGAGACTCTTTCTCATAGTGTTCCGCTACCGGTCTAGATGATTTGGTCTGTACCTTAATTTTACGTTTATATACTGGGCTAATCAATAATAGTCAACATATTGTGGGAAATATTCTGGTATAGCCCGAGCAGACCTTTGAAATTAGCACAAATTGTATATATCTCAAAGGGGTGTACCTCGTATCCGGATTCTTTCTCATAGTGTTCTACGGGTCTAGGGGATTTGGACTGTATCTTAATTTTACCTTTACATACTGGGCTAATTTTTCAATGTTAGCTTATAGTGGGAAATATTCTAGTATAGCCTGGACGAATCTTTGAAATTAGCATAAATTGCTAGTATCGCAGAATAATGGTTAAGGTCGGATCCCCTAGACCCAAAATAAGGCAATGATAAAGAGCCCCAAAGTATGGTGTCCCCGTTGTGACATTTGTGATTAAGACTAATGTCAAAGTCCTACCTAGAATGTACTTGAATATTTCCCACCATGGGCTAGGTGTTATAGCGTTGTGGGTTATGTGTGATAGATTATCCCAGAATGTTCACATAAGATCAGGGTATAGCCTAGTCCAAATCCCCTAGACCATAGCAATATGGGAAAATAGTTCCAATGTATGGTATCCTCTTTATGATAGTTGAAATTCGTGGTAATTTGAAAGGTTCACCAAGACTATACTAGATTGTTCCCCACTATGGGCTAACTATGGAGGGTTGGCCCAGTATGTAAATGTAAAATTAATATATAGTCCAAATCCCGTCGACCCATAGAACACTATGAAAAATGGTCCCGAAATGCGGTACCCCCTTTGTGATATTTACGATGTTTGCTAATTTCAAAGTTACATCCAGGCTATACTAGAATATTTCCCACTATGGGATAACAGTGAGGGATTAGCCCAGTATATAGATATATAAACGTAAAATTAAGATATTGTCCAAATCTCCCAGACCCGTAGAACACTATGAGAAAGAATCCCGAAATGAGCCCCCCCCCCTTACGATATCTGTGATTCCGCTCAGGCTATACTAGAATATTTCCCACTATGGACTGACTACCAAAGGTTGGCCCAGTATATAAACGTAAATGAAGATATGGTCCAAATCCCTTAGACCACTAAAACACTCTGAGAAAGAGTCCTGAAATGAGCCCCCCCCCCCTTTATCATATTTACGATTTGTGCTAATTTCAAAAGTTCGCCCCGGCTATACTAGAATGTTTCCCACTATGCTAGGGGTTAGCCCGGTATGTAAGCGGAAAATTAAGATATAGTCCAAATCCCCTACACCCATAGTACATTATGAGAAAGAGTCCCGACATGAGCTACCCTCCCTTTCTTCTGGGTCAAATGGTATTGTTATTACACATAAATGGATCCTTGTTGTCTGCAATAAGTAAAAAATAACCTGCTTTTTTCTGTGATCCCCCATAATATTATGCATTCCATTCCGAAATAGAAGTAACACATCTTCATATTAGAATCTAGTTTACTCCAGAACTTATTTCGAACACACCCAGAGGTCGACTTGCAGGCTGAAAATTGCGGGCTGCCAGTTTCGTGCATCAAATTGCGGGCTAGCTTCACACTGGTTTGTTTGTTTGTTTCTTTCTTGTTGTTTAACGTCCCACTCAAGAATATTTCACTCATATGGAGACGTCGCCAAATGCCGGTGAAGGGCTTCAAATTTTGGCCTATGCTCGGCACTTACGGCCATTGAGCAGTGAGGGTTCTTTAACGTGCCGACACCTACTGTGACACGGACCTCCAGATTTTACTGTCTCATCCGAAAGACAGGCAACCAACCTGTCGCCGGCGGGACTCGAACTCACGACCTCACGATCAAGAGTCGAGCGCGCTACCGACTGAGCCAGGCCGGCTCAGCTCACTGGTAAAATTGCATGTATTGAACGCGTTCATCGTCCAGTTTTATTGCAGTTGACAAAATGATAAAAGCCGTCAGGTCAAAATGTTCTATACTGTTTTATTCAATTTTTAAATTAAGTTAAAATCCCATTTAATAAAAATTATATGTTCAAATGTTCTTACTATCATATTTCACAATATAGGGCTAAGCTCTCGTCCTCAACATTGTACAGTAATCGACAGACCAAACATTTGGAATTCAAAAATTTATTGAACATCAGAAATTCTAGTTTACCAGAGAAGCTATTTGATATTTTCAAAAAGAAAACTGGACACGTGTACCCGTGGTTGAAATTTGAATTATTCAAAACTTGATATTGTAAGATCATTTATGATTTAAATTATCCAACCTCTTCTTTACGATGTATTTATGTAAATTTACGAGAATTATGTCATTGTCTATGAAGTTAAACACCATGTAGCGGAGCAGGGAGGTATCTGTCCGGATAGCTCAGTTGGTAAGAGCGTCCTGCTAGTGTTAGGGAGGTCCTGGGTTCGATCCCCGGTCTGGCTGCACATTGTTTCCTCGCCTGGTACATTTGGCGCCCAACTAAATAACTGACGAGTGTGTGTTAAGAGTCTCGTTTATTTCTTGGGGTCAGAAATCTTGTTAAGGGGAGGAGTGTAGCGGTGCAGGGGGTATCTGTCCGGATAGCTCAGTTGGTAAGAGCGTCCTTCTAGTGTTAGGAAGGTCCTGGGTTCGATTCCCTGTCTGGCTGCACATTTTTCCTCGACCATGTCGATAGCGTAGGGAATCTTACCAGTCCTGGATGCCAATCGGTAAATGTTATAAACCTATTTGACCGAACCAATAGGAGACATCGCAGCCATGGCTCAAGGAAATATAACAAGCCCGAGATTCATAATGTCTCATTCGATGGTCTTCTACCATTCGTCAATCGTCAATTAGGTCTGCATCATATTCGTACAAAACTGTACTCACTCCCGTTGAAAAAATTACATGACTTGTACAAATCTACGATGACAGTATGTTTTACCGATGCTGGTTCTCCAGAGTATCGACTTCATGGTATCATTTTGGACATTTCATACAACAGATTATTCAAAGCTGTCAGGACTAATGAACATAAAGAAACGAGTAATCGCCCGTTCCTCAAGGTCAAATTTGCTAATAAGGGCATTGACGCTTTGAATATAAGCAATATTTTGAACCAAAAATCCGTCCAAAGTAAGATCCCGTCATACTTCCAATATAAAGATTCACCATGTATTTCCTATAGCTATACGCGTTCAGTTGCCTCTAAGATCTTTAATTACAAGTCAGATCTGCAACAACTCAATTTACCCAGCCTTTCCCAGAACATTCCGCCTTGTACCTGTTCTACATCAGAATTCATGTACTCTCCATATGGTCATGCTGTGACAGGTGATCTCAGCATTGTGCGCAACAGAAAACTGAGAGATCTTTTATGCAAAGGCCCAAAATATAGGGAATCTGTTTCGTTTACATGGCGACAAAACTTTGAAATTATTATGGACACATGTGAAGAGTACGCCATACGCTGGGCTAAGAAAGAAAATGTCGAACCAGATACTCTTTCGGAGTGGATTAAGTCGATCAGTAATGTTCTTAAACGAAGAATTCGACGACTTAAACATTGTGTCAACACAAAACACAATTCAATTTTTCGTGACCCTGATGTTATCAGAGAACTTTCCCATCTCCACGAAAATTTTATCATCGTTCCTGCTGACAAAGCATCTAACAACTTCACATTTATCTGCGTGCGATACTACTTCAGCATCCTACAAGAGGAACTTGGACTAAACACACTTCCTGGAAATCCTACATACTCTCTAACCGATTTCATTAGATAATCATAAATCCGTTCTCGCTTCGTTTGGAATACCCACAAGTGACACGGAGCTTGAATTGCCATATATGTATTGGATTCCGAAGATGCACAAAAATCCCTATAAACACCGCGGGGTCATCTAAGTGTTTCACCATGCCTTTATCTTTTTGCTTACCAAACTTCTAACACATTTTAAACAAGGTCTTCAGAAGTACTGTAGAACAGCCTACTCAAGAAGCGGAGTCAATCAGATGTGGATCCTAAAGAATTCAAAGGAATTGTTGGAACATTTAAAATATCCAAATTTCAAACATATTACAAGCATCAAGTCTTTTGATTTTCGACCCTTTACACAACAATCCCTCATCAAAAACTCAAAAACAGATTAACATCTATTATACAAAACTTTTGTATACAAAAATGGAAATCGCAGATATAAATATTTGGTGTTAGGTCATGAAGAACCTTATTTTGTCAAGGAACACTCTGATTCCAATAACAAGTACACTGAAGACGATATTATCAAGATGCTTGGGTCTCTAGTTGACAACATCTTCGTGGTTTTTGCGGGAAAAGTTTTCCAACAGATTGTCGGCATTCCAATGGGTACCAATTGTGCACCTCTCTTGGCTGACATATTTTTGTATTCATATGAAGCGGAATTTATAGAGTCTCTGCTCTCCAAAGGAAACAAACAGTTAGCATCTCGGTTCAATTTTACTTACAGGTATATCGACGATGTTCTGTCCATAAATAATTCAGAATTTCAAAATTACATCGGCCAGATGTATCCTATTGAGCTAGAGATCAATGAGACGACAGAGAGCAACACATCTGCTTCTTACCTAGATTTACTCCTGTCGGTTGGAAAAGACGGTCAACTTCACACATCCCTCTATGACAAACGAGACGATTTCAATTTCCATATCACAAACTTCCCGTTTCTAAGTAGTAATATTCCATCTTCTCCTGTCTATGGCGTTTTCATTTCACAACTTATAAGTAATGCCAGGGCATGCTTTTCTTATGAATGTTTTATTCTGAGAGCTAAACGACTAGCCAATAAACTACTTACACAAGGTCACGTTGTTGAACGCTTGGAGTAGTCGTTTAAGATGTTTTATGGTCGATACGGGGATCTTGTTATACATTATGAAGTCCCCCTCTCAAAGATATTAGATAGTATTCTGGATCACGGCCACAGACAGTGACTCCGTTTCACTAATCATGCTTTTCATCGAACTTGACCTCATCACCAAATTTGACCTTTTTACCGAATTTGACCCGTTCATCGCACTAGAAAGGTTTCCATGGAACATTTGCGACGGGTGTGGCATGCCAGCAGAAGACGCCGACTCCTTCCGGACACCCGGTCTTATCCCGTTTTGGATTCGTAATTGTTCTTCATGTTGAGACCATTTGCACATCTAATTCGTCGTGTCATAATGGACTTGAGTTTTGATTATTGATTGGTACTTCTTCAATTTTACTGTTACATTTGGCGCCCAACTAAATAACTCACGATGGTGTGTTAAGAGTCTCGTTGATTTCTGGGGGTCAGAAATCTTGTTAAGGGGAGGAGTGCATCGGTGCAGGGGGTATCTGTCCGGATAGCTTAGTTGGTGGTAAGAGCGTGTTAGGAAGGCCTAGTTCGTTCCCGGTCTGGCAACACATTTCCCCTCGCCTGTTACAACTAGATCTAGAGAGGGTAGCAATGATAATTGCAGTAAAATCCATATAACCTGGCGGGATGTAGTTTTGTGAACCCTTTCTTGACCTGGACGAGTTTAAATTTTAGGTAATAAAGCATGACATTAAAATTACACTGACCAGAGTGATCGTTCCTACTTGTCACGGTACATACGAGACTATCCAGTGAGGAATCGAATAAAACGTTTTCCCCGTGCAGCTTGTCATAACCGAAAAGTGAGTAGAATCATCCGTATGATAATCAAAAGGTTACTCCGCCCCGCCATCTTATGCGAATCGGACAATTATTTACACGTACTTGGCAATTATATAATGTACATAATAATACAGTACCAGTACCACCTCATCATCTGCCTTGATAATTACACCACTGTCAGTATAGTATACAAAAGATTTGATGTCCGCCAATACAAATAAAACTAACAATACTTCTCAAATGCATACACATGTAATAATGTTGGTGAATTGAATGTACAGAAATAATCCTAGTACTTTTGATAAAAACATTTCTACTTTTTATCAAAAACATTTTTATTATAATTTAGTTTAATATGCGAGTTATTATTATTATTTTTTAAGTCATTAATAGTTCTGTCCAAATTCAATCGTCTCTACCCAGGAATACAGTTTTTCATAATCGGGACGAAACCCCCTGGGGCGAAATGGTATCTGGACGAAACCACTAAGGGCGAACACGTATCGGTACGAAACAACCCAGATTCGTTTGAGGGTTACACTAAAAACACACCTTGGTAAAAACCGCAACACTCCAATTTATAACGCAAGGATGCCGAGACGTACATATTATGTATGATAACTATATCAATGTGAAACTTGTTTCTATGCCTGTAGCGCTAATGTCTTGTTGAATTTCTTAAAAATAAAATATGGGACAGATTTATTTTGTACATAATCCAAGTCAAATACGCATGTATCGATATATCAGTTATGATGTTAAACCAGAACTCACCTGCATCTAGTCTCAATAAGATTTTATATTAGGGTGCCAAATATCAATATATACAATAATTAAGTTGTTTGTCTGATTTATTTTGCCATTATTGATCTTTCTGAAGCTTGTCCTGGTGTTTTCGGTAATACTTTGAACTTTTCGATTTTTTTTCGTGGACCGCAATTTCAGTACCTTGCGGTATTTAGCATAACTGCAAATAAGCGCAGCGCCTGTTGACAGTTGTTTATATTTACACAGTCATGTAGGGCAATGAATACCAAAATAACAACGCAAACTTTAGCGTAACTATACAAGAGACTTCAGAGAAGTGGTAAATAACTACAGTAGCAATTTGTATATTAGCAATGTCCAGTTTAGTAGAGTAAAACTTTCTAAACTAAAGACACTGAAATGTGAAATGTCAAATGGTTGATGTGGTTGATGTGAACCATGGCTGGCATTGCATGATGTAGGCCTATATCGATAATTAACACTTATGATTTGGTACAGAATGTACGGATAGAATATTTACTAAACCATTATTTGCTGAGCGACTATGTAGTTACCTGGTATTGTAGATGCACATGAAAAGTAAATTACACAGAATACTGCATTTAAGTCTGATTTCACACCACTGACCACAGGCACTAGTTACTGTACTCCAACCATGTTAGAGGTTTAAATGGCGAGATACTTTTGAATTGGAGTATAGTTACTGGTGCGGTACCTATTCTCGGACAGTGCCTATTGTCGGACACTTCTTTTTGCACGTAAATGAACAAGATTTTTCAAGAAATTTTTAATACATCGTCAGACTTTAAACATTAAATGAAACATGTTACAAAAATTGTGGTTAATAACTCCACTACAACACTGTAATCACTCATCTTTCTATCGATCGTACTGTCCAACACAAGTCGGGAGGGAAGTGACGTCACCAGCTCAACATAAATACTACTACTGTCCGACAATAGGTCCTCCTGCATCATGATTACGGCATTCAGGTTGAATTGTTTAAATGGGATAAATTCACTTTTTGTTTCATATTTTCCACCAAAACTTATCAAATTCTATTACATCTAAAGGTAACCTATTGTGATACAAAATTTCAAAGTAATTCTGTCAGTTGAACTGAAGATATTCTGTAAAAACATCAATTTCCATACATGAATAGGTCCCACACCAGTACAGCTGCAACGAAGAAGGTATTTCACTATTTTGATTTTTCTGTCTCCAAAAATAAAAATAGTAAAATACCTTCTTCGTTGCAGCAGTAACTACACAGGCACTTGTTTCATGCATAAATTAATGCACTAACAACCCCCCCCCCCACCTTAATTGATACTGCATATTCATAACCATGAAGTCTCTCACCTCTAGTCAGCATCATGGGTTTACATCCTGTTAGAAGCTATAAGCTGATTTTGTGAAGAAGTTTGCCAGTTAACTTGCAGAAAGCCGGTGGTCTCTTCTTGGGAACATTGTAACCAGGTACTCTAATCCACCCATTAAAAACTGGCCGTCGCTGTATATGACTGAAAAATTGTTGAGTGTGGTGTACATTGTAAAATCACAAAAATGATAATATATTGTACAACAGGGTACATTGTAAAATTATACATGTATCTGTTAAAAGTATAAGTTGAAGTTTCATACATTGTACTATACATTATGTTTTTACAGATTACAATGAGCAAGCATTCAAGGTCTAGTCCCACCAAACATGTGGACCTCCCTCCACCAAAGCTGGACAATGTACCGCCAATCAGAGCATTGTTAGAGGTCGGCATTCCAAGCCAAGGGACATTAGATATGTATATATCAGACCTAGACAATCAGTTGGAAGAAAATAGCAGGCAGTGAGTAGCTACATATACTATAATTTATAGCATGTATAGTGGAACCTGTCTTGAGAGACCACCCATCTGCCCCTGAAATGTGGTCTCTGAAGACAGGTGGTTCCTGAAGACAGGTGGCCTTTCACAAGAATGGTCTTTCTAGTCAGGTTCCACTGTAATGCAACAATAACAATTCATACAACGTCATACCATAAGTTTATGAACAAATGTCATTTTCCCATTACTTTCTACGTAAAATGATCTTTTTATTGTTCAACTATAATACAGTGGAACCTCGCCTAAAGACCATCTCGCTTACGAAACACCTCACAATTCAGAGCATAGATTTTCAGTCTCTTGATAAATATTTAACAAGTGCACAACCTCACTGAAGAGACCACCTCACTTATCAATCTAGCTTGAGTCAGTCAGTTAATAATCAGTCAGTGACCAGTCTTAATTGTTAGGTTCCACTGTATTTAAAATACATACAGGTTGACCTCCTAAGCAGTTTTATTTGAATCAGGTTTTTATTAGGAAGTTACATACATTTATTCTTGCTTGATGAAATTTGCAACATCATTTCCTTCTTTTCTTTGTAGTAAATTACTCCAAGAAAAAACTTGTTGTAAAGAAAATATCTTGTATTGTGGAATTTTATTATCACAGAATAATCAGTGAACTATATTGATTAAGCTCTAAGAGAATGAAATTTAAAAGAAATTGGTAAAAAAAAAATACCCCGGAGATTAATTTCTAAAAGGATAATTCATAGCGCTCTACTGTACATGTACATGTTTGGCTCTAAAATCAGGATATTTTCTTTTCACTTGTCTCATCGGGCAAGTAATTATAGAACTACAGGGCCCAAAATAATTCTGTTTTAGATAATCAAGTCCAACTGAGAAATTTCAAAGTCCATGCTGAATTTTGTTTAAAAGTAATACAGTAAAAGTAGATAAATGCAAATGAGGCAAGTCCCTTGGACTTCGGGTATTTCTAAATGCCAAGTCCAAACCCTTATTAACCAAGTCCCGGACTTTGGACTTAGGGAATTTTTAACCCCTGAACTAGCAAAAGTAACTGTTCAAATCACAAATCTTCTTGAGTTTACTGTAATATATAAGGAAAAAAGTATATTATAACTTTGTTGTTGTTTTTTTTTAATGTTTAATGAAAACATTGAAAAAAAATGATAATAAAAAGCAGAGGATATTAGCCAGCAGAGAAACACACCCACACAATGCACACATGCAGGAAAACAGACACACAAAACACACATACTTGTACACAAAACACCTACCCACATGCATACACATATACACACAAACACCCACAACACACACATATGTACATACACACAAACACAAACAAAACATTAGCTATTAAGAACAAATACATACTGTTAATACTAAATTGTCGTTTTAATTTCTTATTACTTATTACCTCCCTTGAACACAAGATATACATGTATTTTAACTGGTAATGTATAGTTACATGTAGAATATATAATGTGGTTCAACATGTATTTATAAATATATCTTTACTGTAATTTTTGGGTCTTTTTCGGTCAATAGAGCAGAGCATACCATTGAGATACTTCGGGGTAAAAGGGTTATCATTTCTCATTGAACTTACTCATAATGTTAATATTGTTACTTCAAACATTTACATGTAGGTTTGATGGCTGTTTACAAGAAATTCTAAACACTTGCAATGCGTTGCCAGCAAATAGACAGTACACGAGTCCGAAGGATGCCATTAATAATATCATTGGTACGCACATCATTGAAAAGGATTCCTGTTATGACCCGGAGGCGGAAGATGTCCTCACCATTTTAAGTCATGTGGTAAGTTCCCACTCAAAAACGTCACGTGATAGAAAACAGTATTGCATTTGATTTGTTTTGTACGTATAAGTAAGCACTGATAGCAATGAAGGTTGAATTCTGGATGTCTCTTACTAGGTAGATATTGTCCAATACACATAACTTGGCAGGGCGGAGTAACCTTTTGATTATCATACAGATAATTCTACTCACTTTTCGGTTATGACAAGCCTCACAGGAAAAACGTTTTATTCTTCACTGGATACTCGTCGGTATGGTGACCAGTAGGGACCGTTACTCGTGCCAGTGTAATTTTGATCCCGTTATGCTTTATTACCTAAAATTTAAACTCGTCCAGGTTAAGAAAGGGTTCATGAGACTCCGCCCTGTTGGGCTTTATGCATTTTACTATACTGGTCTCACATTTTGCTGTATACCAGGAAATTTTAGCCCCTGGTTATTTTCGCCCTTTTAGGACAGAAAACTTATTCACCTCGTCCTAAATTTGCCCTAAATCACCACGGTCTCATGGATTTATGTGCTTCAGTTACTTACTACTTAGCTTGAAAATTTCGCTTCTATTTTAAACTCGCCCTCTCATCTACTAAGGGTGAAAATTATATGGGAGCGAAAAAATTCCAGTTATACAGTATTTGATTTGTAAGTATAGAAATCACCGATAGCGGAGGTTGAATTCTGGATGTGTATTGCATTTTATTAGGGTGTTGAACATTGTTCAGTGTTGATATAATGATCATGCAGGTTCTGACTCCTCACCGTTTCTACAGTTGCAAAACAATAGTGGTCAGGGACCAGTAATTCACTAATTGGCTGCTAGGACCAGTAGCCGGCTATTATATGATTTCTGCTTTATAGAGCACGATTTCATGTGATTTTTTTTTTTAGATCAATCATCAGATGTTGGACATTTTTCTCAAACAGAAGGGAAAAAAATATAGTCGTAGTACATATGTTAGGCCTACGGGTACTAAAGATAAAATCACACCATAGCCGGCTACTAGTCCTAGCGGACTACTGGTCTCGGACCAGTATATAGAACAATAAAAATTGAGTTGTTTTTTTTTTTATCTGGAGGTTAGACGTGTGTATAGTACAGCAGTATATGATACACTCAAAACAAGTACCAATAGCGACAAAAAATATTAGCCAGAAATTAGCCAATTACAATGTTTTTTAGCCAATTTTTAAAAAAAATAGTAAGTGGCTACATTGGCTATTAATGACAGGGTGAACCCTGAGAACCCTGCAGCTAAAGTTTACAGAAGTTTAAAGTCGTGTTGACATAGTTTATTACAGGGATTTCAATTGTAACCATTAACGCTACCCACCTCTCTTATTTTCGTTGGCTACTTCTAGAAGAAAAAAACCCATTGCATTGTACTAGATATTTTCAAGACAAATTGATTTTGTTGTTAATAAACTTTTTATTCATCAGAGATCTTATTAGCCACAAGTGACCCTTGTGGTGTTCATACCTATGTACAGTCAATCTTGCATTAAAGGTCACCTCTGTATAAAGGCCACCTGCTTATAAAGGCCAATCAAACATAACCTTTGTTAACTTTTTTTAGCCACCTGTCTATAATGGCCACTTTTGGCTGTTCCTTTGAGTGGTCTTTATAGACAAGTTTAACTGTACATGTCAAATAATGTCATCCTCACTCTCTCTTTGTTTTTGTTTATAAACATGTATTTGTACAAAATCAAAAGATATACAATGTATTGTAGACCCTCTTGATCTTCATTTGACCTTGACCTTTACATGTACATGTATATATGTGAGGCTGCTTACCATTCACTGGAACAGGCCAGTTAGTACTAGCCAGTTCCACTAAAGGTAACATGTCTGACCATGGCCACACTGGCACCTGCTCTGAGTTGGGTTCCTTCCAATGATTCAACAGTATTAGTGTTACAGACACTGCCAAAAAATGAGTTTACGTCTTTGATTTTCTCAAGAATTAACATTTTCAAATGTCGGCTCTAAAACTGATCAGAAACAAAAAATAATAAATTTTCAGAATGAAAAATGAATCTTTTATTTATGATGAAAATATTTTGCAACTTGTCGTCATGTTTTTTTTTTTTCGACTTCTGGATCATTCACAAAACGTGGTTAGTACTGGCCTAGCCATTGTAAAGGTACATGTAATCGCCCATAAAAACCTCAGTGGCCCTGACATTGTGTATGTGATCTGTTTTGTGACATAATTAGAATTACACAGTAACATTTTGATTTTCATTCTTCAGATATACACTCTAGAGCAATGTCCTGGTAGTGAAGAGAGGGTGCTGCAGGACTTATTGTCACTGTCCTCGAGGGAGGGACTATCACTCCCAATCAAATCCCATGTGGCCACCGATCCCATGCAATCCGTCACATCAGTGAATGCAGTGGCAGATAATGTGGAGTTTCAGATCTCTCAGCACTGGGATCAAATCGCTCTACATCTACGCCGATATTTCACAGACAGTTTGTCAAAACTTCCCATTGACAGCGAGAAACCGATCCTTGATCTGTACGAAACAAAACGTATACAGTACATTCAGAGTTTATTGTCACTATATCCTTCAGATGACATTTTAATCAAGTACCAGACTTTACGTTCCCAACAGCTGGAGCACTGTTTTCAGACTCTGTTGCCAGAGGCCGATTCAGAACAGTACAATTCCGTGGCCATTACGAGTAATTGCAGGGAGTTGTCGGATATAATACTGAAAATGATTGATGAAGATTTCGTAATATTTAACTCTGGAATTTTCAAGAAATCATTTAACATTGCCAGAGCAATGCATGATATGTACTTGGAAAAGTTTTCAGATGAAATGTCGGTACTTGTTGAAGACATTTGGGATGACATTGAAGAAATCTTGAAAAAACGCCCGTCACAGTCCACCAGTGAACACAGTAAAATGAGCCACAGAGTCCAGCTGCCTAGTAAAGACCATTCACAAAGTATGGATTCCATCTTGGCCTCTAACCCCTCAGATGAAGCCACAGTAACTGAATTCAGTCTTCCAAGAGACTATATCGAGTCAATATTAAATGTCGTTACCTCCGTTTTACACATAGAGGAACATGTTGAAAGTTTACTACGATGTGCAGCGTGGGATCCGGCTGGGGTGTCCAGTAAACGGGTCAAACGAAAAGGCAGTCTGAGAGGTATGGCATCCTGTAAATAGTTTATACAGTTGAACCCAGATATATTGAAATCAAAGGGGAATGAAATAGTAAATTCTAAAACCAATACCGGACGGTACTTGCATTTGAATTATGGAAATTTAATTTTATGAAAGTAGTAATGATACTTATATCATTTGATTAATTTAGTCTGTAGTTTGAACACTGATTATTTAATTTTTTCTCTTGTTCTTTTTACATTTGTCATCATTTTAATGATTAAATACTCAATAACTTGTTAATTAAAATAATTTCAAGCCTTTCATAAAACCAATACCGGACGGTACTTGCATTTGAATTATGGAAATTTAATTTTATGAAAGTAGTAATGATACTTATATCATTTGATTAATTTAGTCTGTAGTTTGAACACTGATTATTTAATTTTTTCTCTTGTTCTTTTTACATTTGTCATCATTTTAATGATTAAATACTCAATAACTTGTTAATTAAAATAATTTCAAGACTTTCATAAAATTCTAAAAGGAATCTTAAGTTTCAGTTCAGTATATGAAAGTCAAAAGAAGACTCTCTATACCTGGATATTTTCACCCATTTAAGATATTCAATATATTTAACATATTCACTCGGTCTTGAATTCGCCCTAAATCACCACTCATGGATGGCATGTATGTCCGTGCTTCAGTTATAGTGCAAATTGCTTTAGCGACCACCTGTGTATAAAGACCACCTGGTCATAAAGATTGTTTTTTTTTTTGCTGTCCCCAATAGTACAATTTGGTACAAATCAACGTCTATATAAAGACCAACTCCCTATAAAGACCGGTTTTGTTGCATCTGCAAGAGAATCTTTATATTATACAAGTTTCACTCTAATTAGCTTGAAATTTTTGCTTCCAATTTAAATTTGCCCTCTAAACTAAGGATGAAAATAGCGAAAGTTAAACGGGAGTGAAATTTTCCAGATACACAGTTATGTTTTCTTGTTTACCTGTATCATAATTAATATTTTGGATGTTATCTATGAATTACATGTAGTATGTTTAACTTTTCAGGTGTTTTAAAAGCGAGTTCAAGCCCCGAGCCACAGAGGCGCCCATTAAGCTACACCTCGGATGATGTATCTTTCTCCGAAAGTTTTAATTCAACATTTGGGTCCATGCCGATATCTATGACAGACAGTACACCAGCACCTAGAGGTATGAGGTGTATCAGTCATCAAAATCAGAAAACTGCACCAGATATCACAGTCATCAAAATTTGACAAATTCACTAGATATCTTATATTTATCAACAATGATATCTTCACAAACAATCTCACAAGTTATTTCATAGTTATCTACATCAGACAACTTCTCTAGATGTCTGACAGTCACGGGGTCTTTGTGGCCAAGTGGTTAGAGCATGTATTGCATTGCTCTTTGAACCTTGAAGTCTCTCATTTCTGGTCAGCACAGGTTCCTGCCCCGCTAGACCCAAAGCTGATTTTTGTGAGAAAGTTTGCCAGTTTACTTGTGGAAGGCCGGTGGTCTTTTTCTAGGTAACTGGGTTCTCTCCTCCACCAATAAAACTTGCCTGCCACCATATAACTAAAATAATTCTTGACTGTGGCATCAGATATCTTCACAGGATATTTAAGACTTATTACAGTCATCTACATCCAACGTCTTCTCTAGATATCTTATATCTGTCAACTTCAGACATTTTACCTGGATATCTCAGTCATCTACATCAAACAACTTCATTAGATATCTCATTTTCGTCAGACAAAATATTTGATGGATTTGATATCAGAGATCGCAAGATATTCTTTACAGACAAGATTTCTTACAGTCAGCTTCATCAGATATATTTACAAGATATCAAATACAGATATCACATACAGATATCACATAGATATCACATACAGATATTACAAACAGTCAACCTCAACAAGATATCTAAGCATCTACTACATTATTACATCTTATTTGACAAAATATGTATTCATTAATTTTCACATGATGCCTAAGAAAGCCGCTGTCAGATGATATCTATATGAAAATTTCATGGGGTTAAAATTTTGTTTGTTTAGAAAATAAAACTAATTCGTTGACATTTAATTTCATGGTAATAAAACAACATGTTTGTAAAGGAAGCTATTAGTATTACTAAATCTAATTTATTTAAAATTTCGTCATGGTTTTAATTTTGTTGTTAAACAAAAACAACAAAATTAACAAAATTAAAACTATAACTAAATTTTCTTATTCTCCAGTATATGATATCATTAGATATATCTTGTTTTGGTATGCAGTAATCGAGAGAACCAGGGGAGAGGAAAGGTTGAGATGGGAATGGAAACTGATGTTCAAGAAGATCGCACAAGACTTGTCCCAATATGTTGACAAACAAATACGAAACCTTCTCAAGAGTACGCTGGACAAGGAGCTCAATGATTGGATGGAAATGAGTATCCTCGTTACGGAACCTGTGCGAGAGGACTTGTGGGGCGGCAAGTTAGACTATCCGAAATGTGCTACAAAAGTGAGTAATTTTTATATTGATATTTGTGATGTGGTATATGCCTCAAAAATGTCAAATTGATAAGAGTATGTATATTACTGCTGTTTTAAAAAACTTAACTTCTTTAAAAAAAGAAAAAAAAGAATGATACTAGCAGTGCTGTGATCATGACACTAAACATCTTATAAGAAAAACTTCAATAGCCACGCAGTAATGCTATATACCAGAACATGGCTTTATAAATACAAACTACTGTACAAATATTCACTAGATATTTGAATTTTCGAACATGCTCATTCGCAAATTTACACGAAATATAATATCTTGGGGATATAAAGTGATATACAGTACGTAGCATTAAATATCTTTGTCTATATGTTTTCAGTCCGTGATAGACTTTATGTCGGAGCTTGACTTTCTGCTTCCATTTGCTAGAGCAGGCAGCGATGGTACCATATTGCAGTGTGTTAGAACAGCGTTTGTCAACGCAACTAGTCTTTGTCTCCAGAACTTTCATGTTCATCTTACCAAGGTATGTATCAAATATCTTGGCACCCTCCTTGCTTGTGGCTCGTTTTCTGCATTGTTCATACCTTAACTCATCGACCCCTGTGGCCAAATTTGGACTCGCCTAATTCAAAGAATGGTGAACTCCACTGTTAGAAATCGGAGTGTAATCATTCATTTATATCTTGTTCACCCCGAATAATGACAGTAGACCATACTTTGTATTGATTTAGGTGAGTCTACATGTGACCATAGGAGTCGCTGTGTTAATGTGATGGTTATCCACGGAAACTTGACATCTGTGTCAAAAAAAATTGCCAGTGATTGTGTCCTACATTTACTAAATACGATGGAATCTCGTTATCTCAAAATTCACAGGGATGCCGCATTTACTTTGAGATATCGGAAAAATCGAGATAACCCAAATTTATTAATTCACATATTTTCTATTCTTATTGGACAACGAATACACCTATTCAGGCCACTAATTATATTTAAGCAATTATTAGCTACCCTTTCACTTAGACTTGTTATAAAGGGTTGATTGTGCCATGTTTTGCAGGTAAACAAGTAATTCATTACAATGCTTTTCGTGTACAAAAAATAAACCTTCAATCATGGAAGGTGATTTCGAGATAACTAGTTACAATGCTATAATATTTAGATACTTCGGACTAGAAATATACTCATGATAAGGTAAATGTTGAGATAAAAACTTTGAGACTTCAGTGGAACCTGCTATTAAGATATCTGAACTCAAAGTGGTCTGATTCGTGACGTGGTCTCTTAACCAAGGTTTTGTATTTACTACATATCAAGAGACTGAAAACTTGTGGTCTGAAATGCGAGGTGGTCTCCTAAATGAGGTGGTCTTTAGGCGAGGTTCCACTGTATAAAGTATAGGGATAGGTTTTTTGACTTTGACATTACCAGAATTATGACTCATCCGATTTCCACATAACGAGATTTCATTGTACTTTATTTTTAAGTTATTGGTTAGTTTGACACATTTTAATGTATCCAACATGAAATTTTGTGGATAGAAATATTCAGACTTGCCAAGAATTTATATCTAAACCTTATAATCATAACTTAAAATCATAAACACAAAATTTTCACTTGTTTTATTACATGTGCATATGTGCAATAGTTCCTAATCCATTAACCCCTAAATACACATTTGGGCTGGTCTAAGTCATTGATTTACAGAAGAGTCCATTGTTTTTCAGGGGTTGATGAGTTTATGTTCTAATGTTAGTGTTTATCTTGGTAAACTTATGGTTCTTCTGAAATTACCCATAGACTTTATTTGTATTTTCAGCTGAGCAGCGACATTCCGAGAAATGCCCCGATGAAGAGCCTGTACGCGATACTAGCCAGCGCTGCATGGAATCGATCTGTACTGACAGGCGAGGATACAGTGCTTTCTGCATTACATTGTCATGGACTTAAAGATTTTTCATCCAGATTTTGTGAGATTTCAATGATGTCCATAAAATCAATTTAGTTTCATGGGGAATTTTAGGAACTTCCTTTTTAGCTCACCTGGCTATGCCAGGGTGAGCTTTTGCAATCACTTTGCGTCCGTCGTCCATCCGTCCGTCCGTTTATCACTTTCAAAAATCTTCTCCTCTGTAAATTGAACCAAACTTGAACTGAGTTCACTAGGGTATTTAGTTTCAAAATATGTCGCAGGTCAAAAACATGGCAAAAATTGTAGGAAATTGCAGTTTTTGGCCAATAAAAATTTTATCAAAAATCCATAGGGTAAAAGTTCAGCTTGTGAGATTACCTCATGTAATTTTGAAGAAAATCGGAAATCCATAAATAGCCCTTTTTTTGTAAAATTTTCAGTTTTTAATTTTTTATTTCAAAAAATGTAGGATAGAGGTCAAGTAGGAACTTCCAAAAATTTTCAGCATACAAGATCTACCCACCCTGAAAATAAGACAATCCAAAAACCTATGTAGGAGTTATTGCCCTTTTTTCAGAATTTTTTCAATTTTTATGTTTTTCTCTTTAACTCCAAAACTATGAATAAAGGCTGAGGTCGAATGTAAAATAAAATTTTGCCATGATGTGGCGACTTCAAAACCGGTGTTGAAAATTTTTTGTTGACCGCCATTTTCAAAATGGCCGACAAAAAAGGCGGTAACATTGTTTGATTTCAAATGAAATTTGAAATAAGGATGTTGCCATTTCAGTTGTTGAAAATTTTTTGTTGACCGCATTTTCCAAATGGTCTCCTCTGAAACCACTGAGACAACCAAACTACAGGATTTATGTATGGAAGGTCCTTTACAAAAATTGCTCGTATAGTCTGATTTAAAGTAACCAGGTCAGTTCCTCTTGTTTACCCTCTATTTTTAAGACAACTATAAATAAAGGCTGATTTAGATAAATAAATTTCCGATTTATTTATGGATTGATGTAGTTCAAAATTTGAACTTAAGGGGTCAGATGAGCAATACAGACCTTTTGGGTCTCTCGTATAGCTATTTAAAGAATCGGTTCACCCTTTTGACAAGTTTTATTTAAAGCAGCATTAGCGGCAGCTAGGGCGTGATTTTTTCTTTAAGGGATAATATATCCTTATATAAAGGTACAAAGCTTTCACTAATTACAATTTCACATATTGACGTGTTGAAAAGTTCTACGAATTTGAAAATAATAAATAATATTAGTGCATGTAGTGGGCATGTATAAAAAAAATGGTATTGTGGGCAATATTCATACCGAGTGCACTACTGACTGAGCCAGGCCTGCTCATGACTTTGATATCAGTAGAGATATGTCTAGTATATGTCTAGACAATAACATATCGAGATGCAGGGCCATATTTTGTTTTCATATTGTTTACATATCTCATTTCAGTAAGAAGCTGTTTTCGGGTCTGTACAAAAATTACGTTGATTTGGTGGATGCTTTAAGTAAGTTGACAATCGAGGTACACAACAACTTCATGGCATCGAGCATCTTACATGATGTAGAGAGTTACAACTGGGCTGATGGTAAAGAATTTCATGAGGTGAATGTTTACTCGATACTGAAGTATACAAGATATCTATCCATCTTTATAGCTATCCATCCATCTTAAAGGCATATAAGCCGTCAAAATGGATTATTTTGTCTGTAATAAAAGTTTCAAATATCTGGCGTTTTATACAAATAAAAAGTTTTTAAAAAATCCCGAATTGAAAAAAATTTTTTGATATATTGTCGTATTTGTGAAAAGAATTTAAAAATAATTCGGCGGGAAAACATTTGTTTTCTAAAGTTGATGGCAGGAATAACAATTGTCAGCATATTTCATTCATTCTAGGCACAATATGGATGATATGATAAAATTATTTTTGTAGCATTTTTAATCAAAGTTTTGGTCTAATAGCGGGAATTTTTTTTAACAAAATGACAGCCAGTATGCCTTTAATGGTTATCTATCTGTCTGTTCATCTGTCTGTCCATCCATTCATCCAGTGACCTTTTGTGATCACCTGTTGTCTGACATCTGTCCGTCCATCCTTCAGTCAGTCAGTAAACTTTTCACGTTTTTGACTTCTCCAAAACCCCGATGGGATTTTGACAAAACTTTACAGAAAGCAAGTTCTCAAAGTCCTCTACCAAGTTTGTGTTTTTCAGTCAGAATGAATGAAAAGTGGCTAGTTTTCTGAGGGGCTCCAAAAAAAGATCAAAACATGGTACCTCTTCTTCTCATGTACCAATGATCAGCACATTATAATCATAGGTTTTACTCAGGTGGCCCTTAAGGCCTGTTTGGCCCCTCATATTGTATTTGTGCTGTTTCAGCATGTAATAGCCCAGTTTTCCTACACTTGCCCTTTATATATGTTCTCAGTTTTTTACATAAGAGATAAACGGATAGTCATGTTTAACAGCATTTCCCCGAAACTAAATAAGCTGCCTGTGCGACCCTAAAATTCTAGCCCGCACCGTGTGCCCCTCCCTACTTATAGTGATTTGAGATTAACGACTGAATACTCACCTTTTAAAAAATAACACATGATTGACGAGCTCTCTTTTTTTTATTATTTACATGTTGACAAAACGAGAGACTGTGGACCAGAAAACGTTTCCCACGGCTGTACCCTCGATTAAAAAATAGGCCTTATCTCTACGCCCTGCCATCGCGCAATAGAACCTGCCCAATGATTATAGATGTCCGACTCGGTTCTTCCGAGTTTGAACTAATTAAAGGATTACTAAATTAATTATCATCGTTTTGTTACCACAAAAGACATGATTTGCAGTATAAAAAGGCGCGAAAGTAAGTTTGTTTTATACATCAATTTGACTTCTAATTAAGCGCCGACCCCTTTTACCTAATTTAAGCTCCTTAGGCGCTTATTGAGTCGATTACAATACTGTAAAATAATTACTAGATGTCGTTTATTTTTGGTAGACACCCTCCCAGGGTCCATTTTGAAATTTTTCGGGTGGTTTTCCCTTCAGAAATGAAAAATTGTTTGACATTGGTAAGTTCATTGATTTTAGTTTAATCACCTTTTTAACACTTATTGAGAATCTTTCAACATGTTGACAATACCAGAGACCACAATATTCTAGACCAAGCAATGGAATGATTATAGATGTCCTCGGTTATAACTACAACAACTTTTGTTACCACCATGGAGAATCAATTTGACTCCTAATTAAGTGAAGGCGCTTATTGAGTCAAATACAATACTGTAAAATAATTCATTTTTGTGGGTTTAAATTTTCGGGGTTTTCCCTTCAGAAATGAAACATTTATTTGACATTGGTTTTCAATGATTTTGAATCCTAACACTTAACCCTTTCAACACTACAGACCTAGGGTGAAAAGGGTTAGGGGTGCATGGAAAGGTGTTTAACATACAAGTAAATGACCATTTTAATAAGTTTCAAGCTTAGTACTTATACATTTATATATTGTGTAAAATTTATGATTTTATGGTAAATGTCCATATGATAGTTTACAAAAAAATATGTATGTTCACACAGGGAGAGAGATGTTCATATCCTGTACAGATGTGGAACTACCACATGCGCGGCCTCCATTACGACATGTGGCACATGTGTCCTCCACGCCTATCGCAGAATATCTACAGTACAGTCCTCAACAACTCAGTACAGATTCTGACACAGAGATATGCTCACTCCAAACCAACTTACAGACGGACACCTCAAATCAGGTTTGTACTTTAGATTTCCAAAATATCTTCCTTTTTTTTTTAAACTTCCCACATTTGACACAATATTTATGCCCCAGTGCCAAGATGGCGAAGGGAACATATTGTATTTAGTCTGTCTAATGTATATCTGTAAATTTTCGCTCTGATTAATTTTTGCCATTTTCGTCCTTAGTTGAGAGGGCAAAATTAAAATGAAAGCAAAAATTTCAAGCTAAATACTTAAAGTATGATCATATGTGCCGTCCATGAGACTGGTGATTGAGGGCAAATTTAAGACAGGGTTAATAGGTTTTCTGTTGGCAAAGGGCAAAAAATAACCCAGGGGGCAGAAAATTTTGAAATTTTCACAGACTTGAAATTTTCACGAACTTGAATTTTAAACAAATTTGAAATGATGCTTTATTCATATCAGTCTTGGATGAGTTTAATTGTGACCATCATTCCACACTACATACAGAGTTATACATTTGATAGAACTTTAAAAATGATCATGAATGATTTAGCTCCCAGGGGAAGGGGGGGTGGGCTAGTGTTTTTCAAACACATCCTCATTTGAATTAACATTTTAGTAAAACTTGAAAAGACAAAAAATTAACCAAGTATGATTAAAAATTTATGAGTATACTGTGAAAATTTGCATTTTTCTTGCATGTTGTGCAGTGCAGAAATGCCAACCACACCAATTTTGGTGCAGTTTATCTGATTTTACAATAAAAACTCCACTCACCAATTGTGCTCTAATTTTGATGATAATTTTAAAATATTTAAATTAAATCTTGTTTTTATTTTAGATAATTTTATCAATTAATTGCTTGGTTTTAGTTTGATGAATTTTATTCAGTTTATTACTTTAAAATTCCCCAAAAAAACCTTTTAACCCAAAATTTCTAATTTTTAAACCTATTTTTTTCAGTTGTATTCTCTCAAGTTTTCTTTTGTCAAAGACATGTATATACACATGTTTGATGGAAATAATTTTACATATTTTCAAGGAATTATCTGACCTGGTTGTAAATCTGTTAAAGGCTTAACAATTTGTAATTTTTTTTGTAGGCTATCGTAAATCTGTTAAAGGCTTAACAATTTGTAATTTTTTTTTTGGTAGAACTATCATAAACTACTGTAAACCCCTTTAATTCTGTTGCCCTAAAATTTAGAGATTTTTCAATTTTCCGCATTTAGCTGCCCTTAGCTTTCAAGATTTTATGTATGTAGAAGGGAAACAATTCTAGAATCCAGATTCCAGAAAATATTTTCACTTCCTTTAAAATTCATGATTTTTCACTACTTGCAAAATACATAAAATTAAGGTGTTTACAGTATATAAATTTTTTTGTACTTTTTAATTTTTCCCATAATTATTTCTAATTTCACTGACCTTGAACCTACTTATGAGCATTTTAACTCTTCTACCCCTATAGTTATATTTAGACTCACCCAAATCAATAAATAGTATGGTCTACTGCGATGATTCAGGAGTGTACAAGTTCATATTGCATGTTAAGTTATTGTAAAATTTGGATTCTGAATAATACACTCCTGAATTCTGACAGTGAACTCTACCATTCTTTGAAATGGGTGAGTTCAATTGTGGCTACAGGGGTCAGTGAGTTAAAATAAAAAAAAAACATGTTCATTTCAGATCCGACATCATATCCATTCTGCTGTGTGCTTCTGAACTCCTATTTCCCGCTTGTGGCTCCGTTTCCAAATTTTTGGATGTGGGGTCCTCACAGCTTCCACATTACAGCATACACAACTCCTGTTCTACTTTGTTATCCGTCATGGCGGTGGTGTCATCACCTCTTGAAATCTTGTATAAGTAAGTATTTCATTTGCGTCTTAATTTTTACCATCTCTGAATACACAATAAAGATTTTGGGAGGTTTGATTCATTATTAATTGCTTCTCATCAAAGAACTTTTCACTTGTACAATTTTTGATGTAACTACTTAATAAGTTTTTTTGTTTTTTTTATGTACTTGAATATAATCCATTCATTTATTATAATTTATATTTTTTTTTATTATTATTATTACTTTAATATAATCCATTCATTTATTATAATTTATATTTTTTTTATTATTATTATTGTACAGTGAAACTTGTACATAAAGACCCCCTAAGGGACACAACAAAACCGGTCTTTATAGGAGGTGGTCTTTATATAGAGGTTGATAAATACATGGTATTATTGGGGTCAGCAAAAACAGTCTTTGTGACCAGGTGGTCACTAAAGCAGGTTTTACTGTATATGAAATTAATGTTTACAGGATATATAAGAGAGGTTACCATGAGAAGCCTGACCTCCCACCTAGTGAAATGGGATCTCCCACCACTGATGTACTTGGGTCAAATACGGACTGGTTGTCATGGATACAGTCATCAATATTTCAATCTGGCCATAAACAGTAAGTATAATACAATTTTTTTTTTGATCATTTTGTTTTGTTTGATTGAATGTTGTTTTATGCCACACGCAACAATTTTTTAGTCACATGGTGGTGGCCAATTTTTAATAGCAGGATAGAGATCCCAGTTACAGAGTGTATCTGGGAAGAGGCAATCAGCCTTCCGCATATCATTTAGCAAAATTTCTCACAAAATCAGCTTAGGTTCCAGTGGGACTCGAATTCGCACTGACAAGCGGTGAGAGATTTCATGGTCTAAAGTGCAATGCTCTAACCACTCGGCCATGGAGGCCACTCATTTTTTTTTTTTTTTAAACATAGATGTGTTGTGACAAGTAAGCTACTGTAAAACTTACATGATTCGAAGTTCAAGGGACCACCTAGAAAAGTTAAAAAAAAATGGGGACTTCGATTTATGAATGGTGACTGAGAATCATAGATTTCTAGTTTCAGGGGTTCTATAAAATTTATTTGACTGCTTCGAAATTGTATAAGACATATATGATCATGATATTTAATAATTTGTGCTAAAATTAACTTAATTTTCGTGAAATTAAAACATTGAGTATTTATGAGAAATTTTGTAAATTTTAATTCAAATTATTTTTAGGAATGATTTTTTTTTTTTATATAATGGGCCCCAAAACTTTAATCAAAACATGATTAGAAATTAGATTTATAAAAGTTCAAATTATAAATTGTTTATAAGTAGGGTCAAATAATAAAATCATTCAGGACTTTCGCAATAGTTCAAAACATTGAGAAATTCATCTAATTGAAGTTCGACACACTGAATTTCTACTCTATATATATATTTGATTTGATGACATACTAATACGGTATACAGGAAATGTTTTTGCCCTTGGTTATTTTTTGCCCTATTGACAGAGAAAACTTATTTGCCACATCTTAAATTCTCTCTAAATCGTCAAGTTCACATGGATGGCATGTGTGTCCATTCTTTATTTATTTAGCTTAAAAATTATTGCCTTCATTTTAAATTTGCCTTTCATATAAGGACGAAAATGGCAAAAAATTAAACAACGGAGATATATAAAGATTTCTTTTTGATTTATTTTTCTTCAATTACAGCTTTGATGACATGAGAACTACTACTGCCTTGTACTTTCAATGTAAATTATTGCTGAGTCAGCCAGAGATGGATTGGGGAATGATTCTACAGGTAAACATTTGCTTCATATGTTCCTTATAGCAATCAATTTGGGGGACTTGTTTTTTGGGGTTGTTTTGTTTTGTTGTCTTTTTGTTGTTGTTTTTTTTCCTGGACTCCAGTGAGGAAGTATAGGTCTGAGTTGTGTTTTTACCTTCCTCCCTGTAGGCAAAAGCAGGTCTAGTCATCTAAAGCATATACACTTACTCATAAATGCCTTATCAGATTAATCCAAAATTTTTATTTTGTGTTGGGATTGGTAATGCCTAGTTTCCTTTCCTATTTCTTTTTTAATTTTCAATATTGTCCTTCCAGAGTTATTAGACTTTGATTGTTCTAAAATGAGCATAGAGGTCTTTTCTGACTTTCTCATTTTTTGGGGCAAATTCTTTGACTTTTTCAATGACAAAAGTGTATAAGGAATTGAAAATATCAGGGGTTTTTTCATAAACTTTTTTATACATTTTGTCTTCTTCTCAAGAACTAATGAGCAAATCTCATTCAAACTTGGTTTACCCATGTAAAGTACTTTCAATCTTGTGAAAGAAAAGTAAAAAATACCCATAGCTTGGCATTTAGTTGTCATTGATCAAAAATACAATTAACGTCTCTAATATGGTGTTTGATTGCAAAGGTCATGGTCACTTACCATGCTAACACATATTCTCATTGTTATCGTAATATTCACTCAAGTGACCCCTTAAGCCACATTTGAATTAACCCATTTCAAAGATCAGTAAATTCCATTGTTACAGTTCAGGGGTGTATGATTCAGAATCTAAATTTTGTAATAATTTTGCATACAATTTGAACATGTTCATTCACTCCTAAATTATGATGGTAGACCATTCTATCTATTGCTTTGGGTGAGTCTAAGTGTGACCATAGGGCTTAATGGTGACATACTTCTACCATTTATAGGCCTTGTGGGCGTCTTGTTTCTGATTTCCATATGTAATCAAAGTGAAATATACATGTATATATAATCACTTGTATATATCACAAGAATAAAAATCTTATGATATTATTTCATACATTTTTTTCAAAGTACATGTATATCTAATTTTATGTATCCAGGCCCTTTAATTGAATAGATTTTTATATTTCTAGGTTTTGATAAAATTTTATGGGGGGGGGGGGGGGGGGGGGGGGGGATGCATAATTTTAAAGTAGATTATAAAAAAATATCTATATTTATATATTTGGATTGCTTTATTCTTTAGATCTTTGAAGTAATTTAATTTTGTTATTTCTTGATTTTCTAGGCATTGATTATGAAGGAGTATACACTGCCGATACTTTTCCTTACGCAAAGCGTACTCAAGGGGTCATCGGTGCCTGCAAGTCCAACAGGACAGGAATACAAAAATATCAATATTGCTAGGGACCCCAACATAAAGGAACTCTTTACTGTCATAACAAGGATTCTATGTCAGTGCCCACACTTCAAGGACAGCTTAACCAAAATTATTTTACCTGTAATCAACAGGTAAGTAATGTCAGAAAAACATGTCTTCTTTTACCTATCACCTTTTCAGTCGGACATGTACGCATTTTAAAATTTGAAAGTCGGACATGTACGCATTTTAAAAATTGAAAGTCGGACATGTACACATTTTAAAATAGCATTTCATGCCCAGAACTTGTTTAGTCGGAACTTCGTATGCTGCATGTTATCCACATTGACAACATGCACGCTATTTATGCTGAGTTCAGTGATACATGTACTGTCATGTGACCATATCCCGTTTCAAAAATACCTTTTCCTTCAACTTAATATAGACATCTTCATCTTGTTTATGTAGAAATACAGTGGAATCTTATTATGTCAAAATCAGATGAGTCGAAATTCCGGTTTATGTCAAAATTGAAAGGTCGGTCCCAAGTTTTATGGATAAAATAATATATCAATTAAAAATTTCAGTTATCTCAAATTCCGGATATCTTGAAGTAATCTGAGCGGTCCTGTGAGTTTCAAGATAACGAGATTCTACTGTATCTATATATAAACTATTATCTATATGAACTGTTTTGTAGATGTGGTGAATGGAAAATGTTGGACACAAAAACGGTTCCAGGAAGAGATTGTCATGTTCCTGTCTGGATGGAGTCGATATTTGATCTGCTTGATCCTTTTGTTCACAGGTATGTTCTCAGAGTTACCTCCCTTTTTACCAAATATGTAATGTTTATTTTTGTAAAGCATGATATGTTTTGTTTTTGGTTTTGTTTTTGTTTTTGTTTTTTTGTTTCTTTTTTCTTGAGTAACCTGCTCTTTGGTGTTGGAGGTATGATTAGTGACTCTAACCAAGGTATTGTTAAAAATGCCATCTTACAGTTCTGTTGAGTTACCCGGATGTTGGGGATTCCCTAAGTTGAACTCTGCACTCATTTTTGACATTGATACACACTCCTTTGAATATGGTGCAATTACGAAAAAATTGCAGGTACACAGTATCAATCGTAACTTTGGTCTTGGGGGATCCATTCTTTTTTAATGGTTGTGACAGTGTAAAACAGGGGGCCTCCGTGGCCGAGTGGTTAGAGCATTGCGCTTTAAATCACAAGGCCTCTCACCTCTGGTTCGAATCCCGTTAGGGTCATTTCGAATTAAATGGGATAGTTTGCCAGTTTTCTTGCGGAAGGTCGGTGGTCTTTACCCGGGTAACTGGAGTTTCTCCTCCACCAATAAAAACTGGACGCCATCATATGACTGAAAGATTGTTGAGTATGGCGTAAAAAAAAAAATCAAATCAAATCAAATCAGTGTAAAGCATGTATCATAGATATAGGTATATATGTAAAGTCATCTGTCATATGTAAAGTCATCTGTCAAGGTATATATGTAAAGTCATCTGTCATTGTTGTCAAATTCTAAATTCAACGTATGGAATTATATTGACTTCTGCTGAATTCTTTTTTTTTTTTTCATTTACAGAGTAATAAAGCCGGTGTTGGAATATGTCTTATTGGATTACAACACAGGACCACCCATTAGACCCATAATGAGTGTTATTGCCGAACTTCCGTGTGGCTGTCGGCCACAAAATCCATCTCCAGCGAAACCAAAGAAAGGCGACAGTACGTATTAATTTATCTTAAAGTTCTAAATAATCACATAGCTGTTTCATTTTGCAAAATATGAAATTCATGAAAAAATATCAACAGTTCTTCTTGAACATGTTATATCAGTGAGTCTGACTTTCATGAGTTAAATTTCTCAATATTTTAGATAAGCCCATTCCTGTAAAAACATTCAAAATCCCTACAAAGAATTCAGAGTCAGAGTTAACGTGTAAACAAAATTGCCCCATTGACAAATAATCCTCTTCTCATAAACATAATGTTTTAATTAACAAAAATTAATCTAATTTTAGCACTACAGTGAAACTTGTATATTAAGACCCCCTTAGGGACACAACAAAACTAGTCTTTATAGGGAGATGGTCTTTATATAGAGGTTGATTTGTACACAAATGGTACTATTGGGGACAGCAAATAACAGTCTTTATGACCAGGTGGTCTTTATACACAGGTGGTCGCTAAAGCAGGTTTTACTGTAATTTAATTTTAGCACTTAATTATAAAAGATTGTGGTGTTATATGTCTTTATATGGTTTTGAAGTGGTCATATACATCCTTTAGAATTTCTAAAATACAAATTGTATGGATCTTTGTTATCATGTGGCCCATGGGCCTCTTGTTCAAATACATAAAGTGTTTTGCTTTAGAGCCCTAATTGTATGCACCAACACTAGGCTATTGTATACATAGTGTGTGTATGTGGTGTATAAATTGTATGGATCTCTGTTATCATGCAGCCCATGGGCCTCTTGTTCAAATACATAAAGTGTTTTGCTTTAGAGCCCTAATTGTATGCACCAACACTAGGCTAGTGTGTGTATGTGGTGTATAAATTGTATGGATCTCTATTATCATGTGGCCCATGGGCCTCTTGTTCAAATACACCAAGTGTTTTGCTTTAGACCCCTAATTGTATGCACTAACAGTAGGCTATTGTATACATTGTATGGATCTCTGTTATCATGTGGGCCTGTAAATACATAAAGTGTGGAGTAATTGTATGCACATGGTGTATACATAGTGTGTGTATGCAATTTTAAATTGTGGATGTATCATGCAGCCCAATCCTCTTGTTCAAATACATGTGTTTTGCTTTAGAGCCCTATTTGTTCAGCACAAACTAGGCATTGTAAATAGTGGTGTATGTGGTGTGTATGGATCTCTGTTACAGGTGGGCCTGTTCAGTGTTTTGCTTTAGGCCCTAATTGTATGCACTAAACTAGGCTATTGTATACATTGTGTGTATGGGTGTATAAATTGTGGATCTCTGTTATCATGCAATGGGCCTCTTGTTCAAATACATAAAGTGTTTTGCTTTAGAGCCCTAAATGACCAACACTAGGCTATTGTATACCATGTTGTGTGTATGTGGTGTATAAATGCATGGATGTACATGTAGCATGGGCCTTTGTTCAACGACATAAAGTGTATACAGCCCTAATTGTATGCACCAACACTAGGCTATTGTATACATAGTAGGTGTATGAAGTGTATAAATTGTATGGACTCCATGCAGCCCATGGGCCTCTTGTTCAAATAAACAAGTATTTCTTTAGAGCCCTAATCACTAACAGAGGATATTGTATACATATTCCGTATATGTGGTGTATACAATGTGGGGTTGCACATGATTTATGAGCAATTTTTAGTGGTCTACAGTAAAACCTTGTTCATTGTGTTCAACAAAGTTGGCATTGTAAAGGGTTTGGCTTACCATTGTGTAGGGTGTATAAAGTATGGATCTCTGTTTATGTAGCAATGGGCCTCTTGTTCAATATACATAAAGTGTTTTGCTCCCTAAAACATAGTGTGTGTAGTGGTGTATAAATTGTTCTCTATTTCATGTGCCCACTTTTGTTCAAATTCACCAAGTGTTTTGCTTTAGAGCCCTAGTTGTATGCACTAACAGTAGGCTATTGTATACATATTGCGTATATGTGGTGTATATATGTGGGGTATGCACATGGTGTATTTATGTTGAGCAATTTTAGTGGTGTACAGTAAAACCTCGTTATACTGCCTCCATTTGTTCAGCCCAAAGTTGGCATTGTAAAGGGGTTTGGCGACAGGTTGAGGGAGGAAACCTAAAAATGAAATTATAGGGAAAAGTGGAGTTTCAAAAACTGGTGTAAAGCGAGGTGGCAAATGAAACAAGGGTCATACCATGTTACCATGTTATATGCAATGTACATTATGTTGTATGTGTGTGTGATGTACATGTAGTCAAAGAACATAGACACTGCTGCGGACAATAATGTAATACATCTGAGGATGTTTATATACCATTCCTGCAACAATTGCATGATGAAAGCTCTGCCTGTGGTCTCTTGTGTAGGTTAAAGGTCAGTGTTTAACAATCCTAATAAAGGGTCCTTTCAGATTCTGCTTTCTAACTTTTGTCTTTTCCCACCAAATTTTTGATACAATTTAAGTATTGTTATGGTAAATTTTTTTTTTTTTTTTGTAAGTATTACTGATATTCCATGTAAAGTTTCAGATTTTGATTAAAATCTTGATTTAAAAAAAAAAAGAAGTTCTCACTTTTGGCATGTGTGTTACATGAGTCAAGAACACTCTGCAAAATGTAATACATAAGTTTTCCAGTTTACTTGCAGAAGGCCTGTGGTCTCTTGTGGGTTACATTGTAACTGGGTTCTCTCTTCTGCTGTTAACCCTTTCACCACCAAGTAACTTAATGGTATGCTCTATTCTATTGTAACCAGTCTATTAAAATTAAAAACAGGCCTTTGGTGGGTTACATTGTAACTGGGTTCTCTCTTCTGCTGTTAAAAACTGACCACCATTGAACTGAAAAATTGTTTATACATAAATTTTGAATTGCAATCAAACGATTTCCCTTAATTGTTGTTTCAGTTGTCTTAGAAACTGGACCCAAAGATCTCTTTATGATTTGGCCATAGAAATTAGACCCAAATGTCTCTATTTGATTGTTGTCATTAATTCATGATCTTGATGTTTTTCATTGTTCGACTTTCTTTTTTACAGATCTTAGGCACCTGTTTGAGGGCGAGATTTTGTGATTCTCAGTATTTAGAAAACATAACAGGCATCACACTGAGTCAGACAAACAAAAATCTACTGGAATCATTAGGAGAGTGTATATATTATGTTATTGTCAGTACAAAAGGTATATTGATTTTTGTCATGTTATAAGTATTTTGATTTTGGTCCTGTATTAGTATTTTGATTTATAAGTATTTTGTCCTGCATTAATATTTTGATTTTGGCCCTGTATTAGTATTTTGATTTTGGTCCTGTATTAATATTTTGATATTTGTCCTGTATTAATATTTTGATATTTGTCCTGTATTAGTATTTTGATTTTGGTCCTGTATTAGTATTTTGATATTTGTCCTGTATTAGTATTTTGATTTTGGTCCTGTATTAGTATTTTGATTTTGAAGTATTTTGTACTGTATTAATATTTTGATATTTGTCCTGTATTAATATTTTGATTTTGGTCCTGTTTTAATATTTTGATTTTTGTCCTGTATTAGTATTTTGATTTTGGTCCCGTTTTAAGTTTTATGATTTTTGTCCTGTATTAATATTTAGGTCCTGTTTTAGTATTTTGATTTTGATCCTTTGATCCAGTATAAGTATTTTGATTTTTGTCCTGTATAAGTATTTTTATTTTTGTCCTGTTTTAAGTATTTTTATTTTTGTCCTGTATTAGTATTTTTATTTTGGTTCTGTTTTAAGTATTTTTATTTTGGTCCTGTATTAGTATTTTTATTTTGGTCCTGTATAAGTATTTTGATTTTTGTCCTGTTTTAAGTATTTTGATATTTGTCCTGTATTAGTATTTTTATTTTGGTCCTGTTTTAATATTTTGATTTTTGTCCTGTTTTAAGTATTTTGATATTTGTCCTGTATTAGTATTTTGATTTTTGTCCTGTATTAGTATTTTGATTTTTGTCCTGTATTAATATTTTGATTGTGGTCCTGTTTTAATATTTTGATTTTTGTCCTGTATTAGTATTTTGATTTTGGTCCTGTTTTAAGTTTTATGATTTTTGTCCTGTATTAATATTTAGATTTTGGTCCTGTTTTAGTATTTTGATTTTGATCCTGTATTACTATTTATATTTTCGTCCTGTTTTAAGTATTTAGATTTTTGTCCTGTTTTAATATTTTTATTTTTGTTCTGTTTTAAGTATTTTGATTTTTGTCCTGTCTTTTGATTTTTGTCCTGTTTTAAGTATTTTTGATTTTTGTCCTGTTTTAAGTATTTTGATTTTTGTCCTGTTTTAAGTATTTTGATATTTGTCCTGTATTAGTATTTTTATTTTGGTCCTGTATAAGTATTTTGATTGTGGTCCTGTTTTAATATTTTGTCCTGTTTTAAGTATTTTGATTTTTGTCCTGTTTTAAGTTTTTATGATTTTTGTCCTGTATTTAATATTTAGATATTTTGATTTTGATCCTGTATTACTATTTATATTTTCGTCCTGTTTTAAGTATTTAGATTTTTGTCCTGTTTTAATATTTTTATTTTTGTTCTGTTTTAAGTATTTTGATTTTTGTCCTGTTTTAAGTATTTTGATTTTTGTCCTGTTTTAAGTATTTTGATTTTTGTCCTGTTTTAAGTATTTTTATTTTTGTCCTGTATAAGTATTTTTATTTTGGTCCTGTATTAGTATTTTTATTTTGGTCCTGTATAAGTATTATATTTCATTTCGTCCTGTATTTGTACTGTACACCTAGAAATTTTCGCTCCCATTTAATTTTTGCCTTTTGATGAGAGTGAAATTTTGAAGCTAAATAATTGAAGCATGGACATGCATGCCATCCATGAGACTATGGTGATTTAGGGCAAATTTATAATGGGTTAAATATGTTTTCTATAGTAAAAGGGCGAAAAAAATAACCAGGGGCAAAAATAACCAAGGGCAAAAATTCCCAGTATACAGTATTGTCCTATGCTAGAGGCTTATACCAATACAGTAGTGTATTGTATGTCATTATATGTAGACCCACAATTGTAACAAGTCTATTGATGTCAGATTCTTTGTAGGAACATTCCTTGTTTCTAAAGGCTAAAGTTTTCAAAAGCATTCCATTTCCTTCTTCTTGTAGCTTAAAGTACATTTCTGAAAGCTAATGTTTTGGTGACATCTTGTTTTTTCTGTCCCATGTGCATATTTCAACACCCAGCAGTTTTTTAATTTAAACTTTTTTCAAAATCTCAAGGTTAAAGGTTTAAATTTTTGGGGCGATAGGCAAAAAAAAAACAAAAAAACCGATGTTTTTGTATGACAAGTCTTGTTCTTGAAACTGAATTTGTTTTTTTTTTTTCACAGCAAAAAGTACAAGCACACCCAAGTTGGCTGGAAAATTCTGTAAAGAAAACAAAGAATGGGTGGTGGGCAAAATCCAGGCAATCGGAGGTTACCTCAACAGCGAGTAAGTTAAATGTAATTTTTATGATTCTGATAATGGCAGGAATTACTACAAGGGGTGAAAAATATGTTTCCAGTGGAGTTGATTTATGATATAGAAAAATATTAAGATATGAGCAACAATTACTGACAGTAGGAGTGTTTTCCTAGTTCTTGGATTGTCGGTTATCATTCTCAATTTTTTCCTGCTGGTATCACATTTTTTGTCATTTACATAGGGTACCAGAGCAGATGCACAATTTCATAAAATAAACCAAAATGTCAGAAAGAATCCTTGTCTGGTAAATTGTTCAGACGTTTTTGACATAAATGGATTAATGATAATCATTTGATTTTCAGATCATTTTGGTGTATTCATGTTTTCATTATTGTCATACAAGTCAAGAACCTCTAAAATCAAACTCTGTTGCTAGTTGACACGACCAAATTAGTTCATACTTGCGATTAAGTCTGCAAGATATAGTTTTTTCATTCAGAGAAGTACCAAATCAGGCACATTCCATGTGCTAACATTATTGTTTATCTACATTTAATTTCTTGGTCAGCGTGAAGATACATGCTGGAAATCACTATGGTCAACAAAGTTAAAAATGGTGCAGGAAAAAGTGCGTAAAACAGATTGAAAAAAACTGAAACACTGTTATTGCCATTTCAATAAGCAAATAATACATTGTACATTGAAATAAATAAAGAAATGAAACTGAAATAGAAAGATTGTTGATCTAGATCAGTTTTTAACATTTTTTTTTTTTTGTGAATTTCAGAATTTTTGAGATGGACAATTCCAATATTTTAGAAGGAGCAACAAATGAGTTTGTGACACAGCTGTTTACCTTGTTGTCAAGCAGTATTCTTGACTCAACTACTGGTAAGTGTTTTGTTATTAGAAATGAGAGGTCAAAGTTGATAAGATTCATGTCTTTAACATGTCAGGATGCTATGTACCATAAATCCGGATATTTTGGCCATTGTTTAATTTTGGCCAAAATGGCCACCCTATTAAAATGGCCAAAATTAAACCATCCAAAATATACACACAATGTTTCTATCGGTACTTTTTAAAAATGTTTTAGTGTTTTATAGATTAACAAACAAGGGTTTTTGGGTTTTGTTTTTTTTTTTAAATAACACAGTGTGGATGTTAAGTTTAATTAAATACCATGTGCATCAATGCTAACTGTTCTACTGGCATTTTTTTTAATTTTTTTATATTTCAAACACCTGGAATGTTTGACATGACAAGACCGATATCTGTTGGTAGTCCAAATCTAGACATGATATGAACATAGATGGCCAAAATTTAACTGACCAAAAAATAAGCCTTGATTTTATGACCAAAGTGGCCATATTGTACAAATTCCTAAATATTCCAATTTACGGTATTGAATTCACTTTGCCTTTTTTATATTGTTTGTACATACAAACATGTCTATAATGGCTACTCAAGAGAACAGGCAAAAGTAGCCGTAGAGACAGGTGGCCTTTATAAAGAGGTTTATTAATTATAAAGAAGTAAACAAAAGTTCTATTTGAATGGCCTTTATAGGCAGGTGCCCTTTATACAGAGGTGGCCTTTATTGCAAGTTTGATTTTTAGGTGACCTGTGGTGTCACTGAGGTTTTCTGTCTTTGAGAGTAATAAAATAGTTCACTCACAAATTATTTGATTCCGTCCCTATTATTTTGATAAGTCATTCATATCATTATTGTATTTTAAAATGTAAACCATGAAACAAAAAAAACAAAAAATTCATTTAGGAACTATGATGGAATCTATTTATGTTGAAATCATATGAGTTGAAATTCCGGTTATGTCAAAGTTGAATAGCCAGTCCCAATTTTTAAATAAATGGATAAATAAATATGATAATTAAATTTTTGTTTTATCTTGAATTCTGGATATTTCAAAGTCAATAGGAAGGTCCCATGAATTTTGAGATAACGAGATTCCACTGTACTTGAAATGGATCAGTATGTGCTGATACCAATGAAATTGGTCAATATTTTTGGTGTGGATGCAGAAATCTCACAGTTGTCAATTTCATTTCTAGACCAATCAAATTACCTGGTAGATAATTATGAAAAAAATTAATTGAGTTGAAACATATCTCAGAAATATTTTAACAGACAAATGACATACACTTTAACCCTTTCAACCCTACAGACTATAATAGACTGGTCTAAGACAATAGGAAAGAGCATACCATTTTTATCCATAAGGTATATTAATTAAAAATTATTTTTGTCCACAGGTAAATCAGATTTGAAGAAAATCCATAATCTAATCTCAAACAATTTTTTGTGGCTTGAGAAACAGTTTGATATTCAGTGTGTGCTGCCAACCGAGAAAGAAAAAACTCCAGAATTTACACTAAGCATGGAGTCCAAAGCTGTGGCAGATTTTGATCCCAACAAAGAATTTGAAATGATTGGATCACGCAAATTTGATCACGTAAGTAAAGTAGCGCTTAACTGATCATCCCCTGAAGCCTCATTTGGTATCAACCATTTCAGAGATTGGTAAAAGTTCACTGTCATAATTCAGGAATGTATGATTTGAAATAAAACAATTTACAATTATTTCATGTGCAATTTTATCTTGCTCAATCCTGAAATAGCACAGTAGACCATTCTATTTATTGACTTGGGTGAGTCTAAATGTGGCCACAGGGGTTGATAAGTGAACATGCTACTCAAAATATAATTTATAGGGGAGGAGCATTGCAAAATTAGTCTCTGTTGATAGATTCTGTGGGATTGTTATTGATTTTAATGTACCCACAAGACATATAACATTTTGTCAAAAGATTTATTTGGTATATTGTTGTTTTATGCCCCCGACAAATGTTTGACATGGAGAATTCATCAGTTGAAGTGCCCCTATTAGAACATGAAATTTTCTGCCTCTGGCTTGACAAAATATTTGACATCGATACATTACCAGTTGAAGTGCCTGCCCCTTCTTTGGCTTTTCCTGTCCTTCAGATGAGACAGTAAAAACCGAGATCACATGTCACAGTAAGTGTTTGCACATTAAAGAACCTTCATCGCTCAATGGCTGTAAGTGCCAAGAAGGCCAAAATTTGAAGCCCTTCACTGGCATTTGGTGACGTCTCCATATGAGTGAAAGATTCTTGAATGGAACATTAAACAACAACAACAAGAACATGAAGTTTTCCCCTTTGGCTAAACAAAATATTTGACATCGATACATCACCAGTTGAAGTGCCCCTATTAGAACATGAAGCATGGACGTTTCCTCCTTTGGTTTGACAAAATGTTTTACAAAGAGACATCTTCACAGTAATAGATTTAAGATTTATTAGATTGTTGTCCAGATTTGACAAAATTTGTCTTCTAAACGGGCATCATTTTTCTCAAACATATTTTTATTTTAATATTTTTTGTGAAAAGAGCTCATGAATGATAATGATTTACCTATTTTTTTTTTTATATGATTAATCTACAGACCGTCATAGAGACAATGTCAATAGATTGGCAGAAGTTGCTGATGTCGGACTTGGGTCTCAGTGAGTTTGGTTTCCGCTCTCTCCTCTACAACAGACATGAATTCCAAGATGGTGCTTACCTTGAGGAAAATGAAAAGAGACCAGTTGAAGTGCTTAAATCCATCTACGAAAATGAGCACAGAGAACTAGGATAGAAAACCAGTGCTTCAATCTGTCTACAAAAGTGAACAGAGAGAACTAGGGTAGAATAGGATCATTTAAAATATTCAGCATTCCACTCATATCGTTGTACTGAGAGTGAAATTGCAGAATTAAGGTTGAATACTGTATACCTAGAATTTTTCACTTCCGTTTTAATTTTTGTTATTTTCGTCCTTAAATGAGAGGGTGAATTTAAAATGAAAGCCAAACTTTTAAGCTAAATAATTGAACCATGGATGTATATGCCATCAATGAGACTGTAATGATTTAGGGTTAATTTAAGACGGATTGAATATCTTTTCTGTCGTAAACGGGCAAAAATAATAACCCAGGAGTGAAAATTTCCAGGTGTACAGTATACAAGAAGAATGATAAACGAAAATTTTTGCATGTCTCTGTTGAATGTAGAAGATTATTATTTTTTTTACTGAAATGTTGCCAAATAATTACTGTAAATCTGGAAATTTTTGCAGGACTTAATTTTTGCAAAATACCAGCTCCAAACAAAAGTACAAAAGTTTTGTATGAAATATTTTTGAAGTAAAACTGTAGTACCAATCAGACTCAATGTATTTTTTTATTTTTACACCTTTTATACAAGTTGTTTCCTCTGGGTGCTTCCTTGGTTTCATTTGGTTGGCAAATTTAATAGATTGAGTGCCATACTTATTTTTTTTATTCTAATTTAAGAATTTAATCATTATGGTCAATGTCCAATGGATTTTTGCTTGTGTAAACTTTTTCTCGATTACTCCTTTTTGGCTGTGTTGTGAAGCCAATACTAAGTCCATGTCTGTTTCTACATGAATTTCTGTCTGTCTGTGTCAAAATTTGGTTTAGCTGTTGTGTTTACAACAAAAACAAAGAATAAATAGTTTGGTGCATTTGTTTCAATTTTTGCTAAAATACAGGGAAAAGAGGCAGAAAATAAATCATTATTCTTTACAGTTTGAATATTAATGACTGTTTAAGATTCGTGCTTGAGAATGTTTACTACGGCTGTTTATCATTATAATTTACAGTTGGAATAATAATGGCCTTTTTAAGACACATACTTTAGAATATTTACTACGATGTTTATCATTATTATTTACACTTAAAACAGTTAGAATATCAACGGCTTTATTATAAGAATGTTTACTACAACAGTTTATCATTATTATTTACAGTTAGAGCAGTTAGAATATTAATTACTTTATTATAAGACACATACCATACTTTAGAATGTTTACTACAGCTGTTTATTGTTACTATTTACAGTTAGAATAGTGATGGCTTTATAAGATGCATACTTTAGAATGTTTACTACAGCTGTTTATTGTTACTATTTACAGTTTGAACAGTTAGAATAGTGATGGCTTTATAAGATGCATACTTTAGAATGTTTACTACAGCTGTTTATTGTTACTATTTACAGTAAGAACAGTTGGAATAGTGATGGCTTTATAAGATGCATACTTCAGAATGTTTACTACAGCTGTTTATTGTTACTATTTACAGTTTGAACAGTTAGAATAGTGATGGCTTTATAAGATGCATACTTTAGAATGTTTACTACAGCTGTTTATTGTTACTATTTACAGTTAGAACAGTTAGAATAGTGATGGCTTTATAAGATGCATTCTTTAGAATGTTTACTACAGCTGTTTATCATTATTATTTTTAGTCCCTTTACCGATGAAACCTTAGAGTACATGTGTATAGGTTTTGTCACCGTTCAAAAAAATTATGGTTTCACAGGTGGGGGACATGTAAGAATCAAAACTCACAAAATGCTTGTTATTATTTATAATTATTATTATAGCTTTATTTCTTATAAAAACGATTACAAACTAGTCCTAATATTTCATAGTGAAGTTTATTTACTGAATAATTTACATAAATAAAAGTAATTTATAACACATACATTGGAATCTCGTTATCTGGAAATTCACGGGACCACCCCTATTACTTCAAAATATCCGGAATTCGAGATAACCAAAACGTTAATATATTTTTCTATCCATAAAAATTGGTTTCATATCATGGATTTCAACGTAACGAGATTCCTCTGTTTAGATATGTCATAAAATCTTGTTATTATAGCCACATGATATTACTGTTGTTTCAGTGTCTTTTTAGTCAATTAGTTATATCCCGTTTTATTCTAATATTTCTATTGTGCTGTCTCATTTTAACTTATTTTGAAAGATTTTTCTTGATTCAGTAAAGAATTTGATTTTTTTCTTTTTTTTTTTGGTAAAATAAAATTATCAAATAATTAAATGTGGAAAATTCAGGGTAGCGTTGTACATTGTACTTGTTGAATTACAAACCAGGTTCGAGCCTCGTTGGAATCTAAGCTGATTTTTGTGAGAAAGTTTGATAGTTTATTTGCGGAAGGCCGATGGTCTCTTCCCGTGCACATTGTAACCATGTTCTCTCCTGCACCATTAAAAACTGGCCACCACCATAAAACTGAAAAATATTTAGTGTGGCATAAACAAAAATCAAATCAATTGAATTACAACCAACCCCCCCCCTCCCCCAAAAAAAGAAAAAAATAATTTCTTAAGCCAGATCCAGTCTTGTAGGTTTTATCAAATCTTTACATTTATGAAGTGATAAGAATATAACTAAATATTGATTTTATACTTCTAGACAAAATATTATTTTAAATTTCCCTCCAACAAGTCATCAATTAACTTATCAACCCCTGAAAAACAATGGAGTTTTCTGTAAATCAATGAATTAGACCGGTCCAAATCTGTCTCTAGGAGTGAATTGGTTAAAACTATCTTTGTTTTTATATGTGTATATTGGGTTTATGGACTTTTATTTTGTTATTACCTCATATTTTGTTATACATATCAGTTTTTCATAAACAGTGATTTTTTTCATTTTTGTTACAAGCTGCTCTTTTTCAGAATGTCTGGTACTAAGATTTAAATTCCATTATCGCTTAACTCACCAACCCTTGAAGTTACAATTGAACTCGGCCACTTCCAAGAATGGTAAAGTACACTGGCAGAATTCAGGAGTTTTTGATTTAGCATCCAAATTTTTCAATAATTCAATATGCATTATTAACCTGTTCATTCCTGATTTATGACAGTAGACCATACTTTTTATTGATTTGGGCGAGTCTAAATATGACCATAGGGGTGGACGAGTAAACTGATTTTCTGGTACTGGTACGGTACCTATTCTCAGACGCTACCTATTTTCAGACACTTTGTCACCGTGTGTGAATAAACAAAATTTTGCCAGACTTCATGAATATATCGTCTGTTTTATACAAAGATTAAAAAATGCAAGAAACAGTACAACCATGAAATTACTCGATCCTTTTATCATACTATCCAACATTTTCTTTTCGCAAGTTGTGGGATGGGGAATGATGTCACAAGCTCAACACAAATGAAATCTGCTGTCTGAGAATAGGCCCTCTTGCAGTCACGATTACAGTGTTTAGGTTGTTTTGTTTTTTTAATCCTTTCTACCCTAAGTTTCTAGATAGTATGGTCTTTTCTATTGTTTAGACTGGTCCATTGTGGTCTGTAGGGTTAAAAGGGTTAAACAAGTTAAATTCACTGTTCTATCAAATCTTATCAAATGAAGTGTTGTTGCCAAAACTTTGACAATTTCACCCATGAACCAATTTATTTAGTGTCAATCATTTATTATAATGTATATGTCTATCTTTATTGTTTACTTATTTATATACGTCCATCACTGTAAGGTTGTCCAGTACTAGAAAGTGTTGTCGAGGTATGAAGATTCTTTTATATTCTAAACCTGTCTTAAACTTTTTTTGAGTTTGTTCTTGACGAACTTGTGGAAATAAACAAATTTATTTGTACTTTTAACTGCTCGATTGTATTAATGACTAGGTACTATATGCCTTGAAATTTTGGCTTTTTTTTTTCGTCCTAAGATAAGAATGCAAATTTAAAATGAAAGCGAAAAATTAAGTTAGATAATTGAAGCATAGACATCTACGCCATCCATGATACTATTGTGATTTAGGGCAAATTTCAGGCAGGGTTATTATGTTTTCTGTCAAAAAAGGTCGAAAACAGCCAGTTGCAAAAATTTCACGGGAAACAGTATTTCAATTTTCGTTCATGTAATTATCAATTTTCCTGAAAGTCATTTCAGTAATTAAGCAGTATTTGCCAGGGTGTGATCTGTTTTACAAATAAAGGTTTAGGGAGAATGGTGTGTACTAACGCCCTCAAGTTAATGGTGTGTACTAACGCCCTCAAGTTATCATTTGATGCTTAATAGAAATTTTAGATAATAAAATGTTTAACAGTTAATAAATAGATTAAACTTTATAATAGTTAAATAAAATGAATATAATTTATAAAGGATATCATGAACTTAATAACAAATACTGAGGTCCAAAGTGTATGAATTAAAATAAGATAAAGTCAGATTTTGGTTTTGAATAAAATGTATGCACCGTACACCTTTTTTAGGTCACCTGAGTCACTATTGCTATTGTCTTTTGTCTTTTGTTTACTTTTAAACATTTTTTATCCTTTTTCAAGAACTAATGGGCCAATTTTAATCAAACTTTGTAAGAGCTAATCCTCAAGTGAAGCGATGTTAAGTTTGCGGATGGAAAGGGGCTAGGATCAATAGGGGCTCCAAAGGGCCAAACCATGGTACATTTCTAAAAATATTCTTCTCCTTAATAAATGATCAGATTTCTTCCATATTTAGCACACATGATTGTAAAGTCAATATCCACAAAGTTTGGGAATACAAATAACATCTGTCCATGATAAACATAATACTGTATAGTTGTTTAATTGGGAGAGAATTTTTTGTTTTTCTGAAAGGAACTTATTCATTAGTATTAAATTTCGTGCAGGACTGTTTCCAAAACTAAAGTGTAATAGGAGTTATTTCTCTTATTTTTCATTCAATTAATGATATCATATATTGCTGTATAGACATGGGGAGTAAGGCACTTGCAGGACAGTAAAATTTGAATCAACCTGCATGGTTTACACTGTTTAAGTTAAAAACCATGTGTTATGACTGTTTCATGAGTACATTGTAGTATTGTATACATGTAGAGTTTTGAAGTTCAACTTATAAACACTGATTCTTGTATATGATATACAGTTATATATGAATACATCTTTATCGGTAACAAAACTTATATAAATTTGATTGGTTCCATGTTATCTTTCTGATACTTGATAAGTATAAGGTATTACATGTATTTTCACGGGTAATTAATTTCAATGTATTGTCTTTGGCTGCGAATATAAAGCAAAAATTAACCCCCCCACCCCCCAAATAAAAGCAACTATACAGCACCAAAGTTATAGTTTTGCTAAAAAAAATGGCCAAAAATAAATAAACATAATGGAGCCATCATTGAGCACTGCAAATGAGACATAGGGTTCAGTTTTGTACGAGTGGTTTTTTAAGTCGGAAAGGATAGACTTTTTGTATACAAAGATATATGAGACAGTTTTTCAGAAATAACCGAGGATCATTGTGAAAGTTTAAGTTTAATCTTCTCAAGAACCAATGATCAACATTTCCTCACTGTAATTATACATTTCACTCAGATGACCATTACCTCATCGACCCCTGTATCCGGATTTGGACTTGTCCATTTCAAATAATGGTAAAGTCCACTTTTCAGATTAGGGGTGAATGATTTAGAATCCAAATTATACCATAAATTCACAGGCAATATTTACTTGTTCACTCCTGAATTAATGAGTAGGCCATACCATTTATTGATTTGGAAGAGTCTAAATGTGACCTCAGGGGTTGGTGAGTTGAGGCCCATTGGGCATCTTTTTCAAGATCTGACTGATTCTCAAATACACATGTATTGCATTAATTCTTTATTTATTTATTTATTTTATTTATTTTATACCTTTACTTTTTGAATTGTTGTATTATTTTGACAAGTACATTTTGTATTTATAAAATGAATCTATCGTTGTGGATTGTTACTTGTGTCTGTGATATTTCTGTGAAATCCTTCTTTTATTCAAATAAACAAGATTTGTCCAAACGTTTGTGTTGGTTTATCAGTGTCATTGACTTGCTAGGAACATGTGTGGTCTTTTTTACATATATAATGATGGATCTGTATTGCTCGTAAAGCAGAAGTTTGGTCAGCTGGTTAAATATTCATGGATGAAAGGCGTCAAATTTCAGCCACTGCCAGACCAAAACAGATCAGAAGAATATCTAAAGTAGCTACAGCTAGCAACAGGCTGTTATTGAGGTTGTACACACATGCTCTATTTTTAACCTGACTAAATGGTTCTTAATGAAAGTAATAGTCGGAGTTGGATTCAAGAAATGGCGGATTCGAAAAATTAATTTTTTATTTCTTCCTCAATCCTCATTGCACATCTACATCATTTGAGCAAACAAATATTCTAAGTCCAAGGGCAATAACTCCCACTATAAATTGTCAAGCAGCAGTCTCCTCCCTTTATGCACATCTACATGTTGTGGTCTTCCTTTTGTACCAAGTTTCTTTAAAGTCTGTTCATGGAGGAGTTGCGATGACAAAGTTATTGGGACAGACAGATAACTGGTAGACCAAAAGTCCCCTCCTGTTTTACCGGAAGGGGACTAATAAAGGGTAGACATTTTCCAGCCTTTTTACAGAGAAAATACATGTTCTGTCCAGTTTCCCAAACTAGCGAAATCATGTGTGAAATCCAAATTGATGGAAATTTAAATACAAAAATTATATGAAAATGGAAAAAATGATTTCACCAGAGGTTCAACAACTATGGAAAGACCATAATATGTTGGATTACATTTGAGACGGTACTCGCCACCCTAAAACTAATTGGTAAAAACTTGATTATCATGTAACGTATCAGAAAATGAGAGCGATCAGATATCACTTTTTGATTAGACTGGAAATTTGAATTTGAATTTTAAAAAGTGTTTAAAACCACACTCCCCAATTTTTCACGGTTTTTAATGGTGGAAAAGAGAATCAGGTTACAAAGTACCCAGGAAGAGACCACCGGCCTTCCCCAATTAAATTGGCAAAGTTTCTCACAAATATCAGCTTGGGTTCTAGCAGGGCTCGATCCTTCGTTAGTCAGAAGTTAGAGTCTTCATGGTTCAAAGGGCGATTCTCTAACCACTCAGCCATGGAGGCCCCTAATTAGACAGGGAAAGGATAAGCTGGTAAAGTGAATTTCTCCTTACAGTATACAGTAGTTGTCATAAATATTCATTTTTGCATTCTTTCCAGCTCTACATAAGACAAACAGTCACACAGATCTGATTTAGTGTTTTGACCAACTCTTCTTTGGATATACTAGTACAGAGACCACCTGTCTCGTGAGACCACCCCTTCTGCCACTGAAATGTCTTACAAGACAGGTGGTCTCTCAAAAGAGGTTTTATTTAAAGGGTTATTTAACCAAGTGATTTTCAAAATGTAGTCTCTCAAGACAGGTGGTCTTTTATGACAGTGGTCTCTCAAGACAGATGGTCTTTTATGACAGTGGTCTCTCAAGACAGGTGGTCTTTTACATGAGTGGTCTCTCAAGACAGGTGGTCTTTTATGACAGTGGTCCTCAAGACAGGTGGTCTTTTATGAGAGTGGTCTCTCAAGACAGGTGGTCTTTTATGACAGTGTCTCTCAAGACAGGTGATCTTTTATAACAGTGGTCTCTCAAGACAGGTGGTCTTTTATGACAGTGGTCTCTCAAGACAGGTGGTCTTTTATGACAGTGGTCTCTCAAGACAGATGGTCTTTTACATGAGTGGTCTCTCAAGACAGGTGGTCTTTTATGACAGTGGTCCTCAAGACAGGTGGTCTTTTATGACAGTGGTCTCTCAAGACAGGTGGTCTTTTATGACAGTGGTCTCTCAAGACAGGTGATCATTCATGACAGTGGTCTCTCAAGACAGATGGTCTTTTATGACTGGTCTCTCAAGACAGGTGGTCTTTTATGAGAGTGGTCTCTCAAGACAGATGGTCTTTTACATGAGTGGTCTCTCAAGACAGGTGGTCTTTTATGACAGTGGTCTCTCAAGACAGGTGGTCTCTCAAGACAGGTGATCTTTTATGAGAGTGGTCTCTCAAGAGAGGTTTTACTGTATACACTGAATAACATGACATGAATACCAATCTTTTGAGTATCAAAATATTTATTGATTAAAAACACTGTACATGTAACAATAACAGTTTTGCTTATATTTAATTAAAATAATTTTAAAATTTCTAAATTTTCACAAATGTCCAGGCAATTTTGATTGTGATTATTTACTTTCACAAAGTGACGACAGAGTCGCTTAACACAATCCTTAACCTTGTTGCTGAATCATGGTCACTGGTCAGGTTAGGGATCAAGCCTTGAAAAGGGTTCGGGGGAACTGTAAGGTTTTTTATTATTATTTTACTTTTCGGGTATTTTTAGATCACCTCAGGCAAAGGCTCTGTCGGTTTCAGTTGCACAAACACTTTAACATACTGAACTTAAAAACTTAAAAACTGCAGAAGGGATTTGCATGAAACTGCACAGAAATGTTCAGCACCTTGCCCTTACCAAGTATTGAAATTTTTGTGGGACTTAATTTTTGCTATACGCAAGTTCTAACTGTATTTGTCAGATGATACTTTCAGGATTTTGAATGCTTATTTCGTCACATTATTATCATACTTCATTACGCGACAATTTTATTTTCGAGAACAAGAGGTCATGCAAAATTATGCATAAATAAAATTCTTGCGATTAAAACAGGATTTACAGTAACGTTTTTCTACCATTTGGAAAAATCTTTTCCTTATCTTAGACTGAAAAAAGGGATTTACATGAAATTTCACAAGAATGTTATACATGTTTATTACCTGGCCCTGGCCAAATGTTGTTATCATTTTTCAGATTCACTTGAAACTCGATAAGCTTATGCTCCAAGTAGACCCACTAAACACTCCCCATCAGGACTAAGACCTTGACCTCACTAAGAGGTCTGCCAGGAAGATAGTTTCCATTATAACTGATATGGCCTTCTACATGGTCCATTTCAGGTTGTTATGACATCAAGCCACAAATTTTAAATTCCATGGTGATCCCTGTACTGTCCACAGCAGGATTTTGTCCTGGACCTTGATAAGAGAGGTGTGAGACAAGGATTGCTTTTGTACATCAGGTCTACTGACTCAGTCCATCTAAGGTGACTAAGCATATACTCCACTTACGCTTTTATATAAAGGAGATCCTTGAAATGGGCCGACCTTATCAGTAGCATGACATTCCTTCCGCAAGTAAACTGGCAAACTTTCTCACAAAAATCAGCTTGGATTCCAGCGGGGTGTGAACCTGCACTGACCAGAAGTAAGCATGACATATGAAGCTGTGATAATGGGTGCTATCAGCTATCAATACATTGCATCTGTTTTATCATGCTAGTACAAGGGCCATCGATAAATCTTCTAATCTCGGATAAAGAAATTTCGTTTTAGCATTTGAGGAAAAGAAGTGTTTGAGGCAATTACAGGAGCAGCAAAAGCCAAGTCTAAACATTTTATGCAATCCTCCTTCACTCAGGGGACAAACAAAGGGATATCCCATCACAAAGATTTTGGTTCCGCAATTTACACAATGTGCTGTTGGGTCCTGTAAATGACACATCAGGTCCTTTGGAATCATATGGTTTAATGGATCTTCATCATCTGAAAATACAAAATCAATATCAGTAATTAAGAAACATCTACGAGTATTTCTTACTATATTTACAACATACAGGTACCTGGAAATTTCCGCTCCTGTTCAATTTTCGCTCCCATTAAATTCTTACATTTTCTGTCCTTAGATGAGAGGGCGAATTTAAAATGAAGGCAAAATTTTCAAGCTAAGTAACTGAAGCACAGATATACATGCCATTCATGAGGCTATGGTGATCCAGGGCGAATCTAAGATGGTGAATATGTTTTCTCTCATAACAGGGCGAAAATAACCGGGGGCGAAAATTTACAGGTATGCAGTATTATCTTCCTCCTTCCCCTTTTCTCTCTTCTCTATGTCTGAACATAGTGTGTTGTAAATTACACCACTTTCCTATGCAAATCATACGCATTGGGGTACACAATGTCACAACTTACTGTAACCTGTCCTGTATAAGACGGTGATTCTTAGCACAACTGTGGGACTGGTACACAGGGGTAATTTTCAAGAAAAACTGTTCATCGTGTATTTAGTGTAAATTACCCCCACGCGTAAATTTCCATGTTTATACAGTTTATTATGGCCTCTCGTAACAATAGCTGAAATAAGGATCTTTGGGATATGACAATTACAATGGTGACTGCCAATTCAAAAAAGATAATATATTCGAAGAAAAAGTGATATAATACGAGGCCAAATAGTAAATCTAAACTTAATGCCAAAACAGTCTAAAAGTAATCACTGTAAAACTAATGGTTTAATAAAAAAAATCAATTTTTTGATTGATTTTAAAATTGATCAAAAGTTTTGATTATTTTCGTATTTTAGTAATTACCTTGCAACATTTTTGAAACATCAACAGCTGAGTAAACTTTTCTGAGGCTCAGCTCCAATAATGTCGGCACAGTTCTATCAGAAAAATTACCAACCAATCGAATCTCAGCAGGAAGTAGAATGATGTCATCAACTTTACTATCTGTGTAATTAATACTGAGATGTTTTAAACGCTTGACAATATCTTCCGACGGTAAGAAGATTCCACATCTGAAAAAAAACAAAAAAACGAAAATCTAATTAGTCCAAGGTGTTGTAAGGCACTAACCTGGCAAATTTAGTCAATTATTCAATTATGCAACTGAAATTTTCTATTTACTTAGGTGTGTGACCTTGACCTTTGACCTTGAAACTTTATCATAATGATCCTAAAAAAATTCCTAAATGTTACTTGAACATCCACTCCTCCCAGCAGATTTTGTTGTTTTCATTCACAAACTTTGTACATAGTGCCTTATAAATCATGTATCCCAAATTTGGAAGAAATCTGACCATTGGTTCATTAGATGTACCAGTTTTCAACATTTTTTACCCCTTTTGTATACCCTATGGGTACTAGTCCCTTTTTGTTAGCAAATTTGAAGCCCTTCCTTTGATCAACTCTAAATTTTGTTGAAATCTCCCAGTGGTTCTTGAGGCGGAGTCATTTAAATGGAAAAGTTAAGACGGACAACGACCATTGGGCCATGACAATAGTTAATTTCAGCCCAGGCGAGCTGATAATAACAACTAAATGTATATGGTTCCTCATTTTTTATAAATAGAACTCAGGTCTTAGACATAGGAACCTTTTTAATCCCTTTGCATCTAAATTGGGGAGGCAATTTCCTACACAATGCAATGAAAAATATTTCTAAGTTAATAAAAAAATCTTTTTTTTCAAAATTTTCCAAGTACACATTATTATATTTAATTCTTTTTTTAAACTATGTGAAAGAGCATTTTCAAGTCATGTTTTTTTTCTCTATTTTATAAAAAACAAAATAAAAATGCATACTGGTGTAGTCCGACATCACTTGTCAGTAATCCGAATGGGATACAGTTTAAACACGGGTTGTTGTCTACATAGAGATGAAGAGGAATTGTCATGCCAATATCTGAAAAATTAATAAAATATACATAGATATGTAATACATAAAATACACACACATACATACACATGTAAATACACACATACATACACATGTACATACATACACACTTACATACACACACACACACACACATTTTATTTTTATATGTCGCTTGCTTTGACTTGAGTTAACGAGTGGCACGACTACTTAAAGCCCCTTCCACTCATCGTAGAGAGATGTTTAGTGTGTGTTTTTGTCCTTGCTTGAGTGGTCCATATTTCAAATGGCTATATAAGTGTCACTACACTTGTACAATCTGACGAAGGTAATCAAACTGCACATCCTAGACCATTTACCATCAATCTAGGCATAGAGCTTTTCAGACAGCAGATGAAATCTCACCATTGAAAATCTGGCACGACTGGGGGGTTGAACCAGGGACCTTCATGTTGAAAATATGGCAATCTTTCAACTACAACTCTGTTCACTACTTTTATACATCGATTTTTTATTTTTGTTCACTGCTTTAAAGTTGTCAATTCCACAACCGCCCTTTTTCACTCCTGTACTTCTTAGGCGCAACAATGGACAGATGACATGTAACCAAAACATACACTGTAATCATAGCATAAACATTCCACACTGATTTTACATTTAAGACTTCAATAAAAACATGGTATAAATATATTTTATAATTAGTTTTCTGTTCATTATTTTAGTATCTGCTTGAATGTAAATATCAATAAAATTCTACCACTAATCATTGCAGCCTTTCGAAATATTGTTTTCAATATAATATGACATCAAATATTTACCTTGAGGCAGGTAAAGCAGGTCATTTCTACATACTGATAAATCGTTAATATTCTTCAGTCTGTGAAGTTGCCGTGGTAACACTTTCAGTCTATTTGTATCTAAGCCAAGGTTTTTCAGATTTGAAAGCTTGCTGATCTCAGCAGGCAGAAATGTTATTTCATTTCTGATAACTTCTAAATTCTCTAGTTTAGCAAGATTACCAATGCCTGAAAATGATTGAAATATAAAATTTTAATTTTATTTGAAATGAAATAGAGTGGAATCTCGTTATCTCGAAATTCAAGGGACTACCCCATTTACCTAGTGATGTCCAAAATTCAACATAACCGAAATTTTCAATTCACATACAATAGAACTTCGATGAGTCAAACTTCATTGAGTCGGATTTCTTGATGTTTCGAACTATTTACAAAGTCCCAAATAATTTTATTATTGTAAACATTCTATAATTTGAACTTTTATGAGTCGAATTTTTCAATGTTTCGAATAAATATTTTGGCCCATTTCTATAAAAACAATGAAAATTCATACATATAATTTGAAGTCAAAATTTGCATGTGTATGAAATAGCCCATAATAATTTTTATCCTTCTCATAAACACTCAATGGTTTAATTTCACGAAAATGTTGTTAAATTTAGCACTAATTATTAATCATAATAAGCGTACATGTCTTAAATGGTTTAATAACAGTCATATACTTCGAACTTTTCCAGGTGGTCATCAAAGTTCTACCGTATTTTCTTCTCGTATTGGACAACAAATAGATCTACTTGGGCTACTAATTGGATTTAAGAAGTTATTAGTTACCCTTTCGACTCATTAACGGGTGTTCATTTTTTTAATGTGCCACACTCGCCATGACACATCACCTCAGTTTTAAGTCTCATCTGAAAGACTAATGACTTACATATCTTATGACAAAGGTTTGGTGGATGAATGCATGAATTACCCCCACCCCCCATTTCTTTTTTTTTTAAATCATAAGGTATGACTCAGTGCAAGTAGGACTTGATCATAAGAAAATCTTCTTGAAAGCCCAATGCTAAATCACTTGACTATCTTATCAACCCCTGAAAAAAATGGACTTTTCATTAAATCAATGACTTAGACCAGTCCAAATGTGTCTTTAGGGGTAAATGGTTAACAATAAAACAAATAGCATTTCAGTATGTTAAATAGGTCGTTTTGTATGCATACAACATAGTACAGTAAAACCTCTTTATAAATAAAGCCCTTCTTTTCATTTGCCACCTCGCTTTACGTCACAATTTTTGAAAGTCCATTTTTCCAATTTCCACTATTTTATTTCATTTTATGGTTAATTCCATCAACCTATCGCCAAATGCCTTTATAATGCCAAATCTGGACTGATAAAATGGTGGCAGTATAACAATTAAGGTTTACTATTTACAAAACATGCAAAGGGGGCATTTTATCAAATCCCCAGAAACATATCAATAAACATATATTTATACATAAATATATATATATATATATAGATGATAAATCTGAATTTGGAGACTAATATGTAAAGATCTTCTCAAGACAAAACAAAAAACATTTCCCTTTTCAGCATATACAGTAAAACCTTGCTATCCTGCCATCATTTGTTCAGTTAAAATTTGGTTTTACAAAGGGGTCTGACAACAGGTTAAGGGAAATCTTTAGTGAAAATATATGGAAAAGTGGACTTAAAAAAAATGTTGGCATTAAGCAAGGTGGCAAATGAAACGAGGGGCATTATAAAGAGGTTTTACTGTATCCTGTTTTTATTGTCTGTTTATCTTTTGGCCCGTTTCAATACACTTTATTTTTAAATGCTTTTAACATTAGCACCTTGAATAAAAAATTTTTAAAGTCAGATGTTGGGTATTTTAAGCAGTTTTGTCATGCGTACAACATGTTGAGTCATATGATAGCTTAAACCTTGGATGTCATGAGGAGAGGAGAACTGGTACTTTGAAAATCAAAGACTCGAAAATACAGTGAATTTGAGTTGGTTGTCCATCATTGTTCTTAGATAGCAAGACGAGGACTTTAAATTCTTAAATTTTCATTTTCATTTTATAGGATACTCCTTCAATTTTGACTGCATGACTGAGATGCTGTAGGAGCATCTAAAGAGAGATTTTTTATTTTGATTTATGTTTTACACTACACCCATGTTACAATTAATGTACATGGGAAGAGAGTCACAACTGGCCTTCCACAAGTGAACTGATGAACTTTCTCATAAAAATCAGTTTAGGTTCCAGAGGGTCTCCAACCTGCACTGAATAGATATGAGAGACTTCATGGTTCAAAGTGTGATGCTCTAACCACTTGGCCACGAAGGCCCCTCAAAAGAGAGAAAACATATGACACTGAATAGGCCTATCCAGTATGATCAATTTCAGTTTTCAAAAAATTACAAAAATAAACCGGATAAATACAGTAGGCAATTATTATACCATGCCTAAGCAATGTGTAGCTAGCTCACTTGATGGTAAATGCTTCAGATAGTTGTTGGACAGACAAAGTTTTCTCAGGTTCACAAGTTTGCATAAACTTTCTGGTATTTCCCCAAGTTTGTTGTTTCCCAAATTAAGAACCTCCAGACACCGAAGAGCTCCAATACCTACAGGAAAGTCAAATACACAATTTTGGTTCATTTCATTCAATAGTGCATATATAAAGAATTCCTTTTCTATCATTACAGTCAGTTCTCGATAAACCACATAAAATCAGGTAAAATATGAATGTTTCTGAATTTAAACAACATAACAAATTTTATAAAAGTAAATACTTCTGAAAGACAGCATGTATCTGAAAGCAACCAAAATACATGTATATAAAATGACTGACTTACTATCAGGTAACACCTCAATCTCGTTACTGTGTAAATATCTGTCAATGTAAAAAATATATATATTTTTAAAACGTTGTATGAACTAACATATTAGAACACACATAATACATACAGTGAAACACATCTTGAAAGACCACCCACAGCTGCCATTAAAATGTGGTGACTATCAAGGCAAGTGATCCCTAAAAGGAGTTTTTGTCAAAAGGATTTTTTATTCGCCCACCTTAGACAGGCGTATCTGCCATTTTGCCTAGCCAGAATTTCTATGTCCACACTCTAGGGTGTAGAAAGCTACTCAATCTATGACTTCACAACATAATTTTATGTTGTAGGACCTCTATGTGATGAGAATACAGTATAATAAAGTTGTGCTAGGTTTTATTCACGTGCATCAACAAATATTTGAATAATAGGGAGAAAATTGATCAAACATGGGTTTGTTGAGTGGAAAGAGAAATCTCAACCCTCATGGTAGGAATCTGAAAGTCCAATTCTCTGGACATCCTTGGAATGGACAACCAGATTCATATCACTCGGTTGGAGATTTCCTTATCCAAGTAAAACACCTATATAAGACTCCATCAGTCTTACCTGCCTTATCGACTTACTGTTTTTAATGACAGCCTGTCTTATAGGACCAACATGAAGTATTTTCTCATATAAATGTATTTATCAACTGTAATTGAAATGAGTATGAAGTGTTCGAATAGTTAAATGTTTGTTATTTGTTTATAGTTGTTCTGATTGGTCAGTGTGTGTTATTTTGATTGGTCAGTTTACACAAAGAATTATTTCTTGTGTTAGCATGAAAAATTAGATTCATTCAAGCCTTTGCCACAGTTCAGAGCAGAATGATCAATTTTCTGATTTTTTTTTTAAATAAATAAAGTATTTATATATGCATGTTATGTATGCATTAATTTGAATTTATTTTGTTACTTTAAGTGATCATAGTGGTCTTACTGTAGAACTTTCCATTGCAAGTCAGTAATTTCAGTTAAAATTTAGGTCACAACCTGTGACCTATTAACACGAGTAGACAAGTACAGGTAGATTAATACATGTAGACAAGTAGTGTAGCCTACAGGTAGACAAGTACAGGTAGATTAGTACAGGTAGACAAGTACAAGTAGATCAGTACAGGTAGACAAGTTCAGGTAGATTAACACAGGTAGACAAGTACAGGTAGAATAACATGGGTAGACAAGTATAGGTAGATTAACAAAGGTAGACAGGTACAGGTAGATTAACACATGTAGACAAGTACAGGTAGATTAACACAAGTAGACAAGTACAGGTAGATTGGCACAGGTAGACAGGTAAAGGTAGATTAACCCAGGTAGATAAGCACAGGTAGATTAACACAGGTAGACAAGTACAGGTAGACTGATACAGGTAGACAAGTACAAGTAGACTAACACAGGTAAACAAGAACAGACAGATAAACACAGGTAGACAAGCACAGGTAGACAAGTACAGGTATATTAACAGAGGTAGACAAGTACAGGTAGATTAACACAGGCAGACAAGGACATTTAATTATTATAAATTGTTAACTTACAAATCAACTAAGTGAGATAACTTGCAAATGTTCATGGGCTGCAAAGTCAAAAGAGAACCAACATAACAACTTACAGTGATATACTAAGATTGAAGCAACGTTTTCTATTTCTCTATATACATATATTTTATATAAACATTTTTTTCAAAAATGGCACAAAGTAATTTCCCATTCAATTTCAGTACAATTTTCACTATTTACCATTAATGTTGTGAAGTTTCTGTGTTTGTTTTCTTATCAAGTCCCATCACTTCATTTTATAGCACTGATGAGTTATGCAGGATACAAAGTTTTGATTATAATGATTAATTACGGTAAATTATTAAACTTTATATCATCATAGTAAAAAAAATTAAACTTAAAAGTTTGATGAGACTACTGTATACCTGGAAATTTTTGCCCTCTGGTTATTTTTGCCCTCTGGTTATTTTTGCCCTCTGGTTATTTTCGCCCTTAACTTTGCCCCTAATCACCACAGACTCATGGATGACATGTACTGCCCACGTTTCAATTATTTACCGGTAACTTGAAAATTTTGCTTCCCTTTTAAATTTGCCCTCTCATCTGAGGGCGAAAATTAAAAGGGAGCGAAAATTTACAGGTATACAGTTTATAATTATTAAAATGATGGAGATTGCTAAAAACAACATTAAATTTTACCAAGGATGTCAGCCGATTTCTTTTCAAATAAAGCCTTCTGATGACATCACACACCGGTTCTGTGAGAAGAGAAACTGGTAAGTGCTCCAGGCCTTTGTAATTTAATACAACAGTATGATTCAGTTCCATACTTCACTGTAACGATATTTAGTCAGGCATCTTGATTCTTTCCATCTGAAAACATTTAAAAATGGATCCCAGAGTGAAAAATGAAAATTTTAATATAGCTGGTGGACTCCTCTTAACTGCAAAGCCAAAAAATGTCAGAGAATATTATGCAAATAAAAGGAATATGCAATTAAAGAGAATAGTGTATTTTACTGAACAATGATGATTCATATTCATCTAGGCCTTTCATCTATATATATATATATATACAGTGGAATCTCACTATCTTGAAATTCTCGGGGACCACCCCGTTTACCTCGAGATATATCCGAAATTCCAGACAACCAAAATTTTCAATTCACATATTTTCTATTCTTAATGGACAACAGATAGCCCTACTCAGGGTACTGATTAATTTGAATTGGATCTAAGCAATTATTAATTACACTTTCATTTTGGCTCGTTAACGGAAGTCGAATGCCCCGTGTTTAGCAGGTAAACAAGTAATTTTAAGAATGATTTTTGTGTACAAAATGTAAACCTTCAATCAGAGATGGTAACTTCGAGATAACAAGTGACAATTGTGTTATATTTCGATACTTCAGTCCAGAAAAACACTTTGAGATAAGCGAAATTTCAAGAGAAAAACTTCGAGATATCCGGAATATAAGTAGTATAAATATATAATAAAATAATCGGGACCAGCTGTTCGACTTTGACATAATCGGAATTTCTACTAATCTGATTTTGACATAATGAGATTTCACTGTATATATATATATTAATACTATTTTAAACATCCTAGGTACACTAGTATATGTATTCTCATTTAGCATTAGGGTAAACAAATGTCATAAAAGCAAATTTTCCTAAAAACATATAGTTTGGTATTATCTCATTTCTACTAAAATATTATTTCCACATACATGTATATCTATAATTTTATGTAATCAGTACAGTACATTTTTCACCACTTTGGGGAATGTTTTTGCAATTTACAGGAATTCTTGGTTTAACGTACCTGCTAATATGCAATTAAAAGGAATGTTTAACATATAAGAGATAGGAAATGGTTTTGTGTTTTGAGTTTTTATGCAATTAACAGGAATATATAGTTATCAGGTATGCAATTAAGTGGAATGAACTATACTTATAAAACTTGTCATTGTAAAGAACATCGAAAAAAAATAAGATCAAAATCCATGCTCAGAATCTAAGGTTATCAGCAAGAAACTGCCAAACTCACCTTTATAAATGGCTAAAGTATACTCGTAAGCCAAAAAGGGGTGGGACATTGTGTGACATGGTAGAATGTATACTGGGTTGCTGTGATATAAAGAGGTATGTACTGGACTATTGCTTTAGTGTCAATAGCGGAAGGAATTTCACAATTAATACATTTGTTGATTCGTTGAGAGATAATATTCTTGTGTAAACTTGTGTTACAGTATTTGTTTAAAGCAGTAGAGCAGTTGTAATTTTTGTTTGGGATTATTTTTTTCATTGATCAATAAAATGGGACTCTGTTGAGTTGTAACTTTTTCGTACATTTGTAGATAGAAAACAATCCTAATTAAAGAACTATACAGAATCCTAATGAAGTCGAGTTTTGCTTTCACTATATCTTTCTAAAAATAGCATGATTGTAACAATATAATATATATAGAAAACAGGCAATTCAAATAAAACAAATATTTTGGGGGAGTTAAAGTGTAGAACAGGTGTTGCCCTTGTGACTCCCGATGAATGCTATTCCCATCATTTGTAAAATGATATGATTTAATGCATTGCAAGCGAGTGCACATCCTTGCTTTACAAATGTGGAAAAATGCCTTGATTGGATATTTATCCAATCTCTCAAGGATTACACCTGCCTCCCAAAATGATGTCACAGTTTAATTATGACACCAAATAACTAAAATATAAGCAGTCCAGCAATAATTTAACCAAAAAAAAAATCTCCAAAGTATTTGATATGAATATATTTTTGGAAACTTGGAAAGATTGACTAGTGAAGTGTTAGCTAAGTTGACGTGTTCTAGTCTGGAGAAATTCTTTTATGCTCTACAGTCTTATACAGCATCTGACATAGTTAAGTCACATTTTTATATTGTACATGTAGTAATGTCTGCCCAGTATTCCAACGGTCCGATAGTTCGAGGGCCCAATAGTGTGAAGGCTCGATGATCCGAAATTTCTGCATATACATATATACCAGAGGTTCCATACTCCGAAGATCCCAAAGTCTGATGCCTTAGTAGTTTGAATATCTGATAGATCTATAAGGTTTCAAGGTTCATTGGTTAGATGGCCAAATGATATGAGGTCTGATATTCCAAAATGCTAAAAGTTTGAATGCTCAATAGATAATAAAAATAAGGTAAGGGGATGTTTTTCACTTTCCCTTAAAATGGAGAAAATTAAAGGAAGGAGAATGGGGAATAGAAAGGAAAAAAGAAAGAAAAAGACTTAACTTTAATTTAATTAACGTACGCCCCCTTGACCACCATAGTCAATCTTTAGACTATAGTTAAAGGTCATAACTGACTGATTATTCAACATAATATACCATCGCTGCCCTATCCACTCCCTTGAAATTAGTCAAACACGCATATTTTGCAAGTTTTTGCATATAATTTACAGATAATTATAGGCTGCACCTCCTCTCAGTAGGACTGGAACACCCTAACCCCCGAACAATAATCTACATCTGCACTAGCTGTAAATGTGGCTGTACCAACTTTGTTTCCATTTGTTTCAGACATTATTTGGGTGGATGATCGAGTACAATGGCAGTGACAGCGACTTTACAAATCTTGAATATACAACCTTTATTTTTGGGAATTATATCAGGTCTTTGGACTACTGGACTTTAGACTATCAGCCCTTCTGACAATCAGATCTTTGAACCAATGGACCTTTGGACAATAATACCTTTGAGCTATTAGGCCTTCGGTTTATCCGGTCCGCGGGCTATCAGACCTTTGGAATACTGGGTGGTCTCCATATGTAGGCCCTACACATTATCTATGAGTTTGTTCTGCTCTCTATAAGGAGCTGTACTCACAAAATTAGTTTATATTATAATGTTATTGTCACTTTAACATGTTGAGTCTACACCACAGTTTATGTTTTTCTAATTTCAGTTGGAAAAATATGACGCTCTGGTATTACATGAAGTACATAAGCAGAAATGATAGCTGTGGGGCACAGGCACTTGTTTCTATCCAATTATATTCTCTACGCCCATTGATATGTCTGCGCTGTCGGCCTACTTTCAGTTTCACTTTCATTTTGAAATCAAATTAGAAAACGACAAAAACAATACTTTGATTTAGAATACGCTAGTTTCTACACAATTTCATTTCACCAACATTAACAATAAATTCAACAACACATTTACATCAATGTGAAAATTTGCACTATCTGAAGTTAACCATACATCTTTTCTTACATCTTACACTTATTTACAAAATCAACTTCCGGTGAAACGCAGTAATGAAAATGAAACTCTGAAACAGTCATTTGTGTCTTGTTCTGTATATTTGCAGACGAAGTCAGCCTATTTCGTAGCCTGTTTAGTTCGAAAATAATTAAGAAAAAAGTTAATGAAATGTTTCACCGCAATTTAATTCCGAGTATTAACTGCGGTACAGAAACATGGCAGCTTCCATACAAAAACATGCAATATGAAGTAACAACGTGTTAACAGTTGATATTCATCTTGAGATCAACTTAATTACATTTAAATGTGTGTAGATTTATCACAAATGTAAGACAAAGTACTTATTTATATGTTGTTATCGATGGTTTGTCATCTTTTGTCGTACAAGGCCGAGTTTACCGTGTGTATATCACGGGTGGAAAGGGGGGAGGGGTAGAAATATTGGGGCAGCTGCGGTGCATATAAATGTCGAAATTACCACTATTTGCCGAAATTACCCAAAAAATTGCTGAAATTACCAACAATATTAACGAAGTTACAACTAAAATGATAAATAATGATGTTATCTACCAGAAAGAATTAATCTTTTTATAATATTTTATTTTTAATGTTATAAATTTTTAAAGTAAAAGAGTGGATTCGTCTAATTTACTACAATGCCAAAGTGGACATGCAGTTGAACTTGTCATAGTGTTTCACACAATATGGGACAATTGCAATTTACATGTACATGTATGTTTGTTGTAAAAATGACAGAAGCTAGTTGGAGGCTATAGAAGATGTCGTACACGTCTATACTCTTTGTACTTTGTTTTATTATTTTATTATTTATTGATTGGCCTTTTTATATTGTTTATTTTCAAATCAATCAATATACATAATGCCATTTATTGGAGCTGAAATCACATAGAATTGCTAAATGTTAGCTTACAATTGGTAGTTTATAAAAAAAAAAAAGTAAGTCATTGGTTTACCTCGGGTAGGCTACATGTAAGAGGTGGAAGCATGTTTTACTGAAAAACTGAATTATAATTCAAATTTAATCTAACAAACAAAACTCCATATTATTTATATATGTGTGTTTTTATAATATTTTGTTAAATGGTATTTTTTATGTATTATAATCTTTGTTTATTATGACAGCAAAATCAAATGTCTAAATTAGTGCAAATTTTCCTATCTAAATTAATGATCATATTTGAATATTGGTTATTTAGATACCTAATAGTTTTGAGGATGAGAAATGACAGAAGGAAGTCACATATTGTTTACATGTTTGGGTTATTTTTGTCCCATATGTTATTTTTTTGCCCTACTATACTTGCAAACAGTTTCTCCTCATAGTAAATTAAATTCACCCATGCTCCTTGTTGTTATACAGCTGTAGTTATATTGTTGTTTAACGTCCCACTCAAGAATCTTTCACTCATATGGAGATGTCACCAAATGTCGTTAAAGGGCTTCAAATTTTGGCCAATGCTTGGCACTTACAGCCATTGAGTAATGAGGGTTCTTTAACATACTGACACCTACATATTGTACTGTGACACAGGAAATCAGTTTTTACTGTCTCATCCAAAGGACAGGAAAAACCACCTGCCTCCACTGAGGCTCAAACCCGCGACCTTTCGGTTGCGAATCCCAGGTTCTTAACAATTCCAATTTACATGTACAATATGATTTTATTTTATTGCAAAGTTTTGTTTAACAATTACCTACATGTAATAGAACTTAACAATTAGTACCTGTGCAAGTCTATTTTCTGCATGCTTACATTAAAGTTTTTTTAAACAATTTTGAGTGTTGTTTAAAATAAAATATATTTAATAGATTTTCTCTGTAACTATTAAAATGTATGAACTTAGCATTTTAAATTCACCAAGCTTTTTTTTAGCCAACTGACTATGAGGATGAAAGGGTGAAAATAAAATGGCGGCAAAAATTTCCCTGTATACAGTAGTCCCTTACCTTTCAGTCCTAAAATTTCTTCGGAGTCATGAAACACCCTGGTCGCAAAACAGATTAAACAAATGTTTAGCATTCAATGTATATGTATTCACATTTGTACAAAATGTACCTTATAGACTGTAAATTGTGACTTTTTCTAATGTAATTTTTTTTTTTCAGAGCTCCAAACCTCAAACACAATGCGTAATCTGGAGTTACTTAACACTGTACAACTTCCAGTGTTGGAGGCCATCAGTGGTTCACAGTGTATTAGTATAGACTGTGACACAGGTACCATTTATGTTGCAACGTCTTCACAGATCGTTGGTCTAGATCCTAAACAGGGCCAGGTAAGATACGTAATTTTGTGTGTCTAAGTACATATACTGCAGTAGTTAGGGATGAGGGACAGGGGTTAGAGACTGTCAGTGGACCCAAGTGTGTATGTGTGGGCTGCACCATTTGTGCTCAACATTTTTACAAACTGTTCATCTAGGTCCTACACAGGGGAAAGTTCTTTTTATGCTCCCATCATGAAAATGGACAGTGCATGTAGTGTTACCTCTTTCCTTCCATCTTTCAGTCATACTATGCTTTTCGCTCGTTATTTCTGTTACTGATTCACATGTTGAACTGAAATTGGTATGTAATTGTATCTTGAGAAGGCATAGATCAAGTTTGCATTTTGTTCTGATCAAATAATTTTGTGAAGAGTTATTCCCCCTTGGACTTATTAGAAACTGTAAAGAAATTCAGTTTCTGACCATTCATAACAAATAAAATTTATAACTCTTATCATAAATGTGATATGAATGGAAACTTGTGACAGATCCTTAACAATATATATGTAAAGAAGCAGGTCATGATTATGCTTGGTTTCAGTTGAATAATTTTAGGCAAAGGTATGCCCCTTGTATCTCTAAGATTTAAAGAAATTCACATTTTCTGATCATCGTCTCGGTATTACATGTACTTTGACATGTTGAATTTAGATTTGGTATGTAGCTGTATTATAAGAAAATATGGGTCAAGTTCATATTTGGTTCTGGTTGAATGATTTTTGGCAAAGTTATGCCCCTTGTAATAAGTAAATTTTAAGAAATTGATAGCTTCTATTCATTATCTCAGTCATAAATGTACATTTTACATTTGCTAAATCTTTGTTTCCTCGTGTCACACCTGCTGTGACAAAGGATCTTGGTTTTTAGTCTTCAAAGTGATTGGTGAAGAAAGTCATTATCAGTTGTTGTTTTTTTCTGGAAGTCAAATGCTTTTCATTAGACCTCAGCAAGCAATTTCTCAATTTAAAAACAAGGATAGATACAGTGGAACCTGTCTTGAGAGACCACTGTCACGAGAGACCACCTATCTCGAAAGACCATATTCATAAAATCACTTGGTTAAACATTTCTTTCATTATGACCTCTCTTCGTGATATCTTGAGAGATCACCTGTCTTGTCATAGCAGATATCATACTGTGGGTTGGTCTGTCAAGACAGGTTCCACTGTTTAATACAGTGGAACCTGTAGTGAGAGACCACCCCATCTGCAACTGAAATGTGGTCATGACAGATGGTCTCCCAAGAGAGTTTTTATTTACTGATATATTTAATCGAGTGGTTTTTTAAAATGTGGTCTCAAAAGAGACGGGTTCTACTGTAGTATCATCACATCTCTCTTCTCTTAGCTGTGAAATGATCAGATTTCTGTCACTGTTTGAATTTTCAAGAGAAAAAACTTACTGCATGCATAATTCCTGTGTTGCATGCATAGTGCTAGCCAGTAGACCCAGTGTCAGTATTTTGAATAATTCTAGCATTGATTTTACAGATTACTGGATTTGTCTCCCTTGTTGATGAAGAGTTTTTACCAGTAGATGGCAGTGGAAAAGTTGTTGGGATACAGTACTTAGCAGATCAGCAAGCAGTATGTGTGGCTACAAGTACAGGAAACTTAGTTCTGTGGAATGTTATGATTGGTCAGGTATGTAAATGATATGCAAATGAAGTGATTTGAATATCGCATATATGTCACTATAATCACAAGACAATTTTGATTGGTTGAATGTATGGCATATTGGTCAATGCTGGGGATACGGTAGGTCAAACAGTTAATTTTTTGCAAAAATTCAAATTTAAGTATTAGATAGGTTAAAGTGGAATATACTGTAAATCCGGTTTTATTCATGAGAATCATATTTATGCATAATTTTCGCGAGAGCTCACATTCGTGAAAATAAAATTATCCCATGATAAAGTATGATAATAGTATGATGAAATGGGCATTAAAAATCATGAAAATATCATCTCATCTCGCGAATAAGTTTAGAAATCATGTATCATGAAAATAATGTCCGGCGAAAATTTCCGGATTTTCAGTAGATTGATGTCAGTAGAGACAAAAACATGAATAGGACAACACAAAAATACATTGTTTATTTTAAATAACCGGTGCTAAAATGATTGTACCAAATAAGCAGAGTAATATATGTGCTGTTCATTATTAGATAGAATTGTGATTTAAAGAGCTTACAAACCCTTTAGAGTTGTGTATGTGTTGTATTTTATCATATTTTACATCACTGATATAGCTTGTGTGTACTGATAATGTACACAAATATTGCTACTATGTTACCTATCAGATCATCATTAAATGCATTTCAGTAAAACCTGCTTTAGCGACCACCTACGTATAAAGACCACCTGGTCACAAAGACCATTTTTTGCTGTCCCCAATAGTACCATTTGTGTACAACTCAAACTCTATATCAAGACCACCTCCCTATTAAGACCAGTTTTCTTATGTCCCTAAGGAGGTCATTATATACAAGTTTAACTGTGTGCTGTTATAACTGTAACACCAGTGACCTCAGACCTTGTCTTATCCTTTGAATTCGCCTAAATTATTCTGTAGCTGCAATTGTCAAACAATTATCATTAGATGAGTGTCCTAATACAAATGTCCATGTGTTTGTATATGTAAAATTTTTTTTTTTTTTTAAACTTTCCAATCCTCATTTTACTCATAACAATAAAGACACAAAAATTTATTCATTCAACTTCTTTTGATTGAGTAGTACTTAAAGATTAGCATTTACTCACTGAAATATTTAGAATGCCCTGCAAGGAGTTATTCCCCTTTGATTGCTAATTTTCTGCAAAAAAATAAAAATCAACAAATAAAGTCCATGGGCCAAAATTGTCAGGCTAGTCCACATTTTAGGTATTTTCTATTTTAAGTGGTTTTTCATGATTATACGAACAGTCAAACTTGCATTAAAGGCTGTTTCTGTATAAAGGGCACCTGTCTATAATGGGTACTTTTACCTGTTTCATTGAGTGACCTTTATAGACAAGTTTGACTGCATGCACGCTTATATGTTAGTCGTGTGAGTGATACAGACTGAGATGAGCTTCTCATGTTGTCTTGTAGTTAGAATGTGTCGGTACAGTGGAGAGTGGTCTTACTGCAATGTCGTGGAGCCCAGATTTGGAGTTATTGCTACTCACAACAGGTATGTAATACATGTTTAGGAATGATTGAGTTTTATCAACGTGGCCAAGTGGTTAGAGTAACGCGCTTTGAACTGCGAAGTTTCTCACTTCTGGTCAGCGCAGGTTCAATCCCCGCTGGAACCTACCATAAGCTGCTTTTTGTGAGAAAGTTTGGCGGTTTATTTGTGGAAGGCCCGTAGTCTCATCTTGGGTACATTGTAACCAGATTCTCTCCTCCACCATTAAAAATTGACCGCCACCATATGACCGAAAAAGTGTTGAGTGTGGCACAAATTCAAATTTCAGAATTCAAAATCTCTGCAGACCATATTTAAGCCAAATCAAGTCAATCATCTTATGATTTGGTGATAGTATTTACATGTACAGTACAATGTATACTTTGATGTGATTGTATATTTTTCTCTCTATCTCTTTCATCCTCTTGCTCTGTCTTATAGAAGTACAGTCAAACTTGCATTTAAGGCCGCCTCTGTATAAAAGAGCACCTGCCTAAAAAAGGCCATTCAAACATAAGCTTTAACTTTTTTTTTTATAATGAATAAAACTATTTATAAAAACCACCTGTCTATAATGGCTACTTTTGCCTGTTCCCTTGAGTGGCCTCTACAGACAAGTTTGACTGTAAAAGTTACCTGAATCTAAATGTATTGGAGACAAGTTAATGGCAAGTACGAGATGTCATATTTTTGTTTTTATCTAGGTCAGGAAACTTTGATAATGATGACTAGAGAGTTTGACCCAATTACAGAAAAATCTTTACATCCAGAAGAATTTGGCTCAGGTAAGTACAGGTGTACCTGTAATTTATTATTTATCATTTGTATGAGGTTACATTTCTGGCGTCAGTTTCCCATTAACTTAGTGTTAATCTACACCACGTTTATACTAGCCACAGAGAGCCGTCATGGCTCCGTGGTAGATTGCTCTATTCACAACCGGAGGGTTGAGGGCTTTTCCTGTCCTTTGGATGACAGAGTAAAAACCGAGGTCCCATGTCACAGTAGGTATTGGCACATTAAAGAATCCTCACTACTCGATGGCAGTAAGTGCTGAGCATAGGCCAAAATTTGAAGCCCTTCACCGGCAATTGGTGACGTCTCCATATGATTGAAAGATTCTTGAGTGGGACGTTAAACAACAATACAACAACAACATATACCAGTCCTATTGCATAATCAAAGTTCCTCATATGACGTCACACAAAGATGTATCTTCATTCATAACACGATAACAAACCAAGATATATCAATCCTATATATACATGTATGTTATACTTTACTCTTGATCTTCACTGTTCCATCAAGAAGAGACCGATCACATTTAAGACGGAATATTCGATTCTTATTATTTAGTTTTTCAATATGAATACTATGATATGTAAATATAACAAATGAATGTTTGTCATATTTAAAGGGGCATAACTGTGTTTTTTATTCAATTTTTTTTCTCTTTTTTACTACTTAGATTGATATACAATAACAAAAAAGAGATGTAACCAAGCATGGAAATTCTTAAATTCCTATACAGTAGAATTTTGATGAGTCAAACTTCAATGAGTCCAATTTCTCGATGTTTCGAACTATTCACTAAGTCCCGAATGATTTTGTTATTTAACGTTACTTCTAAACATTTTATAATTTGAACTTTTATTAGTCGAATTTCTCAATGTTTCAAATAATTTTTTGGGCCCATTTCTATAAAAACAACGAAAATTCCTACATATAATTCGAAGTCAAAATTTACATGTGTACGAAATCGCCCCATGATAATTCTTCTCCTTCTCATAAACACTCAATGTTTAAATTTAGCACTAATTATTAATCATAATGACCGTTTGTGTCTTATATGGCTTTGAAGCAGTCATATATACCTTATAGAACTCGTGAAATAAAAAAACCTATGGTTCTCAGTTACCATCCATGTTTCGAACTTTTCTAAGTGGTCCCTTGAACTATGACTCATCGAAGTTCTACTGTATATTTTGTGAAACTTGCTTGACAAACCCAGGTTAGACTCTTCTTCAATTGCAATTGATTAGTTCAACCTTACTTTTTGTATATAAATACCACCCTAGACCTGAACTAATTTTCACAAAATATATAGGTACAGTAAAACCTGCTATAGCGGCCACCTCTATATAAGGATTACCTGTTTATAAAGGCCAGTTTTTTTAAGTCCCATGAGTGCATACTTCAACTAAATTGGACCTGTGTATAAGGGTCACCTGTACATAAAGGCCAATATTTACTGGTCCCTTGCGTGACCCCTATATACAGGTTTCACTGTATATATGTTTTGTATGCCTGTGTATAGCTCTTATTTGTTATTGTACATCAAGTACAAGTAGTAAAAGTAGGGAAAAAATTGAAATAATCTTTCTTTTTTTTTAATGTAAACACAGCTAGTGCTCCTTTTATTTGGTGAAGTTTATTCCAACAATTTAAGAACACAAATTAAACATTTCATTACAGCACAGTTTGTTACGGTGGGGTGGGGTAAGAAAGAGACCCAGTTCCACGGGTCAGAAGGAAAACAAGCAGCACACTACAAAGCTGAGGTAACTATAGATATGTATGTGTAACCATGGTAACTATGTGGTTCAGCAGTTCTGTTATAAACCAATATTTCGCATATAATATATGATAAAAGCTATCTATGAACATCAGGGACGTCCCTGGTAAAACTTAATGATAAATGTTTCAGTTTATAGTTAAATCAACTGGTAAAATAATTTCTCACACTCGGTTATTTAAGGGTTTAAGTGGGCAGTCCAATAACTTGTGTGAGATGATTTCATGTTTGAAATGGTTGGATAGTTTTATTACCCACAATAGTGATTGCAAATCAACATGAGTACAAAACAGGAAATGAAACTATTTCTGGAAATTTGTTCCTTGTCAGAGACGGTTTGAGCCCAGCTGGAACCGAAGTTGGTTTTTTTGTGAGAATGTTTGCCAGTTTACTTGTGAAAGGTTGGTGCTCTCTTCCCAGGTACAATGTATATATACCACTACATTGTAGCTGGGTTCTTTCTGCCACCACAAAAAAATGGGCACCACCATATAACTGAAAAATTGTTGAGTGTAGCATAAAGCATCATTTGAACAAACACACACACACACACACTGGAAATTTTTCATTTACAAACTGGATACTACTGGTTTATTCACATTTAAATATAGTAAATCCCAAATGCAAGTAATTTACTCAAATCGAAGAGCACTGGGGGAGGGAGTGAGGGGGTTGTTGACTCATCAACCCCTAAAAAATGATGGACTCTTCTGTAAATCAATTATTTAGGCCAGTTCAAATTTGTGTTTAGGAGTGAATGAGTTAGATATATTGACCTGAGGTGATGAGCTTTGTGATCTTTGGTAACTCTGTATTGTCTTCTTTCAGTCTGTGAAGCCAGCGCTGCCGTGGGATGACAGACTTCCACGGGTCTGCTGGAGAGGAGATGGACAATTTTTTGTGATCAGTACTATAAGTCATTCGACAGGTATTAATAACAGGGCTCAAAATTGGCACTGGCCCACGGCCAGTAAATTATGGGCCAGTAGATTTCTCATCTGTACATTTCATCATACTATTATCATACTTCATTACATGATAAGTTTATTTTCGTGAGTGAGAGCTTTTGCGAATTTACACATAAATAAAAGTCTGGCGAATAAATCCGGATTTACAGTAAACAAAAGGTACAGAGTTATTTCCCCACCAAGTTTAATGGTCAGTAAACATGAAAAAATATTCTTTTGTATGTACAATGTACTTGTATTTTGCTCATGTAACCAATATTTCAAAAACCTGGGTGTTAGGCGAGGTGGGGTCATTATAAAGAAGTTTTACTGTATATTGTTTTCCTATATAAGTAATAAAATTTGACACGAGAGAAGTATGCCTCAGTCATCACCTTTAGCATAGATGTCAACTCTATGAAGTATCCATCAGTAATAAGCATACAATTTTTCCATAATTTGAGATCATTTTCAGAAATCCAAAATTATTTGAGAAAATTGAGGTCACATTGTACAATATGTCAGTAGAAAATTGCATCCACAAACCTCACAAATTGACATGGTACCCATGTTTTTCTCTGAGTTTTGATGCCTTAAGTCTAGGCCACATTTGTGTATACATGCATTCCTTCTGAAAATTTTCACCAAATCTTCAAATTTTTCAACAACGATAATTTTTTTACTTTTCCCAATGCTACATTTTCAGTACATTTAAGAAATTGATTGCCAAATAACCATACAGCATATTATTGCTGAAATGCGTTTTTTCCAAAAACGGGTCCAAAATGGACCAAACAGAAATTTGAACCCAGAAACAGGATTTTCTGGAACTTGGAAAATGGAACTAAAATTTATAATATATTCTGCTAAATCCATTATGGTTGACATCTATGTTGTAGCATAGTAACTGAAGCAAAAAATATTCTCATTTTTTGTAATAATTCACAATTTAAATTTAAATATTTCAGGTGCTCGGCAATTACGTGTTTGGGATCGTGAATGTGATCATCAGTCGACCAGCGAGAATGTTGACGGAGTTGAAAACACACTGGCTTGGAAGTAAGCACTTATGTTTAACTGCCGTTGATAGGGCCATTATGCACAGGTGGTCTTTAATGCAAGTTTGACTGTATCATGTGTATATTCTTTCAAGAGAGGTTGTCACCTGAATGTGGTCCTTTTTGGCAGTATTTTCTTAACCTCTGTACCCCAAGTCTCTTAATGGTATGCTCTTTTCCATTGTATTGGATTAATCCAATATGATCTGTGGGGTTGAAATGTTTAAGATGAATCTCAGTGTGTCATATTAATAAACAGTGTATGCATACAAATTTTGCTAGTGCTTCTCTATCAGAGAATATCATAAAAATTCTATATACAGTAAAACCTGTATATAGGGGCCACCAAAGGGACCAGAAAATATTGGCCTTTATGTGCAGGTGACCCTTATACACAGGTTTAACTTAGATGAAGTATGCAGTGAAGGGACTTGAAAAAACTGACCTTTATAAACCGGTAATCCTTATATAGAGGTGGCCGCTATAGCAGGTTTTACTGTACATGTATTATTTTTATACACCCATCTATGATGGACATATAAATCTATGACACTTGATTTTATTTGAATTTATGAAATACGTGTACAGTACTTATATACAAAAATGCCAAATTATAGCCATGTATACAGTTTTCAGATATCATATTGGATTTAATCATTGAATGTCATTATGTTTAACCAAATTTACAAGCTGAGAAAACTTAAAATCTGTTTCAACTAAAAATCTAGGTTCATTTATTCTTTCTATATACAGGCCAACAGGAAGCTTGATTGCATCAACACAAAGAAAACCTAACAAGCACGATGTCGTTTTCTTTGAAAAGAACGGACTGCGTCATGGAGAATTCACATTGCCCTTTGATGTAAAGGAAGTAAAGGTGAGTTGGGGACCATTCAGTCCTTTAGATGAGAGAGTAAAAAAAAGGGTCCCGTGTCAAGGACAGACTTGGCATGTTAAAGAACCCCAGGGTTTTTTTCTTACCTTTTTGGGAACATGGCCAATGGTGCTGGAATTGGGAATTTCACAGCATTTTGGCTCAAAATTTGGAATTTTTTGCAGAAAGCATTTTGCTATTATTTTTTTTTATCTTTTTTGATTGTCAAGCTGCCAGATTTCAACTTTCATGAAAATTGAAAATATCAACATAAAAATGAGAATTAATGAAAAGATGTTGTGTTATGTTCATGATTTGGAATTTTTGTTAAAAAATTGGGAAAAAAAGATATGATTTGCGATTGGGAATATAGCACAATATCGGCTATTAATTTAAAAGAAAAAAATGTGAACCTTTACTGCATAGGATAAAGTCATATGCATAAGTTAGGCAAAACTGTTTGAAAATAATAAAATCTCTTTAAATTTATTGTCATTTGACTTCAATTGGGGAAAATGTGCATTTTTTGCTTTGGGCAAGGGGCCTTAATTTGGTCCCTCACGAAAGGGTGGAAAATCCCTGTATACTAATGCTGGTAGATTTCTGAAATAATTTCTACAATCGCTAGAGAATTAAAAATGATTAATTTGAATATATAATGTAACATGGTTGCTATGCATACATTTATAATATAAAAAATTATCAATCACATATACAGTGAAACTAACGACCTCCTTAGGACCACAACAAAGTCCGTCTTTATAGGGAGGGGGTCTTTTTATAGAAGTTGATTTGTATACAAATGGTATATTTGGGGACAGCAAAAAATGGTCTTTGTGACCAGGTGGTCTTTATACACAGGTGGTTGCTAAAGCAGGTTTTACACTACCTGTACACCAGTTTTTACTTCAAGTGACTGGAAAAAACTGGATGTAAATTTTGTTTGTTTTAAGAAAAAAATGATTCAATTATATATGTCATGATATAAATACAGTACTCGGTTATGCAGATGTCCACACATTTGTGTAATTATTATTGAAATTAATTCTAAAATGTTTTAAAAGAACCCCTGTCGGGCTAGTAAAATAATTTTGTTGGCGCATAAAATATGTCTAATAGAAGCTGGTATTAATCGCAGACCCCTGCTGTCATCTAATGACGAAAATGGGCAAAATTAAACATGAGCCCAAATTTTCAGGTTTACAGTATTTCTTATTTGTATTGGTTTTGGTTTGATTCGGAACTTGGGTAGGTGTGACCTGTCAGCAGGGAAATCCTAACTCTTTCATGATCTCACTTCTGGATTTTTTCCGGAGGTTTGTGTGTCCAATTTTTACTGCTTTTTTATACAGTGAAACTTGTATATAACGACATCCTTAGGGACACAAGAAAACCGGTCTTTGTAGGGAGGTGGTCTTTATATAGATGTTGATTTGTACACAAATGGTACCATTGGGGACAGAAAAAAATGGTCTTTGTGGCCAGGTGGTCTTTATACACAGCTCATTGCTAAAGCAGGTTTTACTGTATTGTTGTAATATCTTATGATTAATGCTTTGAGATCTTTCTATATTATACTTTTATATTGGTATTGAAGTTTTACTTAATCATAAGATAAACTTTTCTTTGCCAACCATAACAATTAATTTGTGGTACCGTATACATTTGTTTTTTTTTCAGTGGAGAATAAACTAGTACCCAGATGTACATGCATTAAAAAATATGAAATCTTTGGCAATATAAAGTTTGTTTACATTGTAATCTAAATAATATTACAAAATGTGATTCCAGAAATTTTGTAAATACAGTATGTTATCATAAAAGATAAAGAATTTTATAGTATGATATTTTCGTGCCCCAATATAGGTGAAAGAGTTGCTATGGAATCTGGATTCTACGGTGCTGGCTGTTTGGAGTGAAGATTTGATTCCGGATAATGTCAACAAAAAACCAAAATCCTATAGTAAGGTTTTCTTAACATTTCCTCTCGTTCTTTTCTGAGTTTAATTTCATGATCTTTGATCCGCAATGAAGTTGTTTCAAATGCTTTTCATACCTCCCGAAATTTGAAGAGTCTTGATGTTTTCAAGATTTTAGTTGCTGAGAACCCTTTTGATGCCTCAGCAATCTTAAACCTGTAATGAAGTCATTCACTTTCAAATGTCACATGGCTGAAGTCAAATTTAGAACCATGTGCTTACAAAGAGATTGTTCTATCTAGCTCTGATTCTTTTACAGATGTAAAACAACTTTTAATTCATGTCAAGACCGCTTCGAGGCAGAGTGCAGTGTACAAGCACCATAACTCTTGCTTCCGTTTTCACAGTTATTACCCTTTTGTAAAAAAATAATTAATAAACAGATCACAGTCCACTTGTGTCAGCCTGTTCAATTCATAATTCGCGTTCATCATCATGATTCTGCCGCGAGGGGATTAGTATCGTCTCCGATGCCTTGTTATCAATTCTTAGTGACCTCTGTGGTCAAATGATTAGAGCATCACGATTTGAACCACAAAGTTTCTTCCAAGTGGTCGGTGCATGTCCAAGACTCGCTGGAACCTAAGTTGATTTCTGTGAGAAAGTTTGCCACTTTACTTGCTGAAGGTGGGGGGTCTCTTCCTGGGTACATTATAACTGGGTTCTCTCCTCCACCCAATAAAAACTGTCCGCCACCATATAACTGAAAGATTGTTGTTGAGTGTGACGTAAAACACTATTCAAAATTCAAGGTCAGTTAAAATAGGGTACAATTTTATAGTACAAATGGCTTATTAGCCCCCCCCTCCCCAGTTGTTGGGGGGGTATATGATTTTGTGTCGTGTCCATCTGTCGTTTGCTTTGTCCAGGCAATATCTTTATCATTTCTCACCCCATATATGGTGCAGTATTGAGTTATACATTTTAAAAAAGAAGATAAAAAGTCAGAAACAAAAATTGTACTTCTACATCTTAACCAATTAACCCCTGAAAAACAATGGACTCTTTTGTAAATCTTTTTCTTGGACCAGTCCAAATGTGTCTTTAGGGGTGAACGAGTTAAACATGCTACACATTATCATGATTTGCAGAAATTTTCTGTAACAGTTTTTCTGTTTTCAGTTCAGCTTTGGACAATGGGTAACTACCACTGGTATCTAAAGCAAAGCTTACATTTTCATAAAGATGATGGTGATTCAATTGCTGCAGTTGTGTGGGACCCGGAACTAGCATATCGCCTACATGTCACATGTACTGGAGGGAAATATTTACAATATACATGGTCTTGGGCCACTCATACCAGTCAGGATGCTACAGTTGCTGTAATAGATGGATGTAAGTAAAAGAGTTTAGGTATAAAAAGATGGCCACTTTCTTTTCAAAAGTATCATATTCACAGTGAAATCTCATTATCTCAAAATTCTCGGGACTGCCCCTTTTACTTCGTGATATCCATAATTCAAGATGACTGAAATATTAATGAACATTTTTTAACATTTGTTTTTTAATCCATAAAAATTGGGACCGTCCATTGGACATTGACATTACAGAATTCTGACTCTTCTGATTTCATGATAATGAGATTTCAAATGTACTTGAGATTGTTTTCAATTTTAACATTGTATGAGAACTTAATTTAAAAAACAAAAGATGTGATTGTTGCTGAAGCTAAGTTTCTAGTTTATTGTTTGTAGTGATAAACATTTTCCACTCAAATAAATGACCCAGGTCTGAAGTCTTGAAACCTCTAGTGGTCATTATCAGATCTGAATGCGACATAAAAATTCTGCACGGATATGCTTTGCTGCCCACTTTTCAGACACACATAAGATGTGCCTGAATACTGGAAAGATTCAGTCAGTAAGAATGTTACGGTTCAGTCAAATCAATGAAAAATTATCAGACAGGCTTATTTTGCAATTTGTTTGTAGAATACAATCATTGTTATAAAAGTGAAACAGGCACGCGTTGTCTAGAAATATTGTTTTGTGTTTAATTACCAGATGCGTCTATTTACCAAACACAGTGATACCTGAAATGACATCCTTGTCTAAAAAAAACAGTGCTAATATGCCGGTAAATTTTGACAGGTTGTCTGTTAATGACACAGATGCAGAAGATGGTGGTTCCGCCCCCAATGTCAGCTTATTACATCCAATTGCCATCAGCAGTGAACCAGGTAGCATTTTGCCACAGTGAAAAGAACAGCAATGTTGCTGTATTGCTTGTCAACAATCAGGTTGCAATTTACACAGGTTTGTGTTGATAAATACAGTCAAACTTGCATAAAAGGCCACCTCTGTATAAAGGTCACCTGCCTAGAAAAGCCATTCAAACATAATTTTTGTTAACTTTTTTTATAATATATAAACCTCTTTATAAAGGTCACCTGTCTATAACGGCTGCTTTTGCCAGTTCCCTTGTGTGGCCTTTATAGACAAGTTTGACTGTACAAACTACTGTATGTGTATTTAAATCAGCGCGCTCATATTTTAGCACTCTAAGGGGGTATAGACTTATTAGCGCAATCTTAGATTCGCGCAAGTAATTTCATTAGCTTTGTCGTGTATACAGAATGACAGGATGGAGAAATTTTAGCGATGCCCTTGAATTAGTGCAATGACTTGAGCGGGAAAGGCGCTAATATTAGAATACCGCTAAAATAAGTACACGTACAGTACTTATGGCAGAGAAGAAAAAAAAGATATTTTCTTTCATGACCACTTAATTGTTAATTGAGTGGATAGGTAGGTGGTCTGTATGTTGTTTTTCTTCCAAATTTTTTGACTTCTGATGAATAAGATATTATGTCGTTACAGCAGTGATAGTATAATTAACTCCCCTGGCCCAAGGGCCAATTGAGCTATTGCTTTGGCCCACTGTACATTCCGTTTTATTTGCGAGAATTTTATTTACGCATAATTTCACAAGAGCTCTTGCTCTCGAAAATAAAATTATCATGTAATGAAGTATGATAATAGTATGATGAAGTGGGCATTCGAAATTGTGAAAATTCCGTCTTACGAATAAATTTAGAACTTATTAATCGCGAAAATTTAGTCACACAAATATTTCTAGATTTACAGTACTTTTCTGTAATTTGTCATTGGAAAAATCACAAACACAAAAAATACATCGTAAAAACCAAAAACACCAGAAAAAAAAACAATTTGTATTGTTCAAAATAACTTAACACTAGAAAATTTAACCTGCAAGACCTAAGAACCCCAATTTCATTAAATATGAATGATAATGAGAGATATTATGGCAGCTTATTTTTTTTTGGGGGGGGGGGGGATCCTATGGTCATTTACAATACATTTAATAGAGGATTTTACAAGAGTATCCCGGTCAGTTTGTTTTTGCTAAACAAGTTCAATAATTTGATGAAACTTGAGACTTTATGAAAGTGAGTCAAAGTATGGGCAAAATAAGTAAGTGCTATATTAATACTGATAACACCGAGACATGTCTATCTTCCACAGCCTCAAATACAAAAGATGAAAGTATCAAGTTTGATGGAGCTGGTGGAAATGGATTTAATGTTTGCTGTGAAACTCCATCCTTAAAAGGAATTTACAGGTAATAGCCTATGATATTCATCCTTAATACAACTTAACAGGTAACAGCTATCACAGTCATTCCTAAAATGAATTTACAGGTAACAGCTCACCAGTCATCCTTAAACGGAATTAACAGGTAAAAGCCTATTGCAGTCATCCTGAATTTATTACACAAATTCATTTATTTATTTATCTATTCATTAACGATGCGCATGAATATATTATTTGGGTATTGTTATTAAAATGGAAAAAAAAATATTTCAAAATTTTAAGTTATTCTTTCAGTGGCGTCAATGTAGTGTAATTACCAATGATGGTATGTTATAATTATAATGATGGTATGTTATGATTACAATGATGGTATGTTGTAATTACAATGATAATTACAGTGATGGTGTGTTATAATTACAGTGATGGTGTGTTATAATTACGGTGATGGTGTGTTATAATTACAGTGATGGTATGTTATAACTACAGTGATGGTGTGTTATAATTACAGTTGTGGTGTGTTATAATTACAATGATGGTATGTTATATTTAATTGCAGTATAAGTGGATTACCAGCCAGTCAGATGCAATATCCCTGTGCCATTCATCACCTTCAATGGTTGACCTCTGAACTTTTGTGTTTGTGTTGTCATGATCCAATCACAGGACAGCATTCTGTATTGCATACAGCAAAACTGACAGATGATGAAATTGTGATCAAGTAAGAAATGTTGAAATCTAAGATAACCACTGGCAGTGCTTCGGTTATGTAAGGCATGTCTCCCAAGTAGAATAAGGGGCCTCCGTGGCCATGTGGATAAAGCATTGCACTTTGAATCATGAAATCTCTCACCTCTGGGCAGTATAGGTCCAAGCCCCACCATACCCTAAGCTGAATTTTGTGAAAACGTTTGCTAGTTTACTAGCGGAAGGCCGGTGGTCTCTGGGGTGGAGATTCTATTTATACATCAAAGGGAAGGTCCTGGGTTGGAGATTCTGTTTATACATCAAAGGGAAGGTCCTGGGTTGGAGATTCTGTTTATACATCAAAGGGGAGGTCATTGGTTGGAGATTCTATTCATACAGCAATGGGAAGGTCCTGGGTTGGAGAGTTCATGCATACAGCAAATGGAAGGTCCTGGGTTGGATTCCAATCATGCAGCAAAGGGAAGGTCCTGGGTTGGAGATTCTATTCAAACAGCATAGGGAAGGTCTTGGGTTGGAGATTCTATTCAAACAGCATAGGGAAGGTCTTGGGTTGGAGATTCTATTCAAACAGCAAAGGGAAGGTCCTAGGTTGGAGATTCTACTCATAAAGCAAAGGGAAGGTGCTGAGTTAGAAAGTCCACTCATACAGCCAAGGGAATGTCCAGGGTTACATTCCATTTACTGGGTCATATTTGAAACTAAGCACTTGGCATAACTTAAGAAGTGATAATCACAAATCTTTCAGATAAGACTAAAGACCCAAGTTAATCCATGTAGGCTACCCCTAAAGACACATTTGAACTGGTCTAAGTCATTTCTTTACAGAAGAGTCCAATGTTTTTCAGGGGTCAATGAGTTAAGAGGAATGACATGTCAAAGAACTGTATCAGCATCAGTCCATAGCACAGGTTAACATTTGTGGGCCTTAACCTAAATCAAGTCATGTTGCCATTTAAGTGAAAATGTAAAACAAAATAGCCTTTACCCATGAAGACAAAGGTTAAGTAATTTTGATGTCTTTTTCTTTAACTTATATTGCTTGTTTTTACCTTTTTCTTTTATTAATATTCTTCAGATCAAGTATAGATATCACAGGGTTCGTCTACAAAATGGCTGTCAACTCTGATACTGGAAGTGTTGCTGTCCAGTTAACAGATGGAACTGTATACAAGTATAACCCAGGTAAGCAAACATGCTGGTAAATGCTGGTAAACTTTTTACATCAAAATGATACACACAATATTTCTATCTGCATACCTTTTATGTTATTTGAGTGACTTTCCCAAGTGAGTCACCCAATTGAGTTCCCTGACTGATTGTCACCTGAGTGAGTTACCTTAGCTCTCTGAGTGAATGTCACCTGAATGAGTTACCCATCTGAGTCACTTGAATGACTCACCCATTTGAGTTACCTGAATGAGTCACACAATTGTGTCATCTGAATGAGTTACTTGAGTGAGTCACCCAACTGAGTCACCTTGGTGACTCAGGTGATCTATTACAATTTGTTATCGTATTTATTCATACAGGTGTCCTCCATGCCAGTATGTGGTGGTACACTATCAGCATAAACTTTTTAACATTTTCAGATCCTCAAACACCAGGCAGCCAATTCTCCTGAAATTTGTATGAAGCATACTTATGATTTTTCCATAAGATACCTTGAGTATATATTCAAATTTGTATTTATATTTCTGAGGTTTTCTCCAAATCAGGAATAAATTCGTCGTTATTCACAGTTGTTTGAAATATAAACAGTAAAACTTCTTTATAATGCCCCTCGTTTCATTCATTTGCCACCTCACTTTAACGCCACAGTTTTTTCAAAGTCCACTTTTTTTTAATTTTCCCTATGAATTCATTTAAGGTTTCCCTTAACCTATCGTCGCATGCTTTTATAAGGCCATTTAAAGAAAATTTTGATCAAAAAGAAGAACTGTTAGAAATTGTGAAATATATATTTAGTACAGCTTGATTAATGGCAGTGACAACCAGGTGTTTTACTTTTATTTCTTGTTTTTGCCTTGCTTTCATCAATGTAAGATTCATTTCATTAACATATTTTGTGTTTTCAATATTGCAGAAAACAATGTATTGGTTCCATGGAAGTTGAAGAGTGGGGTGGATCTAAACTTCCCAATACCTTGTCATCAAATGACTGTCTGTGAAATAGGTGGAGAGGTCAGTTTATTTTTTTTTAAAATATCGGTCATTTTTTTAAAATACATTTTTTCTTGCACTTATATATCCAAATAAGCAGAATAACAATTTTCCTTTAATTCATCAACCCCTGAAGTCACATTTGGACTCATCCATTTCAAAGAATGGTTAAGTCTACTGTCAGAATTCAGGGATGTTTGATTTATAATAAAAATTTTACATTAATTTTACATGCAATATAAATTAGTTCACCCTTGAATCATGATAGTAGACCATACTATTTATTGATTTGGGTGAGTCTATATGTGAGTAAAATGTAAGTATTGTCTACTTCTGTTTATTTTGGGGGGAATTTTGGAATTTTGAATAGAGTTTTACGCCATAGTTAGTTTTTAGTTATATTGTGGCCGCCAGTTTTCATTGGTGGAGGAGAGAACCTGGTTACAATGTACCTACCTGGGAAGAGACCACCGGCCTTTAACGAGTAAACTGGCAAACTTTCTCACAAAAGCCAGATTAGATTCCAGCGGGACTCAAACCCGCGGCTGACTAGAAGTGAAAGACTCCATGGTTCAAAGCGTGATGCTCCAACCACTCGGCCATGGAGACCCCTAATTCTGTGAAGAACTCTCAAAATTTTGAAGATCTTCTGAGGAGAAAACTTGTGGAAAGTTTTGGCCCCTGCTTACTTTTGCCCTTTGGTGTAAAACAATGGCATACCACACCATCTTTGCTTCAGATGCACAGAATTTATATCATGCATATTATTGCGGGATGCTTCTAATTGTAAGACGCATCAATAAATTTACGAATTGATATCAACACAATATATTTTCATTTACAGGAAGTAGTACTTGGTCTCACAAGCAGATACAGATTCTATGTCAACAGCACAGAGGTATGTATAGTTACTTGAGTAGATTTGTGATTTTATTTTATTTACCCAAGAATTTTCTTATCAACACTGTTGGCATTATTTGTGTTCTTTTTGTGTCTGTCTGTCTGTCTGTCTGTCTGTCTGTCTGTCTGTCTGTCTGTCTGTCCAGCAACTTTGGACAATGTTTTTTTGTAAATATTTGCTGAAAATATCATTATATGGGAACATTAAATATAACCAGAGTCATAAACTCTTACCCCCATTGATGATGTTCCAACATACAGTGAATCACTAAATTCTATTCATTATCTTTCTTGGGGAATGAAAGCGGATGTTTACAAACAATATTATTGTGTGCAAGTCAACGGGGGAGTCTATTCACATGCAGGGGTGTTTCCCCAGTATTTTCAATCCAGTGTTTATGGTGACTTACATGTGATGAGATGTATACACGCCGATAAAATAATAAGACAATTCCAATGAAAATCAACAACAACTAGGGGTCGCCGCCATTACTGCTAATCGAGGTCAGAAAATCATGAAGGGTTTAACTAGGATCTCGAGTGTTGGAGGGTTTCCTTCATATTTGAATGCAGAATTGATTACAACTATGACCTTCTTTAAATAAAATAGCAATTTTATCGATAATTTTATGGTTTCTTCAAAAAACCACTTTCCTGGTTTGCTGGGACACATAGTAGTTGTGGTACATCATCCCCTGGCCATGCTGATGTTTCCATTTTCTTGTCCAATGTTTAATTTAAGTCTGATGTGTATCATTAACTCATCTACCCCTGTCAAAATAATGGATTCCTCTTTGCATCAATGACTTAAGCCAGTCCAGATGTGTCTTAAATGGTTAAATGAGTTAAGTCGAAAGAATTAAAATGACTCGCATATGTTTTATTTCATGCTTGAATTATTTTAAACATTAAACCAGAAATGGTGGTCACGTATTATTTGATTCACATAACTTGGCAGGGCAGTGGCAGAGTATCATTTGATTAATTATTAAACGGATGATTCTACTCACTTTTTGGTTATGACAAGCTGCACGGGAAAAATGTTTTATTCCTCACTGGATACTCTCTCACGTATGGTGACAAGTAGGAACGATTACTCTAGCCAGTGTAATTCTAATGCCGTTGTGCTTTATTACCTAAAATTTAAACTCGCTCAGGTCAGGTCAGGTGAACCTATCTTTAAGGAGACCACCTTGCATTTAAGACCAAAAATATTCAGTCTCTTTAAAAATTTCATAGTACAGTCAAACCTGTTTTAAGAGACCATCCATGGGAAGAAGCAAAGAGGGTCACATATGACAGGTGGTCTCTTAATTCAGGTTAAAAAATATATATTAATATATGTTGGGAGCCACACATTAAGGTCACATAAGACAGGAAGTCTTTTAATTCAGTGGGTCACTAAGGCAGGTTAAACTGTAAATTTTGAACGATTCCAGACCCTCACTTAAGAGATCACCTCACTAATCAGACCAATTTCATTTAGTTAGGTGGTCTCATTAGCAAGGTTTCATCGTATATACTTGTCTATAGATTAATCTGATTTAAAAGGAAACCTAGAAACTACTGACCTACCTACATTCAACTCTGGTTATAGCGAATTCCTTGGGACCACTAAATTTACTTTGTTATATCAGTATTTCGTTATTTCAGGATATATATGTACTGACAGTAAAACACGGGACCCTGATATTTTGTTTGCTATTTCTGATATTTTTATTTTACCGACTTCGCTATTTTCGAAGATGAATGTACTTTATTTTAAAAAAAATGTTGATTTGAAATGTTATAAGATGGGGATTTTCCTGCATTTGTACTTCCTATATTCTGGGTCCAGGGCCCCAAAATTTTGGAAAATATGAGACATTTTAACTGAAACAGAAAAGTTTTATTTGAGACACTTTTTAAATATTCTTTATGTATTTATTTATTTATTTTTTTTTTTTTTCGAAATTCCAAATTTGGAATTTTTGCATATTTTGGGGGAAAATTTAAGTAATATCCGCAACCGAGTAATTGTATTTCAGCACTTGTACAAATAACTGCGGCACTTGTACAAATAAAATGAGTAACTTCGGCACTTAACTTTTCGGCATCAGGTATTTTCGGCACTTGAATAGGTAATAAATATCGGCAGCTAATATTGATTAAGAAAAATAAATTAATATCTTGTGTTGAATTTTAATTTCTAAAAATCAAGTTTAAACACATGTTTTTTTTTCTTGGAAGTGCTGAAAATACTTGCTTACAAGTGCCAAAATTACTTGCTGCTGAAACTATATGACACTGAAGCCATTTTTTCATTGGGAATGGGTCCTGTAACTGGACTCGAAAACAGCCTAGGAAAATCCCTGAAGGAAACGCATGAATTTATTTATTTGGCCTAATTAATCTTATATTTATGTTCAGGTGGCCTCCAACTGCACATCTTTTGCGATTGACAGTGAGTTTCTTCTCTTGTCCACCCTTTCTCATACCGTGAGATGCATCTGTCGACGTACTAAAGTAGAAGGTAATATTCTTTGCTCATCCTCATCTTTTTTTAGAGACAAATGGATTTGTGTGACAGACTTTGTATCACCCCCCCCACACACACACACACACACACACACGTACAGTCGAACCTGGAGAGCTGGCCTGACTCAGTCGGTAGCACGCTCAACTCTTGGTCGTGAGTTCGAGTCCAGCCGGCGGCAGGTTGGTGTCCTGTCCTTCGGACTAATACAGTAAAAACCGAGGTCCCACGTCACAGTAGGTATCGCACGTTAAAGAACCCTCACTGCTCATTGGCTGCAAGTGCCGAGCATAGGCCAAAATTTGAAGCCCTTCACCAGCATTTGGTGACGTCTCCATATGAGTGAAAGATTGGATGTTAAACAGCAACAAACAAAAAATCGAACCTGGATATACAAATGTATTGAAACTGAAGAGGAATGCATTTTTCTTTCAAATAATCAGGGTATTCCAAATAACAGGGTTATAGTGGTTATAAAGAAATTTGGCCAGGGAATCAAAATAATTTCAAATAAGGCAGGATTTCATTGTAACAGAGTTCACTATAAACTATAACTATATGACTGTTATGTTGAAGTATTTTTCTTTAGTCCCAGTAATATCCATCCTCCGAGCTACCCAGGGGATGTGTGCTACGGCTGAATACCCTGAGTTACTTTGCTTTACTCAACAACCGCTAAAAATCAATGGACATTTCTGAAAATTATCAACTTAGACCAGTCCAAATGTGTTTTTAGGGGTCAATGGGTTAAATCTTGGTTAAATATTGATTAATTCTCATTAAAATTCATTTATTTGAATTCAACAATGAAATCGCATGTTATTCTATTCTGGCAAGCCAAACTCTCCATCATTCTTCTATATCATGTATATCTCATCAGTTCTTTTAGAATATTTTTTTTAAATTCGAGCAACTCACCAATTTTAAATATATGTTTCCTTCTGTCATACTCAAAATTTATGTCCGTCATTTCCTCTTTACTTTGTTGCTGTTAAAGCCTTATCTGATTGGATGATAAACTGTAAACGTGGAAATCTTCGCCCCGTGTATTTTTGCTCTTTTACGACAGAAAAACATATTCACCCCGTCTTAACTTCACCCTAAATCACCATAGTCTAGTAGATGGCATATAGGTCCATGCCTCACATTTTTAGCATTTTTTTCATTTTAAATTCGAGCTCTCATCTAAGGACGAAAATCTGATAAAATTAAACATGCGCAAACATTTCCAGGTACGGTATACAGTATCTTCAGAAAAAATTGAAATGACCAATCATATGGCTAGTAATATTAATCAACAGTGCCAATATTCAGACGACGTTACCCAGGCTATTCATCGGCAGTGCAAATTCCTTTTTTTTGGACCGAGAATGAGTAAAATGATGTTTGATGTCTCAAAATTAGCACTGGTCTGCTGGCATGTGGCTAGTAAAATAACAGGACGGTCCAGTAGATTTCTCATCTATTCTGGCCCCATTGTCAAGTAAAAGAAATATGGTAAAGATAGATCAGAAATGCTCTTTTCAGTAATTGTTACACGTATGTACATTTAAATCTTACAAAATAATCGATCTCGTCCGTAATACAAACTGAAAATATCCTGTCCTGTCCTCACATGTCATAGTTGGTTATTATTCATCGAAATATATATTATAAAATTTTTTCTTTCGAGTTGTTTCTGGACCAGTGAAAATTTGACAGGGCTAGTACATTTTTTATAGTACTTTCCCTGTGGGCCTCTTTGGAAAAAAAAAACCCACTGAATTTGAGCCCTGGAATATATTGAATTTTTTTTGTGTGTGTTCTCCTATGCAGTTTTACCGACACTATCTGATGGAAAAGCACACCCATTTGATGAAAGTATACGACGGGTGGAGAGGGGTGCCAGAATCGTATGCGTTGTGCCCAGTGACACTAAGCTTGTACTACAGATGCCCAGAGGCAACTTGGAGACTGTACACCCGAGGGCTCTTGTTCTGTCTGCCGTTAGAAAATATCTCGACTCGTAAGTAACATATTGATGTACATATATTTTAGACGGTATTACAGCTCAGACACAAAAACTTGTATAACATTAAACCTCATTTTTCCTCATTTATTCCTTGTTTTTTATTCGGTTAATCCGAGTTTTTCTCTAGTTAAACCTGGATTCTCTCAAATTTTACTAATTTTGTCTGAATATCTTAATTCACATTAACTACATTAAAATGTTTTATTTGCGTGTTAGAGTGAAATAGCAATATATCTTGTAATGTTGCAGGCTAAATGTATGGACCCTACCCAAAGGGGCTAAAAAAGTCTCATTCCTAATGTAAACAATGCATTCCCCACCCCCACCCCCCCACCCCCCAATTTGGAGTGGACATTTTCCCAATTGAAGTCAAATGACAATGAATTTGAAGAGATTCTTGTATTTTCAATCAGTTTTGTGTAGTTTAAGATTTCCCAATTTCAATAAAATTTTGTTATCAATTTCAATAAAATTTGTGCAGGCCCCATTCCTATTGGGATAGGTATGATAATATGTAAGCCTCTGATACAGATAAGTTGGGGTTGTCATCACTATTTTCAAAGAAGAGAATTGTTCTATAAGAATGAAACGATTTTAGACATTTTTTCCAACTCTGCTATCATACATGTAGTTGAAATTTTGGTCTCTTACCATTCACTGGAACAGACCAGCATGTACGAGTTAGTTCCATCAAAGGTAAGGTGTCCTTCACAGACGGACTGGTACCCGGGTTCCTCCCCATGATTCAACAGTTTTCGTTGCAGACACTTGCCAATAGACTGAATTTGCAACTTTTATTTTCTAAGGAAACCATTTTTTTAAATGATGGCTCTGAAACTGATCAGAGACATGAAAAAATTAATTTCCTAAAATAAAAAATGACTCTTTTATTTATAAAGAAAATATTTTGCAACTTGTGAGTCCCGTTTATGTTCGACTTCTGGAACTCTGACAAAGCCTGGCGAGTTCTAGTGTGTCCTGTACCAATGGTAAGAGCCCTTAAACTCATCTACCCTGAGAAACAATGGACTCTACTTAAAATCAATGACACGGGTCAGTCCATGTGTCTTCAGGGGTGAATGGGTTAATTGACATTGTATCTGTCAGTGGTCAAAATTATTACTCTTTTAAGTATCCTAATGAATTCAAACCAGCTGTTGTAACAGATTACATTTGATGTTTCAGAATTCGTTTTAAGGATGCAATGATGCTTATGCGGAAGCACAGGATCAATATGAACCTAATCTATGACCACAATCCCGATAATTTTCTACAGAACATCAAATCTTTTGTACAGCAAATCGACAATGTAAACTATATCAACCTTTTTATGTCGGATTTACAGTAAGTATAGAAAACACAATACATACAGTGGAATCTCGTTATCTCTAAATTCAACAGTACCACCCCTGTTACTTCGAGATATCCTGAATTCAAGATGACCAACATTTTGATTTCCATATTTTTGTCTATCCATAAAATCGGGACCAGCTGTTCAATTTTGAAATAGCCAGAATTTCAACTCAACTGATTTTGACATAACAAGATTCCATTGTACCGTATTTGTTTCAGTGTTTGTTTTTCAGCCTGTAAATATTTTTTTCACTTTTTTGTACATGTCACCAGCCACTGGTGAAGTGCTTTAAATTTAGAACTGTGCTAAAGATATAGAAATATATCACTTTCGTTTTAAAGTTTTGATTTTTGTTATAAAACTAATACATTTCATGCCTTTCACGCAGAGAGGAAGATGTTACCATGACGATGTATACAGCTGCATACAACAGGTCGACTCCCGCTGATACAGAAGATAAACGTAACAAGGTGGATCTAATCTGTGATTCACTCCGCCAAGCTCTCATCGAAACAGATCGAAATAGGTTGGCACATTGTCACATTATAAGAATATAAGCATATAAACATTTATTTTGGAGATTTTCAGTAACTGCTGGTGCCCTTGTACTGATTTCATTTTCTTTTTCTCTCTTTTTTTTTGGCTCATTAAACTTAGTACACATTTGGCAAAGCCATTCATTTATAATTGAAAGATTGGGGCTTATATTTAGGTATCTGCTTGTTGATTTTTTCTGTGTATATTCCTTGACATTTTCTATTCATAAAAAAAAATTATTTTGTGTTTTTTTTATCTACTTTTTTAAAAATTTTCCTTGTCTCAACTTTTCATTGGGCCAAGGATTTTTTGTGGTTTATAAAAAATTGTTGGTGTTGATTTTTAGCTTGCTGGGACAAAATGTCATACCCCCAACATTGTCGTTGTTGTCGTCAGTCCATAGACAAAACTTTAACCTGGCCTATATCTTTTTAACTGTAAGGGACAAGGCTTTGATATTTCACATAAAAATTCCTTATAACCATAGCTTTCATTTGGTACCTTGACTTTTGACCTCTTCACCTTGGACTTTGACCTACATTCCAAAAACTTTAACTATAGCTACATCATTTAAACTATGAGGGAAAGGGCTTTGATATTTCACACATAGATTTCTTATGACCAGAGCTTCATTTGGTACCTTGACTTTTGACCTAGTGACCTTGACCTTAGACTTTGACCTACTTTTCAAAAACATTAACCTGAGCTGAAGGAATCAACATATCTTATATACCTTGACCTTAAATACATACAGATGTGGGTCAAAAACTATTTTTGAAAATTTACACCCACAAGCTTTATTGTCTTCTGACATCTCTTGTTTTAATTTCAGATTAATCCTCTCAATTCTCACTTCCCATGTCAAGAAGTCTGTTCCTGAGTTAGAGGAAGCTCTGTTACTAGTCAAGTCATTAAGAGGTCAGTTGATCCTTTATATTTTTATTGCTGTCATTTGTAATGTTAACTCCATGTGGATGTGTATAGAGGAGGTGTGTAATGTGGGTGTGTGTAGTGCAGGTGTCATGCAGATGTGCTTCATTGATTTGTGTCATGCAGGTGTGCTTATGGATGTGTGTAGTGCAGGTGTGCTTCTTATGGATGTGTGTAGTGCAGATGTGCTTCTTATGGATGTGTGTAGTGCAGGTGTGCTTCTTATGGATGTGTGTAGTACAGGTGTGCTTCTTATGGATGTGTGTAGTGCAGGTGTGCTTCTTATGGGTGTGTAGTGCAGGTGTGCTTCTTATGGGTGTGTAGTGCAGGTGTGCTTCTTTTAGATGTGTGTCATGCAGGTATGTCTATTGCAGGTGTGCTTCTTTTGAAGTGTAGTGAAAATATATACTGGAATCCAGATTCTTGAATAGTTTCCATTGTAAAAACAAAAACTTGCAAAAGTTAAGGGCAGCAAAATGTGAAAAAGTGAAAATTTACAAAATTTTAGGACAACAAAATTAAAGGGGTTTACAATAATTGATACATGGGCATACAGAGATTAGTATAACCTGACAATTATGATACCCTCAATTAAGAGGTCACTCCTGTTAAGAGGTCACTCTCCTGATTTCCCTTGAGTGACCGCTTAATACAGGTTTGACTATACCTGTAAATATGCTATGTATGATAATGTGGTTGTGATTATTTTTCATCTGTATTGAGAATTTATATGGTTGATTGTCAAGTTGTAATTTGTTTGTCGTTAGCTTAGTACAGTGAAACTTTGCAGTTAAGACCACCTAACTGACTGACTCAAAGTGGCCTGATTTGTGAGGTGGCCTCTTAAGTGAGGTTCTGTTCTTACTTGATATTTATTAAGTAACTGAAAATTTATGGTCTGAAATGTGAGGTGGTCTTTAAGCCATGTTCCACTGTAATTGTTATATTCAACATTTTATGAATTTTACAAGGTATTTTTTTCCCGTGTCTTTCTTGCCTTGTATGTTTTCTGTGTCACTCTGTATTCTTGACTTGCAATAAAAGCACTACACGTTTATCTGTAGATAACCCCAGCAAGGACCATGTCGTCAGTCCACCAGAAGCTTTGAAGTATTTGCTGTTCTTGGTGGACGTAAATGAAATGTTTGACGTTGCCTTGGGAACGTATGACTTTGATATTGTCCTGATGGTTGCTGAGAAGTCACAGAAGGTATGCTGAAACTTGAAATTGATTTATTATGTATTGTTTATTTCACATTTCAAAAATGCATGCAGAACATGAGGATAATCAACAAGACATCTGTTTGTTTTTTTATCTCCCTTACTGGTTAAACCAAATACATTTTTCTGTGTACGTCAGTCAGTCAGGCGAAAGTCCGGAGAGCTAAAGTCATACCCTCGGCATCATTTGTCATTGTAGTTGGCATTGGTAAACAGAACTTAAACCTGGCCGATATATCTTTTTAACTACAAGGGACAAGGCTTTTGATATTTCACATAAAGATTCCTTATGACCAGAGCTTTCATTTGGTACCTTGACTTTTGACCTAGTGACTTTGACTGTTGACCTTCTTTTCAAAAACTTTAACCTCGGCAATATCCTTCAAACCATGAGGGATAGGGATTTTGATATTTCACATATAGATTTCTTATTACCAGAGCTTTCATTTTGTACCTTGACTTGTTACCCAGTGACCTTGACCTTGGACTTTGACCTACTTTTCAAAAACTTTAAGTTGAGCTGTATCTTTATAACCATGAGAGATTGGGCTTTGATATTAAACATATAGATTCCTAAAAAACCTGACAGGTGTGGGTCAGAAACCTATTTTGAAAATTTACATCCATTTTCGGTGAGCTTTGTGGTCTTCTGATGACTCTTGTTATTAAAAAGTTTTGGTTTATGTTTTGTAAGTGCTTGCCATGCACGTGAAAAATGGTTTGACAGATAGGGGACATGTATTAATCCATCGATACTCTCAGAATGCTTGTTAAGATACGCAGTAACATGTTATTGTAGTTGAAACTGTCTTGAGAGACCACCCCATCTGCCACTGAAATGTGGTCTCTCAAGACAGGTGGTCTCTCAAACAAGCTCCTATTTAACAGAATTTTTAGCGAAGTGGTGTTCAGAATGTGGTCTCAAAAGGGAGATTCCACTTTACTGTACAAGTAGATTTCATACATAGCATGATATCAGTTTCAACATGATGTATACAACAGGGTTATTTTTGCCCTGTATTATTTTCGCCCTAATGCACTTGCAAACGGTTTCGCCCCGTTTTAAATTCGCCCAGACTTTTATTATTAATAAAAGATGAATTTACCATTTTGAATTTGCCCAGTTTTGAATTCGCCCACTGATGATGAGGGCGAAAATAAAATGAGGGAGAAAATTTCCCTGTATACAGTATTTTCTTTCTATTTTTTCAGGACCCCAAAGAATACATAGCATTCTTGAATAATTTGCGACGACTTGAAGGACCATACCAACATTACACAATTGATAAACATCTGAAGAGATATAAAAGAGCTTTGATCAATATTAGCAAGTGTAAGTTGAAAACCATATAAATCAAAGCTTTAAGGCTGGTTCTCTGAGTGTTCGCAATGACAACTTAATCCTTGATCCCTGGAGAGTGTTCACAAAAGCAGCTTAAGCTTAATCACTGGAGATTGTTCACAAAGGCAACTTTAAGCTGATCACTGGACAGTGTTCACAAAGGCAACTTCAGGCTGATCCCTAGAGAGTGTTCACAAGGCAACTTCAGGCTGATCCCTGGAGTGTTCACAAAGGGTACTTTAGGCTGATCCCTGGAGATTGTTCACAAAGGCAACTTCAGGCTGATCACTGGAGAGTGTTTACAAAGGCAACTTCAGGCTGATCCCTGGAGAGTTTTCACAAAGGCAACCTAAGCTTAATCCCTTGAAAATGTTCATAAAGGCAACTTCAGGCTGATCCCTGGAGAGTTTTCACAAAAACATCTTCAGGCTGTTCCCTGTATAGTGTAAAAAGACACCCTGAACCCTGGAGAAGGTTCACAAAGACACCTTCAGGCTGATCCCTGGATAGTCTTAAAAGACACTTTAAGGCTGATCCCAGGATAGTGTTAAAAATACACTTTAAGGCTGATCCCAGGATAGTGTTAAAAAGACACTTTAAGGCTGATCATGGAGAGTGATCCCATAGCCAAATTCAGGTTGATCCCTGGAGTATGTTGATAAAGACACCTTCAGACAGGTTCCTGGAGAGACATGAGGACAACTTTAAGATAATCCATGGATAGTGCTCACACATTTGTTTATTCAGTATTGTAGGCCAACCTTAAAGCGTGTCAATTCAACTTTTAAAAAAATTTCAATTTGGATCAAGATTTTCATGATTTGTTTTAGTGATATTTTGCATCTTGCAAAATTTTTTTACCTTCATTTATATGTAACTGTGGTAAATTTATATATATTAGTGTCATAAAACAAACAGACAAATCTCCTTACATCTAAGTCATGCCTTAACTCTTGTACAAGACCTCTACTGTTCTCGTGGTGTTTCCGTGGCCAAGTGGATAGAGCAACACGCTTTGAACCATGGAGTCTCTCTTTTCTGGTCAGCACAGGTTCAAGTCCCACTGGAACCAAAGTTGAATTTTTTTAAAAAACTTTGCCAGTTTACTTGCAGAAGGCCGGTGGTCTGTTCCCGGGTACATTGTAACCAGGTTATCTCCTCCACCATTAAAAACTCGCCACCACAAAATTGTGGAGTGTGGCATAAAACAACATTCAAAATTCAAATTCTAATGTTCTTGTGTATTTCAGGTGAGGAACATTTTGAAGAGTGTTTGACTCTCATTCGGGATCATAGACTATACAACGAGGCATTGAGACTATACTCACCTTCGTCACAGCAATTTAAGGTATTTCTGGAACTTTGGTAATTGGGGAAAGCATTCAAATATTGTACACCTGTCAAATGTGCATGAGGGCAATAGTCAATTTTTCATACCCTTAGCTAAACCTGTTGTCTTGAGGGCATTATCCTTCAACAAAAACTTGAGGGCTTTTATCCTTCAGTTAAACACCTAAGGGCTTTATCTTTCAGTTAAAAACCTGAGGGCTTTATCCTTCAGCAAAAACTTGAGGGCTTTATCCTTCAGTTAAAAACCTGAGGGTTTTATCCTTCAATAAAGACCTGAGGGCTTTATTTGTCAATAAAGACCTGAGAGTTTGGAAACAGTTCTCACTGAGAGGATGACAAACTGACTATTGGCTGTTTGATAACCATTTTATCATACCAATATGTATAATACATATTCCAATACTTAATGATAGCTGTAAAACAGTTTCAACAATCATTAAATTCTTTAGATCTTGTTTCTTCTCATTGATTATCAAGGCCAAACAGTGTTGGAGCATCTAATAACCTGATTGTGTGGTCAGTAGTGCCAATAGCTTAAGTACATCAGATAAATAGCAATTTTTGTTATATTTGTATGATTGTAAAGTGAAATTGCCCATTGTTTGACCCTTAAAGTGCAATCGTCCCATTGTTAAACTGTAAAAGTTCAATTGTCCAACTGTTTGACTGCTAAAGTGCAATTGTCCAACTGTTTGACTGCCTAAGTGCAATTATCAGTTTTTTTCTTTAATGCTTAAGTTCAATTGTCCAACTGTTTGACTGCTAAAGTGCAGTTGTCCAACTGTTTGGACTATTTCAAAAGTGCAATTATCCATCTGTTTGACTGATAAAGTTCATTTGTCCATCTGCGTGAGTGCAATAATAACACTGTTTGACCTCTAAAGTGCAATCATCACATTATTTGATCACTAACGTCCAAGCGTCTCAGTATTTGACATGTGCATTGTACGGTTATTTGGGATTTTAGGAAATCGCAAAGCAATATGGTGGTTACTTGTCAGAGAGGAAAAGATATGGTGAAGCAGGAATTTTGTACATCAAAGCTGAAGAATATCAACTAGCTCTGCTTGCATTTGAAGCCAGCAGCAACTGGAGACAAGTTTTCTGTATGGCGGCTAGACTAGGATACAGCCATGACAGTCAGTGTGAATTGGCAAGGAAGGTAGCAAGTGAGTTGTGTTGAAATGTACCTTACTGCTGTGTATCATGACTCAAAAGTGTATCATGATATACCATGATATATGAAAAGTGTATCACCATGTATCTTGATATATGAAAAGTATATCACCATATATCTCAATATATCATGATATATGAAAAGTGTATCACCATGTATCAGGATATATGCAAAGTGTATCACCATGTATCATGATATATGGAAAGTATATCACCAGGTATCATGATATATGACAAGTGTATCACCATGTATCATGATATATGAAAAGTATATCACCATATATCTCAATATATCATGATATATGATAAGTGTATCACCATGTATCATGATATATCAAAAGTGTATCACTGCATATCACTGTGTTTCTCAATATATCATGATATATGAAAAGTATATCACCATGTATCTCAATATATCATGATATATGAAATGTATATCACCATGTATCTCAATATATCATGATATATGAAATGTATATCACCACATATCTCAATATATCGTAATATATGAAAATTGTATTGTCATTTATCGTGATATATCATCATGTATCATGATATATAATATTTTTAGGAATAGTGTAACATTGGAAATAGTAGTGTGAAACACAGAAATAGTGAATGTAGAATTACTTATAATTCATTACATCTTGTACATTGGTAACTTATTTTAGGCAAGATAAATAATTTATTGATGTAGCGCTTTGGTGACACCGACACACACTGATATACTAATAAAAGAACCATTATAATTCCAGATTTGTTTTCTCCAGGAAATATCTATGTTTCTTCTTTTGTATCGATGTATATATCATTGATATAAATGAAAGATATTTCCAGTCAATTGAAGAATCATGGTGATTTTGATGGTGTAACATATATTTCAGATCAGCTGAAAACTTAGGGAATTTGGTGGTGTACTATGCATTTCAGATCATCTGAAGACTCAGAGGGAATTTTATTATTTTGTTCTACATTTCAGATCAACTGAAGACTCAGGGCCATTTTAAATGATAGTGTTCTATATTTTCAGATCAACTGAAAACCCAGAGAAATTTTTATGATGCTGCATTTGTACTGGACCAGTATGCCGGAGATGTGGAGGAAGCCATTGTTTGTCTGATAGAAGGATGTCACTGGGAAGAAGCACTCAGATTGGTTAGTGGTTGCCATAGAAACCATTCTTGTGGGATACATGCTTTTATAATTCTTTTGTATTGTTTTTGTGTAAGAAGTTGATCTACAGTGGGATGCTAATATGATAAAGTGAAACTTGAATATATAATGACCCCCTTAGGGACACAACAAAACCAGTCTTTATAGGGAGGTGGTCTTTAAATAGAGGTTGATTTGTACACAAATGGTACTATTGGGGACAGCAAAAATGGTCTTTGTGACCAGGCGGTCTTTATACACAGATGGTCACTAAAGCAGGTTTTACTGTATATGACTAGCCATGATAAGATAGGCCCTTGGTATATAGCAGAACCTGTCATGAAAACCACTGTCATTCAAGACCATCTGTCGTTCACCAGGCTAATCTGTTTGTCATGTTTAAGTTTCGTAACAGCTCACAATTCACCGATGGTTTATCAGGGGAAATAATTCATTGATACTCAATGATAAGTTGATATAGTTATGTTTAAATTGCATGAATGAACAAGGTTATGTGAAAAAAAAAAAACAAACATTTTTAAACATACACTTGATGAACAGTGCAACATTGATTCTCCTTGAAGTTGATGTAATTATGTTTAAATAACAAATGAATACGGACAAATTCATCCAAAAAAAAAACATAAAAAATCAATGAGTTTAGCCAAAGAAAAAAAAAATACATGTTAAACCAACACTTGGCAAATGGTGCAACGTTTCAAAAGATGCAGTTTTCTTCTTTTGACAGATGTATAAACATGGAAGAACAGACTTTATAGAGACAAATTTGAAGACAGCGCTGGAAGATAATTTTGACCACCAGATGGAGACACTTGAAACCATGTTTGGAGACTTTGATAAATACAGAAAACGATTGGTTGTTGTAAGGCAGGAAAAAGAAAAAGCCAGACTGGAGTATTTAGGTAAACTGTAGCATTTTTAATAAGCGTTACTTTTATTGTGTTTAACATGCATCTCAACAAATACTGTATAAGCAAAAATTTTAGCGAGAATTAAATTTTGGCATTACTAGAGAGAGTATTGTGATTGCTAAAATTGAATATCGCTATCAGTTCATTCCACATCGGAAGTAATAATTATTTTTCATGAGTGGTAACAGATGGTATTTGCGACATCACTGACATTTCTTTTTCATTGTAGAATCTGAAGGTAGATATAATGATGCGGATGCCGATTTATTTTCTGACCGAATAATGACATTTCTTTTTCGTTGTAGAATCTGGAGGTGGATACAATGATGCGGATGCCGATTTATTTTCTGATGCAAGTAGCGCGACATGTGAAAGTGTTCAGTCATCTAAGTACTCCAAATATTCCTCGCGCAGTCAGCAGTCCTCGGTTTACAGTAAGGGATCAGGGTATGTCTATATCTATCTATATATACAGTAAAACTCGTATATAACGAATTTCAAGGGACCTTATTTTTCAATTCCTTATAAGGACAGTTCGTTATATAGTTACAGCAAAGTGGGCTGAATGGTTGCAATGCAATTCGTTAAGAACAAAAATCACTTTAAATTCTGTCTAAACAGAAACTTTCCTAGGAAGAAAAAAGAAAGGGACTTTCCTATAAAGTAAAAAGAAAACACACTTTTTGTTACTTTTAGTTTACACAACTTATTTAATCAGAGATGAGGCCTACTTATGCTTTGCGAAAAAGTCAACAATTGACTTTTGTTTTAATGATATTGATCAATTCGTTATAATACTATAAAAGACGTTGGTTGGGACGTCAGGGGACATGAAAATTGGTTTGTTATAGGCAATTTTTTTTTATATAAAATTCGTTATAAAAATTGTTTTTTAACTAAGAATATATAGAGGTGGAGTCAAGGAATATCTATTGATTCGTTTTGTGCATGAATTCGTACAAACCATTTTTCATTTAAAAAAAAAAATCCTTTTTGTTGGATAAAAATATACAGTACTATGTTTACATTTCCATTTTTTTTTAGGTCAACTGAGTCACTCAGGTGACCTTGTGCGATTGGTCTTCTTACATCATGTGTCATCCATACATAGTTGCATAATTGTCCAACTTTGCCCATTTAGTGCCTTATGACCCCCTTGGTTCTCTTGTTTTAGCAGTGGTTTCTATTTTGCTGTCTTCCAGTTATTCTTGACCTCGAAGAAATCTCTTTAAGTTTTACACTAACAACAGACAGGTGTCTAATGAAGGTATAAATTTGATTCAATTTCAGTCGGTCACAAAAGAATCAAAGAAAAGCTGAACATAAGAAATGGAAATTAAAAGAAGGGAGTCAGTACGAGGACTTTGCATTAATAGCCGCATTATCAAAGACTATAACAGTTGCCGAGGGCATGAGAGGTAAAACGAAAATTGTTTAAAATTTTATTAATTTAAAATGGGACAAGGGTTATAAAAGCATCGTCAAAATATTATCAACATTGATTTGAATAAGAAGTGAAAATGCCATAGGTCATAATTAGATAAAACATGCATAAATAGCAGCATTGTAAAAATTGTCAATCACTTACGTATACCTTTTTTCGAAGTCAAATGGAATGCTCGATTCACCCAGATCCAAGTGGTCGTATGTCAGTGTGTAACCTACTAGATCCAATATGGCTGCCGATTATAAGAATGTGGATGTCCCAAAATACATTTAAGCTGTTTTGACGATAAATTTAATTTTCTTATACTTCTCGTATGATTTAATTGAACTGCCAAATCCATTTCATCAAATATATCGTTTTCAAGTACTTCAGCAAATCTGTTGTCGAAAAACTCCTAAAAAAATAGTTTAGATATTTTTGTTGACATTTTTGTTTATAGTGAGCAGGTAACTTCCAGTTCAAAATGGGCAAAATAGGTCCCAGAGGGTACCCCTCTTTGAATTTGTTTTCCTCCAGAACTGATGCATGAATTGATAAATTGATTGCATCCGAGTGATTTACATCAGTACATGTACATGGATGAATAATTCAAGTTTGTTTTTTTCATAGAAATTGGTTAAAAAATGTTCCATTTTCATACAACAAAAACATCCTTTTCCAGGGAATTGAGAGGTAAACAATTCCTCATGTGAAGGGTGCCACATTAAGCCACTTAGATGCAAAGAAAATGTTTGCGTTGCAAATTTTTTCAAGTTTTGGCCCTATGTTGCATACTTTGACTGGACTATGTTGTTGTTGATAGAAAAATGGAAATACATGAACATGTACATTTAAAAAAGTGAATCTTATATTTAAAAACATTAACATCGTTACTCAGTCATATATTTATACCGATTTTTTTTTTCGACAGGAGAGATACAGGCGCTAATCCAAGTTTTAGTTCAATTTTTTTATGACAGTCAGGCTACATCACTTCAGCAACTTTATGAAAAATTTCTATCTAGAATAGAATCGGCCATTCCAGAAATTTGGCAGGATGAAACAGATGAGTCTGCGGAGCCAACGGTTAGTTACACTTTCAATTCACCACTGATAAAAATAAAATGTGTTCAGTCGACTCAATACCTGTAATGGCGTTATAAGTCTGGAAAATATTCTTGTTGTCTCTATGGATTTTAAAACTTTTATTTATCAAATGTTTTTTTTATCATTCATGTTGACATCTATAAATGTTGTGGTAAAGTATTGCTGTGTTTTGTTGCAATATCTAGACTTCAAATTTTGAAATCATGAGGTACCCCAAAGGATAATTTTGCACTGTTTTTTGCCCCCAGCCTGAAAGGTCTGCTGGGGGCATCTAGTGTTTGAATTGTCCATCTAACTGTCTGTCTGTCCGTAATTCTGTCCCGCTTACATATAAAGTGCAATATTTCAAGTTTGAATTGCGATGCAGTAACCAAACTTAGACGGTAAAATCATCTAAGGGTTGCTCACACTTCACTGACATCACATGCCCCTGGGGGTGGGGTGGGATCAAAATGTAGGACGTTGCAATATTTGCCAGCATAAAAATTTTTTGGGACAGGGGGCATTTGTGTTTCACAAACACATCTTGTCAGTGTATATGTAATTTCATACCTCCTAAATATCAAATAATATGAGAAACAGGTACCCAACTTGTACCCCAGTCATATTTATCTATTTACTTATGTACAAACTTGAATAAGATGCTCATTAAAGTTTTTTTTTTTTTTTTCAAACTTTGTAGGGGCCCCCATGGCCATGTGGTTTGAGCATGTCAGTACAGGTTCAAGTCAGCTGGAACCTAAGCTGATTTTGTGAGAAAATTTGCAAGTTTACTTGTGGAAAGTAGGTGGTCTCTTCCAGGGTACATTGTAACCGCGTTCTCTCATCTACCAATAAAAATTGGCCATCACCATATAACTGAAAAAATGTTGAGTGTGACATAAAGCAACATTCAAATTCAAAATCTAAATTTAAATTTTCTAAATTTAGTAACAGGAGTTGGACAAAAATGGTATGTTCACTCATCTTTGTCAGAAGGGGAAACAACTCTTTATTTTGTTTAATCTGTTCTTAACTTTTGTTGTTTTCTGTTTTGTAGGTGCTCGGTCCTACCGCGACAGCAAACACTATAGCGCAGGCAGTACAGAGAGGAGTAACGCTCAAAACACAGGAAAAGACAGGTTTATAATTTTACACCTTAATAATTGGGGGAAATTATGCTATAAATCAATAAAAATTGTCACATATTTAGGGGCACTTTCCTTTCACGTTTCTACATCGTATCTGGTTATTCATTCAGTGCAGTAGTCACATATGTGATAATACGAGCTCCGCCCATTTCAACACCTCATGACCATTACATACAATTCCGGCAAAACCAAACTATGTGTACAATTTTTATTCCAATAAAACTTTTAAAAAAAATGGATGTTTTTATCTCGAATCCACCATTAATGAATCCCATGAAAATCTGCAATCTTATTTTCCCAACTGAATATGAATTTTATATCCCACAAAGGCAAAATGAAGACAGAACACATAGAAAGGTTCTGTTCTTTGAAATCAACACTTTTACATATAATTCCCATGTATATTTACAATGCAATTAATTTTCAGTAAGGTTTTAAGTAAACACGAAAATTGTGACACCTCTATAAAAATAAATTCTCTTGTCCTTTGGAAATTGTACGCACGGTATCAATGCCCAGTTCGATTCATGATATATAGCTGCTCATCTGCACCATTTTGAAAAAGGGTAGTAGGCTAGTGGCACAGTTTCTCATGATTTTTTAATTTATCTCTAAACCCATTTGTCCTGACCACGGAAAGTTTTTGGCACCAATGGTGACTGCACGGAGAATGTATTCCATTTCCGTTATGGGGGCGACCGTAAAAGAGATTTATCCTTCCCATAGCCAGATGCATTTTCCACCTTGATTTGTTCAACTTTTGACTCTTTTGTGAAGATGTTTACGTATATTTCCCACGAAATACTGCACAAGCTCATTTGCATAATCTGTACAGAAATATGTGACAAGTCATCCAACACAGTTTGTGTAGTAACTACTCTACTATTGGAGTGGGCGTGGTTTGAATCACTCACATGCTCTGCACACTCGTGATACAAACAGCACCAACCCCAATAGTAATGTAATTACTACTCGCATTATATCAAATACTAAATATTTAAAATTATTGTATTTATCAGAGTAAAATATTAATTTTACAGATCCGATTATAAAGAATCCTCCAACATTGAAAAAGGAAGTCAAATGGAAGATGCACATCTTAGATGTATAGGACACAGGCCATTAAATCTGTTTAAAGTGGCTGATACTTGAATCACATCTGCAGTGCGGGTTTGGGATGCCACCGGATTTCTCCAAAAGATCTAAACTTTTCTTTTGTTTGTGTAACTCAGATAATTCAAGCCTGCTCCATGGGTGGATTTGGTTTGCTTAAATAAAATTATACCGACTGAAGAAATCGACTTCATCGATCTAAACCTTGAAAATAGAAATTACGAAAACAAGCCAGCAAATCATTTATTTAATTCTAAACTTGTGAAAAATGGTAAAATGTATCGGTATCATATCTACCATTTGTAGAATTCAGTGTTGTAATGAAATGGATATATGGACACGAAGTACAACATTTTTCTCGCCAATAAATGAAATGATATCACTATACCATTGTTTCGTTATTTGTATTTAGTGGGCGCTTACCTTTCACAATGGATAGGCCAGTAGTGAGCAAGTTTTTGTGAATGGTCCAGAAGTCGAACAAAAACGTGACTGACAAGTTGTCGTTTCTAAATATTTTCATCATAAATATAAATATAATTTATTCTTTCTGATCAGTTCTAGCGCTGTCATTTGAAAATCGTTGTTTCTTGAGAAAATCAAAGTCATAAATTCAGTTCTTTGGCAGTGTCTGTAACACTAATACTGTTGAAACATTGGAAGGAACCCAATTTAGAGCAGGTGCCAGCTTGTCTGCAATCGGACACCTTTCCAATCACAGAACTGACTAGTCCACACCAGTATGTTCCAGTGAATATTAAGCATCCTGTGTATGTCCAGAGATACATATAAAAAGGGGGGCAGGATATGGCACCAACAACTAAAAACTAAATCAAATACTGATCCTCAACTTTTATCACATTATTTGGTCAATTTTGAAAATTGTTGTTGAAACTTAATTTTATTGAAAAAAAACCAATCAAATTTACAATATTTCAGCATCAACACTGTGTCAAACTTAAGATTTTTCCATCTTACATGTAAACACAGGAAGTATCATGAATATGGTTTTCAAAATATATGTATGTACTCGATCTATTTTTATCTAACCTGATCCAACACTTTGCACCCATCGACTGTAAGATTATCTAATATTTTCTCAAAAACAGCCAAATCCTTTTTAGGGAAACTTTGCATAGATGATCGATAGCGTGTTTAGATTAGATTCGAATTTGTGATTTCCATGCTCTCTGTTCAACCAATATGGCTGTTGATACTATAAATAGAACAGGAGAAAGGTCAGAGCAGTCTTATGGTTTATATCTCAATTTTAAACCCGTGTGAAATCCTCCATATTTGATTGTCTCAGCTACTATGTGTGCATTTGTACTTACTTGGAACCAATGAAGTCAATATAAACAACCTAAAGGTATGCACTTCTATAGACAAAAACCTTGAATTTTATAGATTTATTATATAAATAATACACATTACGCTTGTTCTAGATGGCAGTTTGCATTTTCTTTGCTTTAATCTAACTCTAATTCTGAATTATTCTTAACCTGTTTATCTATTTTTTCATTTTCGTTAAATTAATTATTTTCTAATTCATTCATCATGAAAATTGGTACAACAAAAACAACAACGAGGGTTCATGGAATGTGATGTTTTATATATGTATAACGTTGACAGACAAACTTGTTAAACATGTATTTTAACATAACAAAATCATATAGTTCTCATCAATAAAAATATATCACAAATGTAAACTTGGATATAATCTCTTATATCTAGTATTTCAGCAGTATAGTTTTTGTCCATACAATATTGTACGTCCAATTAACACACCATATCAATTATGTTTCAAAATGCTTCACTCATTCACCCCTAAAGACATATTTGGACTGGTCTTAGTTATTGATTTATAGAAGAGTCCATTGTTTTTCAGGGGTTAATGAGTTAAATATTTTGTATTATAATTTTATCTTCATAGTCGCAATTTAAAGGACACAACTTAGATAATAACAAGCATTTGTATCAAAATTTCTTTCTTTACCTCTTTAGCCTGTCTTCCCTGTTTTGATTCAAGGGTTAATAGGGCAGGAAACCAGTCAACCCCCGAAGAATAAAATTACGAAAAATGAGACATATCGACCATTTACAAAAAAGCATATACATCTATAATAATTTTTTCCCTAAAAATATTATTTCACCATGGCATGACTTCAAAATATATACTGTAACCATGGCAACAACAAAAAACCAATAAAATATATAAATTAAAAAAAACCAAAATAACATGAATACAAAATAAAAATGTATACATGATATAATTATTTGTAATATTATAATACATGTACATATATCACAGGCACAGAAAATCATATTGCAGATTAATACAATTACAATTATAATTTTCCAGAAAAAAAAGAATTACAATTAGAGATCTACATATTAACGAACTATAAATTAAATTCTGTGGACGGAATATGATGCATAATCATTAGAACATGATATTTGGTTGACTTGAACAATTGTCAAAGAACTGGAGCCTGTTGTACTAAAGTTCGTTGGTGTAAATTTGTCAAATTTTTTGATAATGTGTAGATCTGTAATTTGGGGGTAATTTGGTATTGTATATCATTAAATTTGAATTTATTTAAGGAACAGAATGATGATATAGCCAAATTTAAAATAATTTTTGTACATTTTTATAAAATAACAGGATTTCATAAATTTGCTATGAGTTATGAATTACGACAATTTTACACTTAAGAACTTTAGTACAACGACCTTCTGATACATAATTCTACAACATTCTTGTCAGACTTTCATTTTCAAGGTTCAGAAATAATAAATCTTTCAATGTATTTCACACTTCACTGACGGCAAAATATCAGTTTTTATTTTGTTGTACTTAACATTTGTATGGGACACCATACACAAATACACACACACATATATAACAGATTAACAAAGCGATAAATGTCGGGCAGTGCCCTAATAAATACGTAATTATAACAGGGACGTATATAACACATATATACATGTTATATACAACCCCGATTATAGTAATAATTTTAGTTTGGATATGAACAATGGCATATGTACACATGCATTATTACAATTGTATGATAATTAATTGAATTATTTACAAAATATACAAAACACAGATTATTTATATTATGCACATTGCCTTACAGAGAACAATGGACAATTATCAGATCAACTCCCAACTTTCAAACTGATTTTATAATTTTTTATCCTGTTAAATCAGATTTAACCCTTTCAACCCTAGAAACCACAACAGACTGGTAAAAACAACAGAAAATAACATTCCATTTAGATATTTAGGGGTGACAGGATTAAAATCTTAACTAAGATCATATGTGACCTAGTAAAAAAAAACTACAATGTAGATCCAATGTTCAAATGCCTCGTTTTCCATGTGCAGTACAAATTTTAGTGAATCGTACACGAATATATGCTAATTACTTAAAAAGCAAGAGGCATAAATAAAATCAAGTAGAAATTCTTGGACAATGACTGAATTAGTCACTATCCAGCTCCAGTGCTTTTTTTTTTATAGATATGTCACCATTTGTTTCTTTATTAACTCATTCACCCCTAAAGACACATTTGGACTGGTCTAAGTCATTTATTTATAGAAGAGTCCATTGTTTTTCAGGGGTTGATGATTTAATAATAAGCAAAAGAAAAAAAAACGACGCAATTTATAAAGGACCACAAAACTTTTTTTTTTCCCATCAGCCAAGCTATGAAAAGCAACACACAAGTTTCCGCATGCAAGTGGTCATTACACGAGTTCATTCCGTTCGTGATTCAAACAGCCTTTTATACCACACATACACATGTAGTGTCTAGAAGTACAGAATTCAAACAAAAAATTGACAACAAAATTACATTGTGTAGAGTAACACTTGATGTTTGAATCGTTCTTGTTCAATAACACACATGATTGAACATACACATTTAAATTTTGTAGTCATTCATCCAATAAAAAGCAAGAAACAAATTTTGATCAAATTCACAGATTGTCGAATTTACGTACAAGATTTTGAATCGACACAAAGAAATTGAAGATGATGAAAAGGAAAGCAGCTTTTTTTTTCAATCTCAGTCTCTCCCATTGAAAAATAATGGAAGATCATGAGTGGACCTTCCTTACAACAGATATACAAAATCAGGAGTATGTTATTTGTTGCCATGGAAACATAATGCCACCAATGAACAACTAGATTGACATTTTCTGCTGCAGGTTATCCACTACAGGAAGTCACTGTCACATAATGCAAAAACTTATCAGTTGATAGGCAGTGTAACTGATTACTGGTTGTCTTCAAGTTCCTCAGCATTCTCTACAGTTGTACCCAGAATTCCCTCAATGTCTGTTATTGCAAGCTGTAATGGAGAAAGTATAAATGAATTCATGGGCCAATGCACAACAGAATGAAATGGCTGATAAATATATATCGGTCCATCAAGCATTTTTTAACTTAAAAAAATTACGAAATTAACATCAGTTTTTAGTTAAAAAATGAAAATTTTGCTTTATTCACATTAAATGTGCCCATTGCCTACTTTTAAATGGTGCCAACAATACATGAATATCTTTGCATCTACCGCTAACCCTTTATTATATCTGTTTAATTTGTATCTTTGTTAAATTTTGTTTCAAGCTCTCAATCTAAAAATTCTAAGCCTGATGGTGTTGGGTCCTACTTTTTATCAAGGTCAACACTAAGAATCATTATTCAATGCCCTATGTAAAAATGTATGTATCATTTTGGACTATTTTCAACTTTAACACGTACATCACTGTTTTATCTGTGACATCATAACTGGACAACAGTTAAATGTTTTAACCCAGCCCAATAACTGTTGCCAAGCTGTGACATCACTTATCAAATCACCGCATCATACAATCATGGCAGTGCTTTACACAAGTTTGATTTCCGTATTCGCAGTGTTTGTAAAACAACTAACATTTATATCATTATTGGGTAATAAAACAGTTATTTCATGGGTTTTGGGGGCAAAAGTCAATATGTCGTCCCTTGTCATCAGAAAAGTCATGAGAACATGGTTGCCCCTCAGCATAGCAGCCTCGGTTAACTTTTTTTCCAGCGACTTCTCTGATGCCACAAGGCAATATTTTGACTGCTGCCTGCAAACACATGAAATAACTCTATATTGTTATGTCATTTTTCAGAAAATATTTCAATTAACTCATCAAATCCTGAAAAATAATGGACTCTTCTGTACATCAATGACTTAGACCAGTCCAAATTTGTCTTAGGGGTGAATTAATTAATTCTGTCTGATGACTTACCTTAAAGTTAGTTTCTCCCTGCATGTTCGGAGCTGATATCTCTTGGTGAATTATCGACATGTTCCGAGCAAAAGTAGCCAAAGCACCTTGTAGATTGTCACCTATTGTCCTGAAAAGTGAACAAAAGAAAAAATTAATAATTACTGCATAAAAACTCGCAAATAACTTGAAATCCACATAAGGCTCTTACTATCCTATGTTTGGTACAGTCCTTTGAAAATACAAAATTTTATATCACTCCTTGCCTCCATTCCAATTTGGAATATAAATTGTTTGCAAGAATATAGAATATGTCATTGCATTTAAGGAAGTTCCTTGTAGTTATCTCCCCTTGAAATATAATCTATGATCAGTGGAAGTAGGTTTTGATTTTGAATTGTGTTTTACACCACACTCAACAATTTTTCAGTTTTATGGTGGCGGCCAGTTTTTAATGATGGAGAAGAGAACCCAGTTACCCAGGGAGAGACCACCGACCTTCTGCAAGTAAACCGGCAAACTTTCTCCCAAAAATCAGATTAGGTTCCAGCGGGCCTCGAACCTGCGCTGACCAGAAGTGAGAGACTTCGCGGTTCAAAGTGCGATGCTCAAACCACTCGGTAAACCCGACCTCAACCAATTTTTTTAATCCAGATGCTGACATGACTTCATTAAGGTGAGTTAATACCTTGTGAAGCTATCATTTTATAAAAGCCTGAAAGTAATTTTAATCTATACTATGTTAAATTCAAACTCCTAAGGAAGGTACTGTGGATTACTGATGTTGTGCATGAAATAACGAAACTTACAGCATTCCCAGTCGCTCCCTGTTAAAGCTGTCAATCAAAGTGAACACTGTCCCTTGCTTCTCCTATGGATGAAAAATAGTAATAAAATTATTATGAATTGGATTTATACATTCACTCATAATTAATCAAAAAATCTTAAGTTTATGTAATGGTCTTACCCTGACACAGGATAAATTATGAGAACCTTTTTAATAAAAAGAGAATTTTTTTTTCACAGGTAAAAATGCTATATATTTTTCTCTTCATATTTTTTTTTCACTGAAAAAAATAATTGATTTTTCAGAAATTATAAAATGAGATCTAAATGTATTGTAATTAAATCCATTCAGTGCGTTTTAATGAAATAAGACATTCAGGGCTCAAGATGAGAAAAATATCATCAGTCTGCTATAAAATACTCATTCTCCACATTTCTAAGGTCACATTTTGTACTAAGCATACTTTCTGAGATAGCTGAGACTGTCTTACATGACAGGGAGTCACTTCATACAAACCTGTTACATGGGAAATATTGTTGGGCAGTCTAATGTACAGTAACATAAAACAGGCGTCTTTATTATACAGGGGGTCACCACTGAAGCATTTTAGACTATATTTCCTCATAAGATATCTATTAATGGTATGAAGGACACTTGGGATATCTTGACAAAGAATTCACATTTTTATATAAAAACAAACAATGCTTCATAATCCTTGGGCCAGCACCTGGTACAAAAAAACTTAAGAATTACTTCAGTCTAAAAATTTTACTCAACTTTGCCTTATCCTGAAATCTAATTGGCTGAGCAGGCCAAGTTGAGAATATTCTCAGACTTGAGTAAATTCTCAAGTTATATGGTGCCAGCCCCTGGAGTCATGGGAGTATTGAGAATAACAACAAACAAGATATACCTTGATATCGTATCCTATACCGTGAGCTCGACACATCTGGAAGAAGACACTATAGTGCACCACCGCTAAGTTTGTATGTAACAATCGTGTGCTCATTACTGCATATCTGCTGGTATTAGGTGGTGCCTCTTCTTCCTGCCCGGCAAGGCGTCGTCGCCGCTTTTTGTTGACCGTTTTTAGTGGTGGTACATTAAATATATGTTTTCCCATGTCCAATGTTCCGTTACTGACATAGGACATTAACTGGAACATGGCTAGGCTATCACTATAGTGTAAACTTAAGTCTAGGGCCCAAAGCTTCTGATCGTTCTACAAGCAAAAAGTCAAATATCAATCAATTCATTTTTATTGTTTGTTTCACTTAAAAAAGAAAATTTGGCAGAAAACTTAAAGAAATGATACAGCCATAATATGATTTAAGATTTACATTAATTCAAATTAAAAAAACTAAAAAAAAAAAAGAAAAATTAAAAAGAAATTATTTCAATCATCTATGGTACTTACTGTTTTGGGGTCAATAAATGTCACAAAGTCTACTGCAAGATATCCCAGAATTCCCCTGGATTTACAGGACTCTGCAACTTTTTTGCAGTATTCATTGAGTACTTCGGGTTCTACAGATGATTGAGGGATGGATATACCCCAACAACTGAACTGTGATTCTGCGTGAATCTGATCACCCATACACATTATATTGGCTCTACCATTAGGCTCGATAACCATGTCCACTGTCAGAGCTGTAATACTATCAGAAGGAGGTGTGGCTTCTATGACTCCGCCTACAAATTTCAAATATTCAAATTATTTTAAGATATTAGTAATTAACTTGTTTCATGTACTATCAGCTATTGTTTCAAGAATACAAAACTAAAAAAAAAAAATTGCAATTTTTCTTTTCCATAAAAACATAATTACCTTGACTTAAAAATGCATCTAAAAATTTGTCCCAGTTCTCATACAAATCAGTTTGCACAGGACGTGCATATTTGGCTAAAACCTCCGGAATTTCTGCATGGATCTTGATATAAGCAGCTTCCTGTTATAAACAAAATAACAAATGTTGAATACTTCATTCATTACAAAGAATCAGACTCACTTGAATGTTTGAACAAAATATTTCCTAATATAAATTTTACAAACAGCATTAGTTTGCCAAGGATACCAGATAAAGAATATGTAAGAGTGACTACAAATCAAGTAGTGACTTTAGGCAGAATTTACAGTCATTAAAGGGATGTCTCCCCTATCAAGATAAGTCTTATTTTTTTTTTTTTTTAAATTCTAATAAATTTCCCCAGATTTGCTAATTTGTATATATCTTCATGCACTAAAATTTTCCAAATCTAGAAGACAGGGCAATCCAAAAGTATAGATAAGATACATCTCTATTTACTTTTTCATGACCTTAAAGATTTCATACTTTAACAAATATTAAATATAAAAAAAATTCTATCAAACCTGTGCCCATTTTTTGCTCCATTTCTCCCCATATCGTTTTGATTCCTTCAAAGCCCAGGAGTAACATTCTAGGTAATCCGCAATATCACAGTATGCAATCCCACGGCCATCGTACTCATCGTCTAGTTTAAACAGCCATCTCCGAACAGTCAGATTTTCCGTGACTAACTGTGCTAGGCATTCGTGTAACTACAAAGAGAAAGTGTCAATTTCTAACTACAGTATAATCTATCTATTCCTAACTGCAGTGGGACCAATTCAATTACAGCGAAACTTGTATGTAAAGACCCCCTTAGGGACATGACAAAACCAGTCTTTATTGGGAGGTGGTCTTCATATAGAGATTGATTTTTACACAAATGGTACTATTGGGGATAGCAATGGTCAGTCTTTATGACCAGGTGGTCACTAAAGTAGGTTTTACTGTATTCACAATGTACTGTGACACAGTCCGGAATGTAGAAGATTTTTGGTGGAACAGATTAAGCATAGATAATATATGCTACATTACACTATGTGATCATGTACCGTTTAAGACCGTTTAAGACCCATATAGAGCCGGCCAGGCTCGGTTGGTAGCATGCTCAACTCTTGATCGTGAGGTCGTGAGTTCAAGTCCAGCCGGCGCAGGTTGGTTTCCTGTCCTTCAGATGAGACAGTAAAAACCAAGGTCCTGTGTCACAGTAGGTGTCGGCACGTTAAAGAACCCTCACTGCTCAATGGCCATAAGTGCAGAGCATGGGCCAAAATTTGAAGTCCTTCACCGGTATTTGGCGACGTCTCCATATGAGTGAAAGATTCTTGAGTGGGACGTTAAACAACAATAAACAAACAAACAAAAGACCCATATATTTCATTGAAAACTACAATGAAAATAAAATGTATTTATGTTACAAACATTTGATGTCATTTATTTCTTTATTTGACCATATTTAAACATTAAATGGCCATAGGCTTGGGTTGAGTTTACGAACATCGATTGGAATACAGGGTGTGCAATTAAGTAATCATGCATGTGATTAGTGGACAAATTTTATGTTTGGAACTCGGAGTGCACAAGATTTGGCATACAAGAAACAAATGTGTATACAAGTAATAGTAAAATATCTTGGGATCAAATATAAGCAAATATCAGAATACTCAAAATACGGAACGAGAGACTATGCTGTATAAATAAGATATTTTCACAATTTTTACATACGATGTAATTATTTATTTTGTTTCGTAGATGAAGTTAAGACCTGTCAAGCCAATAACCATAATGTCCAAATTCCAGGTGCACAAAACAATCTTAAGAATTAACTCATTCATCCCAAAAGACACATTTGGACTTGCCCAAGTCAATGATATATGGAAGAGTTCATTATTTCTCAGGGGTTGACAAGTTAAAGGAGTTATTTCATGAACTGACGTGTGCCGGGTCAAATTTTTATTTTTGCTGTTGTTGACAAATGCATGTTATGTTTGTGGTAAATACGAATATTGTTTTACACCACACTCAACAATTTTCAGTCACGTGGCAGCAGCCAGTTTTTTTTCAGGACGGAGGAAAGATATGAGTATTGCCCATATTAAAAAGAATACAATCCTGTGATTGGTTCACTGTGACAGGAAACAAACTGACCCAATATTATCGTATTAAGAATTCAAGCCCTCGAAAGAAAGAAAGATGAAAAATAGAGAGGACTTGAATTATTCGAGTTACTGAAGCATGAAAACTACATTTAAAATCCAATGCCATTATTACACTGTACACTCTTACCTGACCTAGACTATAAACATCGTATTCACTAGGTGGCATATCCACATTGGCACTGGCAAATACTCGCTTACAACCAGATTTAGTGGAATATAAATGTGCCACTTCCGGTTCTGGTGACAATATTGGGACATCTAGTGTGTCTGCCACTGCTAAATCATCTTTATGTGGCACCCCTGTCACAATGTATGCCTCACGACCTTTTATCAAATTACGTATTCTTTTCAATGTCCTCGGACTGTATTTCAGCAAGGATGAAAGACACATTCTGTGAGCCTGTGAAATTGAGAGAAAAAAATTCGTAAAAGTGTTCTAACAAAGATTGTCATATGTTGGTTAAATTTTTTATTTTTTGAGTAAATTAATGTTTTTTTTGGAAATTACACAAGTTAAACCTAACTACCTTGACGTAAAAAAAATTCAGATACCCAAAAAGTCTATGACTATTCAGCTTAGCAGTTTTCAAAATGTGGTCTCAAAAGACAGGTGGTCTTTCATAACAGTGGTTTCTCAAGACAGGTTCCATAGTATTATTATTTTTTTTTTTTTTCCAACTTCAAAAGGGGAGGATTAACTTACAGGAAATCAATATATTAAACTTCAGAAAAGGAAGGTAACTTACAGGAAAATCAATTTATGTAACTTCAGAAAAGGGAGGTAACTTACTGGAAAATTAGTTTATTCTACTTCATAAAAGGGATGCAACTTACAGGAAAATCAATTTATCTAACTTCAGGAAAGGGAGGTAACTTACAGGAAAACTTTTAATTGCTTCTGGTACAATTATTTTATATCGTTCAGACATTGTAGCTTGATCCTCTACGTTTCCAGAGTCAACAGCCGCCTTCAGTCCCAGAAGTTTGGAATAATACTGTAGTGTCTCTTCACTTAAAGGCACAGGGGATATAAATAAGACGTCAACATTGGGATCTGAAGTAAAAAAAATCAAAGAGATATTATAAGATGTCAACATCAGGATCTGACCGAATAAAATTGGGGGGAAAAGAACTAAACATCAACATCAGGATCAGGAGAAAAACAATCAGACAATAATTCTATCATAATTGTTAAAAAAAAAAATCTTGACACAGTAAAATTTTAACAAAAACATTTTATCTATAAGGAATTAAATCCAGTTCATTATTTCTATGCGAGATCAAGATGTGTTTGTGATTGACTAAGCCTCTGGAAGACAAGATATTCATGAAGATTTTAATATTCCATAAATTTGGCAAATATTGAAAAATGTTTGCCATAATCAAATTCTTACGAGATTTTATTGATTTAAAACAAAATACAAAATTTTGTTAAAAATATAAGGAATGAAACTCAATTTATTTGATGGAATTCATTATGTTGAAAACAGACACATACAGACACACACACACACACACACACAAAAATAAACAAGATGTGTTTGTGAAACACAAATGCCCCCGGTCCCAGCAAATTTCCATGCTGGCAAAATATTGCAAATTGCATTGTCCTACATTTTGACCCCCTCCCCACCCCCAGGGGCATGTGATGTCAGTGAAGTGTGAGCAACCCTTAGATAAACTTACAGTCTAAGTTTGGTTACTTTATCACAATCCAAACTTGAAATATTGCACTTTATATGTAAGTGGGACGGAATTACTGACAGACATACAGGCCGACCAACAAAAAGACAGATGGTGAATCCAAACGCTAAATGCCTCCGACGGACCTTTCAGGCCAGGGGCATACAAAAAAAAAACAACAATATGCACCCCCTCCTCCAAAAAAATCTTTGATCTAAGGGGTATCAAAACTTCCTTACCTCTAATATCACATAGACGGGCCATCTGTGTGTTTTGCCGAATCCCGAAATCATTGATACTGTCTCTGATATCTTGTGATAAACCAAGTGATGGGATATGTATGACGACTCTCTTAGAGTTCTTGATTCTGTCCCAGGACATTGCAAATTTCTATGAAAATACAAAAAAAAAAACAACAATTGTTTAATGTTAAATGAAGAAACAGATAGTGAGGCCATCTATGGGAGATTCAAAGATTTATATGAATGTTGTCAAAATCCTGACAATGTTGAATTACCTTTATTACAGTTACAGAAGACCTTTTTCAAGTAGTTTCTTTCATCATGGTTCATCATAATAGTATGCAATTTCAGAGAAAAATGTTGGTAGCATCACGTCCGTTTACGTTTTTCTCAGAAATGCTCAATGTTTTAATTTCATGAAAATTAAGTTAATTTTAGCACTTATTATTGATTAAAATGAAGGTATATGTTTTATATAGTTTCAAATCAGTCATATACACCTTATAGAACCTCTGAAACTAAAAAAGTATTATTCTCGGTTACCATCCATGATTCAAAGTCTCGACGTTTCGAACTTTTTTAGGTGGTCCCTTGAATTTCAACTTTACAGTTTTACTGTAATTTATGATGGAGTACCATTACCCTCACTACACTTACTCTAGCTCTTCTCCTGAAGTTTTCAAGTTGATCTTCTCGTGACTGTTTCAACTGAAGTTTGACCTTTGACATCTTCACATGCATAACCCAAGAAATGGCAATAACACCTGCAGCCCACTTCTTCTTTCTGTAGTCCAGATATTCAGAGCGGTCCCTATACATTCTCCACGATGACTGGATTCTAGTGGCAGCCACTTCCTTACCTCGTGGTCCCCTGTATCTTCTTCCCTGCAATCATAAATAATCTCAGAAATATTTTTATGAAACAATTCTATTTTTGAATTTTCAGATATGTTCTATAATCAGACAATTCTTTGAATTTTTTTTAAATCATGGAGCATGGAATCAGAGATCAATAAGATTCTTCTATAAATATACAGTGTGAACACATCATGAAATACATTTGATTTTGTTCCATTTTGATTCATACTTTTTTTCTAAATTAAATAATACAGAAAAAAGGGCAGTATGGCCGAATTGCAAAGCATTGTTTAATGTAAATATATGAGGATCCAGCACCATAAAATTTCAGAAATACTTGCATCTACAAATTTTACTCAACTCTGGCAAATCCAGATATTTGATTGGTTAAGCCAGCTAGGCCAAGTTGAGAATATTCTCAGAATTAAGAAAATTATTCAAATTTTAAGATGTCCAGGGCCCGGCACCATAAACCTTGAGAATTTACTCAAGTCTGAGAATATTCTCAACTTGGCCTGCTCAGCCAATCAGATTTCAGGATTAGCCAGAGTTGAGTAAAAATCTTAGACTTAAGTAATTCTTAAGTTTTATGGTGCCAGGCCCTGGTCCTGGAATCTGAATATCAAAGGTCATATGGAGGTCATAGTCATTTACTGAAATCATGTTCTATCATAAAGTGAAGTTACAATGTGATACTCTAAATGTTTCATTCACAATCTGTCTTAACGCTTAACCAAATTGTTGACACAGACAGACATTCTCAATTCATTGACTAGTATTTGCTTCACAATCCAGCAAAAAAACAGAATCTTCATACCTGGTGACTGGCTTTACTAGTACTTACCGGTTTGGCTATAATGGCTTCCACATCCTCTCTGTTAATTACGACTGACATTAAATCTTCTACAGTGGGTGACTTTTCTAATTCAAATTCCATGGCTAAGTCAGCTAGTCTGCAACAGATAATGTATATACATATGTATTTATACTGTTACCAAATCAAAGTCATTCATACTTAGTGCCATCCCCATTGATAACATTTCTTGTATACTGCCATCCAATTTACAAACACTCTGATATACTGCCATCCCATCAACTGCCATTTGTACAGACTGCCAGTCCATTAACAACTATTCTTATATAATGCCATCCCATCAACAACCATTCTTGCATTCTGCCATCCCATCAACAACCATTCTTACATTCTGCCATCCCACATCCCATTAACAACCATTCTTGCATTCTGCCATCTCATCAACAACCATTCTTGCATTCTGCCATCCCATCAACAACCATTCTTACATTCTGCCATCCCACATCCCATTAACAACCATTCTTGCATTCTGCCATCTCATCAACAACCATTCTTGCATTCTGCCATCTCATCAACAACCATTCTTGCATTCTGCCATCCCATCAACAACCATTCTTGCATTCTGCCATCCCATCAACAACCATTCTTACATATGGTACAGCCATTTCATTAACAATCATTCTTGCTTACTGCTACACCATCAACTGTCATTCTCACTTACTGTCAAACCACCAACTGTCAATCTTAAAGAAAATTAAACTTTCTCAAAAATTCATTTTATGTTCTAGTGGATTTTGAACCCACACCAACTAGAGATAAGAGACTTCATGGTTTAAAGCACAATGTTTTAACAGCTCGGCCACGGAGCACCAGCCACTTGTAATAACAGCCTCATGTACAATCAATGGTATTACATAATATACTTACTTATCGCCATTAATAAATGCTATTGAAACAACGTAATTGCCCAGCAACTTTTCTAAATGTTTCAACATGGTGACAATACTGCAAAAAATTAAAACAAAGATATAAGATAAACACGTACAGTAAAACCTGTATATAGGGACCACCCAAAGGACCAGAAAATATTGGCCTTTATGTGCAGGTGACCCTTATACACAGGTTCAATTTAGTTGAAGTATGCAGTCAAGAGACTTGAAAAAACTGGCCTTTATATACAGGTAATCCTTATGTAGAGGTGGCCGCTATAGCAGGTTTTACTGTATTTATAAAATTGATTGAAGAAAAATTGTGTTCTGAATTTACAATACATAAAACCTGTCAGTTTTTTTTTTTACACCTAAAGCACTTATCCATATAATGATCCATAATCACATTCATATTCATCGAATTCTGAATTTACAAACTGATTTCCAATTTGTCAATTTTTTTCACACTAAAGCATTTATCTACAATAATTCTCATATTCTATGAATCCTTTGCCTATGTACATGTAACTATATCAAATGCTAAGATTTTTTTTTTCATACTTAACTCATTCACCCCTAAAGACACATTTGGACTGGACTTAGTCATTGATTTACAGCAGAGTCCATTGTTTTTTAGGGGTTGATGAGTTAATTTGAACTTTATTTTACAGAAGTTAATTACCCATTTACCCTTAAAGACACATTTGGACTAGTCTAAGTCATTGATTTACAGAAGAGTATATTGTTTTTCAGGGGTTGATTAGTTAACAAACAAATTATGCCACTGATACTTCTGTCTAATATTTGCAATAATGTTGGGGTAAATGGATATATTGGGGGAGGGAGTTAAAATCTAAAGCTCAATTCTTTCTTTTTTTTTATTGTGTGAAGATGAAAACAAACAATTTTTTTGTTTGCTGCAGCTAGACATTTGTATTACTAACACAGCATATTATGAAAATACAACAACATGCCAAAATTGACAAAACCATTTTATTTTTTTACTATCAATCAGCAGTTTTTCTAAATCTTCATGAAAAGTCATTTGTAAATAAATTTTACTAAAACTGATACAATAAAATTTAAGATATCTAACAGTTTCATTGAGCAGGATTTGCCAAAGTTAAGAATTTTTTTTTAGACGTAAGTAATTCTTAAGTTTTATGGTGTCAGGCCGAGGTTCTGATATAATTAGAAATGCCAACACAAAGCCCAAATCATTGACCCTTACTAAAGCCAACACAATGAACTTTCAATGCAATTTAGAAGAAAAAAAATTCAGATTACCTTCCCCATGTTAAACAATAGTGTTGTTTGAAAGCCATGAATTCGGATGTATTGTCTCGAACTCGGCCATTTTGGATGGCGAATCTGTGACTCAGCTGTTTGAAATCGCCACTGGCAGGAGTTGTTGGTGGGGGCTGCAAAAATCCAAATGACATATCAGTAGAAAAACAGGTGATCATAATACTTTTACAGGTAAAAACAAGCATATCAAAGGTGACATACTATATTAGTGGAAATTTTAGCGAGATGCAAATTTAGCGTTTTGTCCTGAAAATATGGTATGTAATTTTAGTGAGAAGTAATTTTAGCAATGTTATGATTATAAAAAAGAACTCTTACCTACAATGAGGAATGAATTGTTAGCGATATTCAACAATCTTAACAAACTCGCTTATTATGCCCAAATTGAACCCTCGCTTAAATTTCTGCTTACATAGAGCTTTGATCTGTATGTCTGACCTTTGATCTGTTCTCAATAACTTGGAAAATGTTTATTTATGGTTTTACAAGTATGTTGTTAATGGGAGACAGACGGAGGGAAGATGTAGTGATACTGTGGTATGTATCAACATGTCATATATCCTAAAACATGTCTAAGATACGTCTGTAGGTCTGAACACATCATATCTTGACATACACTGTGTAATTTATGTCATATGAAACTATCCATACTTGTAAACATTTCATGCTATATATATATATAATATACAAAACATGCTCACGTGTAATATATTTGATATAAATCAAATATACATATACAAGTGTAAACATACAATATATGATACAATTCATGCATGTTATATGAAAAATATGGATGTCCATTATAGCATTTCATATGATATATATACAATTACATTTATGATATATGAAAATCTATGAATCACCTCAAGTCATATGAAAATCTACAGAGCACCTCAAGTCATGAAAATCTGCAGAGCACCTCAAGTCATATGAAAATCTACAGAGCACCTCAAGTCATATGAAAATCTGCAGAAACCTCAAATCATATGAAAATCTGTATATCACCTCAAGTCATATGAAAATCATACACCTAAAGTCATATGAAAACATGTGTATCACCTTAAGTCATATGAAAATCTGTATGTATATTATCTCAAGTCATAAGTTTATCATAGCATTTCTAATGTTTATCTTACAAATATACATGTACATGTCTGTCATAGTATGTCATATAAAACATGTCTTAAAGAAATACACATGCATGTCATAGCATGTTTTTTTTATTTATTTGTCATATAAAATATATAATATATATGCACAATTTAGTATGTCATATAATGTTTGTCATATAAAATGCATATGTATGTTTTAGCATTTCATATAATTAATACATATTGTAAGTCATACAAATGACAAACTTACAAAGTTCTAAGGGAAACGAAAAAATGTTCAAAAAATATTAAAAAATATATATGAGAACATACCAAAACTATAAAAAAAAAATTTAAAAATTGTGTTTATCTTTCCACAATCAATGTAGGTATCACTCAAGTGTGAAGAAATAAAAAGAAAATAAAGATGATCAGATGCATTACAAAATATAAAATAAATTTTTACAAATCCATATAAAAAGCCACATTTTTCAATTTTGTGCATTATACAAGTTTGAACAAACAGATGGCAAACCAAACTAGTTTTTGCTAAGAAGAAAATTGAAATAAATTTGTGTTTTGTTGATAGAAAGGGAAGAATGGTAAGAAGAATAAAAGAAGAAGATGGGGAAAGCTGAGAGAGAGAGAGAGAGAGAGAGAGAGAGAGAGAGAGAGAGAGAGAGAGAGAGAGAGAGAGAGAGAGAGAGTCAGAGAGAGGATTTAGAAGAAGAAAATAAGAAAGGTATCTACATGAAATTGACACATAAGTCAACATCAATTTCTCAAAACAAATTTTGACGTACGTTAATTCACAAAAACATCACGAGTTATCAAAAAAGCAATTATCTCATAGGTGTATTCTGATGATACTGTCATGCAATTCATGCTATTATAAGCTTCAAACAGTCATGCATCTACATATGAATTCTTGAGTACACATCAAGTAATTTTTTTTTTTCTGAGTGCAAACCGTTATTCTTATCAACATATAAAGTCTAACCTGCTTTAAAGATTCGCTGTTTTTATCAACTTCCTGTCAATAGCCACCTAAGTATTTTCACACATACGTGTGACCTGATTTAACTTATTAACCCCTAAAGACACAATTTTACTGGCTTCAATTTCGAAAGAATGTGGTCCGGAATCACTATACTCTTTCCTACCAGTGGTCTCATGTGACCGGAATCTCTCGTAGCTAATGAATATTTATAAAGAGTAGGTGTATGGAAGCTATCGTATTGTCTGTTTATCCAATATAATTCTGAAGTTGTTTAGAAGCCTTGATCTGATTGGTTGACAAATGCAAGCACCGTTTACTCACACTGGCTGAGGCTTCATGAATAATAAAAATATGTACGAGAGATTTCAGTTGCATGAGACCACGGGTAGGAAGGAGCATAGCGATTCCGGAACGTGGTTTTACAATGATGTACTGGCCTAAGTCCTTGATTTATAGAAGAATCCACTGTTTTTCAGGGTTTGATGAGTTGAACAACTATCTGTCATACACACGTAATGATTGCAATTCTCTCTTTTAATACTTTGAAATCACCTTTAAGACTTCTGATATGACCCCCTTCTTCACATAAACATTTGCCTAAAGGATGTCAGATTCCATCCAAATGTGTCTTGAGGGGTAAATAGGTTAAGAATTAAATAAAATTACAGTGTACCTGGATAAAGTATGTGGTATTTACAAGGTGTTATATTCTCTCTTTCTCTCTCTCTCTCTCTCTCTCTCTCTCAAAAGGTTGACACATTTTACCAAAGAGTAGAACAATAGACACAAAATACACAATGCACCAACTGAAACCAAGGAACCATATCAAGTGCTCAGTGTAACTGATATACCAATATGCCATGCCAGATAAAGATTGTGAAAGTACATATATGGCACAATTGTGAAAGGGCTGGTCAAAAAGCTGCACCTTGTAGCAACACACTGTTAATATTTTTAATTAAAATCTAAAACTTTACATAAGGTTTACTTGATATCCTATTGGTTGAATATATACATATTTAGAGAATATTGGATAAGAGACAAACCTTTTTCTATAGTATCAAAGAGGCTGATACTCGTCCCCTTTCCCAATGCAAAATACATTATTTTGCCAATTTTATGAAAAAAAAAATCCAAATTTGGTGTACAGACAGGGATCATAATAAAAAAAAAAAGATGCAGGGGAAAAGCACTTAAAATGAAGATTCAATTGCATTTAGATATACATACCAGTATATGCAAACTATTTTTCCCAAAATGACACAAATTCACAATAAAATTCCTAATTTGCATTGTCAATGGCATTTTTCCGACACTAGCAGAAGTTCTGAGAGAGTAATATACAGTAATATACAGTAATAACTTGTCATTAAGGCAATTCCACCCTCTGATCAGAGAAAAAATGGCAAGACCCACAATTAAGTCTTGTTATGATCTAAATGACCTTTCGCGAAAAGCCCAACATGGCACCTTGTGACAGACTTTCCCATTATGACATCACAAAGGGACTGATTAATGTACCACGTGATAACCGATAACATTTGTGTGGTACTAGTATCTCCAATGGTGATGGAACATAATTCTATGTAATCTTCTCGCTGAAATGATGTTAGTGCGGGATATCGTTGTCTAGCATCATTCCATCACTAGTAGTAACGATAGTCCCACACAAACGTTATCGGGTATCATGTGGACATGAAATAGTCCCATTCAAATGGCACGTCAAGCAACTGTTTGGTTATGGCGTCACAATCTAATAACGTCGAAAATGCACTAATTTGAGAGCCACATGTCAGACATTTGGCGATAGGTCGATTACCAGAGTGAACAACACCAAGAGTATTCCTTGTGACCTAGTTGCCAATACTATTTAAAAACAAACTGAAATTCATTACAAAAACATTCAGTCATTTGAGACTTTGTGACCAGCCCTCGTTTTACAGTGTAAATTAGAAGATCTACCTCTTGTTGAGATGCCTGCAAACAAACAACGTAAATCAACATGTTAAAAATTAGTTCTGGATGAACTGTTAGAATATTTACTGAAAAAAAATGTGAAGAAAAAAATTAAATAAAATATGGAATAAAATGCTGGTGCAACAACGCAAACAAAAAGACAGGGTTTACGGAATTGTGTTACAATATAATGGTGCTCATTTTTCTTCAACAGAATTTATATCTTCAGTTATTTTAAGAGAATCAACTTAGATTATTATATTTTTCAGGGAGATACAACTTGAATTATATCTTTTTTCCCCTCTTTTACTGAAGAGTTTGTTGTTTGTAGTATAAAAATGACTCTCAGGGTTATTGGAAACAACTAATATCACATGATAAAAATAACTTTTTTTCACAGAGTAATTTTGGAATAAAATTACCAAAATTTGAAGTGTTGATTAAAAATAAATTTTCCTATTTAAAGTTGTCAAGATTTTTAGTAGCAAAGCAAAAGCTAGGAAAGCCTTAAATTTCAAATCACGGAGCCCAAGTTTTTGTCAATTGTTTGAAAGCAGTCTTTTGGTTTCATTTTAGTTTCTTTTGGGGATACAGACAGACTATGGCTGTTTTTTTTAACTACAGTAGAACCTTGATACATTGACACTGACCAGATATATTGAAACTGATGGGGAATTAATTGTTCTTTCAAACAAACAGGGTTTTCAAAATAACAGGATTAAAATGGTAATAACAAATTCTGCCGTGGATTCTTGATCATTTCAAATTAAGTAGGATTTCGATGTAACAGGGTTCAATATAAGTGGCTTCCACTGTATTTTTATTGTTTATTTTTTGTTTTATTATTGCTTTTGTGTATGTGTGTGGGAGGAAGATAGGAGGGGGGGGGGTTAATATTACTTCCCAATTTCAGCAATAATTTTTCAATTACTAGTATATAGGAACATCAAATGTACACATGTCAATACAGTACTTTGGAATTTAAAAAGATGTACATAGTCCACGACATGATCCAATGCTGAACTAGAACTACATTTAATTGATATTTTACTTAAATTCTGCAAACAAAAATAAAAATGACGTAATATATAATCTGAATCATTTGAAATATGATCTCTCATAGAAATAATGTCAATCATGCCGAGGTGCTATTATTTTCTTAAATTTTGTGATCGCGTCTGTGTGTGTATTTAAAATGGAGTGATTCATGCAAAAAACATGGCATGTTACCTGCATGTGTGTAATTTTTACATTGAGAAATTGAGATATTTAATCAATTTACTGTGCCAAGTTAATCCAGTGAATGACTGTAATGAATTAAAAAAATTAATGAATTAAAAATCAATTGCTAAGATTATGTTGCTGTTAGACAGATACTGCAATGAATCCATAATCCTTGAATTCCGCCAGTAAATTATATCTGACAAAATTTTTATAAATAATGTTGAAATTTGTTATGGGACAAAAATCATTTTTTAACATGTACACATGATCAATCCCATAATACCTTACTACGTAGTAATCTTAACAATCACTTTGGCTTACAGATGGGTAAACAGAAAATTCTGAAGAATACGGAACAAACACTCTGTCCAATTATGTACACGTTACATTGTACACACTTCATGTTTGCTTTCGAATACGACTGTGGTTCATTAAAAGTGCTCATTCACAGATGTGGTGGGGTCAAATTGTTGTTTTTGTGTAAAATCACATTCAAAAAATTATTTTTTATGATCTGATTACAATTATAAAGAATTATAATTATAATTAAAATCAACCTAAAACAGAATAAATAACAAAGCAGTCGACAATTCCCTATTTTTCTCTGTGGGATTTTTAGAAGAACTCTCTTGTCTCTCAGATGTCATAATATTTACCTGGTCAATTTTTCTCCCCTGGTTATTTTTGCCCATTTATGACAGAAAACATATTCATTTCATCTTAAATTTGCCCTAATTACAATGCACCATAGTCCCGAGGATCACATATATGTCCACGCTTGAATAATTTTGCTTTCATTTTAAATTCAAACTCTGATCCAAGGACAAAAATGGCGAGACATTAAACAGGGGCAAAAATCATCAGGTATTCAGTAGTTCTTTTTCATCTCAAGAGCATTTTTACATCGGGATGTAACGAAAGATTTATTTTTTTCAATAAACAATAATCTTTTTAATTAAAAAAGTTTTAATTTGATGAAATTCTGAAAATAAGTACCTTTAATATATAGTTTACAAATGAAAGTCTTTGGTTAAAATCATTTTTAAATATTCACAATGTCAACCTGTAAAATTTATTCGCAATAAACATGCAGATGGACTTATAAAGATGAGACTCAACTTCCATACAATTACTGGTACAGTACCGATTCTCGGATGAAAATTAAGATTTTTCCCCGAGAATCTTGAGTTCAACTGATGAAATTACAGTGAAATCTCATTATCTCAAAATTCACGGGACTACCCCCATTACTTCGAAATATCTGGAATTCGAGATAACCGAAATTTTAATTAACATATTTTTCTTTCCATAAAAATCTGGACTGGCTGTTCAACTTTGACATATCCGGAATTTTGAATGTACCAATTCCATTACTTTAATATTTTGTATCATAATAGTTTTATACCTTTAGATGCAATATAATCTGTCTAAGTTTTGGCAAAAAATACAAAACAAACAGTGAATTTAGCCAATTAAAAAAAAAAAAAGCCTAAACGCCATAATCATAACTGCTGAAGGACCTGTTCTCGGACAGCAGATTTTATTTATTTCAAGCTTGTGATGTCATCCCCCCCTGTGAAGAGAAATTGTTGGATATTATGATAGAAGGTTTGAGTAATTTCACAGTTGTACTAGAAATATCAATCATTATTTTTCTTGCATGTATTATATTTTGTTTAAAAACAGACAATATATTCATGAACTGTCTGGCAAAATTTTGTTTATTCATATGTAGCAAAAAATTGGTAGAATCTAAGAATAGGTACTATACCAGTATATACAAAATATATCCTCAAATTTTTTGTAAACATACCACACACAAAATGTTCATTTTTCAACTCACTGGAAAAGAATTATGGGTAATTAAGAGTTTACACTAAAAAGTCAAACTAGCATGGAGAATTGGAGGAGATGCTTAGGGGAAACATGGTCATGGAAAATATCCATTGGTATTGGTTAATTGGTATCAAGTTCAGAAGATGATGTAGAAAGTCGGGTTAGGTATACCATCATTACCATTAGTACTTATATAGGCATGCATGAATATGTTGAGGGAAAAAAAGTTTTTATTTTATAAATTGGGTACATAAATTCTGCTGATCTTACCCCATAATATCGCTGATCCTGAAAATTTTCAGAATTATAAAATCATTTTTCATCCATTCAAATCTTAAAAATTGTGTACTTTTAAAGAACAACACAAACTCATCTAAGCATCATCTAACCCTTTCACCCCAAGTATCTTAATGGATTGCGCTTTTGTGTTGTATAAGACCAGTCCACTATGGTCTTTGGAGCTGAAAGGGTTAAATTCTATAATCAGAAATTTCAGCATTGTTTCAGGGTATTGCATAAATGTTTACGTACATGTATATAATCTGAAAATATTCAAAAATTACAAAAGTCAAACTTGCATTAAAGGTCGCCCCTATATAATTTAGGGCACATGTCTATAGAGGTTATTCAAGCATAACCTTTGTTAACTTTTTTATAATGAATAAACCTCTTCATAAAGGCTACCTGTCTAAAACTTTTGCATGTTCCCTTGTGTGGCCTTTATAGACAAGTTTGACCGTGTACTTGTGTTAGGTACATGAAAACCAGAAGATATACATGTACCAACAGTCTTACATAGCTAAAAATATACAGTGAAACTTGTATATAGCGACCTCCTTAAAGACAAAAGAAAACCAGTCTTCATAGGGAGATTGATTTGTACACAAAAAGTACTACTAGGGACAGCAAAAAAATGGTCTTTGTGACCAGGTGGTCTTTATACACAGGTAGTCGCTAAAGCAGGTTTTTCTGTATAGGGCTTCAATTTTTATGACTACAGTGAAATCTGTCTTTAAAGAAAGCGTAAAAACTGCCACTGAAATGTGGTCTCGCAAAACAGGAGTTATAGGCTATCAACAGAAAGATGGAAATGTGAAGAGTTGTTAAACCCTTTCACATCCAAGTTTTTAGATGGTATTCCCTTTTCTATTGCTTGGACCAAGCTATTGTGGTCTGTAGGGATGGAAGGATTAACAGTATATTTTGAATATGGTTCTTTCAAAACAGGTCCTATTTTGCCACAACTGCCCATGGTGGTCTAACTGATAGAGCATTATATTCGCAAACCGGTCTCCAGTACCGTAATTAGACGGTGGTACCCGTTCTTTTGCCAAGTGCTCGGCATGTGAGGTGGTAGTCACAGGTCTTTTGGACAAGACTGAAAATGGAAGTCACATGTCCCGGTAGGCATGGCATGTAAAAAAGACCCATCACCATGCATTAGCATCGTGAGTTCATAGCGAAGGTCAAGATTTGTGGCACTTCACCTATGGTGAGTGACCTCTTCATGTAAGTCAAAAATTCATGGCAAGACGTAAAACAACATTGAAACAAACAATCTATCCTGACATGGTCTCACAAGTGTATTGTAATTTCAGCCTGGAAAAAGTCTGAAAGGGGCTAAAATTTCTGATTATGAAGAACACAAAGGAAGATGTAATTGACCTGTCCCCACAAATTGTATCACAGTTTCTGTAGTTGTAACTCCATCTCTCACAGGGGAAAAATAAACCCTTGCAGAAAAATCCATTTCACAAAACAGAGTGTCGTTCTGAATATACATGCCCTTGATGTTATATTTCAATTTTATATTTAAAAAAAAAATTTAATGACAAAGACTTTCATAATCTAAATGAAATTTTTTGAATAGATAATTTTGATTTTATTGCATTTTATTGTTGCTAGAATCAAATATCAAATTCTTTCCAGATATCAGTAAAAACATAAAAAAAAAAATAGAAGAATGTATGAGGGAAATTACAATTTGTGAGGAGACAGGTATAAAAATTCATTGACTTCTCACCATATTGATATTGTTTATATTTTGACATACAAAGTAAATCTTACCATTGGCTGTATTGGCATTTCGTAAGTTTTTAAGGTTGCCGGAGTTTTAACGTGGGGCATTGTTGACGATGTGGCCCTGGTCTTTGCAGATGGGGTTCTCGTGTCTGTGCTACTGGCAGACTTTGGATGAGGTGGTACCACTGGAATTTTCTCCGCGTCCTGTCTAGCATTGACATCAAGTTTCACCCCGGCAAGATTAGTGGCAACCTCTGTTAATCCAAATTAGAAGTTACCGTTAGTGCAATGTGGTTCTTGTCTTTTTAAGCGAGGACAATGTAAAATGTGGTTCCTGTCTTTATATGGCAGTGGATATAGTTCAATATGTATTTTTTGACAGTATGGATTATATGATATGGAACAGATGTACAATGTGGTTCCAGTCTGTATGTGACAGAACAGATGGTGCAATGTGGTTCCAGTCTGTATGTGACAAAACAAATCTACAATGTGTTTCTAGTCTCTATGTGGCAGAACAAATGTACAATGTGGTTCTAGGCTAAATGTGGCAGAACAGATGTACAATGTGGTTCTAGCTTGTATGTTACAGAAGGTACAATGTGGTTCCAATCTGAATGTGGAAAAACAAATGTACAATGTGGTTCCAGTCTGTATGTGACAAAACAGATGTACAATATGGTTTCAGCCTATATGTGGCAGAACAAATGATGTACAATGTGGTTCCAGTCTGTATGTGACAAAACAGATGGTGTAATGTAGTAACAGCCTATATGTGGCACAACAGATGAAGAATGTGGTACCAGCCTGTATTTGACAGAGCAGATGGTACAATGTGGTTCCAGTCTGTATATGACAGAACAGATGTTACAATGTGGTTCCAGTCTGTATATGACAGAACAGATGGTACAATGAGGTTCCAGTCTATATGTGACAGAACAGATGGTACAATGTGGTTCCAGCCTGTATGTGGCAGAACAATTGATACAATGTGGTTCCTGTATGTATAAACACAAATTCATATTACCTGTTTGTGGTGGTTTCATTCTGATTTGCGGATCATGAAGTGGTACAATTTTATTTTTGACTGGCGAGGGATCCAAAGTCAACTGGGCTGCTGGTGGGATTAAACCTCTCTCTATCAAACTAAGAATTCCCTTTCTGGCATCTTCCTCTGTAATTGGTGGTGGCGCAAGCTACAAAAAAAAATCATGTTAATACTATCTAATAACAATCTTGTGATTGGTAAGTTTCTATATCAAAAGTCCCCTATTAATACTGTCCAATAAAAATTTTGTGATTGTCAATCTTTGTCAATGCTTATAACAGTACTGTGTGGCTACCAGGTATTTTCCACATTATCATATGGGTCCAAAATACGGCCCCTTTTCCTTTACAAAAAAAATGCATTTTTCCCAAATTGCAGTCAAAATTTCCCAACTGAAGTCAAATGACAATGAATTTGAAGAGATTCTTGTATTTTCAAACAGCTAGCTTTGTGTATTTTCAGATTTCCCAATTTCAATAAAATGTTGCTAAAATTCCCAATTTAAAAGGCCCTGGTCCCACTCCCAAAAGAGTGTGAAAAATCCCTCAATACAGGTAACACTGATTTTACCTGAGCATCAACTCGGTTTGCCTTTGGAAGGACTGCCAGCGGTTCAATAGTGGTGCCAGTGATGGGTTTATATGGCGGTCTTGGATGTTTTTTGTCGTTAATCAGAGGAAGCTGAATACCAAAATTATCATTTAAAGCCTGTCTGTTGAAGTTATTGTAAGGGTTCAGAACGGCCCTTAAAGTCAACATGTGCCTTGTTTGTTGTGCTGGAGTTGGCCCCTGCACCTGGAGCGCCTGTCGTTTTGGCAATAAAGTCCCAGGTGGTTGTGGCTGGCGAAGTTTTTCTCTGAAATAAACAAACAGCTTAAGTTAACTCGTCAACCCTTGAAGTCACATTTGGACCTGCCCATTTCAAAGAATGGTTAAATCCACTATGAAATTCAGGGGTGTATGATTTAGAATCAAAATTTTAAACTGATTCGAATGCAATATGAGCTTGTTTACCCCTGAATTATGACAGTGGACCATACTATTTATTAATCTGGGTGAGTCTAAATGTAACCATAGGGGTGAAAGAGTGAAGCAAACAAACACTTTTGTCATACCATATTGATAGCTAGTAAAGGCAAAACTTTATATAATTCTATAATTCCATTTCGCATTTTTTTTTTGGAAAATTCACCTAATTCCATTACACATTTCTAATGAATATCTGAATTATTCAGAAACAAGATTTGTCACAGAAACAACATGACTCTAAGAGCTTTGTCACTCACAAAGTCTCATAAATCTAGAAAATATTGCCGAGTATTTTCAATACTGAAACCTAATTTACTAAGGAGTTTTCCTAATTACATGTATTTCACAAAAGATTCGCATTACAGTTGAAAGAATACAAAATGGAACTGACGATAATCAAATCTCTGAAATTTGCCGGAACACATATTTTCACAATAATGACGAAACTTGTCCTAAGTACATCAAACTACATGTACATACAAAGACCAGCAATACGAAATGCCGCCCATGCAGTTCCTACATCAAAAAGTAATTTCTGGCCATTACATACATTTTGCACTGAAACTTTACAAACCTTCCCAGAAAATGTGTTGCCACTCTTCTGGTTTCTCCTCGGCTTTGATTTTTCAAATCCCATGTTGTTTCTATGGCAACAGCTTTATTATCAAATCTACTGGCATCTTGGTTAGGTAAGGTTCTAACTTGGTTATTCAACTGATTTATCACCTGTTCGGTTCTTTGCTGAAAAAAAAAAATACAAATTATTTATTGTAAACAAAAAATCTTTCAAATTTTAAGCAAGTAGTTATAGTCATCAAAGGAGAATTAAAGAATCTGCATTTTCAAAAAATCACACTTAGTTAATTGTTCAAGGGCTCTTGCTTGCACCCTTCCCCAAAATTTCCACTATCCCCCCCCCCCCCCCCAAAAAAAATCTTTGTTCATATAACTCCAAATTAATTAATTTGTTTTATTTACTGGTGTTTGCAAACTACCGTAAATTGTGATATTTTGGCCATTGCTTAATTTGGCCAATTTGGTCACCCTTTTAAAATGACCTACATTTAACTTTCCAAAATATGTACATGTTCAAGCGGCCATTTTTATATCTTTGGTCTTACATTCTCCAATCACAGCAGTAAATCTAGTCACCTGGTTTATTATCTATAAACTACTAATCAGGACATAGCAGGATATTCATATTTGCTCAGAGAAGTCAAGATAATTTAAAGCATTTTTCCAGTTGGAATCATTGTGAAAAGTGACAAGTCCAGCATAAATATTTTCTGTAATTATTTAAAATGCTGTTGAAAATTATCTATCAGTCAATCAGTGGACTGCTGATTGGTCGCGCTAAATAATTAGATATAGTAATAGGGGAATTTCAACCATCTTGACTGTTTGACACGACAAAACCGAGATTTGATAATGGTAGGCCAAATTTAAACATTACATGATATAAACATAAATGGCTAAAATTTAAATGGACAAAAATTTACCCTTCATTTCATGACCAAAGTGGCCAAAATTTAGCAATGCCAAAATATCCCAATTGACGGTGTACGACTTTTTCAGTTATATGATTGGTTTAAGCCACACACAACGATTTTTCACTTATATGGTGGCGACCAGTTTTTAATGCTGGAGGAGAGATCTGGTTACAAAGTTCCTGGGGAGAGACCACTGATTTTCCGCAAGCAAACTATAAAACGTCCTCACAAAATCAATCAATGTAAAGGTTGCCAATACATGTACTCACAAATACTGTCATCACATCATGTCAGATAACTGTCACAATTTCGACATACCTGTAATCCCTCCTCTGTTTTAGCAAGTGCCGTTTCCAATTCTTCAATGTTGAAGCTGCCGCCATTGTTGGTTATCTTTTCACGCAGGTGTCTGATGTCATCTTGAACCTGCAAAAAATAAAAGAAATAAATAAATTTTATGTCAATAAACAACTTTAAAAAAATACTATGAAGCTCACCAACACATTTTACATCCCCTGATTAACTTAACCTCAACCAATATTCTTAACCAAGCACAGCATTCAAAATACAGTAAAACCTCTTTATAATGCCCCTCATTTTGTTTGCCACCTTCCTGTACTCCATAATTTTTTAAAGTTCACTTTTCCAATTTTCGCTATAATTTCATTTAAGGTTTCCTTCTCAACATATCACCAACCTCCTTTATAATGCCTGAATAATGGGCTGAACAAATGGTGGCTGTATAACAATGTCTTACTGTACTGTTTGTTTTGCAAAACAATACAGGACTAATCCAATATCTGAAGCATAGCGCACAAGTGCTAAGATTCACAGGACATTATTAATGCATCAACCCCTGCAGTCACATTTAGACTCACCCAGATCAATAAATCTTAGTATGGTCTACTGTCATGATTCAAGACGGAACAAGTTGATGTAAGATTATTATGAAATTTTGCTTTTAAATCAAACACCCCTGAATTCTGACAGTGGACTTAACCATTCTTTGAAATGGGCAGATTCAATTCTGACTTCAGGGGATGATGAGTTAACATGCAACTTTGGTTTCTGTACAAGCAACTTAGAAACTAGTAAACCAGACCTAAACCGATCTTCTTGACAATTGAATGCTGATGTCAAGGCGTTAGCAAAAGCCACACTCAACTTCACGGAGGAGAGCTAAAAATCTCAAGGAAGGACCCAGACCATGAAACTGGCCCTGGAACAGACGGCTTCTAATTGTTTTACATCCTGTCAAGAATTTTTAACTTATATTGAGATGTCATCAGATTTAGGTGATGTTCCACAAATTCTGACTTATGCTATGGACTGACACCAATTCAGTAAGGGTTAACTTACAAGCCATGACAAGGGTCCTTGGCTCTTAACTTAGTCTCATCGGGAAGACCATAACTTTCGCTTCGTATGCCGAGCTCTTGGTCAAGTAATAGCTACTATGTCTTTGGCACGTGCAGGACCCAGTACTGGGAATCAAACATGGGACCTTCCACTTACAAACGGAATGTTCCACCACTAGACAACTACACTAGTTACAACATACTATTTTTTACATACAGTGTACAGTGCCTCACACTTTTACAGTGGAACCTGTCTTGAGAGACCACTGTCATAAAAGACCACCTGTCTTGGGAGACCACATTCTCAAACCCACTTGGTTCAATAATTTTTTTAATCAAACTTCTTTTGGGAGACCACCTGTCTTAAAAGACCAAATTTCAGTGGAAGAAGGGGTGGTCTTTCAAGACAGGTTATAATACATAACAACAATGAACTGTTTTTATTACATTTTTTTTAAGTGAGATACAGAAAAATATTTAAGAAATAAAATCCATATACTTCCACCAATATTTTAATACTGTATGTTCACAATGGTGGTAAAATATCACATTTATTTCTCTCTTTTTACCAAAAAAAAAAAAAAAAAAAAAAAAAAAAAAAATAAGCTATTTCTGACTTGTGCCTTTTGTTCTGCCACTATCCTGTTAAATACATGTCATATCTATATATAATGCATTTAAATACTCTACATTAATTTAATCAGAACAGAAATGAATTTCTTAAATCAAACAAGAAATAGATTATTTCTAAAGTGTTTGATAACAGCCGAAATGACATTTCATACCAGAATGAAATATCCACAAAATATATCATACAATACAAACCGTTCACGGCCGATTTTACATACATACAAACGTAATACCAAAAGTTTCTACTTTCTCTTTATAACTAACACAATGATATCAAACATGATATTATATATCATACAGAAAGATCGTAAAAAAAAAAAAAAAAAACAAAAAGATGAAAAAAAATCTCTAATAAAAAAATTCACAATGGTGGCAAAAACCAAACCTAAAAATAACACATAGTTATTTCTCTCGTTAAAAAAAACAAGAAGATTTGGCAAATAAAAAAAAAAAAAAAAAAAAAAAAAAAAAATCGAAATAAAAAAGAAAAGAAAAAAACCGAAAAAAAAAACAAAAAAAAACCAAAAAAAAAAATAACCAAAAAGAAAAACAAAAAAAAAAAATAAGGAAAAAAGTAAAAAAAAATAAAAAAAAACAAAAACAAAAAAAAAAAAACTATCAGAACAAAATTAAAACAATAAAAAAACTCCAAAAAAAAAAAAATAAAAAATAAAGCTAAAAAAAAAAAAACACCTTGTGCCTTTTGTTCTAACAAAAAAAAAAAACAAAACAAACGAGAAAAAAAAAACAAAAAAAACAAATAAAAAAAAAAAAAAGAATAAAAAAAAAAAAAAAAAAAAAAAAAAAAAAAAAAAAAAAAAAAAAAAAAAAAAAAAAAAAAAAAAAAAAAAAAATAAAAAAAAATAGTCAATCCTAAAAAAAAAGAAAAAAAAAAAAAAAAAAAAAAAAAAAAAAAAAAATAAAAAGAAAACTAAAAAGAAAAAAAAAAAAACCCATAATAAAAGAAGAATTAAAAAAAAAAAAAAAAAAGATAAAACAAAAAAAAATCAGAAAAACAAACAACAAATCAAAAAAACAATAAAAAAAAAAAAAAAAAAATAACACAAAAAAATAAAAAAGAAAAAAAAAAAAAAAAAAACAGCAAATGAACTACCAAACAAAAACAAAAAAAAAAAAAAAACATTAAGAAAGCAAAGCAAAAACAAAAAACTTAAATCCAAACAAGACAAAAAACAAAAAAAAACAAAACAAATCAACAAAATAAGAAAAAAAAAAAATAAATAACCATAAAAAAAAAAAGATAAGAATTTCTAAAGTAAAAAAAAAAGCGAAAACAAAAAAACAAAAAAAAAAAAAAAGAAGAAAAAAAAAACCAAAACACAAAAGCAAAAAAAAAAAAATAAAAAAAAAAAATGAAAAATTAAAAAAAAAAAAAAAAAAAGATGATAAATCACGGCCGATTGATAAAAAAATCAAAAAATACATACAAAAAGAAAAGAAATTAATAAGAAAAAAAATAATATACAAACTAAAAAAAAAGAAAAGATAAAAGACAAGAAAAAAAAAGAAAAAAAAAGGAAACACAAAAAGAAAGGAAAAAAAACAATAAAAAAAACAAAAACAAAAAAACTCAAAAGTTTCAAAATGCAAAAAATACTTACAAGAAAAAAAAAAAAAATAAAAAAAAAAAAAAATCAAAAAAAATAAAGTAAAAAAAAAAAAAATAAAAAAAAACAAAAAGAAAATAATAATCTAAAAGGTGTGATATCAAACATAAATAACTCATAAAAGGATAAATAATCTAAAAGGTGCATCCAGTTTGTAATTATTCTGGACAATGGTCAGACATATTTTCCTATTTTATATGACAATATGGTATTATAAACTATCCTGTCAAGACTTTAAAACTCGTTACATTTCGTGACTCAGAGTTGGCATAAAGTAAAACATATCATTATTAGATCTCTTTTTGATATCTGACGTGTGTGGACCTGAAACCGATAACCTGTTAAGATTAATATGTATTTTCAACCTTTAAAGTAATTATAAACTCCCTCATACCGTAATGTTCTATTGTGTACCCCTGATATAGATCTCTAAGCTGATCTTTAAAACACTTTTCACATACAAGTGAAAACAACACTTTAATTCAACAAGTAGTTATATTAATGTATTCCGATATTTCAAAATCTCCCATGAGAATTAGCGAGCAATTTTTCAATATTATATAGATATGGAATTTTGTTAACATGCTAAAGAAGAACTTGTAATCCTACATGTATACATGTAGCAGATTTTATGTAATTCAATCTTGAATTTCAATATGCTTACATATACATGAGTGGAAAGCCAAAAAAAAAAAAAAAAAAAGAAAGAAATACAAGATATTTTATCATGTAAATATTTCCACATACGAAAACACATATACACAATAGGAAACATATATAAACACACATACACATGTGCATTCACACAGAAACATTTTACAAACAAATACCACACATATAAAGAAAAAAACACAAACATAAGCAAGAAACACACACATACATACACACACATAAACAAGAAACACACATACATACACACACATAAACAAGAAACACACACATACATACATGCACATAAACAAGAACCATACACATGCATACACACACATAAACAAGAAACACACATATGCATACACACACATAAACAAGAAACACACACATGCATACACACATAAACAAGAAACACACACATACATACACACACATAAACAAGAAACACACACATAAACAAGAAACACAGACTTAAAGAAGAAACACACACACATTGATACAAGTATATATTACACCTATAAACATATAAAAAACACACAAACACCCACACACACATAAACAAGAAACACAGACTTAAAGAAGAAACACACACACATTGATACAAGTATATATTACACCTATAAACATATAAAAAACACACAAACACTGTGACATACATACAAACAAACCACACACATACACACATACTCACATACATAACTTTGACAGGCACAAACAAAAACAATTACCACACACACAGTGACATACATACAAACACCACACATAAACACACACACATAAAAACATAAATACAACACAAATACACACAATACTCCATCCACTTGATAAAAAAATAAAAAATAAAACATCAGAAGCGGACATGCACAAATTTAGATGACAATGGATTTCAGTAGATCTAAATCACATGACAATACAACATATTTAATTTGAACTGTGTTATGCTGCTTTCAGTTTTCAATGGTCCAAAAGAAAACTTTTCGCAGATTAATTAGGAAATCAATGACTTAATTAAATCATTTAATTATTCATGGAAAACCTGTTACAGTAAATTTGTAATTCTAAAAGAAGTGACAATAAAAAGAAACCATAATTTCTGGTAAATAAAAATTCTTCAAGAAGATAGTCATGTTTTTTTCCTTTTTCCGGCTTTTACAAGTTAAAAATGAGGTTCGTTTGAAATATACCAGTAGCTCCAGAGAAGTCAGTCAGAGAAAACTGTAAAGTTCTGTAACTCCATAACAGCCACAAACTTTGCTGAAACTTGGCCACATACGGTAATTTAACTCATACTATATCTTATTTACATTTATATAAATTAAGCTTTATACCAAAGTTGATTAAAATTTTATGAGTGAAACTCAGTGTTATTTGACGGAAAGAACAATGTTGCAAACAGAAAACAAACAGAGGGAACCAACACAATATGCCCCAGTCCGTGATTTTAAGGACATAGAAATATTGTCATTCAGATATCACTTAAACCAACGGGAAAAGGAAACCATTTCATGGTTATCCATTTCAATGGAAATACCAAAAGACACTAAATGCATGAATGGCCATGACATACATGTACCAATTATGAATCAGTTCAGTTCAGTTCATTTATTCCGTAAACCATACAGTTCATTGGTAACACACACACACACATACACACCTGTCTTACATATATATACATACACATACAATATGCACAGGTGTACATATGGGTGATATTGCTAAACACGGTACTTAGATGCCACAGGAAGGACTGTGAGTCCACAGCGTGTATGAACGATATAATATTGGAAATGTAACATAGAGCAAATATAGTCACAATATGATAATTTTGATATTAATGCTAAAAACACATACATATGTAGCATTGATACAGACAATATCATATGAGCAATAATATACAGAAGTTGAGTGTAAACTCTGAAGAACTGAATTTGGAAATAAAAACCAAATTAGACACATACCTGATGTAAAATGACGGGCATTTTGTAACTGTCATTGTAGTCATGATTAAAGCCATTATCTGATAATTTCATTGTTTCACTCGTACATTTGTTTAACGAGGTAGGCAACCTCGGCAGACGATCGACTTTTAGGTTGCCATTTGTCTGATTTTCTTTTCCAAAGTCATTGTAAGAACTGTATGCTTCATTGTTAGCCATTTTCTCCATAAAACAACATCCAAAAATCACAATCTGAATTTAATTTTTATTCCGATCGGCAAATGATAAATCTGTCACACAAACAGATTAGACAAATGCTTGAATTGAGCCACGTACAATAAAATTTCTTCCGTTTATTTAGAATTATATTCAGATTCCTTGATATCCAAGTAAAGAAAATCTTTTTGACACTTAAAATATAACTTTGAAATCTCACATGATAACAAAACTTCTAAATTTATCACCGATAACTGAAGCTAGACTCTCTTACAGTCTTACACCTCTGTATGTACATGATTGTCGTAACTTATTGACTTGGGACTGACTATTCAATTTTCGGTGCAGAATTTCCAATAATTATCCTGTGTAAGGCAAACACATTTCTGTCAATATTGGCTTATTTGAAATGCATTCGGACAAAATTATACATTCAAGAAACGGAAGCATAAAATTTTCAGCTCTACTTCAAATCCACAATGAGTGCTTTAGCCGGTTTTTATAATCAATCTAAACATCGAATGTGCATCTAAATTTGCTCCTCAAAATGTTTGAAGTCATTTAATTATACGTATTAAAACTTCTTTGGCTGAGCAAATTCAAGATACACTGCTCTACAATATATCTTGTACTGTATTCAAATTATTAATTCTCATTGCAAAAAGTTTCTTGGTTTCAACACAAACATTATTCCCATTTTAGAAATTGATAAATGAATTCGCATTAAAGATTGACTTATCATACATACAAACACATCCAAAATGTTCACATTTCCACAAAAATGATACACAACAGGGTACTTCCATGTTTGAATCTCCTTAAATTCCAAAAAAGACCGGTATATCCTTTTTTTCTAGATTATATATAACACAACACTACATACCAAAAATAAAAATTCAATTTAAATTTCGAGCAAACATACTTATGTCTTCCAACAACTAACTCCACATTAAGAAATTTTCAATTTCTGTATTCCTTTCACGAGAATAATCAACTTTTCCGCTTGAGCACTTAAGTTTCAATTAAAGCTTGAGTAAACATTCATACGAGGGTGAAGAAATACTACTCGTCTTACGAATGTATGAAGTTGTTAGATAACAAAGGCAGTGAATACTAAATATTAGTAGTCAACCGAACACTTGGAAACGAACACTGTCAAAACATTATATTTATAGTCGCGGACTACGATCAAAATCAATATTTTCCTACAGGTAATTTTACGTATATACATGAGCAAAAGAAAAAATCGCCACTAATGCATTTTCTCATCACTAACATGCCGACTGACAATTCAAAGAAAGGATTTTAAGAATGACACATTGTATTTGACACAATTTAGGTATTTCTTCATATTTGTTTATAATATTTAATGAAAATCGATGTATCTTTTAACCTTACCTTGTTTTGTTTTTATTTCCTATCAGCTCATTTCTATGGTTCATTTAAATTATACTAAATTTGAATACCATCATATACCTTTGTTCATTTTATTTATATTTTTTTCATTTCAGGTTTTAGAAATATGTTTAGGATTAACTTTATATGTTTTAACTTAATGACCCTGTGGTCACATTTAGACTCACCCAAATCAATAAATAGTAGAGTCTAATGTTATAATTCAGGGGTGAACAAGTTAATATTGCATGTAAAACGATTGTAAAATTTTTTATACTAAATCATACATGTACACTCTTGAATTCTGACAGTGGACTTTACCATTCTTTTAAATGGATGAGTCCAAATGTGGCTACAGGGGTTGGTAAGTTAATCTGGTATTGTAAGCTACCATATTGGTCATTTCAAATGTGATCTCAAATGAAAGGTGGTCAAAAGAGGTTTCATTCAAAAGAGTTCTCTTTTGTTTTATATCCTGCTATATTGTTCTTCATGTAACAATCCAACAACTACACTAGAACCCTCTCTCATGAAAGACCACCTGTCTTCTAAGACGACTTTCTAAAAACCACTTGGTTAAATAATCCTTTAAATAAAACCTGTTTTGAGAGACCACATTTCAGTGGCAGATAGGAAGGTCTCTCAATGCGGGTTTCACAGAAGTACATTGCGGATTATAATGATGTCATAGTAAGGATGATGTCATGATAGTCATCATTCCACATCCCGCTACTTTTAACAAGGTTGACATTATTGTACTTTTTTACATTTCTAAAGTATACATTAGCCGGGTAAGATAATCATGTATTAAAACAACTGCTGACGTTTTATATCTATGGAAACCTTGATTTATCAAACCCAGGAAAAAGCGATATTCACCGAGGCCAATGGCCAACTCCGTGAATATCATTTCCCTGGGGTTGATAAATCAAGGTTTCGACCTCATCAAAAATTAATAATTGTATATAATACCTTCCCCTGTATAATATGTGTAAGGGAATGAAACTATGAACAAATAAAAAACAAGAGGCCCAAGTGGGCCTAATTTGTTCACCTAAGAACCATCTACAAATGTGGAAAGAAGACCAAGAAGAATTTGTAGGCTGATTTGGCCAAAAAATGCAAATATAATCGAGGACTGAATACTTGTTGTTGTATTGTTGTTTAACGTCTCACTCAAGAATCTTTCACTTATATGGAGATGTCACCAAATGCCGGTGAAGGATTTCAAATTTTGGCCTATGCCTAGTCAAGAATCTTTCACTTATATGGAGACGTCACCAAATGCCGGTGAAAGACTTCAAATTTTGGCCTATGCCTAGTCAAGAATCTTTCACTTATATGGAGATGTCACCAAATGCCGGTGAAGGATGTCAAATTTGGGCCTATGCCTAGTCAAGAATCTTTCACTTATATGGAGATGTCACCAAATGCCGGTGAAGGATTTCAAATTTTAGCCTATGCTCGGCACTTGCAGCCACTGAGCAATGAGGGTTCATTAACATGCCGACACCTACTGTGACACGGGACCTCGGTTTTAACTGTCTCATCCGAAGGACAGGAAAAGCCAGCCGCCCACTGTGAATAATTGTTTCCTGTAAAGTTTCGTCAAAATCCCTTAAGTGGTTTCCAAGAACATGCTGACCATGTGGAAAGATTATGGACAGACTACGGACGGAAAATGGACGGGGAGTGATCACAATAGATTACTTAAGCCCTTGACTCAGGTGAGCTAAAAACCCCAAACTGCACACCTATTTAGACTTGTATTTCATTTATCAAATGAATGACAAATGTTTAAACTGTTGTGTTATCTATTTCATTATATATATATATATATCATATTTATCGAAGTTACAATAACACGTGTTTATGTTTACTTGTGTTTCACAATTATTGGTCAGTTTTATACGGGTATGTCATCTGACATGTCACAATGAATACTCATTTGCATGAATTTCAGGTGTTTGTTACGTGTAACGTAATCCGATATTTGTATAGAATATAGCCATTCGAAGGCTCTTTTCAGTGCAGTTGACTTATTCCCGCCCACCCACCCATTTACATAAGTATAGTTTTAAAGATTTGAACTATATATTTTGTTTTTACATTGTAGGTCACGTGGTCAGGAGACAGTGACATTTTGTTTGTATATTTATTTATATCTAAGTAAACTGCACTTGCACAGAGCGCTTCATACCTAATTTGTGTGTTTGTTTATTTTATAAATTATTTATGTTCGTTTGAGTGAAACGAATTAGAACATAAATCATATATATATATATATATATATATATATATATATATATATATATATATATATATATATATATATAATGCAATGTGATATTTACAGTGTTACACGGTGCAATTTTTTTTTATTCTTATCCTGTACTTCGTACGCTCTTGACGAAGACAACAGGACACCTGCACTGCACCGAGAACTTAAGAGATTTTTCAATTTTTTATTAACCAAACAAAATAGGTCTATTTCAACTGACAGATCTTGTGTTTCTTAAGAATTAAACTGAAGGAGAAACATGTACTATAGGGCTTAGAAGAAATGATCTCTCTAGAACTGTGTAAATAGACTGACTTTTTAAATGAGTCTGCACTCCAATACAATTGTTGGCCGTGAAATTTATGTACAAATTTTAAGAACTTAATGCACTGTTTTATCAGCTTTTTGTCCCCTTAAGTTGTGCATACAAGAAAATATTTGTTGTATCAGATGAAAAAAAAAAATAGCAACGGTTAAGAGGTTTGTGTGGTTGAATGAGGGATTGGGTCAGATCGATATACAATACCACAAAGCAGGCCTTTTTCTGTCAATTTTGGGAATATGCCATTGATGACATAATTGAGAACTTGAACGTGAATTTTTTGTCAAATTGGGCAAACTAGCTGTTGGAAAACAACACACAGATATCGAAATGTGATGGAGTATTTTAAATGCAATTTCCCTTCCTTTAACTTATTTTTTATTACAGTCATGACCTTTAAACCAAATTGGGAAGTTTTTCATCAAATTGGGATTGTTTGTTTGTTTACTGTTGTTTAACGTCCCACTCATTAATCTTTCATTAATATGGAGACGTCACAAAATGCCGGTGAAGGGCTTCAAATTTTGGCATATACTCGGCACTTACAGCCATTGAGCAGTGAGGGTTCTTTAACATGCTGACACCTACTGTGACACAGGACCTCGGATTTTACTGTTTAATCCGAAAGACAGGCAAACCAACCTGTTGCCGGCTGGACTCAAACTCATGACCTCACGATCAAGTTTGGGAAAAAATTTGTATAAGGCATTGGGAATTGGGCTGAAATTCGGCAGCTTGGAAACTATAGAAAAAGGGTTGTAATATTTCAACTACAGAATACAAAATAATATACAGCAAAACCAGTGTTAAGCCGACACAAGACAGACCAATCAAAATGTCTTTTACAGAGAGATGCCATCTGACTTCAATGACATTTATAAAATGATTGCCAATATTGTAAATCATCTTGATCAAGTTATTGATATCCTATTCAACCCCACAGACCATAATAGACTGGTCTAATATAACAAAGACAGTATACCATTTAAGATACTTGGGGAAGAAAGGCTAATTGGGAAATCTATGTCAAAATACATATGTAGGAGAAACTCTTCAAATTCATTGTCACTGTAATTTGGGAAAAAATGCATTGTTTTTGCATTGGAAATGGGGGCCTTATTTTGGCCCCCATATGATAGGGTGGAAAATCCCTGCTAATATAACACAAAAGAGTATGCCATTAAGACACATGGGGATGAAAGGGTCGAAAACTTGTGTTTCAATGTCGACTGATCATTGAAAACACTTAGATCAGAGAAAAAAAATATCATGACTACCAGTATATTGTATAACCTAGTATTTTTCGCTCCCCTTAATTTTTGGCCATTTCTGGCCCTTAGATGAGAGGGAGAATTTAAGCAAAATGAGTAGGTGAATGAAAGCAAAATTTTCAACTATATATTTGAAGCACAGACATATGTCACCCATGAGGTTATTTAGGGCAAAATTTAAGACAGGATGAATATGTTTTTGTCTTAAAAGGGAGAAAATAACCAGGGGCAAAAATGTCCTGGTATATAGAGTATCTCTAGTATGTATTACACATTCAAAACTTAAAAGTTTTTTTTATTACTAACATATGCATTATGACTTTCTTTCAGTATCATTGATCAATGTATAGGTCTACCAAGGTAAAGTGGCACATCCTGGTTCAGTCAGAAACCAAAACAATACAATGTAGGTCTTCTTTCCAAAAATAGGTTGTACAGGTAAAACATATTGCCTTTGCACAGACTCCATGCATTACTTTTTTGTTTGTTTATTGTTGTTTAACGTCCCACTCAAGAATCTTTCACTCATATGGAGACGTCACCAATGCCGGTGAAGGGCTTCAAATTTTGGCCTATGCTCGACACCTATGGCCATTGAGCAGTGAGGGTTCTTTAACGTGCAGACACTCACTGTGACACGGGACCTCGGTTTTTACTGTCTCAGTCCGAAGGACAGGAGCGTATCCGGGTTGGTAACCATTTCACATACTTCCCTGCCCAATCCGAGGATCGAACCCGTGTCGCATTGGTGAAAAGCGAGTGCGCTAACCACTGCGCTACCCGGACACCCCATGCATTACTGAATCTCTAATACTGTACTTTTGTGACAACAAGTAGCTTGTCACCCCTGTTATGATTTGATTTAGACTCGTCGTGTTTGTAAACATGTGCCAATTTTTACCTAAGTGGTAGACCTGTAGTACATCTGACTGCCATGTTCACCTTCAAGTTTTTGTTTGTTTGCATGTTGTTTTATGCCACACTCATCAATTTATCAGTCATACAGTGAAAGCAAGTTTTAATGACAGTGGAGAGAACCCAGTTACAATGTACCAGGTAAACTGGCAAACTTTCTCACAAAATTAGCTTACGCAAGGGTTCAAAATTCTTTTTTAGACACTCAAGTCCAGGACTTGGAGAGTAAATTTCTGGCAAGTCCAACTGAGAAATTTCAAAGTCCATGCTGAACTTTGTTAATAAGTAATACAGTAAAATTAAATGAATGCAGATGAGGCAAGTCCCTCAGACTTTGAGTATTTCTAAATGCCAAGTCCAAACCCCAATTAACCCAAGTCCCGGACTTCGGACTTGGGGAATTTTGAACCCCTGCTTAGGTCCCAATCAGTTTCAAACCCATGCTTACTAGAGGTGAGAGACTTCATGGTTTTTAAAGTGTGATACTCTAACTAATCGGCCCTCACAAAATCAGCTTAGGTTCCAGTGGGACTCGAACCTGCGTTGATTAGAGGTGAAAGACTTCATAGTTTAAAGCACAATGTTCTAACCATTCGGCTACGGAGACACCTTCACCTTTGACACTTGACACATTTGATAGGCATGATGAGGTACACTAAAGGTTGATTTTACTTTCTACTTTTAGGACATGCACTAATCAGCATACCACGAAATTTTCGATCGTGTTTGCCCTTAGTTGAGAGGGCGAATTTAGAATGAAGGTGAAATTTTCAAACTAAATATCTGAAGCATCCATATGACTATCGTGATTTAGGGTGATTTAAAGACAAAGTGAATATATTTACTGTCCTAAAGGGGCAAAAATAAACAAGGGGGAACATCTCCGGGTATACAGTATTTCGTTTACCAAAGGAAATTCAGGTGTAAGAGAAACACATACCCCAACTAGTGATTGTTAGGGAACCTATATATGCATTGCCACATGACACATAGTGGATATTTAAGTCAGTTATAAGAAGACTGATTCAAGGTAACCACAATAAACCACCAAAGCGGAATGGCCACAGAACAGACTAAATACAACAGCTAAACCAAATTATTGATGCTAACAGACAGAAATATTTCGTCAATTTCTGGATCAGTATTTGCTTCTCAGTCCCGCAAAAAAAAAAAAAAAAAAATCAGATATAAATTATAATGCATATTGTAAACCTGCATCTATATCTGTTATCCAATAGATGAGGTGTCTGGCAAATAAAGATGTCTGTTAGGACAGGTTTCATTAGACATGTACAAGACAAAATTTTATATGAGTCATTGTACATAATATATGCTAGTGTTATTTCGTTTTGATATTTTTTGGTACAAACAGGTCTATTGATTCGATTTTTACAACTGCTTTAAAATAAATCTGCGCTTATATAAATATTTCCAAGAAAATCATTCAAGCATGCCACAAAGGTATCCACTCGCACCATTAATCTCCACGAAATGTGTGAACAACGTTGATTGAAATTGATCACCTGCAGCAAACAAAATCAATTTCAATGTTGCATGTACATATCATAACAATTCTAAATCAATAATTTTGCAATTCAAATAATGGCATTTTGATGTATTGTTGTATTTACCGAATTACGGTTTATCATTATCAAATGTGCTTGTACTGTATGGAATAAAATACCATTGCGTTATCAGCATTACATCTTTGTAATAAACATCAGTTAAATGACCTCATTGTCCAGGTTTATCTGGGAAATCAAATATTTATAGATCTCTGAATAGACCTTTTAATGATAACGGCGGTCCTGTACTTGGCGTGTAACTTTGGAAGCCAAAATGATACGGATATCTGCATACATGTACAATGTATATGGCAACATCATCACTGTAACCGATTATTGCTTGATGTCAGTTTCTGCCAATCTGTATCATTTTGCCATCTAAAGTTGTATACTAAATTATCACGAAAATGTCTATTCTTCAGCAAATTGAGATTTGTAATAACCAGTTGACAGAAAAATATCATTCATATTTATTTGTCCACGATGTTTGAGGGGGGGATGAAAACTTTGTTGGCCTCAGGTTTATTATGTTCCCCCTGAGCAACTTGGTTGCAACAAGAAAACATATATCAAATTTTGATTGCTGATGGTTGATCATCGATCAGCTCGTGTAATTTATTTCAAAATACATTTAAAATCCATTATTTATAAATGTGTTGGTTTGTTTGTGTTATTGATGCTGTGTGCTATCCAAAAAAACAAATTTATTGGAAAAAGAGAACAAGCACTCTGATGAATCAATACATGTTCCCTACCAGTGAAGCATTCTGGGAGTATTGAAGAGTCAATACATGTCCACCTACCAGTGAAGCATTCTGGGAGTATTGAAGAGTCAATACATGTCCCCCTACCAGTGAAGCATTCTGGGAGTATTGAAGAGTCAATACATGTCCCCTACCAGTGAAGCATTCTGGGGGTATTGAAGAGTCAATACATGTCCCCTACCAGTGAAACATTCTGGGAGTATTGATGAGTCAATACATGTCCCCTACCAGTGAAGCATTCTGGGAGTATTGATGAGTCAATACATGTCCCCTACCAGTGAAGCATTCTGGGAGTACTGATGAATCAATACATGTCCCCTACCAGTGAAGCATTCTGGGAGTATTGATGAGTCAATACATGTCCCCTCCCAGTGAAGCATTCTGGGAGTATTAATGAGTCAATACATGTCCCCCATCTGCGAAATCATACATGTAATTTAATAAATGATGAGCTATTACAAAACTTTCAATAAAACCTTAACCGGACAAACTGACAGACTAACGCAAACAAAAATTATAGTAAGTTCCATGTATGATACATATAGAATAAAAGCTGTGTAAAACTTTTTTCATGCTCAAATTCAAAACCGAAGTCATCCTGTCTACCGATCAAAATTTCAACAAAAACTAAATTATGCATCTGTCCTGATGATCTGGATCCACATAATTTCTTTGCAAGGAATTGAAAAGAGAAACTGCATTCGATGTACTCCTACATGTTCAAGATCTGCATTAGATGTAGGCCTACATGTTCAAGATCTGCATTAGATGTACATGTTTAAGAACTTAAGAGTTTGGACATGTTCCAGGCCTTTTGCTGTCCATTTTGGGAAAATACCATTGGCGACACAACTGGGAATGATAACTTGAATTTATGTCAAATTGGGGAAAATAATTTGCACACATAGAAACCTAAATGTAATGCACTCTCTTTTTTAAAATGTACTTCCCGTTACATTCATTTATTTTCATTTCTGTTGTGGATTCAACACCTGAAATTGGGAATTTTTTTCAACAAATTGGCAAAAAAAACATGTATTTTGCACTGGGAATGGGGCCAATTTTTAGACTTGTGGATAATATAGAAAAAGGCATGTGCTCATGGGGCATCTGTGTCTAAGAAATACATCTCAACTTTTTAAATGTAAAATTGATCATAATATATTTTTTCATGCTACGACTGGACCAGAATCGACACTTAAATGAGGAACTAATTAGCATGTACTTTAAATTTCTTAAGATAAACTTATAACCTGAACTAAAACAAACTCAGAATCAATTAACCCTCAAGTATACCAATACCACCTTTTTGTCTGTAAATATTGACCTATATGTACTAAACATTCAGAGCAAATAAAACTTGCCTAAATAGAATATTTTATGCATAATTAATACATATACAATTAACCCATTTAACCCTAAAGACACATTTTGATGGGTCTAAGTCATTGATTTACAGAAGAGTCCATTGGTTTTTAGGGGGTTGATAAGTTAATACATGTACTTCCAGAGTCACAAAAAAAAAAATGTCTCGACAACACGAAATCAATTATGCACATGTACAATGTATACGTTATGTTATATTTGTAGGCAAGACCAGGCTTTGTGTTTTATGGTAAAAAAATCTACATTCATGAAAAATTCATTAGGTGAAATAAAAAACTGTCAATAAAAACAGTATGACTTCAGTGGGATATTTAAATAGTCAAAAACCTTTGGTACTAAATCCCTATTCATTTTTTTTTTTCTCTTTTTTTTTTGGGGGGGGCATCTTTTTTTTTGGGGGGGAGGTTATTTCATTACTTTGTTATACAAACTAAAACTAAAAAAAAAATTATAAAACCACTCTTCTACCACCACCCCCAGAAAAAAGAAGGTGAAAATGATAAATACAATATAAGCATAAAATTGTTTTCATTTGACATTTATGATCAGATGAAGGCAAATCAATGAATTGCTAATCCTTCATCATGTTGGCATTCATATGACCATGAATGCCAAATGAAGCAGTTCAACAGTTAAAAGTTAAGTGCCACAGATTCTGACCTGTGTTTTCAAGCCTCTTTCTGCCAGTTTTGGGAAAATGCCATTGGCAACACAATTAGGAATTTCAATGTGAATTAGTGTCAAATTGAGAAAAATAGTTTGCAGACATGGAAATCTAAATATAATGGAATCTGTTTTTCAAAATGCATTCCCCATGCTTAAAATTCATTTTTTATTACCATTGAGGTCTGTACAGCATATTGGAAATGTTTTTCACCAAATTGGGAAAAAAAAACATGTATCTTACATTTGGAATGGGGACGAATATCAGCCCTGTGGAAACTATAGAAAAAGGCTTGGCTATATGATTATTAACAGGGATTTTCCACTCTAACATAAAGGGCCAAAATAAGTCCCCAAATTCCCAATGCAAAAACAATGCATTTTTTTCCCCCAATTTTTGCAGTTGAAATTTCCAAATCAAGGTCAAATGACATAGTTTTGTGTAGTTTTAAATTTCTCAATTTCAATAAAATGTTGCTAAAATTTCAAATTCAAAAGGCCCAGGCCCCATTCTCGAAAGAGTGTGGAAAATCCCTAATTAGATTTTAAACCAAAAACTATTACAATTTTGATTTGACGTTCAATTTTATATACTAACAGGTTGAGTTATTTACCAAATATAATGAACCCATTTACAAGTAAATGCCACAATGATTATGAGCATCATTAAGTTAAATCTTCTTAGAAACCCTTACATCAACAATTTTAAAAAGAATCATTCAGTTTGCAAAATTTAAAGTATGAATATTAGATGTGAACCTGATGAACGGTATACAAAATAGAAGTATTTTCATTGTCATCGTTTTGGGCAATTATAGTTTAAACATATGTTTAAAAATAGAACTTTTAATGTACCTGGTACTTTTCACTTAAATTTATTCTATTTCTAGCTCATATAATTATACTGAATGATTCATGCAAACCTGTCTTTCATGTTTGATTTTTTTTTTTTTAATTTACATGTACCGTGATAATCTGTCCAGATATTTAAAATTACAAAAATAATTTGTAAATAAACTGTAAATAACAACGTAAACGATTCTGTTATCTACATACCTGATAGACTGAAATTTCATTTGAAAGAAAATTTCAAAGATTCAACATGATTTATGTTAATACCTGTATTTACACACCTGTTTTTAAAATACTGTGAAACCTATATATAACAGCCTCCATGGGAACACAAGAAAAGTAATCTTTATAGGGAGGTGGTTTTTATATAGAGGTTGATTTGTACACAAATGGTACTATTGGGGACAGCAAAACAGTCTTTGTGACCAGGTGGTCTTTATACACAGGTGATTGCCAAAGCAGGTTTAACTGTATATTTATCAACTGTATTCAATATACAGTGGAACCTCGCAATTAAGACCGCCTTACTGACTGACAGATGACTCAAAGTCATCTGAAATTAGAGGTTGTCACCTAATCTAGGTGTTTTTTAGGTGCAGTTCCACTGTACATATGTTTCTAAAATTAATTTCATAATGTCAAACTCTGACTTTTAATCAACTGAACAAAGCTGAGTAAGCTTAATAAGAATAAGATCATCACCATTGATTTAACTCATCTCCCCCCCCCCCCTGAAAAACAATGGACTCTTCTGTAAACCAATTACTTAGACCAGTCCAAATGTGTCTTAGGGATGAATGAGTGAACATGAAAATTGTAAACAAAACAAAACAAATAACCAATATGAATTTCAAATTCAAAGGGAGACAACTCTGATATTAACATTTACAAAATGTCTTTAGGTGACCATGTGAATGAGTTACTGGTAACATGAAAATTGTAAATAAAAAAAAAATCTGATATGAATTTCACAACTCTGATTATTAATATTTACAAAATGTACTTGCTCAATTCAATTTTGAATGTTGTTTTACACCACACTCAACAACTTTTCATTCAAATGATCGGTGGCCAGTATTTGTGGTGGAGAAGAAGACCCTGTTACAATGTACACAAGAAAAGACCAATGTTAACACTCCTGTAGGACTTAAATTGGTGCTGACAAGAGTTGACCGAGACATCGTGGTTTAAAGCACAATTTTATTTTTTATTTTGAATTTTTCAGTCATATGGTGGCGACAAGTTTTCAGGGGTGGAGGAAAGAACCCAGTTACAATGTACCTGGGAAGAGACCAATGGTGTTCAGCAAGTAAATTGGCAAACTTCCTCACAAAAATCAGCAAAGATTCCAATGGGGCTCGAACCTGTGCTGACCAGAAGTGAGATACTTCATGCTTCAAAGCGCAATGCTCTAACCACTCGGCCATGGAGGCACTAACTTTAAGTTGAAGAGGAACAAACAACTTGAATGTCTATTGTTTTAAGATTCCGACAAGGCGACTACGGAAAACAGTCATAATAAGAAAGATAAATGAACTGCAGTGAAACTTTATCAAAGAATTTAAAAATATTTCATTTCAACATTCTTTTCTTCTTTCATGAACTATGAAGTGTCATTCAAACATAAAAGTATTTTTGTACTTTTAAAAAAGGTGATTATCCTTTGTCCCCCAAGAATCTTAATGGTATGCTCCATTTCAAATGATAATGGACAAATAAATTTGGTTTAGATTTACAGTGGAATCTGTCTTGAAAGACCATTGTCATAAAAAGACAACCTGTCTTGGGAGACCACATTTTCAAAAAAACTACTTGGTTAAAATATCCTTGATGTAAAACCTCTTTTGAAAGACCACCTGTCTTGTGAGACCACATTAAAGTGGCAAATGAGATGGTCTTTCACTAGAGGTTTCACTGTATTTTCTCTGCAGCCATAATGAAAGAAAACCATCATTCTAATATCTGTGACTACCAGTTGAAAGGGGCATTTCCTTTTTTTTTTAAATTGTTTTCCTTTTTAACTACTTAATTTGATATATAATTAGAATAACAAAAAAAGAGATATACAGGACATAAAAATTCTTAAATTTACGTGATTTTGTGAAAATTGCTTGAGAAATCCAGATCTGTCAATTTTTCTATTGCAATTGATTTACCCAACCTTACTAAATTTGTTTGAATATCACACTGGACTTGACGTTATTTTCACAAAATATATAGGAATATCAATTTTTTTTTTATCTGTGTATAACTCACAGCCTCTTATTTGTTATTGTACATCAAGTACAAGTACGGTAGTAAAAATAGAATTTTTTTTTTTTTTTTTTGTTAAACACCGTTAAATGCTGCTTTAAATATATCCTTTTTGGCTAAAACAATTTATTTGTTTTAAACCTATCTACAACTGAATCTGATAAAAATTCTGTTGTCCCTTTTATTAACATAACGAAGGCTAATCTGGCTGCATAGACTGATAGAGGAAAACTGAGCATGTTTACATGCATGTACAACAGGCCAAAGGTAAATAACTCTTGCAAATTGTTGTGTAAAAAGTTCAACCACATACACAACTTACAGTGCTTTACTCATCAACCCCTGAAAAACAATGGACTCTTCTGCAAATCAATGACTTAGACCAGTCCAAATGTGTCTTTAGGGGTGAATGAGTTAAAACTTCTTGCACCATCTGCCACATCCAAATAAATTTTGTATCTCTGATAAAACAGTAAAAATGGCAATTTTAATGAATATACATGATAACTGATATATTGGATGCACATACTGGGTCCATGTCAAAACTTTGCAGTGATCCAAATGAAAAACCATATTTTACACCAAGGATTGATAAGCCAGATAACTTGCTTTTTTTCGAACTTTTGTTTACATTTTATTGAAATCACATAAAAAATTATTTCAGTTATAATGAGATGTAATTAGTTAGCTGTCCATGACATGTCATAAATATATCGCGCCGACTTATGTTTTAGACGATACGTTGAATTCGTCGTCATTACATCTCCGTTAACATTGGATCATTCGCTTAGGCCCTTAGATCATCGAAAACCAATGTTGCTGGGGTACTTATACTTCATTCTTGTAAAGTATTGTGACATAAATAAGTTCCCATAATTTATTTTCACTATATACATGTATTCTTAGTAAGTTCATGTTTTTTTTAATAACTCCTAAGGAATTAGTCTTTTATCCACTTTTAACAAACCTTGATTCATAAAAGTTTGAGGTTTTGGTAGAAATTCCTTTGCAATTTATTTTTTTTACAGGAGATATATTCTTCGTGAGAGTAACATCATTTTTCAATTCATTACAAAGATAATGAATGGATCTGTGACGTAACACTTAAACACCATAATAAAACCATCGATACTTAAGTAATTTAAGGATGTCAACAAACGAAAATATTATCAAAATTAGGCCCAGACTCCCAGGGTTGAATGTGCCATTTTTCATTTATTATGAATGTCTACCATATTCAGAGAACAAAATCAAACAAATGCAGAATTACTAAGGATATATGTATAGCGAAATTCAATTTTGGGAACTGACTTTTGTCCTACTACTGTACATGTACGGTATTTATACCAAGGTTTTTTCAACACATCATACATGTACTATAACACTTGAATCCAAGACCTCAATTTCAATTTTCGTCTATCAAACCTGATTGTGTAGCAGTACCACAGGTGTCACTTGATCAGCCACAATAGCTCAGTAAATAGAGCGTCCAGCTAGTATTCAGAAGGTCCAAGGTTTGACCGCACATTTTCCCTAACCTTTTACATTTGGCACCCAACAATATTACCCAATGTGGTGAAAGGGATTAATAGACCCTTTTGGGGACAGGGTCCTGTACCCTTTCAATTCAAAATTTTAAGTGGCAATGGGCTAAATTTGGTAAAATAAATAGTACAGGTACATGTAACTACATGTATGGTCATTTTACCACTGAAAATAAAGATGCAAAACTTGTGATTCATTTAACTTTTTTATTAAACTGACAACATGGATTTTATCAAAAGACATGGAAGTTTTATTTGACTTTTGAGCGATACTTTAAGTTGTAAATTTTTCTTTTGTCTGTACATTATACCAAAAATGAGCTACATGCCATGGTGAACATAACTGGGAAATGTTTGCTCAAATTTAGGAAAAATATACCGTGGTAGCAGATTTGCAATAGCACTCTTTCGAGTTCTTACATAATCCACTGTGGTTCACAATTTTTCATGTGCTGCTTCACCTTTGTACTGTATAGGCATAATGATTTCCAGTCTCTGCGCACTCACGTTGATGAAGAAATATAATGTAGGAAGACAACATTTCCGTGTGTGGAAAGTGTCAGATTTTGGTGTCTTTTCTTTAAGAAAACTTAAACCTTGCCGACCTACATAATACTAATAGCAAGCAAGAGTTTATTCACTTGCTTTAACCCATTCACCCCTAAAGACACATTTGGGCTGGTTCAAGTCATTGATAAATAGGAGAACTTATTTTTTTCAGGGGTTAACGAGTTAAATTGTAAAAGATTTTGATATGGAAGTATTTGACTCGCATGATGATTATGATGGCATGAATAAGCAAAAACAATAAGATATGTCTGAAAGTCAGACGATTGTTATTAGTCATGTTTTATCAATAACCAATTGGCGTAAATGTCGGAACAATTTAGCAAACGTGAAATATTGTGACATTTTGATTTATTTATGAAATGAAGCAACTTTTTTATATGTAAATTACTGAACCAAAAGTATCCATACCTACAGGAAATCAATAGTCACATGATAGGAAGAGAAAAAAATCTAGAATAATAACAGAATAATTACGAACCCAAAACAGTGCTATTGGGAATGGGGCCTTTCATCGGACCTGCATGTTGATGATATTAATCTCTACAGTAATCTCTTTCAGTCTCGTGGGATTTCCGGTGTCAGAAATCTTATCAAAGATGAGATGAGTATACATTGTACCATCTAATTGGTCATTTAGGTACCGTTCATCTCTGGCAAATCTGTATTTCATTAACATTCCCTCATGAGAATATTAAATTTGGAACATAATTTGTAATCATAGCTGGACCTCACACCTTTTTATTTCTTCATTCTATATACCACTGCTAAACATTTGTGCTTTATTATTCAAACTGTATACATATACCATACTTTGTTAACAATGTAGCTCTTTTTTACCTAGATACTTGTACAGACTAATATTGAAGAAATCATTTGCTAAACTTTGACGTCATTTTACTTTTAATGATGCATGGTGTCCAAAAGATACATAGCATTTGACTAAACTCTTATCAAGATGCGAACCAATGTGTAGGCCTATATTCCCAAATGTTTACAAAAACGTTACATCAAATCAGGGCAGAATTTCGGACTAAGGCTGTAGTGACTGTAACTAAGACCAATTTAGGCCTTCTTCAATGACTGCATGGGCTATAGACTATATACCGGGTATTTGCAAGTTTGAGCAACATAAATGCAATCTGAAGTGTCTGCTGCACAGTAGGCCCCATATTTCTATAGTTGTAATACAGCAAATGCAGTAGTGCTATACGCCGGTCTGTAGCCAGCGTAGGCCTAGCGTTTGTATGTATTTTCAATTTTGTAAATAAATAATATCATATTTCATACCTTCAAAAGAATTTGTCCCACTTCCTCGGGACGAGCCTCAACTTCAGTCATTGTTCAGCGATTCATTTGATACTCAACTGACGGAAATTATCTTGAAATTTGGTTGAAAAGTCTATTTGAAAACACTTGATTGCGTGTTTGTGCACCTTCTCATGCGACTTGTCTAAGGTCGGCCATGTTAGTTTCTCCAGCAACAATTTAAACAACAAAATTGGTGACGTAGTTCACATTTCCGGTTCCAACATGGACTCACCTTGTGCATTATTTTCCTCGTGTGATGAAAAATTTAATGCAAATGAGCTTATTCGTCGTATGTAACGATTTCGTATTTTCATATTATTTATATTTTTGTATTGCAAACATCTTTGATTGGTCTGGAAAGTTTGAGATTTCAATTTAATAATTGTATTTTCCCTTTCTTCTGTCAAAACATTGGTTACTCCTACCTTTCATATAAAACAATATTTGTAAACAATCCCATCAGTACAAAATGAAAGAGATCACATAAACAAGTTACTTCATGCGATTAACTTATCTACCCCCGGAGCCACATTCGGACCTGTCCATTTCAAAGAATGTTGAAATCCATTGTCAGAATTCAGGGGTGTATGATTTAGAATTAAAATTTTATAATAATTTTACATGCAATATGAACCTGTTCACTCCTGAATTATGACAGTAGATCATACTATTCATTGATCTGGATGAGTCTAAATGTGAACACAGGGGTTGATGAGTTAATTGAGTACTACTATAAAGTAGTTGCCATGGTTATAGATTTGGAAGGGCATTTACAATGTAGTTAAATGTATCATGGAAATAATCTGAATTTCTCTAATTTGTGTTTTCATAAACAACAGAGTGGTTCACATCAATTGCATATGTTGTCCTATATTGTAAGCCTTCGTTGGTTCAAATAATTTTCTTTCAACGTTTTTATTGGATATTTATTTTTACTATTAATGCTGAACCATGAAGTCTTATCAGAAGTTAAAGCCATTTTCTTGTAGCAGGTTCGCAACGAAATTTTGTTGGAACTTTGAATAGTTATATGACAACAGTCTTGAGTTTGTTTTTGTCATTAATAGTAAAGATTAACGTCTAAAATATTTACAAAAATTGTTACCGAATCATATGTTGGAGTTATATCCTATTTTAACACTTTTCTAACTGTCACCCCTTCCTCTCTTTAGACTGTCAAGTGGGACATGGTCAAGATGTTCCGCAGTCTTTTAGAATGCTACAAGAAAATAATCACTCCCAATAAGATGTTGTTGGGATGCGACATAGGGAGTTTAAATCACTGTAATGTTACAGATATGCAGTTATATAGGACATAATAAACCTAATGAGGATTTGTTTGGTAGCGTATTAGCAATGTACATGTACATAATCAGTACACACACTGCAAATGATATAAAATATGATTAAATAAAACACACAACTGACACTTGGGCACGTGATCCACATTTGATATTTGAATCACACAGCAGTCTCTTAAGTTTTGAAAAAAGTTTATGTGTGCGTAATGTTTTGATAATATAAATGACACTTGTACAGGTGCAGGGTCTAAATAATTTGATTAAAGAAGGGCTGCGACATAGGGAATGTCAGTCACTGTTACAGATTTACCATTATATAATGACATAATGAATATGATGATGATTTGGTTGGAAGCGTATTAGGGATGTATGTGAAAATAATATGTACCCAAAATGTAATTGATATAAAATATAATATTAGATACAACACACAAGCAACTCACCTTCATTTTCAGAGTTTTTATTTTTAAATCAAATTCTTATCTGTCAATATCAATACTCTGTTTATCTGATACATTGTAGAACTCCAGTAATTATACACTACATAAACAGAACATTATGTGGATTATCAATCCCTATTTTCATCTCTGTCTCACAATTTGATTTTTTATTTCATCTGGCGAAGAAAAAAAAGCTGTTGGCAATATTTCTGGAGTCTCCATTGTCTTCAGGGATAGTGTAAATAAACCAATTATATCATTTAAATTATCACTGTGAAAAGGAACTGATTACCCTGTTGAGTCATTAGTATCTTTTGACCATATAGAGGTATGATTATAGGATATTTGCTACAGGGTGAAATACATGTATAGGTCTACCAAGGTAAAGTGGACAGACTCCATGCATTACTGAATCTCTAATACTTTTGTGACAACAAGTAGCTTGTCACCCCTATTATGATTTGATTTAGACTCGTTGTGTTTGTAAACATATGCCAATTTACCTTGGGAGACCTGTACATGTGACCTGGTTTTCACAACGACCAACCCAGTACATGAATAGATTAATTACCATTATATAAGCATAATCTTATATATATTTTATTCACTCCATGAAATTTGTATGATAATTATTGATGATATTGCTTTAAACATAAACTGAAAAATGCCAAAGTGTGTCTTCTATGACGTCCGCACTGTGCAACATAAGCTTTACAGTGTAATGTGTGAAGCTTTAAAAGGGTGTTATTTCAATGGGGGAAAAACGATCTTTCATTTAAGCTACATGATTTAACAATACAAGTAATTATATCATCTTTTAGCTACTTTAATTAAATTAAAAAAACTGATGATGATTGCGGTTATTCACGAATTTTTTTTCTTTTTGAATTTTGAATCTTACTTCAAAAAGTTAAAATCTTGTTACCAATTTGATGAGTTGGTGATATTTCTGGCAGCCAAAATTCTTCAGCCAGCACAGCTACTGGATAAGGGTGCGACTTATCTGAGGGTCAGTGTTCAAGACTAAGATTTTGGGGGCAAAGTGGGGGTGCGACTTATCTACAGGTGCGACTTATACACGAGTATATACGGTATGATATGAATTCATGCAATGCCTTGGAAGTGAGTCTTATTGTGATTTAAGGGGATGATCAGATGAGTTAAATTATTAATGTTAATGTGACTTTCAATAGTTTGCTTTTTAGCAAATACATGTACCCTAGGTTCTGCACATATTCACTTAGACTAACATTTGTACATGTTCTTCTTCTATTTTTTAAAAGAAATTTTAGGTGCAGAAAAAGTACCCAAGGGGGATAATGTCTTAGAAGATATTTACAGCTTTGATTGGCATATAGAAACCAAATATTACACTGCTGATGTGAAACTCTGTAACACAAATTCCCGTACTATTGGAAATTCTCAGTTTGCAGATGGTGTCCATGCTGTAGTTATCTACTTTGATTCAACTGAGGTATTATGTGTCTTCTAACTTAATATATATATTTTTTAATTGTTCTTCAAACAACCCTACCAGTTAATAGCAATACATATATTTCTGATATTTATTATAATCCATTGGGCTTTTTTTCTATTTAATTTGTAATCTATATTGGCTTTTATTCCAAGTCAAAATTCATATCATTATAATTATTTGTGTAACGTTTTTGTTTTTTTTGAAAAATTCCTAGTTTATTTCTGAGAAAAAGTGTGACATATGTATTTGCTTAAGATTCAACAAATCTGGTTAATGCATATGTGTATCAGGTACTTTCAAATCAGAAAATTTTGTGGGGTTAAAATTTTTTTGTTATAAAATTAAAACAAATTTGTTGACATAAATTTTGTTGAAATTAGTAAATGTTTGTAAAGGAATCTATTTGTATTACTAGATGTAATTTATGTAAATTTTTCGTCATGATTTTAATTTCATTGATAAATGAAAACAATGGAACAAACGAAATTTAAACCACAAAAAAAGTTTTTGATTCTATGGTATTTTTTCCATGTGCCACTAAAAGCAGCTGCAAAAATCAGTCAAAATTTTAATTTAATACCTGCATGTACATTGACACATATTTTATAGAAACCATTTTTCTCCTTCCCAACAGTGAAAAAAGTAATGTAACATAATGTATATTTTAAATAATTATTTGTCTTTGTGTGTGCGTGCATGCGCGCACAATACACCGTATCAAAGCTCTGTTGTGATACCAGGATGTTCAGTTCAGCTACGCCAATTTTGACGTTAATTTTGACATTGATTTTGAAATTTGTACACATTTTCAACAGTTATTCTGATTTCAATATGATTTTTGTAGCGGTCAGTAAAAAGGATGAAAATAATTATTATCAAGTCATTAAAAGATCTCAGTTTAGTGAGAATATAAACTTAGATTTCAAGGATGTCATTAACTTTTTAGTAACAGGTGAAACTGTCAAAGTAGCAGGAGAATTTCTGTCTTTTTGTATAGAAGTCTATGTAATTTTGTCAAAAGTAGGCAGCTTTTTATTGAGAGTAGGGGGTTAAATTTGCCTGTTACCACCTTCTAATGACATCCCTGGATTTATTGCGAGCTCTTCAGAAATATGAAAATCCAGAGTTGTATGCCATATCTAGAATGCTGAACTGAGGGGATTCTCCTTTTCGACAGAGTTGTGCTATGCCGTATTCACACAGAAGTGTATATGTGTGTGGGTGTAATGGTTTGGTCTACTACTTGAACATTTTTTTTTATTGATTGTGACCTTATGTATTTATAGATTTATTTTTACCTGAATTTGTTTGTATTTTCTTCCTTGAATCTTACAGAAAAAGAGCTTTGACTTGGTAAAAGCATGGCTTCCATTTTTAAAGGAGATTGGACCATCTGTGCAACTGTTAGTGTGTCCATCATGTTCAGAGAATGATGGTAAGAATGACAAAATTATTTGCATGTGTTGAACGAGATAATGAACATTTACTTACATAATTTGAAAGTTCTATGAATTTGTATATATACCCGAACAAATAAGTATATCAGTGTACTGAAACGAACAAAAAAGTACATACACTGAACATATTCAAATAAATGCAAGCATACACTGTATATATGTATAAATGTGTACACACATACGCTATACATTGTATATACAAGTAAATACACACATACACTCTTTGTATATACAAATAAGTACACACATACTCTATACATTGAACATTGTATATTCAAATAAGTACACACATACACTATACATTGTACATGTATATACAAATAAGTACACACATACACTATACATTGTGTATTCAAATAAGTACACACATACACTATATATTGTATATACAAATAAGTACACACATACACCATACATTGTATATACAAATAAATAAACACATACACTGTATATATGCAAATAAGTACACACATACTCAATACATTGAACATTGTATATTCAAATAATTACACACATACTCTATACATTGAACATTGTATATTCAAATAAGTACACACATACTCTATACATTGTGCATTGTATATACAAATACATGTAAGTACACATACACTACATTGTGTATACAAATACATACACACATACACTATACATTGTACATGTATATACAAATAAATACACACATACACTAAACATTGTGTATTCAAATAAGTACAAACATACACTATACATTGTACATATATATACAAATAAATACTTACATACACTATACATTGTACATATATATACAAATAAATACACAAATACATTGCACATTGTACATTGTATATACAAATACATACACACATAAACTATATTGTATATACAAGTAAGTACACACATACACTGTAAATTGTACATTGTATACATAAATAAGTACACATATACACTACATTGTATATAATAATAAGTACACACATACACTATACATTGTGTATTCAAATAAATACACACATACACTATACATTGTATATACAAATAAGTACACACATACACTAAACATTGTATATACAAATAAATACACACATACACTATACATTGTACATGTATATACAAATAAGTACACACATACACTATACATTGTGTATTCAAATAAGTACACACATACACTATACATTGTATATACAAATACATACACACATACACTATACATTGTATATACAAATATGTACACACATACACTATACATTGTATATACAAATAAATACACACATATGGTATACATTGTATATACAAATAAATACACATACAGTATACATTGTGTATTCAAATAAGTACACACATACACTATACATTGTATATACAAATACGTACACACATACACTATACATTGTATATACAAATACGTACACACATACACTATACATTGTATATACAAATACATACACATACACTATACATTGTATATACAAATAAGTACACATATAATATACATTGTATATAAAAATATGTACACACATACACTGTAGATTTACAAATGAGTACAATGTACACACATACGTTGTATATATACAAATAAGTTCACATTCAAATAAACAAAATGGTACATACACTGTATGTATAGATATAAATGTATACGTACCGATACACTATGTGTGTAAATACATACACATATACAAATACAAATCAGTTCACACAAGATAAATAAAATTAGTAAACATGCAAATTAGTAAACACATATGCTAATATTGCAACATTTGATGATTATTTTACTAGAAAAATCTGATAGAAAATTTCAAGATTATGATAATTTTTCTTTAAAATTTTAAACTGAAAAATCTTTTGTAGCAGTCAACAGATCAACAGTGATGACATGGTGCTTTGATAATGAATTTGAACTGGTGGAGTTAGAAGCTATAGAAAAAGATTATGACGATGAGGAGGGTAGGACATGCAAATACATTATACAAATAGTCAAGGCTACTAGTGGCCCAGCTAGAAATTTGAAGGGGGCAGGCTTTTCTCAGAAAAAAAGGCACTTTTGTATCATCATAAAAAGCACGCGCATCGCATCTATTGATAATTGAAAAAATGGCTTTGATCAAAGAGTTTCTTTTTCCATACCACTTAAATACATGTAAATGTATCATGAAAATATTTGATGGTTCGAAAGTCTTATCTTTGCATTGATTCAATTAATTTAAAACGGCGGGCATAACAGAATAAAATGGGTCCGACAGTATAGAATGGGCATGACATTATAGAAATGGGCAAGGCAGCTAAGAAATGGGCCCAACAGTATAGAAATGAACCCGACAGTATAGAAATGGCTGTGAATGTATAGAAATGGACATGACAGTATGGAAATGGGCAAGGCAACTAAGAAATGGGCCCAACAGTATAGAAATTGGTATGCTGGTATAGAAATTGGCAAGGCAGCTAAGAGAAGTGAACCCAACAGTATAGAAATGGAATCGGCAATATGAAATGGACATGACAGTATAGAAACAGGCATGACAGTAGAGAAATGGACATGACAGTATAGAAACAGGCATAACAGTAGAGAAATGGGCATGACAGTATAGAAACAGGCATGACAGTAGAGAAATGGGCATGACAGTATACAAATGGACATGACAGTAGAGAAATGGGCATGAAAGTATAGAAACAGGCATGACAGTAGAGAAATGGGCATGACAGTATAGAAACAGGCATGACAGTAGAGAAATGGGCATGACAGTAGAGAAATGGGCACGACAGTATAGAAACAGGCATGACAGTAGAGAAATGAGCATGATAGTATAGAAACAGGCATGACAGTAGAGAAATGGGCATGACAGTATACAAATGGACATGACAGTAGAGAAATGGGCATGACAGTATAGAAACAGACATGACAGTAGAGAAATGGGCATGACAGTATACAAATGGACATGACAGTAGAGAAATGGGCATGACAGTATAGAAACAGGCATGACAGTAGAGAAATGGGCATGACAGTATAGAAACAGGCATGACAGTAGAGAAATGGGCATGACAGTATAGAAATTTAATAAAAATCAGAAATTTCAAGTATTAGATTCTGGTTTATCATCAAAAATACAGATTCTTTTATTGGGATACATAAAATTTTAATGCAGTGACCATAAAAAGCAGATACAAGGCAATTAATAATCTGCTTTTGATGTTTTCCATTATTTCCATTATTATTCATAATGCATTAAAAATGAATTATTCCAAACAGTTTGTTATTGCTTTGGTTATCTCCCCTTTCTGTGTTATTTACATTCATTTCTTACATGTACTTAGGCTGCTTACCATTCAATGGAACAAGCAAGTTAAACTGGTCATGTCCCCAAAGGTAACGTGTCTGGTCACACTGGCACCTGCTCTGAGTTGGGTTCCTTCCCATGATTCCACAGTATTAACATTACAGACACTGCCAAAAAACTGAATTTACGACTTTGATTTTATCAAGAAACAACCGGTTTTCAAATGTCGGCTCTAAAATTGACCAGAAACAAAAAGCAATGAATTTTCAGGTTAAAAAATGAATATTTTACTTATGATGAAAATATTTTGCAACTTGTCAGTCACGTTTATGTTCGACTTCTGTACCATTGACAAAACATGGATAGTACTGGACAGGTCTTTGTGAATGGTAAGCAGCCGTAAAATCATACTGATTATCTCCCTTGATGCACTCACCACTAAATCTAGTAAATGTAGTATTTAAAAGAGAGTTTTTATTGATCAGGTTTCTCAACTTTACATTTTGTTCATTTCTGTTGTCCAATCACAATAAGTAAATAGATACAGTCAAATTTTGTTGCCATTAGAGGTGGCCTTTTAGTTTAATGCAAGTTTGACTGTATTTTGAAAAATAAACAAGTCAATGTAGATATTATTACCGGTATATCTGTTTATCAATTTGAGAAGTGTTATAACATACAGGTGTATATTTCAGATGACTTTGGTGAAACAACTGGTGTCAGTAGAATCATCCAAGCTTTACATGCACATACGTGGCCCAACTTGGTTATGAAAGGTATTTATCCATTAATTATATTACGGTACTTTTATTTATCTTTTTTTGGTTACTTTTAAAGTAAATAAATGGTAATTATTTAGTGTCTGCCATTGTGTGCATGTGTGTGTGTGTGTGTGTGTGTGTGTGTGTGTGTGTGTGTGTGTGTGTGTGTGTGTGTGTGTGTGTGTGTGTGTGTGTGTGTGTGTGTGTGCATGCATTCGTGTGTGTGTGTGTGTGTGTATGTGTGTTAAATTTAAGGTTACAGACTACATAGGGTTGGCATAATTGATTGATAAAGCTGACATTTTATTTAAGATAAGCAATACATGGCTTTTCACATTTGGGTTCATTGTTCAATTGAATTTTGTTTGAAATTTCATCCTCAGGATTACAAAAACTGGTAAAAGCCTTGGTTTTTACAATTTTTTGCAGCCCTCTGATTGAATTACTGTATATCTTATGTTCAGGTATGAAGAAATGAAGGAGATGTACATTCTTTGTGGCTACTTATTTTCATTTCAAATTCTTTTGTGGTTTTTGGAAAATTTTTATTGAATTATTGCTATTACCAGTATTTATTAGAATTTTATTTAGTTTTCAAGTTCAAAGAGACATATGGAAATTTTACGTGATCAAAAAGTCAACAACAAAAATCTTAACAAAATTTTCTTTTTAATTTACATTTTAAGATAATCCAGATATTTGCAGTCCTTATATGAAACAGTTAATGGAAGAACAAAAAGCCAGTTTATTAAAAGAAAGTGGAATAAATACTGACAGCATTCCAACAGACAGTTCACATTCCAATAACATTCCAGAATGTAATTCTAGTGATAATTGTGAGATAAATGACAGTTGTATAGCAAATTTGAAAATTGACGATCAGAAAAACGCAAGCTTAAAAACGGATTCTAACAGTGTGGGGGCGTGTGGTGTCGATGATATAAAGAAAATCAAAGATGCAAGTAATGATAAAAAAAGGAAAGAAAAAAGAGAGGAAGCATTAGGTAAATAATATTTGATTCAGTTTTTATGTTCTACATTTTGACTAAATTCTCTAGGTTCTTCTAAGTGTGAGGTTATCTTCAACTCCAACTATACAATGTGAAACACATTTTTTGTTCCTTTCTGGTGAAATGTTTGGGAGCTATAGGTTTTGTCTGTGTCTGTCAAGTCAGAGTTCATAAAGACCTTGAAAATTGCTTGAATATAGAGCTTGAAAAGTGCTTAAAAACAAAAGTGCCCTTGAAAAGTGCTTGAATTTAATAAAAAATTCTTCATTAATTTCATCAGTGCTTGAATTCTACTTCTTGCCTGTTTATTCATCACCAAGGAAAGACTTTAACAAAAAAAATTAAACCAATCATATACACCTTTGACCTACTATATGCCATTGGAGTTAAGTGTTTTTGTGATGGTGTATTGCTGGATCTCTGTTGTGTTTAGTGGAACTCTAAGAAGCATTTTGAGGACTGCCAATGAAATGTGAGAGATCCTTGCTGGGGGTTTTTGTTTTTTACTTTGATTTGGCTTGCAAAGTCTTGATAGCTGAAACATACCCATTGAAAGTGCTTGAAAAATACTCTTGATTCATCAATCTTCCCAGAATGCTTCATAGATAGAGGACATGCATTGATCCATCAGTACTCTCAGAATGTTTCACAGATAAGGGACATGTATTGATTTATCAATACTCTCAGAATGTTTCACAGGTAAGGGACATCCATTGATTTATCAATACTCTCAGAATGTTTCACAGGTAAGGGACATCCATTGATTTATCAATACTCTCAGAATGTTTCACAGGTAAGGGACATCCATTGATTTATCAATACTCTCAGAATGTTTCACAGGTAAGGGACATCCATTGATTTATCAATACTCTCAGAATGTTTCACAGGTAAGGGACATGTATTGATTCATCAGTACTCTTAGAATGCTTCACAGGTAAGGGACATGCATTGATTCATCAATACTCTCAGAATGCTTGTTATCCTACAAGGTTTGTTAATCCCTCTGTGAATTCAAATAATTATATTATCAAAACATATTTTAATGAGTTGAGATATATATTGATAATTTTCATGTATGTTATTGTAGATTCACTAATCCCAGATAATTTGGATATGTTACAAGCTCTGAGCTCCGAGGGTGATGAGGACGGTGAATCATTTGAGCAGCTCTTTGCCAATTTTAGAACAATGAAAGGTACAGTATAGAGTTGATTTCTAACATTTAACCTGGATCGTATTAGTGAAAAGAGAGTGTGATACCCAGACACCACATGGTGGCTACTATTACATAGAACCACTTTTTTTAGACCTTATTTTAAAAATTCCGACTCAATTTCACCTTTAATGGTCAGTGTGTGACTGTATACTGTAAATCCGATTTTGTTCATGAGAATTTTATTTATGCATAATTTCATGAGAGCTCATGCTCCCGAAAATAAAATAATCATAAATAGAAAAGAAAATATCATCTCGTGAATAAATTTAGAAATTGTGTTTGCGAAGATAAAGTCCCACAAAAATTTCTGGATTTTCAGTGGTTAAATGGTGCTCCCATTAGCTCAAGCCAGATAGCTTGGTAGAGCACCAGATTGTAAAACAAGGGTCCCAGGTTTGAATCCCAACAAAGATAGGAATTTGTCTCCAAGTTTGGGACTAGGTTCCCTCTGGAAAGGTGAGAAAGATTGATTATCTCCCCACAAGTGACAGTAACCTCCAAAGGAGTCATGATGCCTCTTAACACATTAACCCCTATAACCAGATTTGGACTCGCCCATTTCAAAGAATGGTGAAGTCCACTTTCAAATTTTGAGTGAAAGATTTATAATGATTTTAAATGCAATATAAACTTGTTCACTCCCCAAATTATGAAAGTAGACAGTGCTGCTTATTTATTTGGACAAGTCTAAATATGACCACAGGGTTATTTTGTTAAATTGGAGGGGATAATATGGTAGTCTGGTTATATGGTGCTCCAACTTGCATGAGATGGAGGTATTTCCCCATTAGGTTGATCAGTTATGCACCAGATATAGAAATAAGTGGAACTAGGTTCAAATCCCAACAAAGGTAGTCTGTCTCTGTAACAAGTGCCTAGCAAAAAGGAAGTCACATTCTGTTTAACAATCTTGGTCGAGCACGGATTTGAACCCTCAACCTTTCACCTATGTGGTCAGTACTCTATTACATTGGGACCTGTTTTGAGAAATCACTCCATCTGCCATTCAAATGTGGTCTCTCAAGAGAGGTGGTCCCTTAAAAAAGGTTTTATTTAACCCATTCACCCCTGAAGACACATTTGGACTGACCTGTGTCATTGACTTTTAGTAGAGTCCATTATTTCTCAGGGGTAGATGAGTTAAACAATTCTTTAACTGAGTGGTTCTCAGAATGTGGTCTCATAAGACAGGTGGTCTCTCGTGAGAGTGGTCACTCAAGACAGGTTCCACCATACTAAAACACTTAACTAAGGATAAGGAAAGGGATCATATTTGGTATACTTGGTCTTGTCCACCCTACAAACACAATTAGACTGGTCCAATGTTATTGATGAACGGGAGAGTTCACTGTTTTCAGGGTAGATTAGTTATTTTTATGGATTGTTATGTAATAACAACTTATTATGAGTTTGCTCTGAGTGCTATCCTGTTAGCAGTGAAGTGGCTGTCTTTCAGTTGGTTTGGTGAATTCACACTAGGAAATATAGTACTTCATTAGAATTCAACTTTTAAAGAAGAATCGATTATTTGGTGAACATGAATTTAAGTTAGTTTGATTTTACTTCGGTACTTCAAAATAAAGTATATTTTACAAAGAAATTTTTTTTAAAATGCTATTTGAAATTAGCAGTTATGTTAAAATGCCCTTTTTTACAAAAAAAAAACCAAAACAACATTTGCTGTTATGTTAAATTAGATTTAATGTATACTTGTTGTTGAAATACTTTTCATGTTTTTTTTTTAAAGAAAAAGCAGACAGCTTGCCACCATCACAGAGAAAACAATATGCGGAGAAGGTTAGTGGCATTGTCATCTTATCATCTGCCATGATTTAACCAGTCATCCATCAGATATATACTCACGTGAAATATGGCATATTTTCATTAAAAAATGAACTCAAAATCCAAATTTTATTCACAGGAATATTGGCGCATTAACTTGTCACACACAGTCATTTAGGGGTCATCTCACAAGTCAACATGAGTTTCAAGATAACAAAAATTTTATGCATACAGCCACTTGCCAAAAGTTTAAAGACATTATCATTTTTAACTATATATTTCATATAAAACCACAAATTTTATAAAAAAAAAAATTGTGAAGCCATTTTTTATCACATTTCAATAGAATTTTCACTGTTAATCCACTACTAGCATTCTGTGTCATCACATCACAGTTTGTATTTTGTGACATCACATCATTATTAGTATTTTTTAATGAAATGTTAGAAATATTCTAATTAGGTAGATGACTATTATTGGAATACAAGTGTTTTTAATATCAAATTCAAGTGAGTTAATGAATCATTCAGCTGACTTTTTACTTATTTATTGCTAGAAAATATTTTCTATAGACTAGCTCTTTTTTTAGCATCAATTTTCAAATTTAACTTAATCAACCCCTGAAGTCACATTTGGACCTGCCCATTTCAAAGAATGGTTAAATCCACTGTCATAATTCAGGGGTGTATGATTTAGAATCAAAATTTTGTAATCATTTTATATGCAATATGAACTTGTTCACTCCTGAATAATGACAGTAGACCATACTATTTATTGATTTGGGTGAGTCTATACATGACTGCGGGGATTGATAAGTTAAATACCGTACATTTATTTTCAAGTACTACACGTATTTCAGACCTAGATATACTTTTGTTTTGTAGGTTGTAATAGCATTCTGGAAAGCAATCGGTGGCGATGAGGATGAAATCACTGGACTTTCGGATTTTAGCGAGGACGAAGCAACCTGATTCCTCATTTACGATTATGATGGTTTTTTCTGTGAATGCTCTTCCAGCCCTGGTTTACATGGGGCTATTATATCACACCCGACATATTCTGTGTTGTTTAAAAAAAGTGAAGATAGATGGTCTCCTTACAATTTATTTAGCAAGTATTTATCTTGCTTTTTTATCTTCATTTCTTTGTTTTATCATATAGTGTATTTTTATTTTTAAAACCCTGTCCCCCAAGATCAAAGATGGCATTACCCCCACCCCCCAGATCAAAGATGGCATTGCATATTGGTTCTGGTCCATCTGTTTGCCAGTTTGCATCATTTTGGTTTCTGTCTGTTTCAACCATACAGTCATACTTGCATTTAAGTCCATCTCTGTAACAATAAAGTGCACCTGCTACTACCTATCAATGCCATTAAAAACATAACCTATGTTAACTTTTTTTATTATGAATAAACCTCTTTATAAAGACCACTTGTCTATAACAGCTACTTTTGCCTGTTCCTTTGAGTGACCATTATACATTGTATGTGGTATGTTGCTTTAGGATGAAATATAGAATAAGTTTAACTCATCTATCTGATTGACAGGATGTTATGAGTTGTTCTCAAAGACATAGCTCTTGGGGTCATAGGGTAACTGAAACAAAGTTGTTTGTTTTTGTTTTTTTGTTTTTTTGTACAGGTAAACATACAATCTGTGAAATATACTTATCGTTATTTATTTATATTTCATCAAAATATGCTAATTTTTACAGTGCTTCAATATAATATAACACAAATGAAGATCATGTATACATATCGGAGTAGTGAAAAAGGGGAGATAACTCTAAAAGAATTAGACTGCAAAATGAATATGATTAATTTATGAGCCCAACTTTGCAGAAATGAGTCAATTCAACAGAGAACTTGGTTCAAATTTTACTCAGAACCCCAAAAAATGTTTACATCTCTTGCCTATTTACACATGAAATAGCTATATGCTCTGTAAAATATATTTATCTCAGAATTTAAACTATTCTGAATATTTGATTGGTTTGTATCATTGAATTACCCATTTTTAATATCACTGTAAATCCAGTTTTATTCTCGAGAATTTCATTTACTTGTAATTTCGCGAGAGTGCTCGCTTCCGAAAATAAAATTCTTGCTGAATTTTCTAGTCTGATGCTGAAAGTGAAATAGAAAGGTGCAATGCAATGTTCTTGGGCTTGATATTAGCCAACGGAAATAAAAAAAATGTCAGGTTTTAGAAAACGGTTGATATTTATTGTAAAATCTTATCAGAACACGGGTGTACAAAAGACATCTTTTGTAATGAAGTACAATAATAGTATGAAGAAATGGGCATTCGGAAACGTGAAAGTATTATCTAGCGAATAAATTTCGAATAGGTGTTTCATGAAAATTTCCAGATTTACAGTATACGGTTGTTATATTCTGTTTGGGTTGATATAAGAATTTATGGATAAAAAAAGTCATCAGAGGCAAAGAGCAAGTTACAAAAATGAAAAGAAACCACTTTAATAATATACAGAAAACCACATGCCTCTGTGGTAACCAATCTCATTTCAAACTATAGGCATAACAGATGAAAATATTTTATCATTACCTGTATATATGAACTGTATAACAACATATACTCATTCGCCCCTAAAGACACATTTGAACTGGTCTAAGTCATTGATTTACAGAAGAGTCCATTGTGTTTCAGGGGTTGATGAGTTAAAAGTTAATCATTTTTAACCATATCCAGTTTTTTTTATCACTTCTTTGTGAGAAAAATATAATTCAAGCTTTTATATCGGTATTCATTCTTCATTGTCCAGATTAAGGTGATCTTATATACATATATAAGAAGAAAAAGAAGATTTTGAACATGAAAAAATTACATAAAATTTTTAGGAAACTTTGAATGAAAGGAGATATGATTTGATTTGTCGTAATCAGAAAATGTTGCTGAGACATTTTAGTTTTAACATATCAACCCCTGAAAAACAATGGACTCTTCTATAAATCAATGACTTAGACCATCCCCAAATATGTCCAAAGGGGTGAATGAGTAAATTGTAATGTATGATTTCAGATTTAAAACACTGTACACTGAATATTTATAAGGAGTACAAAATGTAGGTGTGTACAATTTATCTAATCACAGGGTCAGTCGGAAAACTGAAAACATGCAAAAATTTCTTTTATTCAGTCACATTTAGGTTGTTATGTAGTTTGTCTATTGTAAAAACCAATGTAATAAAATTAGAATTGTTGCCGATGTAATAAAATTGAAATCACTGTTCATTGTTTTTTTTTGGATTTGTTCCTTATTTGACTCTGAGCCTTAACCATCATACCTGCTTTAGCGACTGTCTGTATTTGATGTCGTTACATATTCTTTGGCGACTTAAATGAAGTCCTTCAGCAGTATTATCCTACCTATATATATGACCTGATTTAAAGGGGCATTGGCTGTGTTTACAAAAAAGAAAGAAATATTTTGATTTTTTTCTACTTTTACTACTTGTACTTGATGTACAATAACAAATAAGAGCTATACACAGACTTAACAACACTTATATTCCTATATATTTTGTGAAAATAAAGTCAGGTCCAGTGTGGTATGCATATACAAATAGTAAAAATTGAATTAACCAACTGCAAGTGAATAATTGCCAAACTGGGTTTCTCAAGCAATTTCTACAAAATATATAGGAATTTTTATGCCGGTGTATATCTCTTTTTGGTTATTGTATATCAATCTCAGTAGTATAAAAAGGAAAGAAAATGTTTTTAAAAAAAAAACAACCCACAGCTAATGACCCTTTAGCTCTTCCACCCCTGAAAAACAATGGACTCTGCAGTAAATCAGTGACTTAGACCAGTCCAAATGTGTCTTTAGGGGTGAATGAGTTAAGCAACTACATGTACCTGCCTTAATGGTAACAATTTTTCCTTTTGAAATATTGAAACGACTTTGATAAGTCCTCTTGTTCAAATATACAAATACAGTCCTACCTGCCTTAGCAACTTGCTGTATTTAGCGACTACCAGTCTTATACAGATCTAAATGAAGTTCACCCAAAGTATTTTCCCTTTTTAGCTCACCTGAGCTGAATGCACTCCCCGTCCATGTGTAAACTTTTCACGTTTTCAACTTCTTCTTTGAAACCACTGAAGAAATTTGATGAAACTTGCCAGGAAGCAAGAACTCGAGGTCCTCTACCAAGTTTGAATTTTTGGGCCAGATGTTTAGAATTTTTTAGGACTGCAAAAATGAGGGGATGCATTTTTTCACACTGGCGGCCTTTATTTCAAATTCACAGAAGGGATTTTGATGAAACTTTATAGAAAGTATTCAAGGTTCTCTACCATATTTGTGTTTTGGGGTCAGATTGGTCCAGGGGTGGATCCATGTTGGGGCAAAATAGATTGCAAAAGGTACCCCTCTTGAAAGTCTTCTTCTCCAGAACCACTGCATGAATTGAAAAATGAATTGTAACTTGTTGCTGAGCGATCTACATGGATGTATGATTCATGTTTGTATTTTTTGGCTTTTGACACATATTTGAAGTCTTTTCAGACTTTGTTGTTTTCATACATTTTTTTTATGATTTCTCTGATTATCTCCCTTTGTATTCACTATGTTGCATTCATTTCATGTGTTTTACCAATAATTTGGTGAAGGAATGTTTTTGTGCAAGATTTTACTGAAATGTAATTTTTAAATATTTTTATTATGAATTTCTTAACACTGCAATATTTGTGTTTTTTGGCCAGATCAGCCTACATATTCTTCTTGGTCTTCTTTCAACATTTGTAGATAGTTCTCAGGTGAGTGACTGAGGCCCTCTTGGGCCTCTTGTTAAATAACCTGTCCTGCATGGCTAACAGCCCTGATTTTTACTTCAAAACTTTGAAACAAACTTTATTTACCAACTTTGTATAACAGTGTACCCTTGGTCTTGCAATAAAATGGTGTCAGTGAAGCCATTAGTGTTAACATTAGAAGAAACACAAAATGTTAATTATGTAATTAATTCAAATACATACTGTGTCTATTAACTAAATTAACGTGAAATAAATATGTATTCCGGTAACTTAACTTTTTTATTTTTAATTTATTTCTGCAAATTCTTTGGAGGTCAAATATTGGGTCACCTGAATTAAGAGATCACCTGCAGTATGTGACCACATGACTTTTCGTGCATCTTCCCTTGAATGGTCTACTCTACGTTCTTAGATTGAACGTGACCGCTGCTGGCAAAACCAATCACGCTAAAAGCTGGTGTAAATAATTGACAATATCTTGATAAGGTATATCACTAAAATTGACAAAATATTTCTCCTAGATGGTGCAGATAATGTAACTTTTTTTTTTTTAAAATGCTTTTTTTTTTTGAGAAAAAGTCCATTAAATTTGTTGTTTTATACATTTGCAAGAAATCACCAATCAGTTAAGCAAGAAATGTTTTGTTCATATAATGATCCACAAATTGTTTTACGAGATGTTTCAGATAGTCGACAAATCTTTTCGAGAATAATCTACAAGACAACCATGTAGTGGGATTTTCACTACAGTGAAACTTATACATAAAACGACCTCCTTAGGGACACAAGAAAACCAGTCTTTATAGGGAGGTGGTCTTTATACAGAGGTTGATTTGTACAAAAATGATGCTGTTGGGGACAGCAAAAAATGTTCTTTTTGACAAGGTGGTCTTTATACACAGGTGGTCACTAAAGCAGGTTTTATTGTAATTTTGAATTTGATGGCTAATAACTTGACATTTGTAAAATATCTGATTTTGTTTGATTTTAAATAGTGCTTCAACAATTTTTCAGTTTCCAGTATATGGTGGCAGCCAGTTTTTAATGGCGGAGATAACCCGGTTACCCAGGAAGAGACCTCCAGCATTCTGTAAGTAAACTGGCAAACTTTCTCACAAAAATCAGCTTAGGTTACAGCAAGACTCATACCTGCACTGACTGGAAGTGAGAGACTTCATGGTTCAAAGCACGATGCTGTAACCACTCGGTCACGGAGACCCTTAAAATATTCGGTTTTATGTGTTCTGACTGTACAAATTTGTGAGTAGATTATTCAGTTGGAATTAGAATTTTAAACGGTGTTTTACGCCACATTCAACATTTTTTTCAGTTACATGGTGGTGGTCAGTTTTGAATGGTGGAGGAAAGAACCCGGTTACAATGTACCTGGGAAGAGACCACCGGCTTTCTGCAAGTAAACTGGCAAATTTTCTAACAAAAATGAGCTTAGGTTCCAGCAGGACTTGAAGTGAGAGACTTCATGAAGCACGATGTTCTAACAACTTCCCCACAGAGGCCCCTTTTCGGTTGGTTGTAAATTCCAGATTAATTTTATTATTATAAAACAGTAAAAGAAAACAATGACAGAATTGTTTAAACAGATTTAGGCCACAGTTACAAAATTTTTCAATTTTCATTTTTGTCATAAAATATTTATTCCCGATTCTGTCACCTCTAAGTATCATAATGGAATGTTCCTATTCTCTGTTCTTGACTGGTCTAATGTTAGATGTTGTGTCGGGTAGGGTTAACAAACTAGATTGCAGTACACCGTAAATCAATGATGTGTAAAAGAACAACAAAACGTAGGAAAATCGGAGGCCAAACATGAATATCAATTACATACTGTTCGATGATACAATGAACCAGGCTTTTAATAATTAATAAAATTCTCCTATGACCATTTTGGCTCTGTGCCAATCATTCGTACCTTGAGCATAAAGATATTATTAGTACTCAAACTCTCCCCTCATCTTGTAATTACCTAATTACTGTATTGTTGGCAGATCACTTTCATCTCCAATAGGCCTATTAACTCATCAAACCCTGAAAAACAATGAACTCTGCTGTAGATCAATGTTTTGAACCAGTCTAAATGTATCTTTAGGGGTGAATGGATTAAATCTTAGAAAGTTCCCATAACACCAACTTTACTAGATGACTTTAAGCATGCTACCAGTATTTTAACACATCCACCCCTAAACACACATTTGGACTGGTCTAAGTCATTGATTTACAGCAGGATCCATTGTTTTTCTGGGGTTGATGAGTTAAGATTTTGTTAAAAAATGAGAAATTTTCCTTTTTGCTGTTCTGTATTATTTGTTGTTTCCTTACCATAATTATTAATGGAACCTCACTCAAGGACCAACTCACTTAGGAGACCACCTCGCATTTCAGACCACAAGCTTTCAGTCTCTCGATAAATATTTGATAAGGACAGAACTTCACTAACACTTAAATGACCACCTCACTTATCAGACCACTTTGAGTCAGTCAGTTAGGTGGTCATAATTGTGAGGTTTCTCTGTATATTAATATAGAATTGATTTAACTCTTGAGTGACCCGATGAATATATTTCAATCCCATTATATATTGTGTTATTCCACCAAATATGATTCTATCCTAATGTAATTTGCAATTCAGTCAAAAGCTGCAGAATAAGACCAAAAATAACAGAATTTTTTTTATAAAGTGACCTCATTGACTCATCTTAAAAAGTACGGCTCACAAAATTGTCATTTTTCACCTTTTTTTTCATATAAAAAATTCAGAAATTTCGTATTATTTATTTATCAAAATTCAAGGAAAATAATGGGAAAAAATTGCCTGGCAACCAACCTAAATTTAAAACGCTCAGTGGAGGCACATCAAAAATATAATTTTTTAATGGCGGAAAGAAATTACGTTAATGTTGATTACAGTAAATCAACCGAGCTTTCAGTCCAGATGATAAACTGAACAACTTCTCGATCACAACACCCACGGTTAACATGACAACGACAACAACTAAATGCTGTAAGATTTCTGTTTATTTTTGTCATAATAATTTGATTACAACATATTATTCATAACGTTGAAATCAGCTGTATTTTAAAAATCTCCAGTAACTACCGGATCTTACTAATATTTAAAAATATTTTCATGACACAACAAAGAAAGAAGAAAAACAACATATTACACAAGACAACATGTTCCATCTGGTACAAAAGTAACGAAGGCAAAAAAAAAAATAACCGTTATGCATGTACAGTACAGTAGTACCGGGAAAGTCGACTTTAACGATCAGGAACCGGTTGCACTATACATGGTTAAATTTAACCTACAGTTAGCCCAGTGGATTAACATTGGTTAAATTTACGTTAAATTTAACAACCTGGGCCCAGTTTTACAACAGGTTGTTAAATTAAATGTGAAGTTAACCAATGTTAAACCAACGAGTTAACTGTAGATTAAATTTAAAAATGTGTTGTGCAACCGTGTCCTGTTGTGCAACTGGGTCCAGAATTTTAAAGGGGCATTAGCTGTGGGTTTTTTCTCAACTCCCCCCTTTTTTACTACTTAGATTGATATACAATAACAAAAGAGAGATATAAACAGACATACAAATTCTTAGATACCTATATATTGTATAAAGACCACCTGATCAGAAAGACCGTTTTTTTGCTGTCCCCAATAGTACATTTTGTGTACAAATCAAGCTCTATATAAAGACCACCTCCCTATAAAGACCGGTTTTCTTGTGTCTAATAATTAATAGTTTCACTGCATTTGTATATGAATACCAGACTGGACCTGACTCTTTTTTCACAAAATATATAGGGATATATGATTGTTTATGCCTGTGTGTATCTCTTATTTGTTATTGTACATCAAGGCAAATAGTAAGACCAGAAAAAAAATTGAAATATTTTTTTTTTGGTAAACACAGCTAATGAATGCCCCTTTAAACCTATGCTTTGGAAAATGAAGTTACCCTGCTCAGAGGCTAGCAAACTAAAACGAGATTTTACATAAGTCAATATTCTTAAATGACTTGCTTATCCAATCAAACTTTAGTATTAGCCAATGTAAAGTTCATATACTTGTTGCCTTCAACAATTAAAGGGTCTTTTTCACAGAATTTCATATACAGGTCTACCAAGGTAAACTGGCACAGAGGTTCAGTAATGCATGGAGTCCATGCAAGGCAATATGTGTTACCTGTACAACCTATTTTTGGAAAGTAGACAATTGAAACAAAACAAATATGCCACTTTACCTTGGTAGACCTATAATTATATTATTGCATTTTTTTTAAAACATAAAATGTTTCAATTTTCTGAAAAATCTCATTCCATCGTTTTGAAAATTGCATTTCTAATTAATTAAGAGGCATTGGTTTTGAAAAAGACTAAAGCATCTAGGAGCATTTCTTCATATAATTTACTGTATGACTGGAAATTTTCGCATCATTTAAATTTTGCAGTTTCGCCCTTTGACAAGTGGGCAAATTGAAAATGACTGCAAAAATTTCAAGCTAAATAATTAAAACATGGAAATTCATGCCGTCCATAAGACTATGGTAATTTAGGGCAGATATAAGACCAGGTAAATATGTAACGGGGCAAAAATAACCAAGGGCGAAAATTTCCTGGTATACAATACATAAATCCCTTGCAGCAAAACATCTAATTATAGAGTTTTTGGTTATTTTTTAAGGTTTCAAATCAATCTACTCAACAAGCAATCAAAATAACCTAGGTTAACATGAAAATAACAAATAACATTTTGACCCACAATAAACAATAACTGCAACTTTGAACTGTTGCACTAGTTTAAAACATACATGGCTGGCTACAAATTATACCGGTAATTCAGTTGTAATTTTGTCTTATTACACTATTAATATAGAGTGGACACCAACTAGTTCAACAAATCATTGATTTTTTCCCTGATCAAATTGTGATTTTAAACTGACTGAAATTCACATTAATTCATTGCCCCCCCCCCATCCCCTTAAAGCTGTCAAATCAATTCATACAATGGGGTATTTTTTTTTTTTTCAAATGACAAATTTTTATTAACAAATGTAGCCACTGAATTTTATATACCAAGTCATATATTATATTTCTTCCCTGACTTTGCTGAAATTTCAGTTTTCACCTACCAATTTTCAAATTCACTGATCTTGAACAAAAAAATCTATTTTCCCAGACTTTTGAAGGTAAGTGGCAACTGTATATTAGGTTTTCCCCTGTAACATTTTTTTTTTTTTTAGTTTTGTATAATATCAATCAACTTGTGTTCCAATTATTAAGACCAATAAAAATGCTCTAAAATTGAGAACAAGGCCCTTATTGGCCACCCTTTCCTCCAACACCCCCCTTAATCCTGAGGTCATGAAAGTCAAGAGTCTTTGTTACCATAGATACAATTAATGTCTTAATACCAACCTTTGAAGGAATTGGCCTCATATTTTATTTTATCAGAAAGTTTAAAATGTTCACAAAATTTACCCCTATCCTGCAACATACTTTCCAAAGTCAAACTTTTCCAAGATAAAGAAATTGACTTACATACAGATGCTTAATCAGAGAATAGCATAAAACTGGATTCGTTGTTTTTGGTTTTTTTTATTATTATTATACAATATTTTGCTCCAAGATAAGGAGGATACCATTGCATTATTTCAAAACCTGCATTCCCCATTAACAGGGGCCTCTGTGGCGGAGAAGTTAGAACATCATGGTTTGAACAATCAAGTCTCTCACTTTTGTCCAAATGAAAATGTCACTTGACTGAAAATTGAATGAGTTATACACAGTTACTATAACATATTTTTAGCTTCTGAAAAACTCACTATACATGATAGGCTGTATACCTGTAAATTTTCGCCCCTGGTTATTTTCGCCTTTTCTTCAACAGAAAACACATTCACTCGCATTTTAAAAATCGCCCTTAGTAACACTAGTTTTGTGGATGGCATGTATGTCCATTCTTCAGTTACTTAACATGAAAATTATCGTTTTCATTTTGAAAATTAGCCCCTCATCTTGGGGCGAAAATGGCAAAAATTAAACCGGAGCGTAAATTTGCAGGTATAGAGTTACTGAATAACACTGGAAAGAAGTGATAAAAAAAAGCTTTCATTTTTGAAAAATCTCCTCCGAGAAATTAGAATTTTCTAAGTTAATTTTTCTTTTTGTTTTGCAATTTGTCCCACTGGACAAATTCTAAGTAACTCTAACATTTTCGAATGGAGAATGATTTGGCACCGGATGGCCTGACAAAGGTTGTTGTTAAGCCCTGATGGGTGACCCAAGAATGCATTGAAGATTTGTGTAAAATTAATGAATGAATCTGCAACTCAAAATCTTGTCTTGACTTTAACTTTAAAACAATGTCGGACATAAATGAGTTTGCAAAATTTATTTTCAGTATATATTCTTAGTAAATTCAGGTTTTTTGTAATAACTCCTCTAGACTTTATTGTTCATCCAATTTTAACGAAACTTAATTCACTAAAATTATTCTTTATGTGAATGAAAAAAAAAACAAAAAACAAACAAACAAAAAAATAAAAACATTGATATCTAAACAAACTATGGAGGTAAGATTTATGAAAATATTATCATAATTAGGCCCCGATATCTAGGGATAAACATTCCATTTTTCATTTACATGTATTTTGGATTTCTACCAATATCTGAGGACAAAATCAAACAAATGTCGTATTACTAAGAATTTATAGTGAAATTCATTTTTGCCAACTCATCTATGTCCTACTACTGTAGTCATATTTATTATAACATATAACTATTATACGATCCCCTGAATTTCAAGACATATGATTTTTTTTTTTGCAAAATCAGTGGAAATAACAGCACTAATTGTTAAATTGTCAACTTGTTTCTTCTGTTGCATCATTCCGAGTAATGTCCAAGAGTCGCATATGATTCCCGAGTCTCCTGCAATTCTAATCACTTTCCGATAGATGTAACCTCAAGTCATCCTCAGAAACTTGGTCAAATGACCCAGACGACACATTCAAGTCCGTTTTAAGTTTTTTGGGACTTGATACACTGTCGTGTTCAGAAGGTCCACTGCTGGGATTGAATGTATTACAGTTTTGATTGGGTACACCCTGAACGATTGGGAAAACCTCGCTCATATTCGAATCTTGAAGGTCAGGTAATCGATTTTGGTCTACACTGCTACGACACTCATTTATATCACCATTAATTTTTGAATCAACATGATTTGAAAAATGATGTCCCCCAAGGGCCTGTGTGGTTGCTGCAACAGGAAGACCCATCATCGGAATCACTTCACTAAACTCCTCATCCCCTTCTGGACCTGTGTTGTTTGACGTGAGCAGACTAAAGAACGTTGGCTGTGACCTTTCAGTGGCATTGGCCTGTGTCGATCCTTGACTAGTTAGTTCACCGGGTGAGGATGACTGTAGGCTGCAAGAGGATGATGTGTGTTGACTGTGGGTGGACGTGCAGACACCGGAAATTCCGTGCGATCCCTTGGACTGAGGACTTGAACCATGGGATACTACTCTCCTGCCTGGTGACTTTGGAATTGCTGCCAAAAAAAAAAAAAGAACAAGATTCAATTTTTACAATACAGTTGACACTGCATTAAAGGTCACCTCTGTATAAAGGGCACCTGCCTATAGAGGCCATTCGAACATAACCTTTTCAAACTTTTTTATATAATGAATAAATGTCTTTACAAAGGCCTCTTTTCTATAAGAGCTTCTTCTGCCTGTTCCCATGGGCGGCCATTATAGACAAATTTGACTGTATAGGTCTACCAAGGTTAAGTGGCACATCCAGGTCCAGTCAAAAACCAGAACAAAAATTTCCATAAATAGGTTGTACAGATAAAACATGGTACCTTGCACGGACTCCATGCATTACTGAATCTCTAATACTTTTGTGACGACAAGTGGCTTGTCACCCTCGTTATGATTTGATTTAGACTAGTGTTTGTAAACATGTGCCAATTTACTTTAGAAAACCTGTACAACGAGATCAGTGCTTTTGTTTTGTTTTTTAAAATCGTTATTCTATTGGGAACCTGTACTATGGACTGAGACCAATGCAGTGACAGTCCCCAAGACCTCTGATATAAGTCACACCAGAAAAGTGTGCGACTTTCACTTCTTTTGTCGAGCGTTTCGCAAATGGAACAGTTGGTATGTTTTTGTTTTTTTTAAGTCTTAGGTAAAACCCGGTAACATACCTGGAGTCTTAATTGTGCTATGTTGTAGGGAACACCTGTACATACCTGGAGTCTTAATTGTGCTATGTTTTTGGGAACACCTGTACATACCCGGAGTCTTAATTGTGCTACGTTTAGGGGAACACCTGTACATACCTGGATTCTTAATTGTGCTACGTTTAGGGGAAGTATGACATGAAGTTGTGCATCGGTATGTTCATCAGAACATACCGAGGCTTTTGATTATGCTATGTTTTGGGGAACACCTGTACATACATTGTTACTTGATTGCGCTATGTTTTTGGGAACACCTGTACATACCTGAAGTCTTGATTGTGCTATGTTTTGGGGAACACCTGTACATACCTGGAGTCTTGATTGCGCTATGTTTTGGGGAACACCTGTACATACCTGGAGTTTTGAATGTGTTGCTATTTCGTTCTGCTCTTCTTGCTAGAGCCTGCAGTTTATTTCTTTCCATTCTTTCGATTTGTTCTGGAGTTAAAACCTGTCCATAAAACAAATATAAAAGAAATGTACTGGTAGTTGATTTAAATAGATGCCAAAACACAATTATCAGTCATTTGTACCCCTGCCTTATCAACAAAACCCTTGATCCAGAGATTTCATTAAGATTTGAGGTAAAATTTCCCCACCCCCGTGTCTCATTCTTGGAGATATAAAATTCCCCCCATCCCTGTGTTTTGCTCTTGGAGACAATAAAAACGATGATTATTGATATATTTCTATTATAATTGTATGTTTTATTCCTTTATCGACCACTTGGATTGTATACTGGTAGAGTGTTTGACTCACAAGCATAAGGTCTTACGTTCGATTTCTGGTACTGCGTCATACCAAAGAATATAACAAGGGGTGTCCGAATAGCGCAGTGGTTAGTGCACTCACTTCTCACCAATGCGACCCAATTTCGATCCTTGGATTTGGCAGGGGGTTTTCTTCGGGTACTCAGGTTTCCTCCCACTGCAAGGACCCCCGCATGCCAACATCAGGGCCAACAAGAGACAATAATACAAGCTGACATAACTTGTTTGTCAATCGTTGTGAAATAAAATAAAGTTTAAACCAAGGATTGCAAAATTTAAATATCAAAACTTTACTCCTCATATTTTCAAAAGTTATAGCCAAAATTAAATTTTCAAGAAAAATATGTCAAAAAGAATTATCTCAATATAAAGGTCAAGGTCACACTGCCATTAAACTAGGTGTCATATCTGAAATAGCTTCATTGGTGAATTGAGAATATAAGCATGAATTTTTTTGATTTTTTGTTTTACGCCATACTCAACAATCTTTCAGTCATATGATGGCGTCCAGTTTTTATTGGTGGGGAGAAACCCCGGTTACCCAGGTAAAGACCACCGACCTTCCGCAAGTAAACTGTTAAACTTTCCCACATAATTCGAAACGACCCTAGCGGGATTCGAACCAGAGGTGAGAGGCCTTGTGATTTAAAGCGCAATGCTCTAACCACTCGGCCACAGAGGCCCCTATAAGCATGAAGTTGTTATTTCTAAATCTAATGGTTCAAAGGTAATAGGATTAGTACTGACAACATAAGACAGGCAAAATTTTACTGCAATATACATTTGACATTGAAACTTGAAATGTTTGAGGTCAAGGTCACAAAAAAGATTGCAGAGTACTCCTCAAAGTCCAGGTATGTGCGGAATTTGAAAGTCTTAACTCTTATTGTCTTGCTGTAAATGTGAGATCCACCTACATAATTAGAACTGCAATAAATCAAATGGAATTGTGATTTTAAACTCTGTTGTTATTATTATAACAACCCGGTTACATGAACTTTAACTCAAATATATTTTTGACCTAGAGAAGGAAATGTTGAAGGTCAAGGTCACAAAGTTTCCAAGGAATAGAGTTCATTAAGGTTCATCTAGACAAAAAGTGTGAAAGGACTTGTACAACTATTGTCTTTCTGTAATTGACCTAAACTCCTAATACATGCTCAAGGTCAAATTACATTTGACCTAGAGAAGGAAATGTTGATGGTCAAGGTCATAGACATGGTGGGACAGTGCTGTATATGGAGGCCCCTTGATTATGAAAGTCAACAAACCTTTGAAGGACTAGTGCCGTTTTGTAGATGTCCTGTTGGGGTTGATGGGGTTTGAGACAGAGGGAGTGACAGCTGAGTGGCTAACTGAGACGTATTTGTCCCCTGCCCAGTTTTATTTCGTTCCTCTTCCTCTCGAATCATTTCATCCCATGCCTCTTCAGCATCGTTGTCATCGGGATTGACCTACAATGAACAACAGAATTTTGAATATTGTTTTACACTACATTGTCCTTCCGCATGCAAACTGGAGGAAAAAAAATTCTACCAACCATGCAAGAAGGAATTAGATCAACCCCATTTCTTCCTGCGTTGTACAATTTTCTATCAAGCTTCATAGATAATTTCCCACATAAGATCAGCCCCATTCCTATCTTGCATGGTACAGTTTTCTACCAAGCTCCATCAAAACAGGTCGTAATTACAAATGGACGGATTTTCTCCGCCATGTCTGTCCACTTACTGCCACATTGTCTCCGTTCATATTTGGAATGTCTTCTGCTTCATCATCACTCCTCTGTACGAAATCGTCACTCAAAACCGGCATGTCTAGTCTCATCTTCTTAATACAAGTCTGAAAAAATAGAGGTTATACGGTTACTCTTAAGACTTTCTCAAAATCATACAGTATTTACAAAACACTGGTTTCTATACAGAATGCTGCTTGCAATATTGTACAAACTGAACATATTACTGTAGAATTTGAATTTTGAATAGTGGGACTAATTCATGTACCACATGATAACCGATAACGTTTATGCGGCAGTAGTATCTCCAATGGTGATGGAACGTAACGCTACGTAATCTTCCTGCTGAAATGAATTTACTGTGGGATATCATCCGCTAGCGTCATTCCATCACTAATAGAAACAACAGTCCCGCACAAATGTTATCAGGTATCACATTGTAGATGAATTAGTCTCATATATATATATATATATATATATATATATATATATATATATATATGGTGGCCAGTTTTTAATGGTGGAGGAGAGAACATGGTTAAAATGTACCGGGGAAGAGACCACCGATCTTCCGCAAATAAACTGGCAAAGTTTTATTGTAGAAACACATCAATTGCCACTGTCTTTATATACACAGTAAAACCTGCTTAGTGACCACTTGTGCATAAGTTTCACTGTATTTGCTAGATATTTGAAATCAAAAATGGTTGCTTACATGAATTTGCACAAAAAGTAAACTGCTTGTTTGATAATAGAAATGTACAGCAGAGATATACAAAATCTAAAGAGAATAGGGAACTTTCCAGTTATCGCGGAATACCGTTATGATCCTGCATTTAGTCTCGCTTTTTCACTTTTGTTCCTCACATGTTCTTCCGGTTTTCATATTTACCTTAACAACGTATGTAACGTACATGGAACATCCTTTTGTTTTAGCACATTAACCCTTTCAACCCTAAAGACCATGACAGACTGGTCTTAAACAAAAGAAAGGAGCATACCGTCTTGATTTTCAGGGATGAAAGGGTTAACATTCTTTTGTGTAAAGAAATCCACGAGGCCCTTAAAACATACCATAGTGGGTCATTTAGTTGAATGCCAAATGTAGTAGGTGGGGGTAAAATGTGAGGACAGATCGGGAATCGAACCCAGGACCTTTCTTCCTAACACTAGTAGGATCCTCTTACCAACTGCTCTATTGGTGTTAACTGTATACAACTGAAACCAGAAATACTGATGAGGAATACAATTCATGTAACATTTGCGACTAAATGCAGGATCATAACGGAAACCTGGGCTAACTCGAAAGTTCCATATTGGCAATATGGTTTTTGAGCAGAAACGGAAAAATCTTCTAGAGTTTATGGATGATGCCATTACATGCGACGAATTCCAAAAGATCAGGAGAGTGATGACATTAACACCAAATGACAAATTACGAACATGTTAGGCATACGCTATTAATGGATTCATGTGCACCGAAGGGTATTTTATATGCCTAATGATCCCTCAATCTTGCTAAACAATTTTGTGCCTTTCCCTTTGAATGCTAAGTATATGTCAAAGGGACGTTTTTGTACGGTCTCAAGTCAGGTCAACATTTTAGAAAGGTTTATAAAATCTAGAATAATTTGGTTTCCCAACTGACTGCCGTACAAATTCTACCAATTACAAATTCACGTCTTTATCATACCTTGACTTCATTTTTGGTGCCAAGTCTTTCGATTCTTTCAAGTACTTCATCAAAGGGCATCTTCGGAAACAATCGATGAGCCCAGTGTTCCAAGTATCGCATAATAATTTGTAAATCGTGAGCCTGAAACAGAGAATTTTAAAAGTTACCTCCCTTGATTTTTCCACATCATTCTGTCATCAACGTTATACAGCTTGGTACTACGTCACAAATAGTAGACATTTTTTTACATGAATGAACAGGATTGCCACCTATTAGGTACTGCAAATCTGGTTAATTTCGCGGGACTTTATATTCGTAATACACAAGTTCTAAATTTATTCAAGAGATGATATTTTCACGATTTTGAATGCCAATTTCGTCATACTATTATTACCATACTTCATTATGCAATAATTTTATTTTCGTGAATGAGAGCTCTTGGAAAAACACACATAAATAAAATTCTTGCAAATAGAACCAGATTTACGGTAAATGAAAATTGCCAACTTTTCATTCACATCCATGTACCATACATCACTCAGATGCAATTAGTTTTTCTATTCATGTAGTGGTTCTGGAGAAGATTTTCAAAAAGGGTGTACCCTCTGGGACAAACTTCACCCTCCCCTGGATCCACCCCTGAGCCAATCTGGCCGATAAATTAAAAAATTTTAATAATACAACCAAAAGGTAAGACCTTTAGTACTTGCCCCTATAAAGTTTTATCAAAATCTCTTTAATGGTTTTGGAGAAGTTGAAAATGTGAAAAGTTTACGAACGTATGTGAGCTAGACAAAGAATAACAAAATTTAATATCTGAAAATAATTTGGGTGTAATTTAGTGGATTAATATAAGCCAAAGCAAATTCATAAACACATGTATCTCCTGTCCAGTATCTTGGGTCCAGGGTCCGAAAATCGGGAAAATATACAACATTTTCACTAAAAAAGAAAAACTTTATTTGAGACATTTGTTTGAAAATATTTTAGTTTTCATTCTGAAATTAAAAATACGGAATTTTTGCATATTTTGGTGAAAATGTAAGCCACAGTTGCATTGGGAATGAATGGGTCCTGTAACCTGACCCAAAATTGGCTTAGGAAAATTTCCGGATATATACTGGTACACCTTCAAATGAATCATACAAACCTCCTGTCCTTTTCCCTTGAATTTGACATCCTGAAACACCTTGGGCAATACTGGAATACCTCTGTCACCAGTGAGTCTGAAATAAGTACAGTACTTTTAAAATCAACATACTATAGCATCACTTTATTTAAACATCAGTCATCACCTATATAAAAAAAAAATTATTTAAAGGGGGCACTATGTTGTTGATGTTTTATTTTTAAATTCTTTCATTTTTTTTAACTGTTTATATTGATATACAATAACAAAAAAGAGATATACACAGGCATAAAAATTATGAAATTCCTATTTATTTTGTGAAAATTGCTTGAGAAACCCAGTTTGGCAATTAATCACTTGCAATTGATTTATTCAGCCTCACTGTTTGTATACATGTATGCATACCACACTGGAGCTGACCTTATTTTCACAAAATACAAATGTACATAGGGATATAATATTTTTTTATGCCTGTTTATAGCTCTTATATGTTATTGTAAATCAAGTAGTAAAAGTAGAAAAAATTCAAAATTCAAAATCATTATATATATATATATATCATTATTATTATTATTATTATTATTATTTTTTTTTTTTTTTTTTTTTTGGTAAACACAGCTAATGATCCTCACCACGTGTTGCTAACGGCTTTGGGATCATTTTATTGAAGTTCTTAGATTATGGGGGCATGTGTAGGTGAGTGGTCAGAGACTCGTGCTTTATATGACAATGCCCCTCACCTCTAGTCAGTCTAGAGTTTAAGCCCCAGTGGAACCTACATTGATTTTGAGGGAAATTTTTCCAGTTTACTTTAGGAAGGCCAGTGGTATCTCCTTGGATGCATAGTAAATGAGGTCCAGTTTCACTAAAAGTATTAATTCTGCCCGTAAAGGCAGTCATAACTTTAGATGTAAATCGAGTTACGATTTTATTTACGTGTGTGTGGAATGTTAGTTTCACAAAACGTCATAAACATACGACCTATAATGAAACTCATTTTAGACGCAATTCTAAATTTACGTCTACGCATAAAGTTACGACCTTTCGTGAAACTGGCCTCAGGTTTTCCCCTCCACCACAGTATAATTAATGTACAAATTACACATACGAGTGTACTTTATTTGAAATGTATAATTGTGCTGATGTCATTTTGATTCAACAAATGCTGGTCACATAATGGACTTACGAACAGATCAACTGAAATTTCAAAACCAGAAAAGGGTAACAGACATCACATAGAAATTGATTACATCAAATACAAATGTTCACTGGTTCCATATTGATTGTCATTGGTTAAACACTGATAGCCATTAAAATCGCTATATTGCCTTCCTGGCAACTTGCCAAAATTGGTCTAAAATAATATATATATATATATATATATATATATACAATGTATATGTACTAGTGGTGTAACAATACATTGATACAACAATATATTGCAATTTTATTTTTGACAATATAATATATCTAAGTAATATATATATACATATATATATATATATATAGTAAAACCTGCTATAGTGGCCACCTCTATATAAGGATTACCTGTTGATAAGGGCTATTTTTTAAAAGTCCCTTGACTGCATACTTCAACCAAATTAAACCTGTGTATAAGGGTCACCTGCACATAAAGGTCAATATTTTCTGGTCCCTTGGGTGGCCCCTATATACAGGTTTCACTGTGTGTGTGTGTATCGATATTTTCAATATTAAAAAAAAAATCATGGAATAATGTTGGTTATTTTAAGTATATCATGCGCTATATCAATAAATTATCTATTTTGCCTAAAATAAGTTACCAATGTACAAGATGTAATGAATAATTAGTAGTTTTACATTCACTGTTTCTGTGTTTCACACTACTATCTCCAGTGTTACACTGAATATTCCTAACAATATGATATATTGTGATACATGGCAATACGCTTTACATATATCGTGATACACTTTTGAGTCATGATACACACCCTAATCAGGGGTTAACAACAGTGAAAGTTTCCACTTGTTCTTGCAGGACAAGTAGTACTGAAATCTACTTGCAAAAATAACTTGTCCGAAAATCTAGTGTAACATTCAAAGATAATATTTTGTGTTATTAACACAAGAATCGTTTTTATTGAATTAATTTTGTCTTCAACCCTTTCTGACAAGTGAAAAGTGACAACTACTTGTCTGAATGCAACCAGACAAACCTTAATGTAGAACCCTGCTAATACAAACTATACTTCCGAAGTTTTACCAAGGTAAAAAGATGTTATTATTTTGATGATAAGTTCAGTATATCCACTTAGTGTTTGTATAACAACTTTGAATTTGTGTAGATGTACAGTAGCTGGACAAAATTAAGTGCCCCAAAAATGATTTTCACTATATATCCTTAGTAATTCCGCATTTGTTTGATTTTGTCCTCCAAATTTGGTAGACATCCAAAATAAATGAAAAATGGCATGTTTAATCCTTGGGGTCTGGGCCTAAATTTTGATAATATTTTCGTTTTTTTTTTTTTTTTTGACATCCATAAATTACTTAAACGGGCATTATCTGTGTTTACCAAAAATAAATATTTCAACTTTTTTTTACTTTTACTACTTGTACTTGATGTACAATACAAAGCAAGCTTGAAAACTTAAATAATCTATCAGTTAGGTAAAACTTCATGTTGTATGAATAAAAAGGAAACGATGATCGATTCCAGTTTCTAAATAATTCAAATTAAAATGGGTATCAATGTCAAAATCGGCAACGCTGAACTGAGGGAATCCCCCTTTTCAACAAGTGTCCTATGTCACGTGACAATAATAATTCATCACAGCATTTTCGACTGTCTTCGTTTTTGAATTTTAGTTTCAATAAGTTTTCAAATTAAAAGAAACGGTGTCCTAGTTCAAGAAATTTAATGGTTGAATCTCAGGTAACTACTTTCTACAATGCAAGTAGTAGTTCGGCAAATCCTATGGCATATTGATTTTTGAACAGGGACGCTGACGATGCTTAATTGAGTACACGGAAAAACCTGAGGAGTTCTGAGCCTGTCATAGCAATAAGGCCTTGCCTTAAAAATCATAAAAAATTCAAAAAAATAAATTTCAGCAAAATTCTTTCAGAAAAGCATTTATCTACCAAATCACAGGTAAAACATAAAACAGATGCCTCATAATGAATAATAGGGGAGAAAATCAAAGAAATCATACAAAAATGAATGAAAATTACAAAGTATAAAAAGACGTCAAAAACATATCCAAAGTTTATTTTCCGATTTCAAGGAAATTAACAAACTTGAATCATACATCTATGTAGATCACTCAGATACAGTTAGTTTTTCAATTCATGCAGTGGTTCTGGAGGAGAAGAGGGATACCTGCTGGGGCCTCTTTTGCCCCACCCTGGATCCACCCGAGCCGATCGGGCCGAAATGAACAGACTTGGTAGAGGACCTTGAGTACTTGCTTCCTATAAAGTTTCATCAAAATTTCTTCAGTGGTTTTGGAGGAGAAGTCAAAAATGTGAAAAGTTTACGGACAGACGAACAGACATACGATGGACAAAAAGCGATCAGAAAAAATTCACTTGAACCTTTGGTTCAGGTGAGCTAAAAATCATGAATTTACTAAGAATATATAGTGAAAATAAATTATGGCCTTGGCCATAAGTATGTTCCTGTATTATAGGAACATACTTATGGCCAACTACTGTACATGACCTAAACTTCAAAATTACATACGAGTTAAATATGAATGTTTTTTTTATTTTTTTATTTAAATTTGTCTTGATTTGATAAATAATGAGTACATTCCTACAACTGTACTTTGTTGTCTGTTTCATTGACATTTCCTGACAAAATTGTCAATTGCACCTCGTACCATATACATATTACCAGTATATATATAAAATATAAACTTTTTAGTGCTGTGTTGTTGTTTTTCGATGGACGGCTATGACACGTGTCAAGCCACACATTACCTGATGCAACTAGGATGAATACCTCCTGCATGGTTCACACTCAAAAACCGTCTCTTCTATTTTGAATTTCGATAGTGCAAATGTTAAAAGTTTATTACAGTACATATATGTGCATACATACCAAGTCTCCCTCATAAATAGAGACTCCCTATTTTTTATGTAAAAATTTGATAATTTCTTCAAGAAAAATGCATATGTCTCAGATGAAAAATTTGAATTTTCCTATTAATTTTTACTAAAATTTAGAGTCTTCCCTATGATACTGAAAAATCTCCCCGATGAAAATTTTTCAAAATTGACAAGTCTGTATGTGCATATCAATGAGGGGAAAAGATATAGGTTTGTTGGGTTTTTTTTTTTTTTAATTACTTTGGTTTGTCTTTTTTTTTAAATCCATCAACCCCTCTGGTCACATTTAGACTCACCCAAATCAATAAATAGTATGGTCGATTGTTATCATTCAGGGGTGAACAACATCATTTCGCAAGTAAAACTATTACAAAATTTTGATTCTTAAAGCATACATCCCTGAATTTAGACAGTGGACTTAAACCATTATGTGAAATGGGCAGGTCCCAATAAGACAACAGGGGTTGATGAGTTAAGGGGGTGGGGGCGAAATGAAAAAACTATGATATGCTTCTGTTGAAAATAATGATACATTGTAAGGTTACAGGAATTACAAATTAGTACCATTGTACCCAGTCTTTTCTTTCCTCATTTAAATATTCAAGAAAGGAGGGTACTGGATTCTAAAAAGTTTCACCAGGGAGAAAATATTTGGCAAGCCAATTTCTTCTCTGGGGATATTGACAGCAGAAAAAAGAATTGGCTGCTATACTGTGGGACCACACTTGCGATATTTATGCAGTGATCTAGACAAGGCAAATATTTTACACATAAAAAATCAATGGAAAGGTAAGCAAATCAAAATTCATGGTAAGACACTCAACGCAATTTAAATCTGAAGTGTAAAATTAAACACACTGGGTCTGAAACTAACTGATAGATAAAAGATCAAGTGTACTTGGTCTGAATGGAACTTGGTCCATAAGCTTTCATTCTTATCATACACTAGTCTGTGGCCGAGTGGTTAGAGCATCATGGAGTGTCTCGGCTCTAGTAAGCTAGAGTTTGTGTCCCACTGGAACCTAAGCTGAATTTGTGAGAAAGTATGCCAGTTTAATTGCAGAAGGCCAGTGGTCTCTTCCCAGGTACATTGTAGCTGGGCTGCTCCTCTACCACTGAAAATTGGCAGCCACCAAATAACTGAAAAACTGTTGAATGTGGCGTAAAAAATATCAATTCTATTCGTTTGAACTTGGTGAATAAGAATGGAATTATTTCCTTCTGACTGAAGATCTGTAGGAGGCACTTTCTTGGTTTTTTATGGTTGAGTATTATGGGTAATAAACAAGTTTTCAGTCATTCAACATGTTAGGTCTTAAAAATCTGCAAGTAAATTTTTTAACTTAAATTTGTATTTATCCGTGATAGTTTTTTGCGCAAAACATTTACAGGGATTGGGTATAACTTTGGCTTATGTTTTAAAAAAAAAAATGAATGTGCGTATTGTTTGCGTGTGTGTTTGCATTTTGAAGGACAGATGACATGTAATGTTTATGTTGTGATGGTCACAATCCTGTAATAAATGAGTGCCGACAGCATCTACCACTTTATTGAGTGTTTTTGTTATTTGAATATAGTATCATTGGTGTCCAAGGAGAACGCCATTCAAACAAACATAAACAATGATTTTAAATGCTGGGAGAGAGGCTGAAGCTGATTTGAGCCAGATAACGGGGAGGGGGGGAATTGATATTGGGATTTGGATAAAAGGGAAGTTTAAACGTAATAATGTAAATCTGAATTCTTCCTAAATACAGTAAAACCTGCTTAAGCCACCACCTGTGTATAAAGACCAGCTGGTCATAAAGACAGTTTTTTGCTGTCCCCAACGGTACCATTTGTGTACAGATCAACCTCTATATAAAGACCACCTCCCTATAAAGACCAGTTTTCTTATGTCCCTAAGGAGGTCATTATATACAAGTTTAAATGTAAGCTGTTATAATTACCAGTGACCTCAATCCTTGTCTTATCCTTTAAATTCACCTAAATTATTCTGTCGCTGCAATTGTCAAACAATTAGATTGAGACCGTAAAGTGGTCTTTATATACAAGTTTCAATGTAGTTGATTGTATATGTTTCACTGTTATCTTTCTAAGATCATAGAACATCGGAAATTGTCCTTAAAAAGTTTAACAAAATGTATGAATAAAAAAAAATGGTTGTCTTCTGATCTATTTCCCAAATATTTACTTAACTTTTTCACATCCATCTATCAAACTCCCCCTCCTCCTAATCTCTTTGAGATAGATTTGTAAATATCTAAAATTGAGATAAAATACAACACTATAAAATTATCATTCCTAAAAAAAAGATTAGATTAAAAATCTAAAAGCTTCATCCTTTACTATTAAACTACTAGCATGTACGTGAAACCATTCAATAAAAATATTGATACAAAAATACCCAAAATACCAAAATTATACAAAATCATTGAACTTCAATTTCAAATAAACAAGGTAAAAACATAAAATGCTTTTAGTGAAAAAAAAATAATTATAACAAAATAACATTAAAAAACCAAGATGTGTTTGTGAAACACAAATGCCCCTGGTCCCAACAAATTTCGATGCTGGTAAAACATTGCAATGTCCTACATTTTGACCCCATCTCACCCCCAGGGGCATGTGATGTCAGTGAAGTGTGAGCAACCCTTAGATGAACTTACAGTCTAAGTTTGGTTACTGTATCACAATCCAAACTTGAAATAGTGATTTTTATATGTAAGAGGGACAGAATTATAGAAAGACAAACAGACAGACAGACGATCCAAACTAGATGTCCCGCCAGACTTTTCAGGCCAGGGGCATAAAAACAAGAGGGCCTCAATCGCTCACCTGAGAACCATCTACAAATGTGGAAAGAAGACCAAGAAAAATATGTACATGTAGGCTGATCTGGCCAAGAAACATAAATATTGCTGTTTTAAGAAATTCATAAAAAATTCTACAAATCAAATTATGGCAAAATTCTTGCACAAAAACATTTCTTCAACTATATACAAGTAAAACACTTTAATGCATCACTGTGACTGCAAGGGAGATAATTGAGGAAATCATGCAAAAATTAATGAAAATGACAGTCTGAAAAGACCTCAAAAAACGTGTCAAAATTTAATATTCCTATTTCTATGAGAAATACAATTTGAATCAGACATCTAGTGGTTCTAGAGAAATGCGTCAAAAATTAATATTCCGATTTCTATGAAAAATACAAACTTGAATCATACATGTAGTGGTTCTAGAGAAGAAGATCTTTAAAGAGGGGTACCTTTTGGGACCTATTCTGCCAAGCCCTGGATCCCCCCTGGGCCAATCTGGCTGAAAACTACAAACTTGGTAAAGGCCCTTGAGCACTTGCTTCCTGTCAGTGGTTTCAGAGAAGAAGTCGAAAATATGAAAAGTTAACAGACGGATGCCGGACGGGGAGTGATCACAATAGCTCACTTGAGCCTTCAAACAGGTCTGTCTATAAAGGCCACTCAAGGGAACTGGCAAAAGTAGGCCATTACAGACAGGTGACTTTTATAACCAGAAGCTCCATGGAGCCTGAATCACTCACACTGACTTTTAGCAAAAACATGGAAATTCTACTTAAACCAGCCACTGCCATTTTGGATAACGAATCAGCACCAAAGTATTAACACCCCGTAAGTACTCTGTAAGTAACATTCACACCATATTTTGTTTTAATCCAATCAACGGTTCTCTAGGAGAAGATTTTTGTATGTACTTCCCCATAGGGTCTTATGTTAAACTAAGGCTTCGGTTCAGATGAGCTAAAAAGTTAACAGAAAGTTATGTCTGAATGGCCTTTATAGGCAGTTGGCCTTTATACAGAGGTGGCACAAGTTCACCTCAGCAATAATGACTGACACGAGAACTTCCGGCTTAATAATGTTGACAAGGTTATCAATTGTATGACTAAACCAAATGACCGAATGACATAAATAGTAAATAATCGTGATGTGGTATTTAAAATCTTCCAAACCATCGAGATTCCAACTTCCTTATTCACATGTATAAACACTTGATTCAGAAAGAACAAAACAATCATTATACAGAACTTCACATGGTCAAATCTGAGTGGTCAGCTGAGTTGGTCAACAAGTATTTTAAAATTAATTACATTTCTTATTTACACTTCAACTTTGATACAACATGAGATCTGAGCAAACAATGATGGGATATATAAATCCTGACCAGTACAAAAATGATATGAAAGATTTTTCCACTGGTGAAACAAGGGCCCGGCACCATAAAACTTGAGAATTTACTCAAGTCTGAGAATATTCTCAACTTTACCTAATCAGCCAATCAGCTAGATTTATCAAATGAAATGAAACAAGAGACCCAACGGGCCTTAATAGTCACCTGAGTGATATGATAGATATTTGACTTTACAATCATGCATACAGAATTTCAAAGTGATCTGATTATTGGTTCATGAGAAGAAGATTTTTAAAGATGTACCAACTTTTGGTCCTTTTTGGGACCCCTATGGGTTTCCTCTGGGTTTTTAATTTATCGGCCCGTACAGTAGTTCCTGTTTACACTCTTAATATGGCGTGAAAAATGCCAGTAATAATTACATTCTACAGGAACCACTGAATTGATGTATACACTGAAACGATGTATTATAAGGTATTTTTATACATTAAATTAAAGATTGCAAATTTACAACTAAAAAAATAGGGAGCATCTCAAGACTCAAAGTGCATTTAATATCGGCTGATTTCTACAAGGTGATTAAAAATTAAGGTTGGCTCTACAATATTTTCAGTTTGTTTTAATGATGAGATAGATTATTTTGAAAGCTTTACTTACATGAAACAATTATTGGGAAGAACACTTACATGTACACTCCATCTTTATTTCTTTTACTGGACAATTTGGCCAGTACAGATGAGAAATCTACTGACCCATTGTATTATTAGCACGCCATTGGCTGGCCGACCTGTGCTAATTTCCAGCCCTTCATATGCACATGCACTGACAAAGACACACACACAACACACACACACAACACACACATACACACACACACACACATCCAGTCATAATACTTACAGTAATTGGCCAATGTTACAGTAACTCTGGTGAACTAAATAACAAATCTAGGATTTTCACACATCTATCTCTAAAATGTAGTGGGTCATACTTAAAATTGCTTTTTCTCTCCAAATGAAAAAAAAAAGTACAGTAAAACCTGCTATAGCAGCCACCTCTGTATAAGGATCACCTGTATAAGGATCACACTTCAACTAAATTGAACCTGTGTATAAGGGTCACCTGCATATAAAAGCCAATATTTTCTGGTCCCTTTGGTGGCCCCTATATACAGGTTTTACTGTATATACAGGAAAAGCTTGATTTTAACCCAAAAAACAACAACAACAACAACAACAAAAACACCACCAATCTTTATATATTGTTTTTAAGTAAAGTTAACATAATTGTGTTTTGCCAAAAAATAAACAAAACAAAAATTGTTGACTCCCCAAACATAACAATCAACAAAAGGTCAACTTAAGTACTGCAAAGGTTGGTATAAAAGTGTCATAAGAGGTGATCGAATGAAGAATTAACAAATGTAGCAGTATAATTTGATACACTGGCAAGCTTTGTGGTGACTAGGTCATTGCACTGGTTTATATATGTACCGAGTGGATCGGAAAGAGCATATTCAACATCACAAAGTTTGGTTTGAGTGTGTGGTCCGAGTGTCACTAGAGGTTTATACCGAATGAACAATTAAGACAGGAAATGGTATAAATTCATGCACTGGAAGGTAACGAGCTTGAGGTGACTTAGGTCTTTTCACTGGTTTACGTGTCTCTCTTCTCTCGATCTGCTGAATGGTTCGGAAAGAGCAACTTTAAGATCTCGGCCATTAGCTATAGGGGAGATGACCTCCGATTAACTTAGACGACACAGATTTGTAAACGACACAGATTTGTAAACGACACAGATTTGTAAACAAGTAGGAAATAAATTGACCTGTCCCAAATTCATGACACAACATTGTGTTGACGTGTACTGAAGAGAAATATATCAAACATTTATGCTTCCATGTACAAAGTGACCCAGTTATAATATCCTGGCGATCTTTTCTGATCTTAGACCAGTCATTGTCTCCGACTGATACTGCTGGTGACGAATGTGTTAAAATTAATCAGTTTGACTCCCAGGCCTTTTTCTGTCAATTTTGGGAGAATGCCACTGGTGACACAGTTGGGAATTTTAATGTGAGTTTGTGTCAAATTGGGAAAAAATGTTTGCATACATATGATTCTGAATGTGATGGAATCTCTTTCTTAAATGCATTTTCCCTTACATTAATTTACTTGTCATTATGGTCATGGACTCAACACCAAATTGGGAAAAAACTGGTATTTTGCATTGGGCTTGGGGCCAAATTTCGGCCCAGTGGAAACTATAGAAAAAGGCCCGACTCCTGTTATAATCAGATCAAAATGCTGTTAATTCTTCTTCCTCTCCTCATTACTACCAGTGACAAATGTGTTAAAACTAAGCATGGTGATTCCTGTTATAATCAGATCAAAATGCTGTTCTTCATCCCATCTCCTGATACTACTAGTGACAAATGTATTAGAACTAAGCATTGTGATTCCTGTTAAAATCAGATCAAAATGCTGTTAATTCTTCCTCCTCTCCTTGATACTACCAGTGACAAATGTGTTAGAACTAATCATTGTGATTCCTGTTAAAATCAGTTCAAAATGCTGTTCTTCATCCCATCTCATGATACTACTAGTGACAAATGTATTAGAACTAATCATTGTGATTCCTGTTAAAATCAGTTCAAAATGCTGTTCTTCATCCCATCTCCTGATACTACAGTCATGGGACATATATATTCGTCACTTATGTTATTTTCTTCTTTGTTTTATATAAAACCAACAATTTTTAAATGCCCACAAAATACACTAATTTAAGCAATATTTCAAATATTTTATTTTTACATGAAGGAAATTGAATACATATTTTTAATCTTTTGGAAATTTAGATATACTCTTTGTTTATTTTGAGAAAATAATGATTCTGTGGAGGATGAAACTATTTCATGTAAATTTTGACATATTTCATTAGGCTGAAAGAATAATTACGGAATTTATAAAATAATTGCATGAGAAAAAATACTGACATTTCTGTAAATAAACATAATAATTTAAAAATGCATAAATTTTAGAAATATGAAATTATCCCTCTATAAATTTGTACAAATTTGTCAAATTCTGGTATGATTTGTGGATTTTTTCAGAATTTAAAAATTGTTGGTTTTATATAAAACAAAGAAGAAAATATCATAAGTGACGAATATATATGTCCCATGACTGTACCAGTGAGAAATGTGTTAGAACTAAGCATTGTGATTCCTGTTATAATCAGATCAAAATGCTGTTTATTCTTCTTGTTAGCTAATCCTGTATCACATGCACTACTATTAAAGAGGTAGATTACACATCTTAAATGATACACACATTCTCTGTACAGAAAATCTTATGACGTTCTTCGCCATTATCCATAATACAAGTTTTGGATTCTTGATTAATTGGGCTTTTGTTTTTTGTTTAATCTTGTCTATGTTTTTACGTCACACTCAACAATTTTTCAGTTATATGGCGGCAGCAAGTTTATTAATGGTGGAGGAAAGAACTCGGTTACAATGTACTCGGGAAGAGACCACCGGCCTTCTGCAAGTAACTGACAAACTTTCTCACAAAATTAGCTCAGATACAAGCAGGACTCGAACTTACGCCGGCAAAAGGAGAGAGACTTCATGGTTTAAAGCATGATGCATTAAAAAGCCCTATTGCAAATTGTCTGCCCACCTTTTTCCCCCCCCTATCTGAAAAATTAGGAGTTTTGTTTGATTTATAGATCAACGTTAATACGGGGAAAAATACCTACCGATTGTCCAACTTAAAAAAAATAAGAAATAAAGAAACTTGGTCAGAGCACATAAAAATATTAAAAAACAAATTATTTAGACAGGGATTTTCCACACACTTTTGGGAATGGGGCCTGGGCCTTTTGATTAAGGAATTTAAGCAACATTTTATTGAAACTGGGAAACCTAAAAATAACGAAAACTGTTTGAAAATACAAGAATCTCTTCAAATTTATTGTCATTTGACTGCAATAGGGAAATTTCCCCTGCAAATTGTCGGATAAATCCATCTTCATGTATTGGAAATAGGGGTCTTATTTCTGTCCCCTAGGATAGAGCAGAAAATCCCTGTTAGAGATTACAGACAGCAGTGTTTTCAAAAATTAAAATGAACATACCTGGCAGCATCAAGTTTTGGTTGAGGACGTCTAACAACCTGTTTCGCTGCCCCTTTGGATAAGTCTTTCAATCGAGATAAAACTTCAGCATTTGTTTCTGAAAATTAAAAAAAAATTGATATAATTCTATTTTTTTGTATTTAAATTTTTTTTAAATTCTGTAGAATCAGAAAATTTTGTTGTGCTTTTAATTTCGTTTATTTTATTTATCAATGACATTTAAACCATGACAATTTTTTTTTTTTTAGTATTATATATAGTAATAGTCATAGGTTCCATCACATTAGGTTTTTTATTTCAACAAATTTGTTTTATTTAAAAAAAAAAACAACAACAACAACAACAAACTTTTAACACCACAAAATTTTCTGATTCTACGGTATTTAAGAAAATAAAATGCATTACTGTAAAAGTGGATATATCTGCATGTTGTTAATTATCCGATTTCCTTATGCAAACTATACATGTGGGTTTTTTTTTGTTTTTTTTTTTTTTGTCTCAATGTTACAACTTACAATAAGCAGTCCTGTATGAAATGATAATTCTTGGCACAACTGTGGGTTGTGTACACGGGGGAGGGTAATTTACACCAAAAACTATTCATCGCCTATTTAGTGTAAATTACTCCCACACGTAAATTTCAATGTTTATAGTATGCTATAGAGATGACCTTTATCCAAGTAATTTATAGAGTTTAGTTACTAATATACTCTAATAAAAGTTGATAATCATTTGGGAGTAAATTAGCATTTTTGGTATTCTATTGTGTATTCTTCCACCCCTTGCTACCTAAATGGTATGTCCTTTTCTGTTGCATAAGACCAGTCTATTATAGGTTATGGGGATGAAAGGTTTAGCATAACCTTTGACCAAATGATACAATTAACAACATTACTATATGAATCTGAATAACTCATTAAACAATTATTCATATTGTGTATACCTGAAAAATTTTTGATCCCATTTAATTTTCAGCAGTTTCAATGCGAAATTTTCAAATTAAGTAACTGAAGCACGGACATATTTGCCATCCATGAAACTAAGGTGATTTAATGCGAATTTAGACGGTGTTAATACATGTATGTTTCCTGTCAGAAAAGGGCAAAAATAACCAAGGGCGATAAATTTCCAGGAATACAGTACATACGAGGGGTGTTCCAAAAATAATGTCACTTGCATTGCTTCTCCTATACTTCCAATGTTTTAATCATTTTAACTTGCTCTGCCCTTCAAAATACTCTCTATCTGCCTGAATAAACAAATGACATTATTTTCAGAACACCCCTCATATGTAGATGTTGTAAATACCATTGAGGATGAGGTGAAATTGAAGCAACAAAGACCAATATTGACTTTCACAATTGTTTATTCATTTATATCTCAGATTTCATTTAAAAATATACACAATTATATACGTAATAACCAAATACATTTTCACTCTGTGCAGTTGAAAATTATTACTCTGAATCAGACACATGTTACCTGTACTTATTTATGTCCAGAGTTATGGTAGCATAAATTATAAACTTTAGATATATTCATCCATAAATGAGCATCGCGCTCAAGATCCCTATAGTTAAATTTTATCCAATCAAGATTACCCTGACGATACCTACATTTACTATCAGAAAAAACGTCTAACTATTAATCTTATTAGAACTTGGATGTACAATGTACGTACATGTAAGATGGCCTTTTTATACTGCTAACAACTCAAAATATATAGTGAAACCTCGCTATTAAGACCACTAAACTGACTGACTCAAAGTGGTCTGATTTGTGAGGTGGTCTCATAAGTGAGGTTCTGTACTTTATCACAAATATTTATCAAGAGACAATAATGGTCTTAAATGTGAGGTGGTCGCCTAAGGGAGGAGGTCTTTAGATGAGGTTACACTATATTTCTAACTTATTAATTATTGAATTATCTTTTAAGTAAAAGATATCACATCCTTATATGTAAACATTACGCTTGAATCATATCTTAACAATATCATTGTGCTAAGTACAGTCCCTTATCTTGTATCTCTGTAATCAGTTCTATTTCAAAATATCTCCCTTTTTATAGAGACTATGGTAAAATATACTCTCAAACCCAAAGAACTGCATAATGTAAACACAACCCCTTTTAGTCAAAATACTTCGTGTCTAGCGCTTATACATTAATAGCCACATATTTATGCAATGATTTATTAAACTGGAATCTAGTTAACATTATTCAACAAAGTATTATCCTAACAACATATTAAACCCTTTGCAGACGAGATCAAAAACTTTGTCAAAACATGGCCATGGCAGTAAGGATGATGACGCCAACACACCCACATGAGAAGTGGTGTAAAAACCGCTTGCATTCTGGGTAATATGATCAACAATGCTAAATTATCAACACGAGATTAATTACGTTTGTATCAGTCACTCGTGAAGCCATAACACACTAAGTGTCATTAACAAATGTATATACTCGGTACAGAAAGGGATCTTCCATACAGTATACACATACATGTACACGATGTAGAATAAGTACATGTACACTAGGAACAATGATGAACAGACTTCGCATTTTAACAACAGTAGACAATGGGTGTGTTCAAAGTCAAGAAAATGATACCATGACTCAATTACCAATAACTACATTTACTATATTTATTTAAATATACTCTAAATCTGAAAAACTTCAGGATAATGAATACCCTATTTTAAGACTTCATAACACGCTAATCTTATTTTTTTCGCGAGAGCTCTTGCGAAATTACATATAAATATAATTCTCGCGAATGAAACTGGATTTACAGTATTACCCATGGTGCCATTGACAAGGGTATATTACGAGTTTTAACACTGACAACCAATGGTAAGGAAAATTAACATCGGTGTGCCAGTGATAACAATGTTTACATGTACCATTGATAGTTAACTAATGTCAGCTAATTTGCAGACAGTCTTAGAGTGTGGGCAAGTTTACCAATGTTCGCTTACATACAATGTACCGTTTCATCATGGTGACCAAATTAATCCCCCGAAATTGGCGAAATTACAAATTCCTTCTCAGCTATGATACAGCAAAATTTATGGCAGAGAGTATAATACAGTGAAACTTGTATATAACGACCTCCTACAAGAAAACAGGTCTTTATAGGGAGGTCGTCTTTATACAGAGGTTGATTTGTACTCAAATGGTACTGTTGAGGACAGCAAAAAACGGTCTTTGTGACCAGGTGGTCTTTATACACAGGTGGTCGCTAAAGCAGATTTTACTGTAATGATGTAGAAAACTCAAAGTAATTTTTAATTTTCGGAACACCGTCTCAATGTCTATTGATGAAGGGAAGGATTGGATCTGTTGATGATACTCTGCTATAGAAATGTGATAAACTTCATGTTTTATATATTGCTTTCTATAATACAATAAATCAACTTCCTTTTTTACTGATCCATCTCAAACTGAAAATAATGATACCATTTGCAACCCGGCCATCCCAATGGTTACCAACATATCATTCACTATCAAGCGAATGATTTTTTTGATAAAATTTTAATAACATTACCAAAGTTAATACAATGAAACTTGTATATAACAACCTCCTTAGGATCACAAGAAAACCAGTCTTTATAGAGAGGTGGTCTCTATAAAGAGGTTGATTTGTACACAAATGGTACTATTGGGGACAGCAAAAAATGGTTTTCATGACCAGGTGGTCTTTGTACAAAGGTGGTCACTAAAGCAGGTTTTACTGTAGTTTTAACAAGAGGCCAAAACAAAGACAATAATTTCTGTCAATAAGACTTCATCGGTTGAGATCGAATTCAATATAAATCTGCCTTTTTGTCATTGGGAAAATGCACCACCTATTTGTATAATATAATCCATATAAGCTGGGCAGGTGGAGTCTATTGAATCCTTTCTTGACCTGAACGAGTTTAAATTTTAGGTAATACGTGTACATCATATTTACACTGGTAAGAGTAGTCATCCCCTACTTGTCATCATACCCACGAGTAACCAGTGCCGAATAAAACCCTTTTCCCACGAAGCCTGTCATAACCGAAAAGGGAGTAGAATCATCCGTATGATATTCAACAGGTCACTCCACCCCGCCACGTTATGTGAATCGTACATGTACAATATCAATGGTGAAAATTCCGCCAATGTTACAAATGAAAGTCCATGGCCGCGTTGGTACCACTAGTTACCTCTGAGCAATTGTTACATTTAGCACAAACATGGCAAACAGACTCGTCGGTGTAGGTTTTATTGTGCTACGGCACATTTTTAACACAGCCACTTTGCATTTAATCACTCGAGATCTTCAGATTGTTACCGATGTAACCTATAAACAAAATCATTCTTTCTTTTTTTTTCCACTTATATTTTGAAATTTCAAATTGGAAATCCCCCACCTTTGGAAAATACAAGCCATATTGCATATTTGGAATGGGTTCTGTTACCAGACTCCAAAATGGCCTTGGAAAATCCTTGTACATGTAATTCTAATACCCTCATTGTACTTTCGGAAATACTTTTTCTAAAATTATACTGTAAAACTTTGCCTGAAACACTAGAATTTCACGATTTCCTCCATCGCTTCAGATGGCCTGTAATTACAGCTCTCAACCGTATAACTTTCTGTTGTGTGTTCTAACAGTCATCTATGCAATTAACAATCAACAGCACGTGTTTTACCTGCATGCAAGGAAGATGTTAGGATAATTAGGCTCCAAATAAGAGAATTAAAAAAAATATGTATCAATATTACAAAGCTTGGACACTAATTGAGTTTTTAATTTGACATCAAAGGATTTGATATGATTCCAGAACCTGAGATAATATAACCATCTACTATTAGCGCTCCGTCCTTTTAGGCTCATTATCAAAACCTTAGCGTGTTGGTAAATGGACATGTGCATGTGGAAGCACTGTAAACGAGCATGGTTAATGATATGTTATTTTTGTTTGATGTCAGGAATCATATTTGCCAATATGGTCAAATGATGTAGAAATGCAAGAAGGGGCTATGGTACACAAGTCCGTTTTAATTAATTGCAAAATGATAATTGTCGGAAAAATCTTGTCAGCCAATCGATAAGATTTTCTGGTCAACGAAGGCAATTACAGGTACGGTGGTAACTTGTCTTGAGAGACCACCGATGCACCATCTGCATATGAAATGTGGTCTCTCAACGGAGGTTTTATTTGAAGGATTATTCCACCTCGTGGTTTTCGCAATGTGGTCTTACGAGACAGGTGGTCCTTCAAGACAGGTACCACTGTACTTTGAACATTTTGTTGTTTGTTTTTTTGGTTTTTTTTTTGAGATTTTATTCTATTTTCTGTTTTTGGCTGGGGAAGTTTCTCTTTTTTTTTTTCAGGGATGGGGCGTGCTGGGGATAGTTATTCTATTTTTCCCTATATTTATCACCATTATCATGCTTTAACATCACATGATGTGCAGCTCGTTCATGCACGTGTACAGCGGTGAGCTGAATTATCAATCTGCGATATCAAGGATTGATTATATACATATAAAAAAAATTGTCTCCGAAAAGCAATGCGATGAATAAATTCCCTGTGGGCTTCCGAAGAATAGATTTATGCTAGGAAACCTATTAACACAAATTTCTCGTAAGTCAAAAGTTCATAAATGATTTTTCCTGTGTTTATAAACATGCAGTATATCCTTCACAATCGTGTGTTTGTATACAGGGATTTTTCACACTATTTTTGTGAATGAGGCCTGGGCCTTTTGAATTGGGAATTTTAGCAACATTTTATTGAAATTGAGAAATCTAGAAATACACACAAAGCTACGTGAAAATGCAAGCTGATGTTAAAATTCATTGTCATTTATTTGACTTCTATTGGGAAATTTCATCTGCAAATTTCGGGGAAATGAATTATTGTTTTGCATTTGGAATGGGGCCTTATTTTGGCCCCCTAAGATAGGTTGGAAAACCCCTTTTACAACCTTCTTACAATGTACAATGTACAGTGTCAACATAATGACTGGTTGATAAAAGAAAGTAAAATGAAGGCAAGACCACTGTGATTGTAATACCCCTTTCAAACCTCCATGCTCCATCCCAACCCCATCATAACAAGATCTAGAACCATTAAACTTAAGAATTACTTAAATCTGAAAAATTTAATCAAATCTGACTGATACTGAAATCTGATTGGCTAAGCAGGCCAATTTGAGAATATTCTCTGACTTAAGTAAATTTCTTAAGTTTTATGGTGCAAGGCACAGGGCTTTTTTCTCCTGCAAGGATTGTCAAGATGAAGATGAAGTAGCAAATTGACCGCTAGACACATTGTAAAAATCAAAACACCTCATAGTGCACACAAGATATTAAACTCCACTTTGTTTGGCAGTGAAAGTCAGTTAACTCATCAACCCCTGAAAAACAATGGACTCTTCTGTAAATCAATTACTTAGGCTAGTCCAAATGTATCTTTAAGGGGTGAATGAGTTAATAAAAATATAAGAACTTACAACAGACTGTGTCATAATTTTACTTTAATATGTACATAAATAACTAATCAATATGCACATAATTAACTCATCAATATGTACATAATTAACTAATCAATATGCACATAATCAACTCATCAATATGTACATGATTAACTCGTCAACCACTGTGGCCACATTTAGACTCACCAAGGTACTATATAGAATGGTCTGCTGTCATTTTCCAGGAGTGAGCAACAGGAACAAAACTTACCGTAAAATCTGCAATCAAGGATCCATCTGGGCTCGTATGTCAGGATTTTTTAGAGCCCAGTTGCATGTCTGGAAGCCCAGAAAACTTGCTCTTCCCATAACATGCTACATGTATTTAAAAAATCTTACTATGAAAACATATTTTAAAGTAGTTCATACACTAGCTACATGTACGTGTAGTAAGGTGTACTCAGTTTATAAGAATATGAGTTGAAATTTGTGAAAGCGCAAGATATACCTCCAAATTTTTAGTAGCCACCTGGGCTAACACAATGTGAAATCTACTAGCCCAGCTAAGTTTTTACTTGCCATGGGCTACTGGGCCCCTGCTAATTTTGTCCCTGGAGCAAGTTAAACTTACATCATAAAATAACGGCAAAATTTTTATTTCTAATCAGACACTCCTGAATTATGACAGTGGACTCTATTAATTCTTTGAAATGGTTGAGTCCAAATGAGGTTTTAGGGATGGATATGAGTTGCTATGAACATAAATATAACGATTACAAGTGATACTGTAAACCTCGAAATTATCACCCTTTTACGACCGAAAACACAAAAATTTAAATTCGCCCTAAATCACCATAATCTGATCATGGATGGCATGTATGTCCCTGGCTCAATTATTAAATTTCACTTTTATCTTAAATTCACCCCTGAAAGTAAGGGTGAAAATGGCAAAAATTAAACAGGAGTGATTTTTTTTTTTTTTCCAGATAAACAGGAAATACAGTCAACTCTTTGTTATAACGCCCGGGTTGGAATCCAGTAAAATTGCCATTATATCAAATATGTTGTTATATCAAATTTCCAGGCTTGGTGCCAAAGTAAGACTGCATGTACATCCGTTGTTGTTATAATATCCTTATTAAATGTTAAACCTCAATTCAGTATGATTGCATAAATGATACAAAATGACTACAACAAATAAAATTGTTTTTATTTTTATTTTCATTCTATCAATTAAATGAATTATGGCAACAATTCTTCATTTTGGATGCTTTGCCGTTATAACAAGTAAATTTTACAGGTAAAATGCAAGTTAGTTGCTGAAAATCACTGCCATTGCCAGAAAGCAAATATGCTGTTATATCAAACAAATTAACATGGATGTAAATTCGTTCCCATGAAATTTCTGCTGTCAACCCAAAATGCTGCTATAGCAAGTGCTGTTATATCAAGAGTTGACTGTATTTATAAACATATATACAGGCTTTTTTCTGTCAATTTTAGGAAAATGCTATATGTGACATAATTGGGAAGTTTAATGTGAATTTGTGTCAAATTAGGAAAATCTATATGTAACAGAGTCTCTTTCTTAAACGCATTTCCCCATATATTAATCAATTTACTTTTCATTACAGCCATTGACTCAACATCAATTTGGAAAAAATTTTCATCAAATTGGGAAAAAAACCCACAGGTATTTCAAATTGGGAATGGGGCCAAACTTCGGACCTGTGAAAACTATAGAAAAAGGCCCATAGTAAATGGATGTCTAAAAATCATACTACCTTCATCTTCTCTCGCCTGTGTACCACCAATTTCATCGTCTTCACCGGGCAAATCTGGAAGGGGTCCAACAGACGGGAAGTCATCTTCGTTTGCTTGTTCATCAAAAATATCCTCCATGTCTAATGCAATCGATTCCATAATTTATCCTGAAACGAACGCAGAAAATTTTTTTTCAGGCCAAATAAAAATGGTCAAACTCTTGAACTTCTTTTCCCTGGTGCCATATTTACTTGTCTGGCTGTTCCAAAATAATTAATTGGAAGAGTCCATTTTACATCTAAATGTGTGAATAATTTATTCTCTGATATCCACAAAACCTCATAAAGGTAAATAGGTGCAAATGAAGGTTCTACGTATAACTGTTTTTGTTTCACCTAATAAAAAATGTCGCAAAATTTAACACATTTCCTGACATGTGAAGGTCATATATCAGAAATTTCTATAATTAGTTCATATACGAAATTACATAAAATAGTCCTTATCTTGCGAGATAGGATGTGGGTGGTGGCTTAAATCCTTATTTTGCTAAGAGGAACGGCAATACATTTATGTAAATTTTCACTTTAAAAAAAATCAGTCTAAAATTGCATAAAAAAGTAATATTACATAATTACAATCACATTGAACATATATTCATTGTACAGGGTGTACCATAAATAGAGTTAATGGGATCTGATTTATATACATAGCAAAACCTTGTTATATTGCCACCATTTGTTCAGCATTACAAATTTAAAGGGGTTTGGCAATAGGTAGAGAGAAACCTTAAATGAAATTATAGGGACAATTGGGAAAGTGGACTTTCAAAAAATTGTGGCGTAAAGCGGGGTGGCAAATGAAATGAGAGGCATTATAAAGAGGTTTTACTCCACATACACGCATGTTCAAAACTTCAAAAACACTTCAAAACCCTCTATAATCATGGCCATTCCACTTTCCTTTTCTCTATTTGATAAGAAATCTTTTACTTTTCCGTTATACATTTTTTGCTAATTGCTAATTATCTTTATTTATAATCCTTTTTTTATGCTTTTGTTAATGATATAAGGGACATATTTTTTGTTATAGACATAAGGGACATGTAATTCTACTAAATCCCATTTAAGAAAAAAAATCTGTTATGATTACAAGAAAAAAATAAAAACAACAAAACAAAACAATATGAAAACTACAAATACAATATCAAATATCATTTTCTGGAAATATTTTCATACATTGTACATATTTATATTTGTCTATATACATATTCATATTTTTGTCTACATAAATATTCATCCGAGCTTAGATATAGCAGTGATCTTTCAGGCAAAATTAACAGCCAAATGCAAGACCGTTTCCACAGCAAATTTATTCCTGTTCTTTCCGATTGATCATACATTTATTTCGCCATGTAATATACATTTGAAACTGCCACTCAGGAATTTTTTTAAATATATACTGGTCAATGACCAATTCTTGCCAAGTCATTTTTATTTAACCCTTATATTTTCTGGTTTCCCAGAGAAATTATTATTTCTTTTCATTCGGCGATCAGAATAGTGTCTTATCCAGGAAACACAAAAAAATCTATGTTAGTTAAAAATAATTGGCGAAAATTGGCTGCTGACCACTATACATATATGTCCATGACATAATACTAGTGTTTAAAACATCTAACCTGAGCGGTTTATAAATTCCGATTAGATACTTTTATTTTTTTTAAGATCAGTTGAGTGATGGTTATAATTAATTCCAGAGAATTAGGCACTCGACACATGTAAATCAAATTCGTCATTTTACGAAAATAATTTTTTTTTTAATAAAAGAACAGCCCTCATCTCGCAGTCTAATTATTTTAAAAAGCAAAATCATTCAGGTACCTACAAAACCGTTAACATCATCACAGTAACCGATTTTTTTCGACATCATTTTCCCATCCACATGTCTGTAATTATCATGAACAGGTCTATATTATGGCTTACAGGAAGTAGGATATACCGAAATATCAAAGTAAATCATCAGAGACATCAACATTCTCTAGCCTGGTCTCCCGTCTATCGCAATTATGGATCATCTTTTAATTGATCCCATATCGATTCGTGTCCATAAAGTTGACCAAGTTCATGTCGGCTGGCCAACATATTATTACACTAATCTAATTTACCCAGTTAAAACCTATTAACAAACTTACATAACAATGACCAAATCGTCAGTTTCACACACAGGTATATGTGTACTTAAATAACACGACATAAAGTGGCGTAAGTATATATATTATATATCGTAAGCCCGAAATATAAAGAATGCCAAGAGACAGATTACCGATCAAATGCGAGCATGCGTCTACTGTTTATTGATCATAACAGTTCTTATTGATAAATTGTAGGTAAACTTCAAGGTTAATAAACTCTCATATACATTTGGGCTAAATATAGATGTGATCATATTTAGATGATGATTTGCTCTCTGGCACTGTGTCAGACATTCTCCAACCGCTTGTCACCATGGCAACAAATGAAGACACTTCAGACTCCTGTACTGGACTTAATGGAATCCCAACAAAATTAGAATCTGTTTAAGCATGAGAATCACTACATGTAAGGAAATGATAATCAATACAGGTAAATGACTACCTAGCGAGAAATTGAAAATAAAAGATACAAACACACTGCTATAATAAATATGGAAGCACTAGCCTATTTTACCATCATCCCCGACCACCCCCACCCCCAATAAATCTGTCCTCAACCAATATTCTAAACTACTGCATTGAATTTAGACCACGTTCAAAATAGGGTTGTTTTGGTTTTTGTTTTTTTGGGGGGGGGGCAAAAAAAAAAAAGGAAAAATACTGGACGAATCTATCATCTGAAGCATAAATGTGTAGCATACTCTAAAAATCATAAAATGTACATGTCATGCAAAGGACATTTACATCTAATTAATTAACAGTTTTGAATATGATCTAAACAAATTTTTGAACTTCAGCTTTACACATATGCTCTTCCACCCATTCCAATCCTCTAAGGATGGGGGCATATACAGTTTTCACAGTAAAAATTACCGGCTTCTGAGCAGGAAACTGCTAAAGGCAGTGTAGTCAAAGGCAAAAGAGCTAAACAAAACAGCTAGATGAAATTATTGTCATATAGAGGGAGACATTGTTTCTTCATAGACTGGTATGATAAAATCCATATCGGTATAACCCGGCGGGGTGGAGTCTTGTGAACCCTTCTTGACCTGGACGAGTTTTAATTTTAGGTAAATAAAGAATAACATTCAAATTATACTGACTAGAGTAATCAGTCCCACTTGTCACCTTACATAAAAGAGAGTATCCAGTGAGGAATAAAATGTTTTTCCCGTGCAGCTTGTCATAACAAAACATCCGTATGATAATCAAAAGTTTACTCCGCCCCGCCATATTACATGTAAATGAATTGGACAATTTTTGCTGGAGTATGAAAAACTCTAGAGTGATGAAAGTGAAATTGGTCAAAATCAAAGTAATCTGGGCCAAGTCACCCTAGGTTTAACTCATCAATCCTTGGAAAACAATGACTCCAAGTCCAAGTTACCACTTTTTGACACTTGCCCAACATTATCATATTAATACATCTATTTCATCTGAGAATCAATTACATTTCGTGTAAGAATAATTTAAGTGTAATTTACAACGGGATCTGATCACTGCAACCAAATACTAGCGAATTTTGTAGATTTTCATAAATATATCAACATTTCACTGCAATTTGAGGTCTAAACTTATGAAATAAGACTTCGTTGAATTCTTGTGCAGGATGACAAAATTTGTATTTGACCCCAGGTCAATTCATATGACCTCCCGTTTGAACTCAACCAGAATGCTTTCCGAGTATGCTCAACCTAGTAAACAAAAACAAAGACGTCAGAAAGTATATTGTAACAAATCTGATAGTTAGAGAAAGCCATGGCTGATAGTCCAAGTCATAATTTACCAACATGTGATATGGAGCAGTAAGCTGATTCACGACAATATTCATATCTAATAAACAGTGATAAACAAAGACTGATTGATTATGACATATTTTGTAGCTATACACTCTGTGATCAAACTGTGAGATGGTGAGAGGTGTTAAATGTGTAAATATTAAGTTTTATTGTGATAATTATTATCCTGAACATTTTTATTACGTTGATTATAAAAATGCGCAAGAGGACAAATGTCACAATAGAACTGAGAATGTTTACATGTACACTGTTTACACTTCGAACAGAGCCTCCTGGCCGAGTGGATAGAACATTGCACTCTGAACCTTGAAGTTATCAATTCCAGTCAGTGCAGGTTCCAATCCCGCTGCAACCTAGGCTGATTTTTTTTAGGAAGTTTACTCGCGGAAGGTTGGTGGTCTCTTCCGGAGTACATCTTGTGAGTTAACGTACTTAAATGTTTTATACAGTTGATTTAAAATTATCTAGCCATTCAACTGACTCATCAGCCCCTGAGAATCTATGAACTCTTCTATAAATCAATGATTTAGACCAGTCCAAATGTGTCTTTAGGGGGTGAATGAGTTCAACTTTTAAAACTTTTGCCTTTATAATTGGCTCTTTAACTCATCAACCCCTGAAAAACAATGGACTCGTCTGTAAATCAATGAACTTAGGCCATTCCAAATGTGTCTTTAGGGGTGAATGAGTTAAAATTCAATTCTCCTTGTCCTCCCCATCTTCAACGTATATACATGTAACACATAAAATTATATTTCTTCACTAATGTGACCCGATTCTTATCCTGATAATGTAACAGAGTATTTGGTGAATCCCACTAACATCCTACTGTGACAAAAATCGAGGTGACATGGGCTTGAGCACTCTTGTACGATTCACATAACTTGGCAGGGCAGAGTAACCTTATGATTATCAGTTATGACAAGCTGTTGAAGGAAATGTGTTTTATTACCGACTGTATAACTGTACAAATGTTGACCGATATCGATATCGGTAGTCCAATGATTACTGTAGCCAGTGTAATTTCATGTGTTATCCAGATTTTTAACTTGTCTGGGTCAAGACAGGGTTCACGAAACTCTACCCAGCCAGGTTATTTGAATTTTACTATGACTACAGTCAAAATTGACTATAACACAACTAACAACCTTAGACAACCATATTTAAACCACGGCTTCCATTACTTTTGGATTTAAATGTGTCTGTGGCAGAATGACAAATTAACTGACTGATATTAACTCATTCATCCCTATTTTCACATTTGGACTGGTCTACATCAATAAGATTAAGTTTTGTTTGTTTGTTTGTTTATTTGTTTGTTTATTTGTTGTTTAATGTCCCACTCAATTTCTTACACTCATATGGACACGTCACCAAATGCCGGTGAAGGACTTCAAATTTTGGCCTATGTTCTGCACTTAAGGCCTTTGAGCAGTGAGGGTTCTTTAACATGCCGACACCTACTGTGACACGGGACCTCGATTTTTACTGTTTTTACTCATCCGAAGGACAGGAAACCAACCTGCCGTCATCTGGACTCTAACTCACGACCTCATAATCAAGAGTCAAGCGCACTACCGACTGAGCCAGGCCGGCTCTCAATGAGATTAAGAAGAATCCACTGTACAACAGGGATAAATAAGTTACATGCAGTTTTAAGGCTCTCATATAAAGAATTTTATAAAAATTCTATCTATTATTCTTTTTATCATAAAATGTTTCTATTTATTGAAAGAAAATGTGGATTACTGCTTTTTTTTGGGGGGGGGGGGTTGTTAAATAAAATCCTCTAAATACAGTAAGATTTTTAGAGCGAAAAAGAGCTATAAGTCTAAGATGTTTCAACAATTCCTTATATAAATTGTACAAAACCAGTCCAATTTGGATGTATAACAAGATGGGTTTGTGAAATAAATTGCCAACGGGACGGAATTACGGACAGACGGACACACAAACAGACGGGATGGAATTATGGACAGACAGATGATCCAAACAACAGATGCCCCCGGCGGACCCTTCTGGCTGAGCGCATAAAAAGGCTACATCTCCTAAAAAGGTTTTTCCTTTATGCAAATCTTCATTATATTATGACAAGCTGAGAACATTGTTCTCAAATATTACATAAGTTTTAAATATTCTAGACAGAAATTAGAATAATTAGTTTTTAATCTAAATAGTGTTTAAAATTATTACTTAATTAAGCCCTACATAAATTGTCTTATACAAAGTCATGATATCTCATTAGTAAGATTTTAAGATTTTAAACATTTTTATTTGTATACTGTTATTAAGACAAAAATACCACAGATTAACATTTATTCATTATTCTTGAGGAATTTGATTTATTTTAAATGATAGGATAGCATTAAGTTTTGTTTGTTTACTCAAGAAACAATGCCAACACCTGTGTTGGTACAGATGTGTTACTTTCTCTTTAGGTAGAGTTAGGTGAGAAACATCAATTAGTTATTTAAACAAGATAGTGATTAGGTTTTACAAGAATCAAAAAACATTTTCATTTAGGCTTACAATGTTAGATATTTAGTAACACATAATGAAACTACAATAGAGATTAATTAGTTATCCTGTTTGGGCAAGAAAATGAAAGAATGTTTATAGTCATATAAGGAGAATATCAACAAAAAAAAAAAAAAAAGAAGGGAGAGAGGTTTTGAGTCTTAAGCTGGTAGGACTTATACAGTAGGGATGTAGGGCCAGTGTTAGGAAATCTGTTATATTTGTATATAATGTATATGTATATCATGTACTCTACTTATGCTCCATCATTAAAATATATTTCTTATAACTACTTGATTGTAGTTTAGTTTTATATATGGCTGTCAGGTTTGATGGAAACCTGATAGTCAGTACTGCTGTCACCGGGTATAATGATGCTGATTCCCCTGGAACTCATAAGTTCCGCGCCGCACCTTGGTGATAGTTTGATTTTTTATCGTGTGAAGTTTCATTGAAAACAATTAATCAGTGTAGTAGGAGTTGTGGTATTGTCGGATTCACGTAAAATGGTGGGTGGAGTAACCTTTTGATTATCATATGGATGATTCTTCTCACTTTTGAGTTATGACAAGGTGCACATGAAAAAAACATTTTATTCCCCATTGGATACTCTCTTACAAATGTAAGTATGGTGACAAGCAGGAACGATTACTGTAGCCAGTGTAATTTTAATGTTATGCTTTATTACCTGAAATTTAAACTCGTCCTGGTCAAGAAATTAAAGGGTCCACAGGGCTCAAAGTGGCGAGTAATATGGTAGCATATGGAACTAAAAGATGTAAATGGCGACTAAAAATTAAACTAACTCGTCATTTTTTCAACTGTAAATGCAATGCTATCATATTTGGAATCTGTATTTTGTGTTCTGACAAGTCTCAAACTGTTTTTAACCAATCTGAGTCATAAAGCACTTCTTTTCTGCTGATAGATACATGTTAAGGCAACGTGATTTAGGCCTGTTTAAGTGCTTACTTAAAATGATCTACCCAATAGGCATGGTAATGATAGTTCCTTGTTTGTTTCATTAATAAGTCACTAAAATGATTTCCGTACAAGTAAACATTCAATTGTTTGCATCAATATAAGTTAGCTTTAGTGTTTTAATAATTTATTTCACAACTTGTGCTGTTTTAGTCGCAACTCCATTCTGGTAATTACAAGTTCTTTTTCCAGATATTCGTGTCACCATATAAAATGACACCCAAGAGAAAGCGAGACTTGCTAACCAACCTTGGGTTTTGGGCACAGCAACTAATAATACAAGAAATGTTATAACAGGCAGTGACCTAATAAATTAATAAAAATCTTTAAACAGAATTTCTAACGATGAAGTGCTTGAAAGAGTTGTTTCCATGTCTCTCTTCTGAATGTAAGTGAATAGGCCTACTCATACTCATAGACGATGTCCGTGACCATTTTTGAAAGTTGTAACTTAGTCGTGATTGAGTATTGCGACAATGAATCTTGAAATAAATACATTGACACAGAAGACTGTTTCTTTTTGTTTTTCATTTAATCTTCTTCTTTCTATATAATTAATTGGAATGTTTAGTTCTTTTTATCATGGAAACTGCAATTATTTGTAAGGGACAAGCAAACTTTAGTGTTCATTTCCAAAAACCACATTACCGCGACATACTCATTTGAGCAACAAAATGGACTACATTACCGCACCATTTTATTCCACGATATTCATCTCAGTAAGTCTTATGCCGGCTACCATAACCTCCAAACTCTTAAGAGTTATTAAAGTCCTTACCTCTTCTAAATTTGAAGCCGTCTACTATTAATCCAGGGTTCCCCCTATTTGTTCCAAACTTCCCCATAGCGCTAATCTGAACAAGTGTGCAATCAGTATGTATTTCATGTGAGTCGTTCGGCAGTGAGTTTTGGTTATGAACTAAGGGCCTACAATCAAATGTGTTTCGTGTCATGGTAATGTCTACCTATTATTTGTTATATACATTTATTTAAAATAATGTCGCAGTAATATCCACCAAAAATGAACAGGCGATGTCGTGGTAATGAGTTATGTTTTTATAAAATGTCGCAGTAAGGTAGGTGTTCCTCCCTTTGGTATGGTCCTATATGCCAATGAAACCTTAACGATGGACTCTCAACTACGGCCAAGAAGTGACAATGGACTCTCAAATATGACCAACAAGTGACAATATCTGACAGAGTTATTGGACTTCAAATCTTTCTGAATGAGTTACGGTAACTCTCAGGGGGACACTGACTAATCAATCCCTGTGGCCACATTTAAACTTGGCCAATTCAATAAATAGAATGGTCTACTCTCCTTTTTCAGAAGTGACCAAATGTGGCATTAGGGGTCAACGAGTTTAACATTTTTTGGCTATCTTGAATATAATCAAAATTAAGGAGTGGTTGTGACAGTTGATTTGTCCACAAGATAAAAAACGTTTAACATTGATCACCACGAGACGTCTTTGCGTGTTGTTATTTTGATAATCCGCATCTAATCCTGCGTCATACGCAACAGCCTTTACCAAAACAAAAATGAATATTTCGTGTCAATATTAAAGAACCTAGAGAATGCTCAAAAGGAATTTCGTAACAAGCCGCTTCTCGTAAATCCAATTATGTAATCCTTATAGACCGTGAAGAATGCGGGTATAGTCGTTTAATTCTCTTATATGAAAATTTTTTTGTCATGAGAAACTGGGTTACGTCTTGTTTGCTATTTAAACAATCGAAAATTTAAGTAAGACATTATGACATAAACTTTAATGTAATAGCACTTTAAATTAATCCAGGTTGATTATTTTGTCCAAATTAAATCTGGTTTAAACAAATCTATTAGGTAAACATTAAAGTAAAATTAACACATGCATTTGTAAAACTAATGCCAATTTTTTATTAAAAAACAACAAATTTCTATGCTGGCAAAATATTCCAATGTCCTACATTTTGACCCCACCCCACCCCAGGGGCATGTGATGTGTAGTGTGAGCAACCCTTAGATGTACTTACAGCATAAGTTTGGTTACTGTATCACAATCCAAACTTGAAATACATTACTTTATATGTAAGCGGGACAGAATTATGGACAGACAGACAGACACGTATTAATGAACTGCACTTCGAAGTCTTCAGATGAAATCTATATGCATGTTGTCAATCATATAAAATAAGCTAAATGAATCACAAGTTTTGTGTCTTTATTCTTATGACTTAAATTACCATAGTTACTTTTTCCCCAATTTGGCCCATTGTGGCATAAAATTCCCAATTGGAAGGGCACAGGACCCTGTCCCAAATGGGTATATTAACCTATGCCATCTGTCTTGTGAGACCATGTCTTATGAGACCACCTGTCTTGTGAGACCACTGTCATGAGACCATTTGTCTTGTGATACCACCTGTCTTGTGAGATCTGCACTCTCATGTGAGACCATCTGTCTTATGAGGTCACTTTTACAAAAGACCATCTGTCTTATGAGATCACTTTTACAAAAGACCATCTGTCTTGTGAGATCACTGTCATGAGACCATTTGTCTTGTGATACCACCTGTCTTGTGAGATCTGCACTCTCATGTGAGACCATCTGTCTTATGAGGTCACTTTTACAAAAGACCATCTGTCTTGTGAGATCACTTTTACAAAAGACCATCTGTCTTGTGAGACCACTGTCATGAGACCATTTGTCTTGTGATACCACCTGTCTTGTGAGATCTGCACTCTCATGTGAGACCATCTGTCTTATGAGGTCACTTTTACAAAAGACCATCTGTCTTGTGAGATCACTTTTACAAAAGACCATCTGTCTTGTGAGATCACTTTTACAAAAGACCATCTGTCTTGTGAGATCACTTTTACAAAAGACCATCTGTCTTGTGAGACCATATTCTAAAAACCATTTATTTACATTTTAACTCATCAACCCCTGAAAAATAATGGACTCTTCTGTAAATCAATGACTCAGACCAGTCCAAATGTATCTTAAGGGATGAATGAGTTTTAAGTAATAATTTACTTAACACTCTTTTAAAAACCCTTTCCACAGAGACCACATACAGTTTGGTCCCTCAAGACAGATTCAACTGTATTTCATGTAAAACACTTGGACATTGGATATACTTAAAGGGGCATTAGCTGTGTTTACTCCCAAAACCAGATATGGACTATGGACGATGGCCCTCCCCCCTCTGCTCTGCCATATGCATTAGTACAGTTCCACATACAGGTATTTTATATTTGACAAACAGTGATGATATTGTTGTGCTGTCTGAAAGACACAAATGATGTCCCCACCTGACCATAAGAAAGAAGTTATTGCATTAGGGACATTAAATTGTAGTAGTACAAACCATGTTTTCAATTATATAGCAAGTCAGAAGAACAAGTCAGTTCAACTACTGGTTTTTGTGAATATCTAACATCCCCCACCTTCTGACTTTTAGTACAAAAAATGACAAAGTCCAATTATATGTACCTGGCATTTTGAAAATGTTTGACAAAAATTTAAATCCTGTGAACATGCAAAACCTCCATTATGTGTACACACAACCTACAAAATATTAAAGCCGAAACTCAAAAACTGTAGGAGATAGCTGGACAAACCATGTATCTATATCCGGACGGACGAACGGACAAATGGGTAAATTAATATGCCCCGACATTTTGTTGTGGGGGCATAAACATATCTCAATTTTTTATATATATATACCTATACTACATGTACTTGATGTAAAACAACAAATATAATTTAGGGCTACATGTACATTCCTAATAAACCGACATATTTTACCATATCTTGCTCTGATATGCTTCAGACGGCTGATGAAAAAGATTTTGAAGCACTTATCCATGACTTTTCATAGTGTTTTTCAAGCACATTCAATGGGTCTGTTTAATCTATCAAGACCATGTACGCCATCACAAATTAAAAAAGAAACACTGACAGCAAAAGTTCTTTCACATTTCAATGGTGTTCCTCCATGGAGTTCCACTACACACTAAAGAGATCCAGCAGTATGTGTCACAAAAATGCTTTACTCAAAAATTATATTATTAGACTGTTTTCTGTCAATTTTGGGAAAATGCCATTGGCAACACAAGTGGGAATATTAACATGAATTTGTGTCATATTGGGAAAAATTGTGTGCATGCATGGAAATCTAAGCACATTTTTTAAATACATTTTTACTTTACTTTTCTTTTTTTTTTAATTCGGTCATGAGCTCAACATCAAATTGGGAAGGTTTTCATCAAATTGGAAAAAAAATCAATGCATTTTGCATTGGGAATGGGGCCGAATTTCGGCCCAGTAGACGATATAGAAAAAAAGCCTGTATTATAGTGGGTGAAGTGTCTGTATGATTGCGCTAACTTTCCTTCATCTAAAAGTCTTTCGTTAGTGATGAATAAACATGTAAGAAGTAATATTCAAGCACTCTGATGAAATAAATCAAGCATTTTGTATTAAATTCAAACACTTTTCAAGGGTATTTTTGTTTTTTCAGCAATTTGCAAGGACTAACTCTTACATGTACATTCAAGCACTTATCACAGTCTGAGCGAACCCCGAGTTACATACATGTTCCATGTATGGATTTACACAAAACAAGGATACAGTAATATAAATTTGTGCGTATTTTTCATTAAAAATTGGCTAGTAACAAATAAAAAATTATACAAACTCATCGAGAATAATATAATGCTGCAAAATCAAAATTTTGCTGGAGATTTTATTTCGTTGTTTTTATGGGTAACAAAAAAAAAAAAAAAATAACGGAAATAAATCCATGACAAAATCTTTGACTTGAATGATGGAAAACAGGATAACTCAAAATCAATGAAATATAATGTCAACAAATTTGTTTTTGAAGGAAAAACCACGAAAAAAATAAATGATTTCACGGGACCATCTTTAAAGTTGAAATCTGTACAAATGTACATACAGTAAAACTAGCTGTAGAGACCACCTGGTCATAAAGACTGTTTATTGTTGTCCCCACTAGTACCAATTGTGTACAAATCAACCTCTATATAAAGACCACCTCCCTATAAAGACCGGTTTTGTTGTGTCCATAAGAGGGTCTTTTTGTACAAGTTTTACTGTATTTGATAGAGTGGTCTCTCATGACAGGTTCCACTTCTTTATCACAAATATATTTTAGAAACAAAAAATTATTTAATTTTTTTAGGGTGGGGTGTAAAGCACTGATATTTTTTATCAAATGAAAAGGTAAGAAATCGACTCTGAATAAAAGTTTATAAAAACTTTCGTCACAAGTTTCGCTACGAATCTGGTAAAAATTCCATTCACTGCAACTTTTGGAATAATTATTACAAAAAATGTTGATGTTAATTGTTGACTAAATAATTATAAATACAAGTACATGTATATCTTAACAAGTCGTAACACTTACCTTTTCAGATCAATACCAATGGCAGGTTTTTAAGCCTTACAACTATTTCTGGTATGTAATTAACTAATTCTGTAAATCACCGAAACCATGTCGGTATTCCAAGACAAAGGCCTTATATTTACACTAAAATCGGCATTTAAAGACAAAAGGCTCTCACTGGCTACATTAAAATCATTTGCAATTGCTCATATATGTATAAACATATATATCAAACTATATCGAATGCTATATACTATCTAAATTTGTACTATTCCATCTTTCTATCTTTCAAAGCCTGGTCAATTCTTTTGTACTCAACAGAGTCTACAAAATGACCTTCTGTGGTCAGTTATGTAATAAATTTAACCCTCTAGCTGATAATGAATCTGGTCACATGACAGAAATCAATGGTCAGGAAAACTGACCAATACACCAAATTACATAATCAATCTATCAGGTTAATCCTAGACACTACCTGTACAACCTAGATATACATACAGCATTACTCAATACACAAGTTAGCTTACCTGTGATCACCTGGGGATAATATACATTTGCGCCTTTTCCGATCCCAGTGCACTAGGTTCATAAAAGCACATCCATTTGGAATAAACTGATCTATGTACATGTAAATAGGCACTGTATGTTTAAATACACTCACGCACAGAGAGACTGAATTTAAGCCAAATCCATTTTATCAGTTCTAATTCTAGTGTAGTTAAAGAGTGGTTAAATTTACGCACACACACCAACAATAACAATACGTCCAGTGTTAATACAACAAAATAAAGCAAAACTCTAGGCTTCAAACCACTACTTTCAATTCTGAGTTAATTCCACTGCTGCTGTTACAAAACTTCAGGACAAAACCACAGCATTCTTGTTCTATGTTAAGTGTAAACTTCCACTGGACACTGTACTGGTCAGCCTGATGAAACACAGCAATTGATTTTTATCCAGCAGAATAACTCCAGTATAATACTTGTATTGGTCAGGGTGACCTTTGCATGGTCCAGTTGGCTCAAATTTGTTAGTTTCCTGTTTGTTTACATGTGGGAGTGATCTGACAATTGCACGTAGTGTTAATGTATGTATGAAGCTTAGTTTTAGAGTGGAGACATATTGGGGGAGATTTTCTACTGTATTTAAATGTTGTTAAGATACATTAAAGGTTAAAAATTGCATGGTCAACCTTTAAATAAAGCACAGAACCAATAAAAAGCACGGAATACACACAAACATTATGAGATTAAATAAAAACAAAAATACACAAAAACTGGTACTCAACTTTATTGGAAATATATATATATATACCAAAGGGACCAGAGAATATCATTCATACATGCAAAGGACATTAAAATTATAAATGTGTTTGAAAATTTGTTGAATGGCATCAAACTTGCATAACTGACCACCTGTGTATAAAGACCATTTTTTTGCTATCCCTAATAGCATCATTTTTATAAAAAATCAACCTCTATATAGAGACCAACTCCCTATAAAGACTGGTATAGTTGTGTCCCTGTGGGGGTTCTTCATATACAAGTTTCACTGTATACAGAAATTAATTATTGGATGTTAAAGTATTTGTTTTATGTTTTGCAAAATATTTGAGTGGAGGCTGCAAAAGGAAGTCTTATCACTTTATCAATTCATTCACCTCTAAAGACACATTTGGACTGGCCTTAATCATTGATTTACAGAAGAGACCATTGTTTTTCAGGCTTTATGAGTTAAGAATGAATTTGACTTGCGATGGTGGGTCCTGGGTTTGAGTCCCAGTACTGCCTGGGTCATATTATTTTTTGTAAGGTCACTGCAGGTCCAGTATAAGGCCCCACTGGCCCATTTCCAATGGCAAAATGTAAAAATTTTCTCCAATTTCAAATAAAAATATTCCAGTAGTCTCTTCCCGAGTAACCGGGTTCTCTCCTCCACCATTTAAAATTGGCCACCACCATATAACTGAAAACCGTTTGAATGTGGCGTATAACACAATTCAAAATTCAAACAAGAGATCCCAGAGGGATCTTTGCGCCCACCCTGGAATGTTCTATATCTGATCTATGACGGACTGTTCTTTTGTGTCAACATTAAATTTGAACTTAAATCCATATTCCTGTGAAATACTTTTTTTTTCACAAGATTATAGCGAAACTAACTTGAACTGAACATATTACATTTTCAGAGAGAATGGAATTTTTGAACATCCATATTCCAACAGGTGTTCACAAAGATTATAGCATTTTGAACATATTACATTTTTCAGGAAATTTTGATTGCTCTGAAAATGTAATATGCACATCTAGACCTCAGGGGGAACCTCCATAATCAATTTCAAAAAAGATTCCTTCAGTACATTCTGAGAAATACATACTTCCATTGTCAAAATTTAAGATGGCCGGCTCTAGGCCATGTTGGATTCCGATCTCTCTGAAAATGTAATATGCACAACTAGACCTCAAGGGGAACCTTTATGTCAAATTTCAAGGAGATCCCGTCAGACCTTTCTGAGAAGAAGCAGTAACAAACTTCCTTTGGTAAAAATCCAAAGATGGCTGCCTGTCGGCCATGTTTCATTCTATTCTCTCTGAAAATGTAATATGCACAACTAGACCTCAAGGGGAACCTTCATGTCAAATTTCAAGGAGATTCATTCAGTCCTTTCTGAGAAGAAGCTGTAAAAACTTCCTTTAGTAAAAATTCAAGATGGCTACCTGTCGACCATGTTGAATTCCTATCTCTCTGAAAATCTAATATGCACAACTAAACCTCATGGGGAACCTTTATGACAAATTTCAAGGAGATCCCTTCAGTCCTTTCTGAGAAGAAGCTGTAAAAATCTTTCTTTGGAAAAAATCCAAGATGGCCGCCAGTCGTCCATGTTGGATTCTGATCTCTCTGAAAATGTAATATGCACAACTAGACCTCAAGGGGAACCTTCATGTCAAATTTCAAGGAGATTCCTTCAGTCCTTTCTGAGAAGAAGCTGTAAAAACTACCATTTGGTTAAAAAGTTAAAATTCAAGGATGGCTGCCTGTCGGCCATGTTGAATTCCTATCTCTCTGAAAATCTAATATGACAAACTAAGACCTCTAGGGGAACCTTTATGACAAATTTCAAGGAGATCCCAGTTTACAGTCCTTTCTGATTGAAAGGAAGCTGTAAAAAGTCTTTATTTTTGCTTCTTTTAGTTTTAACAAAATCCAAGATGGCCACCTGTCGTCCATGAACTGTTTGGATATTCCAATCTCTTCTGATTTGTTGTAATATGTCTGCACAACTTTTAGACCTTAAGGGGAACATTCATGTCAAGTTTCAAGGAGATCCCTTCAGTCCTCTCTGAGAACTATTGGTAACAAGAATTGCTCAGGACAAACAGACAGACCACAGATGCAGGGCCATCTATGAAAGAAGACCACCATATGTACTGGTGATGGCGAAGTTAAAAATTGCTGTTAGAAATACCTGTACGCGGATTCCGTATAACTGAGCGTGGTCATATAAATGTACTAAAATACATATAACCAACGCGGGTGGTGATGGTCGGGCAGTCTTGTGAACCATTTTCTTGGAAAAAATGGACGAGTTTAAATATAAGGTGATAAAGCATAACGAGATTCAAATTAACCTAGCAAGAGTAATTTTCCTACTTGTCACCATACATAAGAGAGTATCCAGTGAAGAGTAAAAATCCCCCCTAAACCCAACTCTCCCGTGAACGTCTTGCCATAAAAGAAATTTTGTAGTAGAAAGTCACAATGCCGTATTATAATCAAAATTCATCGTTTTGACTCTACTCCGCCAAGTTATGTGAATCACAGTATACCATCAACTTATGTTTATTGAAAGGGAGATAACTCCTAGAAAGTGCCACAAAAAATTTGAGATATTTTTGATAAGACTCTTTCTTTAGTTTTAATACAAAAATGAATTAAAATGTTAAGCGGACATTGAATCTGTTTACGATGGTCATATATTACTCTTGGTCCATCCTTCAGACATCTTTATTTTTTATTTTAATTAAAAGACCTTGAGCTGACAGTATATAACCCGCTGCACATGTTCCCCCCCAGAAGTCATGAAGTCCCGCCTTTGTACATTACCATATTATTTTTACTGAATAGCCTGTATCGTAATCAGAAGTATTTTGAAAGAGGTTTGCCTTCTGGCGAGCGTGGGCGTTTAGATTTTATGAGGAGAGAAACTATTGAAGTATGACACCTGACCGCTTCATTGAGGTATTAAAAAAAATTAGGGGAGTGAGATGTTTGTTGAAAATTTTTTTTCAAAATTAATTTTGCTTGAATTAATCTAAGACAAAAACTGAAAACCCACATTATTTCATAAAAATGTGGTCACCGGAAACATTATTTCTCGATAAATTTTGAATATAAAAGGAGTTAGTTCATTATTGACAAAAAATGACCTCTATGACGTCAACTAACCGGTCAAAATGTCACGTGGATTGTCTGTCATGGAAAAATTTTTACTTTATGGATATACAAAATTCTGATTTTCATATTTGATACTTTTAATGACGACTTTGCGGCCTAAAACAGGTATACATCGCTGACAGTTTTTAAAAAAAATGTTTGGGGGAAGGTATTTGCGCAAACAAAACAAAACTCAATTTTTTTCTAGTGACTTACACAAAAATACAATTTAAATATGAACGTCATCAGCCCTTAATTTTTTCGAAAAAAAATTATGGTAGGAAAACACTAGGTCACAACACATTTTTGTTACAAATAGCTATGGCAATATGGGACCAAAGTATTACAAACGAAAGCTCTCGTCAACTAGAGTTTATTTTCACCATCGTCCTATCACTGCATTTCGGATGTTCTCAGCAAGCTTGTTTTCATTATCCCATATCGAACAGGCGTAAAAGTTCAAAAGGATCAGGTCATCAATAAACTGATTCATCGAGTCACTCCCCCATCATACCAGATGGGTGCTGAGAACCTAGTCAGGTCGTATGGGCCCTCTGATCAGTCTAACAAATTTCTATAGTGGGTTAATCACTCGACGAAGATGACATCTATTAAACATCGAGTTTAGAGTCGGGCATCCATAATCAAAAGCTAGCAGTTGACTTCAACATCCAAGTTGTTTACTTCGTCAACGATAGAACGAGGGTTTCACATTCTGGTGACATGAATACGCATCATTGGCGAAAAACTCTGGGTGACTGGTTTTAATAGGCTGATTTCACAGTGTCAACACTTCATGTAGGGTGAGCCAGAGCACCTGACCCCATCAAAAGGAAACAAGATCAAGACATTTTGCGACAGCAGAGGTCACAAAGAAATTTTCGTGACTGGTTCCGCAAAACAAAGTCCACTCAACTGAAAGCGAAAAGCCCACATTTTTGGCCAGTTGGTTTTTTTGTCTGTTCAGCACGACATCGATCTGGAAATAACCCTGGAGGAATCATGTTTCCACTCGCCGGAGACGACCTGTTCCATGGGCTTTGGACCACAGCCGATGGCATGTTATAGCTGTCAAGACCGACTTTTTAGTTTCCATGCTCATGCATATTATCTGGAAAGCTCCGTTGAACCTGCCACTGTTCGTTCACGACAGAAAACGTTGTAGACCTTTAAATAAAAACAATATTGCAAATGCTTCTCAGAAGTTCCAACCACATTTGAGGCACTCGCAGAAAATTTTAACCTTCGACATGCTTCCCATTGCCCCCCCCCCCTGGCCGTGTTGATTTCGTAACAGACCACACAGTACAAGGCGATGTCAAAGCAAGTCTTTCGAGCGAAAACATGCGAAGGGGGGGGTCTTCACCCACTATGTTCCTATGCTGTCGGGACCAAAAACAAAAAAAACTCCCAGGGACTGGAAGGGATTTTCATGTCCAATGATGACAAAAAAAGCCCAACTGCTTCTACTTCTCCTGGATCAGTGATAAACAAATGACACAAAATATGCGAAGAAGTTAGAAGGTCGCAAACCCCTTCTTCGCACTCGGAAGATCGATTGTTTCTGTCTCGACCAGTGATGATGGAACCAAAGTCGATGTCTCGGAAGTAGGATCTCTACGCACGTCACAGGAAGAAGCTGACACAAGGATGATCCTACACTGTCTCAATGTCCGAGACACGGAGCGGTCACAATCAGAAGCATTTGACCATCATTGTGAGATCTCCGGATACAGACGTTTTTTATTTTAAAGCTGCTGACAAGATACGTCAGGGATATCAACAATTTCAATATGTCCTGTTTGACACCGGTGTTGGAAACAAACTTAGCAGACCTTCTCAGCAAAGTCAGAGATGTTGATTCGACAAGAGGGGTGAGTGTGATCTGCATGGGTGCTCCCAGCATTACACTGCTTCACAGGATGTGACACAACTAGCGCCTTTTGATAAGAAAATTATGGTCAAGGTAGCACCTTATGAAGATTTTAGAGGCCAACCCAGAACACATTGTGACGCTGGATCGAGGTTTATTCATCACAATACAGCATGAATGTCCACCAGAAAAAAAAAAATAGCCTGTTGGACAGCCTGGAAAGATTTTCGTCTGTCGCATGTTTGGCAAGTCAGACTACACACATGTGAACAATAAAAGATCAAGTGCGGTTTTTTTATTTTACTAAACCATTATTCTGCAAGAAAAAATCAAAACGCAGGGCAATATCATGGATTCTTGCAGGCAACAAGTATCGACATGAGCCTATTCGCCACCCTGATGTGACCGGATGCATCTCTGGAAATGCATATTCGGCTGATCCAAATCTGGTGTGTTAGTCAAACCCCCCCCCGGTGATACCAAACGTATGTGTGGAGTACATTCCCATGAGCCATACCCGGATCTTCCAGAAGTGGACTCTAGTGGATGGAAGCAAGGCCCCAGTCGGGAGATAAAACTCAGCTTCTTATGTACACAGATATACCCGCGCAAGTTCTGTATCTAGTTCAATGGTGGCGTTTTATTATTACTGGGGATATTATTCTACAAATATATTTTACCAATTTTACAAAAGGTGACATTGTTCCGAAAGAACTCGTGGACGTTCTGTGTAACAGGAAGGAGGCAGAGGAGGACATTCTAAGTTAAAGGACGAGGATTAGGATGCAGACGCCGAGTTCTCCAACCTGCTCGATGTTGTTTTGGGTATTTACGAGGACACGGACGAGTGAATTCTCTGGAGGATAGGAACTGGACTGAAGTATTGGAAGGTGAGGATGGATATATGTTTGCAGACAGTAATCACCATATAATTCTTCATATCGTTTGATTGACGGTTTCAGTATTTGAATCAATCCCATCACGTTATTATTGTCGTTTGATTAGACTGTCCCGTTCGGTGCATTTGAATCAATCTTTCATATGACGTCAATAGTTCATCAGAGCGTTGTTTCAATCATCACTTCTGTTGTAGCAATTGCCGTTCTCAGTTTCCCTAACCTGTATGTACTGAGTTGCGATTTGACATTTATTTTATTCAAAGAGTTTTGAGCACTCTAGTAGTGAAAGTGTCCTGAAGTTTATGTTAAGGTAACATCGAACTCAGGAGAGTTTTGTGTCTGTTTTTTATATGATTTGGACAGTGTCACATGGCAGATCGTGGCATCACCTTATGACGTCACCAATTTGTCTTGTGTACATTTTGTTTTGTATTCACTAGGTAGTGGGTTTAATTTCTCTCCCCGGGTACAGTTTGAAGACCAAAATATGTATGGTTTTGCTTTATGAATAAATATGTCAAGATATGACTTTTGCTAAGATGTTACCCCCTAGTTTTGGGACATCAATTTTACTTTTAGGCATCGATGATATACTTCTGACCTGTACAAAAATTGAAAACCCCCGTCGCCAGAAAGCAAACCTGCAGCAAAATTTTTTCTTGATATGATACGCTTTTCGTACCAGAAACATATAGCCGACAAAGTGCCTTTCGGGGTACACTAGCTCTCTACATAACTTCCTCTCTTTATTGGATGTTTTTATATCGCTTTTCAAGAGTGTCACGTGGCATTGTGACGTCAGCAAATTTAGTCGCAAAATTCGAACGATTAGATTTAAAATGTGCAGAGATCATTTTTCCTACAGAATGATACCACATATGTGGGTAATTTCTGTCTGATTATCCCATCACAAGAGATTTTTGTTTTCCTAACCATACCCCTAATTTTTAAACCTTTGAGTAAAGTGTCAGTCGCGAACTTTGTACCCCGTAATAAATATCTAAACGCCCCAGTCGCCAGAAGGCAAATTTCAGAACTTCTTGCAAACAAATTTTGCTACTAATTTGATACGCTTTCAGAAAAAACATAGCCGACAAAGTGCCCTCCGGGGTACACTAGCTCTTTGTACCTAACTTCCTCTCTTTATTTCACGTTTTTAATTTTCACAAAAATTTATGTTCAAGAGTGTAACAAAATGATACATTGTGACGTATTTCTTTTTTGTGACGTCACAGATTGTAAATTGCACTGTCGAACGATTAGATTTAAAATGTGCAGAGATCATTTTCCTACAGAATGATACCAATAACTGTGGGTAACTTGTCTAATTATCCCATCACAAGAGATGTTTTTGCAATATACCATACCCCCTAATTTTTTTGTTTGGTTTGGGATCTCTGAGTAAATAGTGTCACTATAGTCGCGAATAGTTTGTACCCGTATCAAAATTTAAACGCCAAAACAACAGCCGTCGCCAGTAGTAAGGCAAACCTCTTTCGAAAATACTTTTTTGATATGATAGGCTTTCAGAAAAACATGGTCTACAAAATTCCCTCTGGGGGGAACGTGACCCCTATCTAGCTCACGGCCTATAATGTCTGCACATACATTTTTGATTTTCTTAAAATCATCATCATCATCACATTAATCATATGATTCCCTTTTGTATTATAAAGCATAGGAGTATTTCACTTGTATCTATGGAAAGCCGTTGGGGAATTTATATCCTATTTGTAATATTAAAACAAGAGGCTCAAGAGGGCCTCAATCACTCACCTGAGAACCATCTACAAATGTGGAAAGAAGACCAAGAAGAATATGTACATTTGAGTACTTGCTTCCTGTAAAGTTTTGTCAAAATTCTTTTAGTGGTTTTAGAACAAAAAGCTGATAGTGGGGAAATGCACCCCCACCCTCCTCTTTTCTGCAGTCTTAAAAAATCAGTCAAAAACCCTGTCATTAGCCAATGTAGCCACTGACTATTTTTTTTCAAGATTGGCTAGAAAAAAATGTAATTGGCTAATTTTCTGGGTTATATTTTAGGTCATGTTTCATGTGTATCACTGTACCAGTATTTATAATTTTTTTTGTAAAATTAAAAAAAAACATATTTAAAATAATTTGGTATCAATATTCATTGACCAGCTGGCTAATTAAAATTTCAATTGGCTAAAAATAATCTTGATTGGCTAATATTTTGGCTAACAGTTTTCTGTATCCAGGGTGAGCCCTGAAAAATTCATAAATTGTTTTAGAAATTTAATTTCGGCAAAATTCTTGCACAAAAATATTTCTTTATCTACATTTAATTACAAGTAAAACACATTAAATGGATGCATCAACGTGAATGCAAGGGGAGATAATTGAAGAAATCATGCAAAAATGAATGAAAATGACAAAGTCTGAAAAGACCTCAAAAACACGTCAAAAACTAATACTCCAATTTCTATGAAAACTACAAACTTGAATCACTCAGAAACAATCTGGTTTTTTTTCAATTCATGCAGCAGTTCTGGAGAAGATTTTTAAAGAGGGGAACCTATTTAGACCCATTCTGCCCCATCCCTGGGCCAATCTGGCTGAAAACTACAAACTTTTTAAAAGACCTTGAGCACTTGCTTCCGGTCAAGTTTCGTCAAAATCCCTTCGATGGTTTCAGAGAAGAAGTCGAAAATATGATAAGTTTAAGGACGGATGCCGGACAACAGACAGGGAGTGATCACAATACATTGTAGCTCACTTGAACCTTCCGCTCTGATGAGCTAAAAATCTGAATTTTTAAAGATTACAAAACAGGCCTTTTTCTGTCAATTTTGGGAAAATACCATTGGCGATTCAATGGATGAATTTTAACGTGAATTTGTGTCAAATTGGGAAAAACTGTTTTCACCCATGGAAATCAAATGTAACTAAATCTCTCTTATAAATGCAATTTTCTTTGCAATAATAAATTTTTTGTGACCTCAACACCACATTGGGAAGTTTTTTCCATCAAAGTGGGAAAAACTCAGGTGTTTTGCATTAGGAAAGGGGGCCAAAGTTCAGGATTTGGCCCTGTGCAAACAATAGAAAAAGGCCCTCAAAATAGGGAATAATTCTCCATACGTATCACACATATATACGTACAGTTTGTATGTGAACTTATCTTTGGATTTGGCTAATTTCACAAATCTGTTGGACAAAATGTGTAAAGAAATTGACTAGATACTGATTCCAATGAAATGAATTACTAGTGGTCTTCAAGGGTGCTGAACATTTAAACATCAAATAAATGTCAGTTGTTACTTCCATTTAACCCCTCAAATGGAGAATGGAACCATCCTGTTATTGGTACAGGAACATAATCTAAATATGTCACAGGGGAAGAACAGGATGTTCATTAAGACTGACAACTGTCCTGTAACTAAGTAGTCTAAAATGGTCCCAAATCACCTACATTCCCTGACTCTGAATAGTCCTGTGCCACTTAATGTCATACATAACCAAGAAACACCTGAGTAAGTGTTACAAAATCGCTGGTTGAATATGACCTAGTGAGATTGATGATAAATTATCTATCAAGGTCGTGACACTGTTGTTTATTTACAATAATCCTGCACAGCCTTTGGTCAACTAGGGCAGTCTATAATTATAGCCGGATCATTAAATAATCGTGCACTCTTAGCTCTCAGCATGATATATAGGATTATGTAATAAGAATGAATACTAATGACTTTACAGTTTGTGTGAATTAAATTATTAATGCCAGTATGCCATTGTTCTCCATAACCACATCTCTACGTTTACATGTATCTGTCTGCATGTCTATCTACATGTATCTATTTATCTATCTGTCTGTATTTCTATCTATCATGTACGTCTATCTATCTATCCATCTACCGAATTGTCTAACTATCTACATCTACATGTATCTATCTGTCTGTATTTCTATCTATCATGTACGTCTATCTATCTATCCATCTACCTAATTGTCTAACTATCTACATCTACATGTATCTATGTCTGTGTTTTTCTCCTATCTGTCTATGTATCTATCTACATGTCTATCTGTCCGTCTCTAACTATCTATCTATCCATCTGTCTGTCTATCTATCTATATACATTTGTAACAATCTACAAGTATGTCTACATGTATGTCTACCGGTGTCTATCTATCTATTTATTTATCTACATATTTATTTATGTATCCTTGTTTGTCGACATCTATCTATCTGACTATCTATCTATCTGTCTGTCTATGTCTCTATCTATCCATCCATCTATCTGTTTACATGTACAGTACAGACCACGCGGATTCCACAAAAGTCACGTCATCGCGGTGGTCATATAAATCTTGCTAAATAAATTTGACGCAAATCGAATACCGTTCGTGTACAAATCAATCTCTATATAAAGACTACCTCCCCATAAAGACTGGTTTTGTTGTGTCCAGAAGGGGATCTTTTTATACAAGTTTTACTGTATATAATAAATGACAATACAAACAAACTGATTTTTATCATGTACATAAACCGGTACATGTAGGTAAGATTTACATCTGTTAAAACGTTGTTTCCACTGGAAAAATGATGAAATCGTCCAGAATATATGGTTATATTACCAGTTCTACTGAAAATGTTTGTGTAAGGCACTTCTCAATATGGACAAGAATAATCACCGAGGTCATAAAAACCTTATGACTCCAGAACGTGTGTTATGTAAAAGCCATGGGGGTGGGTTGGGGGCTCTATGGCTGTGTCATTAGAGCATTACACTTTTGCACTTCGAAGTCTCACCTGTAGAACTATGTACGATCAATCTTTTCTTTAAATGCCACTCAAGGGAACAAGCAAAAGTAGCCATTATAGACAGGTGGCCTTTATAAAGAGGTTAATTCATTGCAAGTTTGATGTTTATAGTCTAGTGCCCTTCAATGCAAAGTTGACTGCATACATGTATATCTGGCCAGCGCTTTCATGTGCCACTAGAACTAAGCTAAGTTGATTATGTAAGAAAGTTTGCCGATTTTCTAGCTGAAGCGTGATGACTTTATCCTAAGAACATGGTTACCAGTTTCTATGCTTCACCATTAAAACTGGCAGAAACCGTGTAACTGACCAACAGTGGTCAGAAGACGCAGCGTTGAATCTCAGATGTCCACCTTAGATTTCAGCCATAAGTCCAAAACATGTCAAAGTTGGAATTATAAAATATACTTTGACATCAGTGAATGCATCTCATACCCCTAAGAAGTACTAAAACTGTCAAAAAAAAAAAAAAATGTCAAGCTAAAAACATAAAAAATAAAGGTTAAACACAAACTTTAACTCATCAACCCCAGAAAAACAATGGACTCTTCTGTAAATCAATGACTTAGACCAGTCCAAATTTGTCTTTAGGGGTGCACGAGTTAAACCAAGCTGTCCAAAAACAAACTATGCCACTAGGCATTGGCATTATGCCACCGGGCACTGGCACTATGCCACCAGACACTGACACTATACCACCGGGCACTGGCACTATGCCACTGGACACTGGCACTATGCCACTGGACACTGACACTATGCCACTGGCACTATGCCACTGGACACTGACATTATGCCACTGGGCACTGGCAATATGCCACTGGACACTGGCACTATGCTACTGGGCACTGGCACTAGGGGTTTCATATTACATGTAGGTCTTCTTACATAAATATGGCAAGCTAAACATGAGTGTCACATGAAAACTGAAATAAAATTAAGATCAAACAAACTCAAAGCCCTTGTGTTTTGACTGCCCCTTTTTTAAAATCTGAAAACACATTTGCCCTCTATATTGAAACTTGTACATAACTATCTCCTTAGGGACATAAAGAAAACCTTTCTTTATAGGAAGGTGGTCTTTATATAGAGGTTGATTTGTACACAGATGGTATTATTGGGGACAGCAAAAAAACCGTCATTTTATATATATCTATATATATCACATATATATATATATATTTCTTGGCGAGTAAAAGTTTCTGGCTGGCTAGTAAAATTTCTGGTTCACTGGCCAAATGAAGACTGAATTTTTTAGTGTTGTAGAGCCCTGATGTTGATGGATAAGGCAGTAGTATTTATACGTGTACACGTTTACGTTTAGGTTATTGTCAATACACGTTTACAAATTTCTTAATCGTGTACACGATATGCGCAATGTGATTGCCTACAAAACATTTAATTTGTAGCCTAGGTTACTATGGTTACGACCTATGACAGAGGTAGTCTAGTATTACAGTACTCGGTAGTCTTGTTTATGGTTACACGTTTACGTTTCAATTACCAAGTATCGTGTAAACATTTACAGATTTTAGTGAACGTTGCAGCCTTATTGATGGAGGTAACCTTTGATACAAATTTCATTAAAATCCACTGAGAAATGTAGGCATGAAATTGTTTACAATGCTGACAGACTTCCAGTATCTCTATGTTTCCCCATTTGCACTGCAGCGGGAGAACAATAACAAAAACCGTAAAATATTAAGAGCAAAATACCGAAATCGATAAACATCGGAATATTTGCAAATGAATGGCAGACAGCATATATTTGAATATAAAATTCTGTCACATAACTAGTACCAGTTTATTTCGCAGCGCACATGCAGGACAGGACAAATCCACTTGTTCCGACGCCTTTCTTATGATCCCAGGGGTCAACAATAAAGAAAATTCCACTTGTCCTGCAGGACAAGTAATACTAAAATCTACTTGTCCGAATGCAAAAATGACTTGTCCGTAAATAAAGTATGACATTCAAAGATGTTATTTTTAGTTTAAACAGGAATAATCTTTGTTGAATTAATTTTTGTCATCAACAATTTCACTTGTCCTTTCAGACAAGTGAGAAGTAACATGTACCAGTACTTGTCTGAATGCAAAATGGACTTGTCCCGGACAACCGGATAAAACCTTAATGTTGAACCCTGGTCAACCCAATTACTAGGGGTGGGACGGTTCAGGATTTTTTAGGTTCGGTTCAGTTTTTTCTGTTTCGGTTCTCGGTTTTTTCGGTTCGGTTCATCTAACAACTGACTCTTGGACTCTAAGTGCAACCACAGAAGTATAAACACATTCTAGAACGAATGTCAGTCAAATGGCACATATTTTTAACCCAAATATGAGACCCTGTGGTGCAACACAGCAGTATGTGGGTTCTAGTTCATATCTCTAGCCTACCTTACACTATATTGTGAAATTATATAGATAAATCTGTGCATGACACAGTAGCATTTCTAACAAGCTACTGATCAATGATACAGAAATACATTGTAATTTGCTTATATGGAACACTTGCATTTAAAACATTCTCTCCATTTACATTGTAAGAGAAATATGCTGTATTGCTATGTTTAATTCACTATATTCTATAACAAATTTTAAATTTAAGGCTGAGGTTAACGGATCAACTGTCAAAAACTTGGCCTTTCTGTAGTAGAGTAACTCCGTAGGTGTGTAGACACTACAGAGTAAATGCTGCATGTCAAATTGCCTTGTTTATCATTTGAAAGACTTGCCTATTCACTGTTCAGTGTTGATTATGCATTGCCATATTTGTCATCGGCATCTGGTTTCAGTTGGAAATAATCCCCCACAAAAGTAACTCGAATTACTCAAGCCCTTTCTGTTCCCGATCCCTTTCTTTCGAAGAATTAAGTGATCGTAGTGAGCGAGATATAATGACTGTTTAACAACACGAAAGAATAACTTCATATTAGCCGCCATTTGCAATTTATATTGATAGCATTTAACACCTAACAGACCCAATGTTACAAAATAGCTGCAAGTTATTGAGAGGCTGGCTATATTATCAAATCTACATTCAAATTAAATCTGTATTTATTATTTATAGATTATTTTATATTCTGATAAAAAATATTACATTTTTTTTATTAGAAGTATTGGTGTCCGCTTCAAGTAAATGTCATGCCATTTGGGTCATTAGAAGGACCTTATTGAATAATAATTTTTTAACAGAACTGAACCGAAATCCAGAATATAAGAACTGAACCGATCAGTTTGACATCAACAGTTTGGTTCTTCGGTTTTTAACCGAACCGTCGCACCCCTACCAATTACTCAATTATCAAATCTTTGACGCTTAAATATCCACATTTATAGAAAGTATATATAAATGAAAATACTTTGGAGTTATTTAAAGAATGGTAAGAAAATACACATGTAGACAAAATAAAAATTAAAACAAATACGAATGGCCTACAAATTTCATCAGTGACATCAAAGCACTATGCAATGCAGACATGGAGGCAGATTCTAACAAGAGCTGTCAGAAGACAACAAAACTTGTTGAAATGGGAGTAAATTTCCAACATAGGTATTTGACCCATAGCTGTCAGGTTTTATTGTCAAAGGACCAGTTAATATTTCGACGACTCCTGCTCAAGATTAAAATTTTGAAAAGTTGGTCAAAGTCTAAGGTCATGGTCACTAGGTCAAAAGTTAAGGTATATGTACTAAATGAAAACTCTGGTCATAAAAAAATCTATGTGAAATATCAAAGCCTTATCCCTCATGGTTTAAAAGCTATAGCCAAGGTTTAAGTTTTTGAAAAGTAGGTCAAAGTTCAAAGTCATGGTCACTAGGTCAAAAGTCAAGGTACAAATGTACCAAATGAATGCTCTGGTCATTAGGAATCTAAATGTGAAATAGCAAAGCCCTATCCCTCATGGTTTAAAAGATATAGCTGAGGATAAACTTTTTGAAAAGAAGGTCAATGTTCAAGGTCATTAGATACCAAATGAAAGATCTGGTCATAAGGAATCTATGTGAAACAAAGTCTTATCCCTTTTGCTTTAAAAGATACAGTGTATAGCCGAGATTAAAGTTTTTGAAAAGTAGGTCAAACTTCAATGTCAAGGTCATTAGGTCAAAAGTCAAGCTACTAAATGAAAGTTCTATTCATAAGGAATCTACATATGTGAAATATCAAAGTCCTGTCCCTTGTGGTTAAAAAGATACAAGCCAGGTTAATGTTTTCTCTCAGCGAGCTAAAAACTGGCAGCGAAACCAAAATTTTGGTACAAATTTTTGTAGCAATCTTTCTACTTGCTATCCCTAATTTCGAAACCGTGACAATTTTGTATACAAATTAAGGCAGTACTTTTTATCTTTATCTGATAATTTATATTTGATTAAAAATTTACAGATTTAAGATAATTTATATATATGGTACATGTAACTTATAATTTATACTTTTCCTGCCCGTGATATGAAGAGAGATTAATCAGTCTGATCAGACAATGTCGCTCGCTTTCGTTTCTGACATTAATCTATGTAACGCTACTTTGGACACTTGCCATTCACTAACATTACTGGGTTTGCTTTGATATTTCCTTTTCAATGGCCAATGTACCAATTACGATAGGATATGCTTAAAACTTTTAAAAGATTAGCTTACGTTGGGTGTCGCTTTGAATTGTCAGCTGCAGAATAATTGGGTTGTTAGCTAATATCTTTTACGGATAAATGCCAAGGGGAATGACGACACACCAATACATATGAATAAGTAGCCTTGAATGACACACCATTTCAATTAGATTACAAAGTCTTATACCTATTTACCAAGAAATCGGATGTCCAATTTAGAGGGACATTAAATTTGGGTACATCTGTTGAAAACTACAGGAGTATATATCCTCTCTAAATAAGACCTCATGGGTCTTTAGAAAACAAGCAAACAAGGACATGTCTTGAAGGACCACCCCATCTGCCACTGAAATGTGGTCTCTGAAAACAGGTGATCTCTCCAAAGAGGTTTTATCTACATGTAACAAATGTATAGGGTTATATCACCAAGTGGTTTTCACAAGGATTCTCCTATCTCCTAAATTCTGGGTCCAGGGTCCAAAAAATCCAAATTAAATGACATTTAAACTCACACAGAGAAACTTAATTTGAGACTTTTGTTTTGAGAATACATGTACTTTATTCTTAGTTTTGAAAATCCAAATTGTAACAAATAATTTTTGCAATGATTTGGAGAAAATACAAGCCACATTTGCATTGGGAATGGGCCCTAAAACCGGACTCCAAAACAGCCATGGGAAATCTGTTTCAGAATGTGGTCTCACTAGACGGGTGGTCTTTTACAAGAGTGGTCTCTCAAGATGTACAGGTTCCACTATACTACATGTTAATCTTAACTCACCAACCCCTGTAAACCAATGGACTCCTCTGTAAATCAATGAGTTGGACCAGTCCAAATGTGTCTTTAGGGGTTAATGGGTTTAATATAATATACATACATTAGCAGATTGTACATGTATAGTAAAAGCTGCTTTAATGACCACCTGTGTATAAAGACCACCTGTGTATAAAGACCACCTGGTCATGAAGACTTTTTTGCTGTCCCCAATAGTACCATTTGTGTACAAATCAACCTCTATATAAAGACCACCTCCCAATAAAGACTGGATTTCTTGTGTCCCTATGGGGGTTGTTAAAACAAGTTTCACTGTATTTACCTTCCTTAATAAACAAGAGGTCAACTTGCCCCTTTTGGGACCCCTATGGTCCTAGCCCCTTTTCATTCACAAACTTTATGCAGCCTCACAAAGGATACTTCATGACAAGTTTGGTTGAAAATGACCCATTGGTTTTTGCAAAGCTGAAAATGTCTAAAAGTTAACAATCAACGACAGACGGTGCACAACGAATAAAGTATGATGACAGACAAAAGATGACAGCAATAGGTCACGTCCTGAGCCCTTGGCTCAAATGACCTACAAATGTTCATTCATGTTTGCATAGGTGGTTTAATCACACTTTTCTTTTAAATACATGTATGTACATTATAATTTCCATGAGGAAAAGAGGCTATCTACATGTAGAAAAGTTAAAAAAAAACACCAATAAATTTCTTCCCCTTCTCCCCCACCCTACCAACTTACATTTTACAGTATTCACAAAAAGTGTGTCCTATATATGGAGGATGGCTTATTCACACATGACTGAGTGTTATAAAACTTAAGTATTTTTTACGAGATGATGGAACATCAACTCAGTAATGTTATGGTACATGTAAGTTGTTTATTGGGAACAAGTCAAAGCACATTTTGCAGTATGGGGTTAATAACATATTATATTGATGCAAAATTCCACATGTGTGTGCATTTCAGCAACATAAACTCAATTTCAAGATTGAAATTTCCAAATCACACTTTTATTGGTATATTTTTGCTTTTTAAATTGACGAAAAAATAGTAACAATTCGCTGAAAAATATAGGTCTACAGACTTGGTTAAAATATATGCTATTAAAGGTCAGTTCGGCGTCCTTTATGAATTTTAAGATATTATAAATATGCTTTAGAATGTTACTTTTCAATTATTTTTTAACATTATACTCTTGTGATAGAATTGATATTAAAAGCAATTGACTGGACTGTTTACAATTCTTGCACACGATTATTATGCAAATGAGTTTTGGTCAAGTTTCCCTTCCTATGTATTGGCAAGATCTAGCTGTGAAGTCGGACATAGAAGTTCCATCATTCCTCATTCATGTGGTCATAACGGATAAGAAACTTGCAGCAGTCTTTGAAGTTGGAAAAATGTTTTACATGCACACGTACTGACCTAGAGATTTAAGGCTACTGATGGGAAGTATCGTGTAAGGGTACAATACTGCCCTGTCGCATAGAAATTTAATATCGATGAAACAATGTTTTTAAGCACAAGGTTTTATAATCATATCGCTGATATATGTGGTTTGTTACATAATAAATAAGTCATCTGACAGTACTCACGCTAGGCCAAATGTTTGCCCCGATTTTAAGTTACATTTTTTTGTAAAACCTAATTTTAACGAATTAAAAAGTAATTTAAAATTCGACCTATAAGCTACTCACGTGTGATATAAATGGTTAAAATTGTGAAATATGTGATGACTTCATTGTCAGTATTGTTCGTATTTGAAATAAAATTGGGTGATTCTCGCAGGTTTTTGCTAATTTGGAAACTCTGGAAATAACACGCATTTTCTAAATCTCGATAAAAAAGCTGATGTTATTTATATTATGTGACAGTAAATTTAAAATTTACAAAATGACAGTGGTACCCTTTATTGAAATTAACCTGCAATATATTTCAAGTATGGGTACACAATGTATAATTTTTCAGTATACTGAGTGTATTATACCTCATTAAAACTTATGATTACCATCAGCTTGTATCAGTACTTGCAGTACTTTGATTATTTCTAGAAATACTCAACATAACATGATCGTATTTAAACACAATCTGTCAAAAAGTAACCCATCCCCTTAACTAAAGTTGGAAGTTATACCCCTCTTACTCACTGCATCCACTGAAGCATCATGATTTCAGTAAACATATTTTATAGTATACATGTATTGTTCCCTTTTCTATAATATACAGTGGGACCTCGCCTAAGGCCACCTCGTTTAGAAGACTACCTCACAATTAAGACCATGAATTTCCAGTCTCTTCATTAATATTAAATCAGTACAGAACCCCACTTAAAGCTGAGCTAGGAAGATAAAAAGCTTTTGAACTATGAATAAAAAAATGTGTTAAAAAATTCAAACTTCATCTCCAAACACAGCAGACATATTTGTAATTGTTTCACTGAAAAACAAGACCCACAACAGGTATAAAAGCAGAGTTTTTTAAATTTGCCGGTCTTACCGGCAAAACCGGTAAATTTGACAAAAGTCCGGTGAAATTCGTCAAATGATCGGTCCAAACGACGGTCAATGTGTGCGTCAGCAAATCCGGATTTTGTTACTTCTGTGCGTGTGCGGGTTTTTTTTTATTTTAGTTCCAGATCAGTAAAAGGTTCAAACACGTCATTGACCCAGATAATTGTAAAACATCGCGGCCTCGTGGCCTATCAAGTTTTCTGCTAATTTCTGTGGAAACGCTGGGTAAAACCAGATAAATTTAAATAATCAGCACCTGAAATAAACCGGTCGCCAGCTCTCCAGATGCGACCACTTTGGTGTCTGGGCAACCAGAAGTTGATCAAAGTCTGACAAAGACAAGTAGTTACTGGCCCAAAATAAAACATTTGGACGAGTGCCCTACCATCCTGCTAAATTCATGTCACGGCCGTCATTTATTTTAGACAAGACATAATCCTCTTTTTGTGTTAATATTAAAGTTGTATCTTATCCGAGCGCAGAAATTATTACGTCTGATCATGTGAGAACCATGTGATTAAACATCGACCTGTCATGGCTAACGGCTAGTATCACGTACTCCTTGTGAGGTTTAAAAATAAGTCGTTCATTCCCCAGAAAATTAAAGATGTGTTTACTCAAAAGAGCTTGTAAATGGATAGAATAAACTTTTATTTTCACCGAATTCACATTTTGGCCCATTGACATACATTTGTTATATCCTTTTAATGTGCATTAAAATAGTTGTTTATAATGACCTAGTGTTTGTTTTTCACCGGTGTAGGAATAATAAATTGCTGGTCCTCCTTTGTGTTTTTCTTTACTTTTTACAATGATATTTGTCCAAAATATTTTGGGCCACCACTTTATCATTTGGGCTAATAGTTCTGAAATTTTACTCACCTTTGTTTTTATTTTTCAGTAATATTTATATATGGACCAGTAAAATTTTGCAACGACCAGTGAAATTTAGTAATTCACTGGTCAGGTTGACCAGTAAATTATTTTTCATTTCAAAACCTCTGTAAAAGGTGGATTAGTTATGTTGGTCGTCATTGCAATGCAAAACGTGCACAATTTCCAGAGGCTGAATAAAATGTATTTTGTTTTGTTATTTTGTAGGAGTTAGGGTTAGTTAATTGCAATAAATCACATTTTTGTATTATACATGTATTTATAGAACAAATACATCTGAGAATATTTAGGTTATCAACTTATGATAGTTTAGAATAGATGTTGTTATTTTTGTCATGGAAAATGTAAACAGACAAAGAGTAAATGATAGATATGTAAGCAGATACACAGTCTGCAATGATAGTTTATGCCAATTATGGTGATGTCCATCAACGTTGAAAGCAAAAGTGTATTTAGTAATACATGAAGCATTTGAATGAATCATAATTTGTTAGCCTGCATTTTAGAAACTAGATTTGTAACAAGTGAAAGGGCAGTACGATTTACACAAAAAGACCCCCAAAACACATAAAATGACCCCAAAAACACATAACATGACCCCAAAAACACATAAAATGATCCCAAAAACACACAAAACATTTAAAAAGGAGCAATTTTAGCAATTTTATTATAATATGATGAATATTTTTTATGACTAGATGTTTTTGACTTTGATAATGCTGTTTTATCCAATTTCACGATGTATTTCTGAAACCATAATATAGTCAGCATGACATTTTAAAATGTACCAGAATGTTACTTATATGGGACAGTAAAGACGTTTAATACATATGTAATCATCATTTTCCACAATATGTAGAATTTGTATAATATAAATTTGACAAAAAAATCTGAAAAATATTTCAGGAATTGTGAAAACAAATAATTGAAGAAGACCGATTTGGCTCTTCATTTTACTAAATGACAGTGTCCGTAAGTTCCATGAGAAGTGATAAATGTTGATATTTATTTAATTTCTAGCTGTCTATGAAATATTTATACAGAAGAAAATGCATTTAAAATTATTACCGTATTGATGCAAATTTATTTCGATTTAACTGTTTTGGGTGTTTTTTTGGTCTTTTTGGGTAGTTTTTGGTTTTTTGGGTAAATCGTGCCGCCGCAAGTGAAATGCTGTATTGTTTGAAAAATGGAGATAACTCATTTAGGTTTTTTCAGTAATAATCCATTTCTTGTTATACGCTTACCGTATTTGACCCATCAAGCGCCCAGGGTGCTACAAAAATCAGGAAAAAGGGGTGGGTGCTTAATGGGACCATTCAATAGTCAAATTTACATAAAACAGCTAGTTTTCATAAGGCGCAGTGGTAAAATTTTTGTAGTTATTACCGAGGACACATCAATATAATTCTGTTGCTTGGGGCAACAGATAAACTGTGACTTATGGTTTTTCAGGTCCACATCTCCTTGTCAATCAGTTAGAAAAGATTTTGGATCATATGTAAAAAAAAAAGGGGGGAGGAACGCTTAAAGGACACAAGTGCTTACCATACCTGTCAACATTAGGAAATTTGTCTAGGGTAGAAAATGTGTACAACAGTCAAACTTTTTGTGAATGCGTTGTCATTCTGATATATATGCGTGTACCAGTTGCGTTGAAATAAGTGAAAGGGGGAGGGTGTGTTCCCCTTTCGAAATAACAAGAAAAAGTTGTAATTTTAAACTTCAATATCTGCCATTTTATGCATCTAAAAAGTAATTATTGTCAATAATATTGATGATATATATATATATCACATTTCTTTTAATTTTCTAGTCAACTTTGAAATTTATAGGCTTTATTTTGAAGTTTTATACATGTACTATATACATGTACACACACAGCTTGGGAGACTCAAAATGATGTTATGGTCATTGTGTTATATTTGAATGTTTAAAATTTAGTATTTCTTAATTTGTTACCAACAATTTTAAAATATACTAAATTCTGAATATTCTAATATAACAGTTGGATTTGGAATGCAATTAATAAATAACTAGACTTACCTGGAAGAAATATAATCTCAGTCTGATTGCTAAATATTTGGAATTATGATAATTTTTAAAGTCAAAGGCTTGATTTATTTATTTATTTATTTATTTTGATATTTGAACATTTATTACCAAAATATTTGCATACCCAAATATTTATTTGAAGGTTTTTATTTTCATATTATACCTTTTTCATTAATTGATAAGATAAAACAACAAATGATGACTGAATAGTTCATTCCAAAAAAAAAATGAGATTTGATAAAGAAAAATCAAATCTGCTTTTAAAAAGAAAAAAAGATTATTGAGGTTATATAAATGTGTTTACTGTCATTACTGACATTTTATTTAATTCAATTCAATGTGTTACAAGAAGATATTATTATCTTTGTATAAAATATTATGTAAATGAAATAAAACATCGTTTCTGCATTGAAATCATCACAAATTTAAGATACATGTATAACACTGTATAGTATGTGGAGTGCGGACGTCATAGAAGACACCACGATCTCGCTTCGATATTTCTCAGCTAAATTTTTAAAGTAAATCATTGAGGATTGATACAGAAGCTGCATGAAATTAATATAACATCAATGATGTTAATCTTTGATGACTGTACATGTATATAGGACAGAACATATGGATAGTGATTATAGGTGTGGATGTTTAGATATACAAGTAATCAATCTGTATATTAGGTACCTGTCCACAATACAGGTCATTGTGTAATTACCATCGGCACACGTCCAATAATGACACCTCTGTATGGTCTAATGACATTAATTAATAAACAGGGTTATTAGTCCTTGTTCTTCATGACTATTTGGAAGATATACTATATAGGGGACTTATATAACCTAGAATAGATGTCTTAATACTTCAATGATATGGAGGTGCCAGGAATTTCAAGCTATTTTTTGTCGCCAATTAACAGACTGAAAATTACAATTTAGAACATTTAATCCTGACAAAAACATCTACCAATCGCCGGAAAATGGACAAGAAGTGGTAGAAATATAGGGAAATCGGTTGATAATTAGAAAAATCGGTAGAAATCAGTAGATTTTTTTCTTGGTGGTAGACAAGCGGTAGATGAATAGAAAAATCGGTAGACTACCGCCGGAATTGGTAGAATTGACAGGTATGGCTTACTGGGTCGAATACGGTAGTAATAGTTTTGTATTAGTGAAGTTATACATATGTAGCTACATTGTTGTGAAATTGGAAAGAATTGTTTACAAGTGTATCAATGTTTCATTCTGTTTATTCTTTCCTCCCTACAGAGTGCAGGACCCATGGGTAACAGTTCAGGTATAACCTGCTACACAGCCCTAGACCTATCTAGGCTTAAAAGAAGGCTCTAGTCATCTGGGCTTAAATTACTCCAATAATAATAGAGTTCGCTTAATGGTGCAAGTCAAAAGTATCTCCCCATTTAAACCTCTAACATTGTTGGAGTAGGCTTACATCAGAATGACCAGTCATTCAGCTAAATCTATGAACCAACACCGAGCTGTGATCACCATCATCTTTCAAGTTCATATCATTACTAACTAAAAGTAAAACTGATGTTACCTACCTTTAATTGAGTCGTTTAATACTGGAAAACTTTAGTTCAAAACATGTACTACCACTACCAGTAATTGTCATTCGTTGTTTCTAGTCAGTGATGACCTAATTAATGGCCTAAATTGGCTAAAAACAAAACAAAAAAGACGAATTAAAATCATACAGTGCAGGACTAGATCCAGGTTCATTTTTCAGCCAGAAAGGCTTACAAAAATCTGGAGATTTTTGCTCCATTCTAGAACGCGTATGCCTGGCACAAAAGCGTAAACGACGGCTAATTACAAGTTGTCGAAACGAAATTTACAAGATCATTGAAGATGTAAACAATTTATTTCAATTCGACAATTGCAGTGTTGCGCTGAAACGGAAAGAACCATGGAAAATTGTAAAAATAGATATATTCAATGTGACTCTTAGAGCATGGAAGAAAGAATACCTGGATTAATTTTCCACTTGCGATAAATACATTTCAATCAGAAGACTTGATTCCTTGCAATACATTACCTGAATCACTAAGCTGCTTGTCTTTCGCGGTAAAATAAATTTTGTGGAGAGCGCATGATCGCCAAGTCCGCTTATAGCATTGAATCGAAAGTGAAACTAGAACTAATAGTGATATTCCGATCCCGTTATATTAGTTGAAACGATCGTCTTGAGCATTATGACTTTGGTATTATTTTTATAATATTAGGTATGAAATCTATGCGCGGCAGTACAGTAAGGGGTTTGTTCGGCGTACTTTTGGTAAAATTGTCAAAGAGCCTAGTTTATTTAGGAATTTAATCGGCATACTCCCAAATATGAGATTTTCAACAGATGAAAATGTGTATAATTTAATACTTGCATCTCGGATAAATAAAAATATACAATACTTTATTTTTTTCTTTATAATTTATTTCATACTGAATTCTCCAAAAAACATTTTTGTGAGGGTTTCTTTATATATATATTTTTTCAAGTTATATCACACAATTTCTTGATTTACTGAATTAAAAATGCAAAAAAGGGCGCAGTCAGAAGTAATAATGAGTCCTGCTTTGATTGCCGGACATTTCTTTGACAATCGTAGCTCAGCTGTGAGGTAGAGCACTGGGTCTTCAAAACGAAGCTTTTGGTTCGATATCCCATCGAGCCATTTTTCTAGATTTATTTTTATCTCCTGTCCGCATTAACCCGTGCCTAGCCGGGGGTTAAATTGGTTTTGACTTTGTTATTCTATCTTTATATTTTCAGTTTAATAATTGTTATTTCAAGTGGGCATAAGCTTTTAAAATACATTCGTGCCCACTCCCTGGCGTGGTAACACAAACAAGATTCACAGATCATGGTATTGTATATAGAATGTTAATGGGGGAATAGCTGTGTTTTTCTTTTCAAATTTTGTTTTCCTTTTTTACTTAGATTGGTACACAATAACAAATAGAGAGATACACAGGCATAAATATTTTTAAATTCCTGTATACTTTGTGAAAAGTGCTAAAGGAACCCAGGTTTGGGACTTTTTCAATTGCAGTTGATTAACTCAACCTTACTATTTGTATATGAAAAGGCTACCACACTGGACCTCTGAGCCCGAGGCCACCAAATTTACTCAGTACTCAAGCTCAACTTTTATTTCATTATTTTGGCTATATAATTATTTGTAAAACCTTAAAGTTTGCTTGATTAGGAAACATATTATTAATTTTCATCAATCACATATACATTTTTGCCTCAGACTTATGATTTACCTGTAAAAATAAAATAAATATATTGAGTACGGTACTCAGAATTTGAATACGTACTCACATTTGTTTTTAATATTTCTGAAATTTTCTTCAAATGAACAATAATTTTGATCATTATCTACAATTATATGCCGTCAGTATACAAACATGTCCAGTTACAGAATAAATTTTGTGTGTCTTTACCTTAAAATCGCGAAAAGTTAGCGGAGCTTGAGTACTGGGTAAATTTGGTGACCAAGGGGCCTGACCTTATTTCCTAAAAATATATAGGAATATAAGATTGTTTATGCACGTGTATAGCTCTTATTAGTTATTGTACGTCGAGTACAAGTAGTAAAAGTAAAAAAAAGAATATTTTTATTTCTTTTCTTTTCTTTATTGATCTTTAATCATGCAAAACTAGAATTTGAATTTTGATTAGTGTTTTACGCTACATTCAACAATTTTTTAGTTATAAATGGTGGCGACTAGTTGTTACTAGTAGAGGAGGGAACCTGGTTACAATATATCCGTGAAGAGACCACTCAGGTTACTCAATGTACCCGGGAAGAGACCACCGGCCTTCCGCAAGTAAACTCACAAAAATCAGCTTAGGTTCCAGCGGGGCTCGAACCTGCTCTGTCCAGAAGTGAGAGACTTCATGGTTCAAATTAAGCGCGATGCTCTAACCAGTCGACCAAGGAAGCCCTGTGCAAAAGTAGAAAAGGAGAAAACTGGACAAGAAAGGATTGTTTGTTTATTGTTGTTTAACGTCCCACTCAAGAATCTTTCACTCATATGGAGACGTCAACAAATGGGGTTCGATTCCTTCGTCGGGCTGTTCAAATGCAATGGCATTATAAATGGAAGTATAGACCGCTCAAGAAGGACACAGCCATACACACTAGATTATACTCTCCAGGGGCGTAGCTAGAACTGAAACCAACGGTAGGCACTTATTGGTTGCACGGCAAACCCCTGCATGGTAGTGAGTCTTGGGGGCGAAGACCCGACGTAAAACGATTTTCAGCTTTTCTAGATGCAAAATTTTTGAATTTGATATAAATAATATTCATTGTGTTGCCTCTATATATTTTCTTTTTTACTTTTGTTTTCGGAAAAAAAATGTGTAGGCACGTGACTATAGTGATGAATATTAATTTCTTTAAAAAAAAAAAAGAAAATCAAGTTTTAACGCGTGTTTTTAAGTGCCGAAAATACTTCCTTACAAGTGCCGAAATTCTGACACCCGTTGTGGAACATGCTACGTTTAGTGCAGTTTGATTGGAGTGTACGTGTAACACTTGTGGTTGTAACCAGGACGACTGTCATTGATGGAAAATGCTATATCGGTAAGTAAAAAACATTGACGTATCGATAAATCGAATAATTTGGTACTTGTATTCTATAAAATGCAGATTCATTATGATATTTGTGTGGGGGTGATTGTGTATTTGTCTACATGAATATGAAAAAAGCGCCGAATCAGTACAAAGAAAACATTAATAATTTTTGTCAATTGGACAAAAAAAATTAATGCCGGATTAAAATAAAATATAACCAGCGAAATACAAAGCTAAGCTTTATATATCGCTGATGTAACATAGTTCAAGAACACGAGACAGGCTTAAATCCAGACAAAAACGGAAGTGAAAATTTCGAAAATAGAAAAGAGAAGTGCATAGGAAATGTATCTATACTAAAAAAAATAAATCGATATCATATCAAATCAATTTGTATCAACGATATATGGATATCAAATTTATCAAACTGTATCGATACAAAAAAATGAATCGATATCGTATGAAATCAGTTTGTATCAGCGATATATGGATATCAAATTGTATCGATAGCCCCAAAAGTGAATCGATATCGTATCAAATCAATTTGTATCATCGATATATGGTTATCAAATCTATCAAACTGTATCGATACCCCAAAAATGAATCGATATCGTTTGAAAACAATTTGCATCAACGATATATGGATGCAAAGTCTTCTCAATGACAGCCATAATGACCAGTACTTTATTGTTGTTGTTGTTCAACGGTTGTTGTTGCTGTTATTGTTGTTGTTGCTTTTACTGTTAGACAGTCTATAAAATAGTAGTTTGGTCTACATAAGTAATTACGGAAATTATATATTTAAATGAAGAACTGACAAAGCATTTAATATGGCCATACATTTCTCCCTCCACCCCCAGTAAATGGAATTCAGTAAAATTTAAATTCTTGTGAAATTCTGAGAAATATATGGCATGTATAAAACTGACGAACTTTTTGTTTCCAATGACCGTGTAATATACTTGTAATACGTGTGTATATACTGACACAGATGTTTGGGCGTTTGGGCACCGGCATGGATGTAGTTCCCCTGGACATATCATCATCATCACCATCATCATCATCATCATCATTATCATCAATAGATGTAATATAAGTGAATGAAAATAATCCTCAATGATATCCTTTTTTTTTTTTTTTTTTCGGTATTTCAATTATGGATTATGGATCCAATAACTAGTTTAGGGCTTATACGGTAGATTGCATACAGTAGTTCGTTTGACTAAACAATATGATCGGGATCGACATACAATCTATTTTTGCGACGAAAATGGCGTCTGTCAATGTTTGTAACAAAACAGTTCACGGAAAATCCGAAAGAATTAAGCTGAATTTAGTGAATCTCAAGGGGAAAGTATCGAAGCTGAAAGATGATATTTCAAAGAAAGTAAATCTTCCAGTTTCAGACATAGGTAGGAGGATTATACATTTTGAACGATCTACTAGATCCACGCAGCATTTCCGATTCCATAAAATGATAAATGATGTCATGATGATTGGCATTGCCAATGCATTGCCATTGGGTTAGGAAGTTGAACAAATTCAGAGGCCCTCAAATTCAGTTTTCAATTATCTTCCGTTCTACACCTGTAGCACCTGCAACATCTCTCTCTCTCTCTCTCTCTCTCTCTCTCTCTCTCTCTCTCTCTCTCTCTCTCTCTCTCTCTCTCTCTCTCTCTCTCTCTCTCTCTCTCTCTCTCTCTCTCTCTCTCTCTCTCTCTCTCTCTCCATCACCCTCCCTCCACTCACTCCCTTTCCCCTCTCTCTTTCTCTCCATTTCCTCTCTCCCTCCCTCCATTTCACTCCCACCCTTGCTCCATCTCTCTCTCTCTCTCTCTCTCTCTCTCTCTCTCTCTCTCTCTCTCTCTCTCTCTCTCTCTTCCTTCCCACCCTCTCTTTCTCTCCAGTTTTGGGCAAACAGGAACCAGGGCAAATGAACCCACATTCCTCTATCAGTAATTCACTTTCTCTCAACCATACACAGCATGCCCTCTGCTTTTTTTTATTTGGGGTGGTTTTTTACCCTCTGACCTGTCAAATTGGGGTATAGATTACTTTTTGAGGGTACACTGTTCCCTCCAAATAGAAGAGGGGATAATTTTCTGAAAATGATAACTTAAACTTATGCCTAATAATTAAATTATAAATAGGCCTTACCTGTTATTGCTAATCTATCAAGCAAATACCGATGCTAGACTCCAAAAGGAATCCCCATGCAAAAAAGATGCAGACTAAAAACATTGATATGAAGGCAATGTCTTGAAAGTGAACATAGCTCCTTGTTTTACAAATCCGGGAAATAGCATTCATCGGGAGTTTGTCTCACAAGAGCAACACTTGTCCCACAAAATGACATCACAGTTTAATAGTGATGTCATTTATTTAGAACATAGTCACATCCATAAAAAAATTTGACACATTATTTGAATGCATTTTTGTGAAGAGTGACTTCCGAAGCATCAGGTTGATGACATTTAAAATTTGACAAAAGTTTCATTAAGTTTTACATCTTTAGATAAGGCTATTTTATTGTTTTTAAAACCATTGAAGTACACCAGTAATGTTGTACAGATAAACCTGTCTTGGACAACCATCCCTTCTAGATCTGCCACTGAAATGTGGTCTTACAAGACAGGTGGTCTCTCAAAAGAGGTTTTATTTAAAGGATTACTTGTATTGAACCAACAGGTTTTCAGAATGTGGTTTCCCAAGACAGGTGGTCTTTTACAACAGTGTTCTTTCAAGACAGTTTCCATTGTACATGTACAGCTTTTGTGTTTCTTTGCTTTTCAGAGTTGCTTTACTGTGGTCAGCAGCTGGAGGATGGTAAGGACTTGGAGAGTTGTGGACTGAAATCTGGTGGCACTGTATTTGTTTTAAAAAGACATGTTATTGAAGCTGATAGGACTCCAGGTTTGTAAGACCTCTATTGTTTTATTTTTTATGCCCCTGGCCTGAAAGGTCTGCCGTGGGCATGTAGTGTTTGGATCGTCCGTCTGTCTGTTTGTTCGTAATTCTGTCCGGTTACATATAAAGTATAATATTTCAAGTTTAGATTGTGATAGAGTAACCAAACTTGGATTGTAAGTTTATTTAAGGGTTTTTCACACTTCACTGACATCACATGCCCCTGGGGGATGGGGTGGGGTCAAAATGTAGGACATTGCAATATTTAAAGTTTGGATTGTGATACAGTAACCAAACTTGGACTGTAAGTTCATCTAAGGGTTGCTTACACTTCACTGACATCACATGCCCCTGGGGGTGGGGAAGGGTCATTTTACTTGCCAGCATAGAAATTTGTTGGGACGGGGGCATTTGTGTTTCTGAGTGATCTACATTGATTTATGATTTAAGTTTGTAGTTTTCATAGAAATCAGAATATGAATTTTTTACATGTTTTTGAGGTCTTTTCAGACTTTGTCATTTTCATTTCATTGATTTCCCCAATTATCTCCCCTTGCATTCACAATGATTTATTAATGTGTTTTACTTGTATGTAGTTGAAGAAATGTTTTTGTGCAAGAATTTTGCCAAAATTTAATCTCTGATGAATTTCTTAAAACTGTAATATTTATGTTTCTTGGCCAGATCAGCCTACATGTACATATTCTTCTTGATCTTCTTTCCACATTAGTAAATGGTTCTCAGGTGAGCGATTGGGGCCCTCTTGGGCCTCTTGTTTTTAATATTTTTGAAGTTTTCTATAGATTAACTATACATATATATTTTTTAAATGAATACAGTGGAATCTACTTATTTGAAATTGGATGAGTTGAAATTCCGGTTATGTCAAAGTTAAATGACTGGGCTTGAATGATATCTCAAAGTAATTGGGGTGGTCTAGTCAATTTCGAGATAACAAGATTTCACTTTATATATAAACACAAATGTGAGCGGTTGTTAATGGCATTTTTAGGGAAATTAACGAATCATTAAAGTACATGTACAATAAATCAAAACCATGTCTGAACACAAAATTGCTTAAATTTATGATATTGTGATTGAAACCTGAAAACACCGTTTTTTCAGGCATGAAGTACTGTACAGTATATCTCTGTACATGTAATAGTATGCAAGTGACCTCTAGGTCAAAAACTCATAGAACCTAAACCCCACTTTTGTTGAAGCTGAAGTAACATGGTTCGAAGTTACATTTCCTATTTGCATATAATAATTATTTTTTTCGTATGAATTTGAAATAAACACCAGCACATGCATTCAATTCTGTCTTTCATACAAGACTGTTGTTTATTACAATCGCTAACACTTCCACGAAACTTGGTAATCTTTGTAGAAATTAACGAAAGTTATTTTGCGATTGTCAGAGTGATGATGGGTTTTAAAATTAAAAGGCTACATGTATTACAACAGGTCGTGTCTAGCAAGTTTATCCTAATGATACGCATGCCATTTTTTTTTTCATCAAATGATATCTTTCTGAAAAAAATTACTTATTTACGCCAACAACAGCTCATATTGCTTAATTTCCACATTTACAATATTTGATATTTCATTTTGCAGACAAAATGACAGATATGGATATCAGACAACTGGTGGCTATGTTGCAGTCTGCTCTTCTGAACCCAGCATACAGGAGTACAGTAGGTTTTACATTAAGTGGACAGCAAAATATGTCCTTGACAGACCACCTGTGTTTTATGAACCACACAAATAATCCTTTAAGTAACATATTTTAAGGGACCACCTGTCTTTGTAGACCACATTTTAGTGGCAGATGGAGTGGTCTCTCAAAACAGGTTTCTCTGTATCAACCTCGTATGTGTATATATATATATATATATATATATATATATATATATATATATATATATATATATATATATATTTATATATTTATATATATATATATATATATATACATGTACATGTGTATATATATCAAGATAATAGGTTTGAGCCCCTCTAAAATCTAACCTGATTTTTTGAGAAAGTTTGCCAGTTTACTTGCAGATGGCCGGTAGTCTCTTCCCAGGTACATTGTAACTGGGTTCTGAAGTCCGCGCCATTAAAAACAGGCTGCCATCTTGCTGAAAAATGTTGAATGTGGCAAAAAAACACCAACAAAATTAAATAGAGCCAGGTATATATATTATATTTGTGTAGTATCGGTACATGTATTCTCGTGATAGGAGCCTTAGTGGTCTACATGTAATGGATACAGCAATGCACTTTAAATCATGAAGTCTTTCTACTTCTAAGGCCTGGTTTTTTTATTCTTAACCATTAACCTGCAGGTTTAAAAAAAATTTACGGTCAATAGTTTTTTGACAGCTTGGTATAAACCATACGGTTAAATGGTTAAAGAAATCTCAACCACAATTAAAAGCACGGTTAAAATTGTTTAAGGTGTATTCTTTAGCACATTAAAACACAAATGCTGTTTTCCACTGTTGTGGTTTTTTTTTTTCACTTTTCCCCTTCATCATGTTTATGATTTGTGGCTAAAACATGTTTCAGGTTGTTTATAACCTTAAACATGTTTGAGTATAAAAAAACAGGCCTTAGGTTAGTTCAGGTTCAAGCCTGTTGGCACCTAAACTGATTACTTGAGAAAGTTTGCCAGTTTACTTGCGGAAGGCCGTTATTCTTTACCTGGGTACGTTGAAACCAGGTTTTCTCTTCAGGTGTTTGAAAACTGACTGCCACTGTGTAACAGAAAAATTCCCCGCGAATCAGAAATCGATATTTTTCACAGTCATTTAACAATAATAAATAATCACTATATGCTTGGAAATTTTTGCTGTTGCTTAATTTTATGCAGTTTTTGCCCTTAGATGAGAGAACTTAAAATGAAGCAAAATTTTCATGCTACCCCAATAATTTAAGCATGAATGTACATGTGATCTATAAAACTATTGTGATTCATGGAAAATTTAAGGTGGGATGAATATGTTTTCTTTTATAAAAGGGCAAAAAAATAACCAGGGGCGAAAATTTTGAGGTATACAGTATCCTTTATGCTAATGTTTTTCTATTGTTTACTGCTTTATTCTAGAAGACTTTTATCTTCTTGGTGATTTTGTGATGAAAAAGGATGATAAATGAATTTGTAATGATAATACAATTTCAACAAGTATCAATATTTGTTCCACTAGGTTGAGAGGATGCTGAACAGCTCGGAAGCACTGGAAAATATCATCGCAGCAACACCAGGTCTAGAAAAAGACCCAGTTGCAATATGTAAGTTAATTTGTCAACATTTCGTTTTTATACTGTAAACACACAAAAAATTTTTGTTATATATATATATATATATATATATACAGTCAAACTTGTATATTAAGACCGCTATGGGGAAATTATAAAAGTGGTCTTTATAGACAGGTGGTCTTTATATAAAGGGTTCCATTTAGTAAATGTACATTGTATTTGTAATACAAAAGAAATTTTCCTACCTGCAGGGGTCTGGAAAATTGTTAAATATTTTTTTTTTTTTTAATTCCAAATTGGAAATTTTTGCATATTTAGGGGAAAGTACAAGCCATTTTTGCATTGGGAAGTTTCCTGTAACCGGACCAAAAATAGGCATAGGAAAATTCCTGTACATGTACAACATGTAAATAATGAAAATATGAAATAAATCAATGTTTTAAATAATTTAAATTAATTTTTGATGCAATTGTATACATCGAGGATTATTAAAACTAAAACCGAAACAAATATCTAAAAAGTGGTCAAAGTCGGTGATCTGTGTTGTTAAGTCACAAAGAAGTGTAACAATATACAGAAAGATGTAGATAGGTGAATTTTATTTACTTTTCATTTTATTTGACATAATCCAATGCTATGAGTGCTGTTGGTTTTACTGTTTGGATCGAGATGTTGACTTGCTAATCAATCATTGATGGTCGATAAGATAAGATGTAAGATAAAAATCGTACTGTATTCCTGAATACGAGAAAAACAAAACATCAATCGTTTAGCGATGATATTTAAATGCTCCTGTTTGTAAAGACACCTTGTCACAAAGTGTATCCTTTTCGAAAATTTTCTTTTAGTCTTAGTCTTCCGCTGATTAAACTTCAATACTATCATCACCGAATAATCATCACCAAACTTGCATACTACCGATTCATCAGGATAAAAGGTCATTTATGCATGTTGAATTTCTCGACCGTATGACCCCACCAGGTGAATTAGCAGGTGTGAGAAAAACTGTTCAGGACAGGTAGGTAATTATTGTTGAATAATTATTGTCCCCAAACCCCAGGTATCTAGATCTTAGATCCTGTGTTTGGTATAGTTAGTTGCAAACAGGGTATGATATACAGAGGGGACTTGAGACTTGGTAAATGGCTACACCTAAAAAATGGTCAACCTCAATTATCGCCAAACCCTTTATATCCCAAAAATGAAGGAAAACTAAAGGTGGCAGAATAACAAGGAACTGTAATTTATTTTGTCTTTTAAACCTTTCGTTTACAAATTTCCGTGCATTTTTTTTCAAGAACAAATGTCACTTGTATCATGTTGTAATAAATTTACAGTATTTGTATTTTTGGTAGGAACTCAACAGGGGCCTCTGTGGCTGAGTAATTAGAGCATTGCTCTTTAAACTGTGAAGTAAAACATAAAATCAAAATATTCCTTTGGGGGGGGAGGGTGTCAAGTTCTGAATTTTGATTTCTGATTTTTTTATGAGTCCTATTAAATAAAGAATATTTTTTTTTTTTTTTTACAGCAATGTTACAAGACCAGGAACTATTGGCCATACTTGCACATCCAGGAAACATCAGACAGTAAGTATTAATTATCGTAATGTAGGTCAGTGCTCCAGATGACTTTCTGAGCACTTGGCTAAAATACCCATCATTTCCAAATCCAGTGGGTATTTTTTACCCACAAAATTTCTGTCGAGTGGGCATTTTCCAATTCTGTTGCCATATTACGATTGCCATTGATTTTACTATAAAGGTTTGGTTGCTAAATTACCATTAATTAATCTGTATTTAACTGCCTGTACAATGTAAGTCCACAAATTAAACATCTGGGTTTGGGTAAGCTTAACTGCATTATAACTACAGAGTATTACCACACATTGTGACCAAGATCCATTCAGAACAAGTGAACTCAGTATTTTGTCTATCAGCAGGTTTCAGATCCAATGTGTTTAATTTCATGCTTCAGTTTGTAACCAGGTTCTCTCCTCCACCATTTAAAACTGGTCGCCACCTTATAACTGAAAGATTGTTGAGTTTGGCATTAAATACAAGTACCATTCAAAAAACTTAAAAACATTTGGGCCTGAAGTCTCCAAACATACTCAGTACTCAAATTCATCTAAATTTACATGATTTTAAGGTAAAAAATACATAAAATTTATGCTGCAAATGGACATGTTTGTATATTGATGTAGTACCATTGTAAATAATGAGGAAATGATTGCTTATTTGAAGAAAACTTCAGAAATATTAAAAAACGTTCGAGTACTTCCTTAAATTTAGGGCACTGTACTCAAGGTATTTATTCATTTTTGACAGGAAAATCATAATTGTGACCCAAAATTTTTGTGTGAATGATAAAAAATGATCATGCATTTCCTATCCAGTTGGATCCAGTAGTTTTTCAAGTGACATTATAGTCAAATTAATGAAATAAGAGTTGAGCGTGGTAATTGAGAATTTCACTAGTTTCCCATTACATCAATCTATTTTATATCATCAACCCCTGAAAAAACAATGGACTCTTCTGTAAATCAATGACTTAGACCAGTCCAAATGTGTCTTTAGGGGTGAATGAGTTAAAAATTATTGCTCATCACTTTTATTTTCTGATATGTCACATGGGAGATCTGATGAAAAATGCCTAGAGGTCACATGTGAGTGACCTTGTAGGTGTGCCGTGTTTTAACCAATGAAAATGGGACTTACACAACCTCAATCTTGAAAGTTTATTGAATGGTAACGAGATGTAAGTATTATAAACATTATAGATAACACTGAACACAAGAAATCTGGAACTAGAGAATTCTTTTTATAACATTGGATAGGATCAAATTACCACAGATGCTCTGAATCGATTACTGACGATTACTTTATTATAAAAATGAGTTACATTGATACTTACATCTCTTATCATTTGATAAACTTTGCATTACATATACAATATACATGTATGTTCAGGGCATATTAACTCATTTATCCCTACAGACACATTTGGACTGGTCAAAGTCATTTTTTTTTTTAAGATGAATCCAATAATTTTCAGAGGTTGATGAATTAACAAAACAAGAACCAAAATTTTAGTTTATTTGTGAAATTAATAAATAAGAGAGGATGACATAAATGACAAATTCATTGTCTTTTGAATTGCCAGAGTGATTCAGAAACATCCAGCTTTTGGTCAGGCAGCAATAATGATTGCAACAGCTGTAAGTGAAGAAGGTGCTAAACAAGATGAAGAAAGGTTAAATACAGGTAAGTGTTTCAGGGTGGTTAAATACAGGTAAGTGTATCAGGATGGTTAAGTACAGGTTATTGTTTCAGGGAGGTTAAGTACAGGTAAGAGTTTCAGGATGGTTAAATACATGTAAGTGTATCAGAGTGGTTAAATACAGGTAAGTGTTTCAGGATGGTTAAATACAGGTTATTGTTTCAGGAAAGTTAAATACAGGTTAGTATATCAGGATGGTTAAATACAGGTGTTTCAGGCTGGTTAAGTATAGGTTAGTGTTTCAGGATGGTTAAGTACAGGTTAGTGTTTCAGTATGGTTAAATACAGGTTAGTGTTTCAGGAAGGTTAAATACAGGTTAGTGTTTCAGCATGGCTAAGTACAGGTTAGTGTTTCAGGATGGTTAAGTACAGGTTAGTGTTTCAGGATGGTTAAATACAGGTTAGTGTTTCAGGATGGTTAAATACAGGTGTTTCAGGATGGTTAAGTACAGGTTAGTGTTTCAGGATGGTTAAATACAGGTGTTTCAGGATGGTTAAGTACAGGTTAGTGTTTCAGGATGGTTAAATACAGGTTAGCGTTTCAGGATGGTTAAGTACAGGTTAGTGTTTGAGGCTGGTTAAATACAGGTTAGCGTTTCAGGATGGTTAAGTACAGGTTAATGTTTGAGGATGGTTAAGTACAGGTTAGCGTTTCAGGATGGTTAAATACAGGTTAATGTTTCAGGATGGTTAGATACAGGTAAGTTTCAGGATGGTTAAATACAGGTAAGTGTTTTAGGAAGGTTAAATACAGGTAAATGTTTTAGGAAGGTTAAATACAGGTAAATGTTTTAGGAAGGTTAAATACAGTTAAATGTTTCAGGTAGTTTAAATACAGGTAATCATTCTTCAAAGTGTCGTTACTATAGCTTCCATTCGATTTGCATCTTTTTTTAAATGTTTTTTTTTTATTATTCCTTAATTACCCTTGCCATTTCTCACAACATAGAAATAAATCAACATATGGTATGTTAATTGTTGTCGATGTGTTGTTCTCCTTTATGTGTGTGGTCATTTGAGTGTCAGAGATTTAAAAATTGAGTACTACCTTTATACAGATATGAACTTTTGATCTCAATACCCTTACAATCTGTGATAGCGCACCATGAACAAATAATTCTCCCGTACACAGTTTAACCTTGTCATGCCGATTTCTGATGGCAAAATGACACCACAGAACGTAATGTAGGCTACAGCATACTGGTCCAAGACTTGACCAATAATCAAAAGTCACATGTCTTCTTGGTGAGACTAAATACCGTGATCCCATGTCCCTACAGGTATATCGACTTAAAACTAAAAGACTCTTGCTGTGGTCTTGTGATAGAGTGTTTGACTCGAAAGTGGAAGGACCTAGGTTCATTTGGGTAAATGGAAATTCTTATCTCCTTTTAAGGAGAGTTCCAAATGTAACATCATTCCAATCTTCCATATCCTACCAATACTAAGCCTTACATGTGTGTACATATCTGAAATTTGATTCCAATCTCCCATGGCCTACCAGACCCAACACATGTATACAAACCTTATATTTTATTTCAGGTTCATACTCCCTTGATCAGATGTCAGATGATGAAGATGATACACCGGCAAACAGACCAGGCCCTAGTGTGAGTATTACATGTATTTTGTTGTTGTATTTATATACCAAACCATCACTAAATATATATTTAGCTCACCTCAACAAAGTTCTTAGGGGTGGGGTGCTGTCGCCGTCCGGTTAAGAACATAGGTTGAGAGAGGGTTTGTGTACTCCTACTGCTTGTACGTAAACTAAACTTACACGGCAAATTCATCTTTTGATTCTCGGTATATGTTATGTTTCAAGTGCTGGAATTATCCTGTTAAAAAAATCAGTATTATTGTTATTTTGTGCCACTGCTGATTATTTTTTTTTCCAAACACACACACACACACACACACACACACAGACACACACACACATGTTGATATATAGATATTTGAGACATGATAAAGAATATACCATATGTTTATTTTACTGCAGTCTGGATCTGGTGGTGTAATAACAGCGTCACAACTTGCTGCAGCATTAGCGGCAGCGGCAGGAATGTCTCCACAAGCAAACCAGGTATGATTTACTCCTTTGTAATTCTTAGTCTCCAAACTATATTTGATTAATTGTATTCCTCCCCGTATTTCACACTTTCTGATTTTTAGCAGACATGTTTGTTGTCGATTTACCTTGGAGTCTGCCACCTTGAAAGCGGAGTTATCGACTCTGCAGCATGTACTTACCGCACAAACGACACTGGAGTGATTAAAAGGGTTTATTATATAACTGTTACCATCTTCATTCATGTTAAATTACCTGCTGTTGTACACAATTATGAAACTACAGTAAAACCTGCTTTAACAACCACCTGTGTATAAAGACCACCTGTTCATAAAGGTGTTTTTTTGCTGTCCCCAGTTGAACCATTTGCGTACAAATGAATCTCTATATAAAGACTTCCCCCCCATAAAGACCAGTTTTGTTGTGCCCTAAGGGGGTCTTTATATACAAGTTTCACTGTAAGTTGCCCTAACCTCTGTCAGTGGTCTAGTGGAAGAACATACACGTTGCAAGGGGAAGGTAGCGGGCTTGGTTCCAGGTACCAAATAAAATACTTTTATACATAGGTCCTCAGAAAAAGGCTTTGTACCGTGATCCCATGTTACCACATGTAAATCGACTCCTATGTCACCATATGTAAATTGATTCATAACTAAAACTTAAATACCACTTACGGTGTTCTAATGATAGAGTGTTTGACTCGAAAACAGAAGGTCTGAGGTTTGATTCCTGGTACTGAGTCATACTAATGACTTTAAAAATGGTAGTGACCATTCCTTCGCCGAGTGTTCAGGATGGGAAGTGAAAATCTCAAGTCTTTTGGATGAGAGTTAAAGCCAAGGTTCCGTGACGCAGTAGGTGTGGCATGTAAAAGACCCCTCACTGCATCGGCATTAGTCCATGGCACAGATAAAAATTTGTGGCACTTCACCTAAAGCTGGTGACATTTCAATTTACAGTGAAACTTGTGTATAAAGACCCTCTTACGGACACAACAAAACCAGTCTATATAGGGAGGTGGTCTTTATATAGAGGTTGATTTGTACACAAATGATGCTATTGGGGATAGCAGAAAACAATTTTTATGACAAGGTGGTCTTTATACACAGATGGTCGCTATAGCAAGTTTTACTATGTAAGTGAAATATTCTCAATATTGGTAATACTGTACAATCAGAAAATTTTTGGGAGGTGGTCTTTATATAGAGGTGGATTTGTACACAAATGACGCTATTGGGGACAGCAGAAAACAATTTTTATGACAAGGTGGTCTTTATACACAGATGGTCGCTATAGCAAGTTTTACTATGTAAGTGAAATATTCTCAATATCGGTAATACTGTAAAATCAAAAAATTTTGTTTTGGTTTTAATTTTGTTCATTTCGTTTTTTGTCTAGCAATAAATTTAAAGCCATGACGAAATTTTACATAAATTACATGTAGTGATAGATGTAAATATGTTACATTAGGAATATGTTTTTTAATTTGAATGAAATAAAATGTCAACGACTTTGTTTTATTTCTAAAACAACCAAGTTTTAACTCCATTAAATTTCTGATTATATAGTATGTTAGTTAAGGCCAAAATGAAAAATATATTTTTTTGGGTTACATCAGATTTTTAAGGATAAAAGGTAGTTCAATAGTTTTCTTTTGGGGATGGGGTGATTTAAAATAGCTTTTAAATATAGCATTGGTCTGGTAACTGCAAATACACATTTTTATCAAGCCTAATGTATTGTTATTGTAGAATGAGTCAACTGCTGCTAATATGGCAAGTCCAGGAGTTATAACTACCGATTTCTTTCAACAAGCCATCAGACAAGCGCAGGATTCATCAAATCAGGTATTTCTATTTTATTTATCTGAAATCAGTTGTTATCCTATCTTTATGTAGGTATTGTCCCATGCCATTTTGGAATCCGGTTACAGAACTCATTCCCAATGCAAAAATAGCTTGTATCTCCCCCACCCCCCTAGAAATATACGAAATATGCAGAAATTTGGAATTTGAACTTTCAAATTAAAGAATAAGTATTTTCAAACATATGTTTCAAATTTAGTTTTTCTGTTTATACTTATATACTTTCCCAATTTTTTCGACCCTGGACCCAGACTTAAGGGGGTAGGAAAATCCCTATTATGACTCCCAGGATTGAAGATTGGGGGGTGTCTCTATTTGCAACATTTAAGTTTCTTCCAAACAACTTGAGTTTATTTTCCCCAAATTTTAACAAATTCGGTACGAAGTTTCGAATAATTGTGATATCCAATGAGATTAATCATGGCCAACATATGGCAATAATTACCAGAGTTATGGGACTTTAAAATTTTCTTGAATGACATAGCTTTCAGGGACAGCATCTCTCTAACATATCTTGTTTTATTTAGACTAAATCTTCTGCATAGAAGTTGTACAATATTGACAGTATTTTTTTTTTTATGATGTGAATGTGATTTTCAATCTAATGGCTAAACAATACAAATAAGAATATATGCAAAATTGAAAGTTCAGATTCATTAATGTTACAGTTAATACAAATTCAATGGTGTTTTCTCAAATTACTTAAAAAAGATATTCTTCTTGAAATGTGTAGGTTCAAATCTTTATTTTTTGTGTGAACTTAAATTCTTTTCTTTAAATTTATTACTTTCCCCATTGTCCTGCATAAACATTATAAGTCACTTGTCTTTCACTGTGAGAAAGTCCCAGTGTCACATTAGGAATGTCTGGTGAAAGAGCCCACCCTCAAGGAATAATATCAACATGTTGGTCCAGTAAAAATGCCCCCACTCCCAATGTAAAATTTGCAAATTTTTTCCCCAGTTAATAATGGTCAACATATAGCTCACATTCAGTATAAAATTAAAGAAGTATTTTACAGCTGTAAGCACCAGTCTATCAAAACTTCTATGTCTAAAGATGAAAACCCTGCTGTTAGATAAAAAAAAAAAGAAAAATTTCAAATATGCTTGAGGTCCTGCAAAATACACCAAAAATGCGTAAACATGGAAACTAGAATATCTGTATTTTGTAAATTGATTACAGAGACAACTCCTATAGTTTAAAAGGAAAATAATCTTTTTTTTTTCAACTAAAATTGTAAATTCCATTTCTTTAATCTAACTACAAGTTATTTGTCTTTATTCTTATGAGTAAAATAACCATAGTTACTTTTTCCCTAAAAAGGCCCATTGCGGCATTCAATTCACGATTAAAAGGGCACAGAACCCTGTCTCAAAAGTGTCTTTTAACCCCTGCTCACTACAATAGCACCATTCCATAGCAAAGGTCAAAATTTGTGACACATATAGCCAGCATTTGGTGACATCTCCATTTCAGTAAAAAATTAAACGATAGGATATCAAATGAAGTAAATGTAATCAGACAATCAAACCTGTTGACATTGTGTTCAAGGTAAATAAGGCAGTAAATATAGATATCAATTTCAGAATCAACTTGAAACTCAGTTGCGTCAACTACGAGACATGGGAATCACAGACGATGCTCTTGCCTTGCGAGCTTTACAAGCTACAGGAGGGGATTTGCAAGCAGCACTGGACATTTTATTTGGAGACGGACATATTTAGTGGTGTATGTTTCATAGTCGATGTCAGCAAAATGTGATCTGAATTCTTGTTGTGTGTGTGTGTTTCATCATTATATTCATTTTATCCAATTCATCTGTGTATTTTGACATCGTGTGTCATCCAATATTGTCTCAACTGGAACATCTGATCTTTTGTCTGCTGAACAAATCCGGTTCATCTGATGTTTTCTCTACCGAATAGAACACAACTGGTTCATCTCAATTGATATCTGCTGAACAGAATAACTGGTTCATCTCTACTGAACAGTATTAATGAACAGGATAACTGGTTTACCTTAAGTTACCTGTATCAAACAGAACAACTGGTTCTTCTCAAGTTTTCTATTTTGAACAGAACAACTGATTGATGTAATGTTTTTTTTCTCACTAGAATTATACAACATCTACATCTGATTCTCTGCAGAATTAACGTTCAAGGATTTGTAAATTAAAACTGTTACCAAAATTTAGTTTAAATAGTGAAGAATTTTTTGAAGTTTGTATCATAAATACAACAATATCGTATACCTGAAATTTTACACCCATTTAATGTTTGCCATTTTCACCTGTAGATGAGAGGGTGATTTCAAAATGAAAGCCAAATTTTAAACTTCAATAGCATGGACATACATGTACGTGCTATCAATAAGACTATGGTGAATTTAAGATGGAATTTTCTGAGGTAAAAGGGCGAAAAATTTACAGGTATACAATATTTCAAAGGTGTATACAGTAAAACGTGCTTTAGCGACTACCTGTGTAAAAAGACCACCTGGTCACAAAGACCCTTTTTTGCTGTTCCCAATACTACCATTTGTGTACAAATCAACCTCTATATAAAGACCACCTCCCTATAAAGACTGGTTTTGTGTCCGTAAGGAGGTCGCTATATACAAGTTTCACTGTACGTCAAAGGCCAAAATTAAAAGAAAAATTGATGTGACTGAATAAAGCGACCTAGAACCTCGACCCAAAAAAACAGTTTGAAACAGGGTGATTATGCTTTTTGTTATAAAAGGGCGAAGATTAAAGTATTTAAATGAAGTGAAATTCTTTTTTAACAAATTGTGCCCACTGAGTGATACACTCCTAAAACCCAGTCAGGGAAATTATTTAATGATGGCCAGATGATGATGATTGACCCAGGTGAATGTTGATGCATTTGTTGTATTTTCACATATAGCCAAATTAATTTTCAACATTAGCTGTGCAATATGGTAACTTACAGAAGTATGGTCTTTTTTATACTTGTATGCAGTCAGTTGGCTTGTCAGTGACAACAATTCAGAGGGCTGGCTGTCCTGTTTAGTGAGGTGCATCGTAACCAGTGTTTCTTTCTTATCAAACTAGTGATTTTTACAAGAATTTGAAAATATAAAAGTTCAGTCCAGCCCTTTCAACTCATCAACCCCTGAAAAACAATGGACTCTTCTACAAATCAATGACTTAGACCCGTCCAAATGTGTCTTTAAGGGTGAATGAGTTAATAGATTTTGGAGTAGGAGACGGAGACAAGATATGTAAATTAGCCAGCAAAAAAGGTATAGCTGAACTTTGTGTGTAGATAGAAATCAGCCATTTTTTTTCAGAAAAGAAGCGAAAATAACCAACAGTCCTCACAACTTTTCATGAAAATTAGCAACAGAATCGGAGAGTGACAGACTTATGTTGAGTGGACTTTTTTTCACGCAATGATGGACAGCAGAAGATCTTTGATTACCCGAGTGGCTCAACCAATAAAACCATGACAACAACAAATCATTAAGTTATAATTGACAATTGTCAGTTTCTGATTCTACAGTATCACATTGTTTTATTTTTGAGTCATGTGACTGATTTTGCCAAATTCAGTGTCAAATATTGTTCCTTTGGGCAAGACTTATGCCAAGGTCTTCCTGGTAGAGTTTGTCCTCATTTCAGGGCATATGGCTCGACATATCTCAGGTCACAACCAAGTCTATCAAGATCTGGGCCCGACACCATAAAATTTGAAAATTTACTCAAGTCGGAGGTCTGAGAATATTAATCTCAATTCGGTCTGCTCGGCCAATCAGATTTCAGGCTGAAGTAATTGCTAAGTTTTATGGTGCCAGGCTCTGGGTCTTGTTTGGAACAGCAGTAAATCGAATCAAATTAATAGAATTCAATTGAACAGACTGATCATGAGAAAAAAAAGATAATAACTAACAGATGAAGAGGTAATACAAATTTATTTAAACTGATAAAAATATAAACATTTACAATGTTGTATCAAATGATGAATCCAAAATGAAACTGAATGGTTTTAATGCATAACAACAATTATCTTACATTATTTTTCAAAAACACAATAAAAGAACTATTTTAAATCCAATTGTTGGATTAACATGATAATAAAAGTTGCCATAATTGTAAAATCGGAACATTCCTGATGACATTACCATGACAATGATGTATACATTTCATGAAGCCCCAGTTCCAGAGATTTTCAGCAGTTGTAACATATTTCGAGGTTAATTCGTTGGTTCACACATTTTTACAAGAAGTGTTAAAATTTTAATGTATAGGATATATTAATAGAGGCCCGCCGAGAATGGAGCACCATGATTTTGGCCACGTTTTCTCCCATCTTGGACAGGCCTATCTACCATTTTGCCAAGCCAGAATTTCTCTGGGTGTAGACAAGCTACATGCGCTGTGACATCACAATATGATTTTATAACGTAGGACTTCAATGTGTTGAGAATACAGTGTATTAACAGAGCAAGAAAAATGTACTCGTCCTGGACAAGTGAAAATGGCATGGGGGCGAGTAGTTATGGTGGGTTCTTGTCACTGGTGACAAGTAATTTTTACTTCTAGATCTATAACATCTTACATTGTAATCTCTAAAACATTGCATTCACACACCACATTCAAAATCCTAATACTGCAATTTTTTAAATAATTATAAGTCCTATATCGGAAAAATCGAAGAAGAGTTAGACTTAATGGTTCCATTAAGTATAAAAACATCTGAACAAGCTGAAGAAAATTGGGTAGTTTTCAAAATCACTTGTCACACTGGACGAGTCATTTTTAAAAAAAAAATTTCAGCCTGATGAAAAGTTGTATCCCATTTAATTTACATACATAAACGTGTATTTGAAGCATGGGAGAAATCTAAACCCCCTCGTGATAAGAGTCTGGAAACCCTCGGATTGGACAAACAGATTTATACCACTCGAGTGGAGATTTCCTTATCCAAGAAACACATCCATGGAAGATTCTATTAATCTTTCTAATTTGGTCATATTCCAGTTTCTATTGGATCCATAGGATGATTAATGCGAGAAAGTTTGCCAGTTTACCTGGGACCTTCCACTTGTCAAAGACTCTACCACTGCGAGTGGTTCATCTATTCTAAAGGCAATGTACCAGGTGCAATGATAAATTCAGTTCATTTGAGCAAATCAGTTCAGAATTATCCCTTTCACCTCAAGATTCTAAATGGTATGTTCTATTCAATTGTATAAGACCATTCTATTATGGTCACTGTAGGACGGGATGGATTCTGAAGCAAATTCATGTCATTTTTACACCATAAAAAGATTACAAACAGTGTAAAAAACAAAAAAATACTGAATCCTTTGTACCATACATAATTGTCAACATATTACAATGAATCACACCCCCCCCCCCCCCCCCCCCCCCCCCCCCCCCCCCCCCCCCCCCCCCCCCCCCCCCCCCCCCCCCCCCCCCCCCCCCCCCCCCCCCCCCCCCCCCCCCCCCCCCCCCCCCCCCCCCCCCCCCCCCCCCCCCCCCCCACCCCCCCCCCCCCCCCCCCCCCCCCCCCCCCCCCCCCCCCCCCCCCCCCCCCCCCCCCCCCCCCCCCCCCCCCCCCCCCCACCCCCCCCCCCCCCCCCCCCCCCCCCCCCCCTCACAGTATGAGATCAAGGCCATCCATAAAAAATTGTTAGTTTGTTGGTACATGACTGACCTACTCAAAACCCTGTAACTCAAATTTTTGATTTTACATACCTGTCTTTCTGTATGTTTCCATTGCTTATATAGAACATGTTTATGATTTACTAAAAAAAAAAAATCCTAACTACTTACTTTTAGTAAAAAAATTGGGGTCGCGTTACAGCAAACTAACAGTTTTTTAAGAATGGCCCAATATATCACAAGAATCATATGCCAGCCACGGTTCAACTCGTCTACCCCTATGGTCACATTTAGACTCATCCAAATCAATAAAGAGGATGGTCTAATGTCATAATTTGGGGGAGAACAGGTTAATATTGCATGTAAAATTGTTACAAAATTTGGATTCTAAATCATACACCCCTGAAATTTGTCCCATAGAGATATCAGCCACATTTGTATTTAACTGATACACCCCTGAAATCTGACAGTGGACTTGACTATTCTTTGAAATAGGAGAGTCCATATGTGACTACAGGGGTTGATGAGTTAAAATATAAATACAAATGTGGCTGATATCTCTGGTACAAATAATGTTACATATACATGTACAAGGATCACAGCAGCATGAAAACAAGGCATCACAAGTGATACTAATCCCCTCACAATGGAAATATTGTATAATACCTGTAGAGAGCTGACAATAATATTTCAATGAAATTATCAAAGGGCAGAAACTCTGTATATTAGGGAGCATGAGTTGGGAAACGCGAACTCGTCCAAGATATTACCATAGTGAACGTGTATAAGTTTCATGAAATTCCGTTGAGAAATAAACTTGTTAGTGCGCTGACAATAATATTCTAATGAAATAAACAAAGGGCAATAACTCTGTAAATAAGGGAGCGAACTCTGTTCCAGACATGACCATAGTAAACCCTTGTATCAAGTTTCATGTAATTCCGTTGAGAAATAAAATCATTAGAGCACTGACAAGAAATTGTAACATACGTACGTACGAGTCTTAGAGCCTAATCCTAAATCCCCTCAAAACTTCATTTGCAAGGAGAAACTTCGTTTGTGAGGGGATAATAAGTGGCAGACATTTTTAATTATCCCTTTCATCCCTAAATATCTAAATGGTATGCTCTATTCTATTGCATAGACCAGTCTATTTGGTCTGTAGGGTTGACAGGGTTAATGCAACAAATGGTATTTTATGACAGAAAAAGATAATAAAAATACAACTGTGTAGTTCTGTGTGAACACAAAAACCCGACATAACTCACAGGTACAATGTACAGGGAAATCCTTGCATGTAGCGCAAGTCGGTAAAACGGTGACAAATGAACAAAATATAGATAAACATGGATTCTAGTACATGTAAACTGTATACCTGGAGATTTTTACCCTTTCACAACAAAAAACAAATTCACTCTGTCTTAAATAACCATAGCCTTGTGAATGGCATGAATGTCGATGCTTCAGTTATTTGGTTTAAAGGGGCAATAACTATGTTTACCAAAAAAATATTATTTCAATTTTTTCTACTTTTACTACTTGTACTTGATGTACAATAACAAATAAGAGCTATACACAGGCATAAAAAATCTTATATTCCTATATACGATATTTTGTGAAAATGAGGTCAGGTCCAATGTAGTATTTATGCAAAATAGAAAGGTTGAGTAAATCAAGTGCCAAACTGGGTTTCTCATGCAATTTTCACAAAATATATAGGAATTGAAGAATAAACAAAATTTTTGAAAAAAAAACAAAAAAAACAGACAGTTTTCCTGGTATACAGTATAATTCTCGTTAAAAATTGTTAAAATAATCTAACCTGATTGGTAGTTCTTTCTGAATTTCATTGGTCATAACAAAGTCAATTTGAATACACAGTTTTTGCACCCATGTGAATTACATATTCTCCAACCTTGGACACTGGCATATGTCATTTTCTCGAGCCAGAATTCCTCTGTCCATACCCTAGGGTGTAGACAAGCTGCACGTGCTATGACATCACTATATAATTTTATAATGTAGGACTTCTATGTCATGAGAATACAGTCCATTAATGTTGCATTATATTCTATTTATGTGCATAAACATGTGTTTGAATCAACGGAGAAATATAATCAACACGATTGTGTAGAGTGGAAACGGAAATCTCAACCTTGTGGTAAGAATATGAGAGTCCAATCATTGGGACACCCTCTGATTGGACAACCAGGTACTTACCACTTGGGTGGAGATTTCCTTATCCATTCTACACAGCCATGAATGATTCTATTATTGTACAAGTTTATGAAATACAAAAGTCTCCACATAAGACAAAACCTTATGACATAATACACATATCCTTAACTCATCAACCCCTGGAAAGAAGTAGACTCTTCTGTAAATCAATGACTTGGACCCGTCAAAATGTGTCTATAGGGGTGGATGGATTAACATTGTACCATGATTTAATGAATAAAAATTGTTTTTGATGATTATCGTGGAAATCCTGTGACTGGAAACCGCTCAATCTAATTATAAATTACCCCCCAATAAATAAAGCACATGTTGAAATGTGGTTTTTCAAGAAAGGTGATTATAAGGCTGACCACACTCTATCAATGTCTGCCCTTTTTTAGCCCCAGGGTTAAATTTGCCCCGAAAATGCATACCCATTGTTCTCTATAATATGGTCTAAATTTTTGTTTTCTGCATTTTGTTGTTGTTATTGTTGCTGTTGCTTTTATTATTACTGTTGTTGTTCTTATTACTGTTGTTGTTGTTGCTGCTGTTGTTCTTATTACTGTTGTGGTTGTTGGTTTTGTTGCTGTTGCTATTTTGTTGTTATTGCTGTTTTGTTGTTGTTGTTCTTATTACTGTTGTTGTTGCTGCTGTTGTTGTTATTACTGTTTTTGTTGTTGGTTTTGTTGTTGTTATTGCTGTATTATTGTTGTTGTTGTTCTTATTACTGTTGTTATTGTTGTTTAAATGGTGTTTTATGTCACACTCTACTATTTTGTCAATTATGTGGTGGAAGCTGGTTACAATTTACCCACCAAAAAAAACAACAAGCTTCCACAAGTAAAAAAGTAAAACAGCAAACTTTCTTAAAATGTCAGCTCGAAATAGGACTCAAAACCAGGCTGAATGGAGATGAGAGACTTCAGGCTTTAAAATTTGATGATACTAGTATTACAATGTGCACTCAACCACATGTGTGTGTGTGGGGGGGGGGGGGAGCTGACTTACAATGAAATATGTGTATACAGTGTAACATGTCTTGAGAGAACACCTTCCCTTAATAAAATATTCTGGAAGTCACTTATAAATTTTTCTTTAAGTGAAACCTACTTTTACAGACCACCATTTTTGAAAGACCACTTTTTCATGGCAGAATGGATATTCCTTCATTATAGATGCCACTGTACATAAAGTCTGAAGATTTTGAAATAGTTCAATGAAATACTGTAAACATGAATATTTCCGCGTGCTGTTGCATCATTTCCTTATGCAAACCATATGCCTGGAATTTTTTAACACAAAATCACACCTTACTGTGAGCAGTGCAGTAATAAAGGATGATTCTTAGCACAACTGTGGGACTGCCATACAGGGGGGGGTTGTTAATTACAAGAACCACTCTTCATCACATATTTAGTGTAAATTACTCCCACACGTCAATTTCCACGTTTACAGTGGATAGTTTTTATGTATCTTTTTAAGAGACAGTCATTAATCTATACATGAGACAATGACATGAAAATATCCATGACCAAAACTAATGTGGTCGAATTACATGAATGTCATGTACATGCTCCTCAAATACTGTAAATCGGATGATGTTATGAAATCTGTGTTTCAAACAGAGCTAGGAAGTTGCCGTTCCACTACCACCACCACCACGGAAAAACTTGACTACTCCGAATAACACCAACATTACCATTCCACCAATCAGAGCAACCTTCATGTAACTGACTGAATTGCTCAGAACAGCAGCCTGAAATTAAAGTAACACTACATTTATCAAGTACCGGTGAATACCTTATATTACAGTCATAATGTGGTTAATAAAACATTTCTAAAACGACATCAAAATGATCTTTTTTATCCATTTAATTTATAGCTGAAATTGGGATAAATTCCCTACAGTGGCCTGATGTGGCTACTTTATTATTTTTTTCAATCTTAGTTTATCTTGGAAATTTCACGACACTATCTTGAACTAGCAAGTTATCATCTAAAAATTTCAAGATATTTTCTTGAACTTTTAAGATCCTAACCTGAACGTTCAGTAGCTTACAAGGCCCTTTGGCCCAGGTGAGCTTAAGAATCTCCATATGAACATTCAAATACCTACCCAGCCTCCATTATGTTGAACCCAGGCAGATACTCTCTCTACTATGAACTCTATTGACCAATCATATAAATTTCTGAATAAATCATCAGCTTTTTGTCGGAGTGCCCGAATGGCAACATCGGAGCAAAAGAAAAACAGGAATAGAATTTGATCACTGGTTACCGGTATACCATGATTAAAAAACTCGCGCAGAAAGTCATAAAATGATTCCTGATTCAGATCTTGTAAATCTCTCTGAAAAGAAAGAATAAAAAATTTGTAATTTATAAGATAAGATAAGATAAGATAATTTTATTAGCACTATCATATTAACAATAAATGGTTTTGGCAACAAAATACAAACAAGCTACAGTGAAATATGTACAGTGAAAGAGTGGCAGTGGATGAGACAAGTACAAGACAAGTCATGCCAATTTTTATTAATATTGCGGAATTACTATAAATTTCAATACCGATATTTTAAACAGAAATTTGGTCAATAGAATTACTGTAAATCGGGAAGTATTTGCTCCCATTTAATCTTCGCTTATTTTGTCCTTAGATGACAGGGGTGTGTGTGTGTGGGGGGGAGGGGATGGGGGATTTAAAATTAACTTAAAATTTACAAGCTAAATTATAGATGCAAAAGCATATGTGCCATCCATGTGACTATGGTGATTAACTCATCAACCCCTGAAAAACAATGGACTCTTCTAGAAATCAACTTAGTCCAAATGTGTCTTTAGAGGTGAATGGGTTAAGGACGAAATTAAGACGCGGTGAATATCTTTTCTGTCGTAAAATGGCAAAAATAATGATGTACACAGTATGAAAGGTACACCAACTCAAATTTCATTGTTCATTCACAGGATAACTGTTGGAGGTTCCAGATTTTCAAATGTAAACTTTTACAAAATTGGCCATATTTCCCCACAATTTTTACAGGTATCTACTAGTAAAAAACTTCCAATGCTCTTATAACCCGAACTTTCTTATAACCCAAACTTCCCAATTTTGTCCTCTTGAATTTTTATCTTGAAAATAATTTTAGAAAATAATGAAGTAACCTGGCTGTAAATCTGTCAAAGACTTAACTTTACAATTTTTAAATCTTTTATCAAGAACAATAAATCATTCTTCATCTTTATAACATTTTCCCAATTAATACCTGAAAACTCTAAAGTTCATGAATCCTTGTCCCACTTCAAAATAAGTAAAAGACTGACAGATGAACATGTGACTTGAAACAAAAAATGTATGCCTATGTTTGAATATTTTTGAATGCCAAAAGGTCCTCAAACTTATTCATATACAATTACCATGGTAATAGGTCAACACTCGTTTGATAGGTGTAATATACAGTAAAATGGTAACGTCACTATGGAAAAATATTCAGTTGTCTCTGACTGACAAAAGCTTACAGTGTGTCACAGGAAATACATGAATAAATTAAATGTACATGTAGACACCCACCTGGTTTGCTTCGTTTCGTATTCTCTCTCGCTCTTTGGTCTTAGAAAATTCATCTGCCATGTAGCGTAAACGTCTACCGGCCTTCGCCCAGGCAGGATATTTGTACCCATCAGGTGTACTGTAATAAACATGAATTCCAGAGACTTTTAATCAGAACTTTATCACCAATTTATGTACTAACTAATAAAAAAACAGGTAAGACTTGTGAAAAAGAACATATAAAACAGACTAGTACTCTCATGAAGAAAATGAAAGTACAGTGAAACTCCCCCAAACCAAACCTCACCTGTAATTGCAGACTTGCCAACCTTGAACAATTTTTAATGGGGGAGGGGGGAGATTTTTCAATAATTTTAGTAATATTAAATGGGAAAATTTAAATTTTTCATGGGAGAGATGTGCATTTTTCTTGAAGAAATTATCAAAATTTTACATCAAAAATATTGTCTTTTTATTTATGGGGGAGACTTGGCAAGTATGGATTGAACCAGTAATTTAGTTTGGTTTTTGCAGGATTCTTGAAAGATGACAATAAGTCAATTGGGGACACGACTCATGAATACTCTCAAAATGCTTCACAGGTATTGATTCATCAATACATGTGCAGTCAAATTATTTTCACAAGTATTAGACACACTGATTCATCAATACCCTCAGAATGCTTCACTGGTAGGGGACATGTATTGATTTATCTATACACTCGGAATGCTTCACAGGTTGGGAACATTTATTGATTCATCAGTACTCTCAGAGTGGTTTCATAAGTAGGGGAAATGTATGGATTCATCAATGCCCTCAGAATCCAAAGGCCCCATAGTAAAAAGGCCCGATAGTACAAAGATCCGATATAGTACCCCCAAACAGAGGTTGCATAGGGTCAACAGAATGGCTGAGTATTTACTATTACTCTTACATTACATCGAAACACAAACAATCTGAGAAACTGTATAAAAGGTTCATCCTGTCTTTTAGATTCTCTTTTGATTAACCTTCAGACTATTGGATCCTTAAACCGTGGATCTATCAGACCTCCGAACTATTGGCACACAGGAGTATTAGGCCTTCAAATTATGGGACCTTTTGTATATATTAGAATGCAGAACTTTCAGACTATCAGGATTTCAGACTATCCGACCTTCAGGCTATCGGTGCTTCAGAATACTGGGCGGACACCCTTTTTACGAGTTGATGGAACATCAACGCAGTTATGTTATGCCAAGTTGTTTATTGGGAACATGTCAAAGCACATTTTGCAGTATGGGGTTAATATCACATTATACTGACACAAAATTACATATGTGTGTGCATTTCAGCAACATAAACTCAACTTCAAGACTGAAATTTCCAAATCACACTTTTATTCATATATTTTTGCTTTTTAAAATGACGAAAATATAGTAACATATAGGTCTACAAGTCTTGTTGAATATATGCTATAAAATGTCCGTTCGGAGTCCTTTTTTAATTTTTAATGATATTATAAATTTGCTTCAGAATGTTACTATTTAATTATTTTTTACAATTATACTCGTGATAGAATTGACATTAAAAGCGATACTGCTGTTAACAATTCTTGCACAGGATTAATATACAAATGAGTTTTGGTCAAGTTTCCCTTACTGTGTATTGGCAAGATCTGTCTGTGAAGTTGGACATAGAAGTTGTGTCATTCCTCATTCACGTGAATGAGTCAGTCTTTGAAGTTGGGAAAATGTTTTACATGTACATGTATTGACCTAGAGATATAAGGCTACTGATAGGAAGTATAGCGCAAGGGTATAATACTGCCCTGTCACACAGAAATTTAATGTTGATGAAACAATGTTTATAAGCACAATATTTTATAATCATATCGCTGATCTATGTAGTTCGTTGCATAACAAATAAGCCATTTTATAAGTACTCACATTTGGCCAAATGTCTGACCCGATTTTTAGTTACTTTTTTTGGTAAAAACTAATTTTACCAAAAGTATTCAGTATACTGAGTGTATTATACTTCATTAAAACTTACGATTGCCATCAACTCGTATCAGTACTTTCAGTACTTTTATTATATATATAGGGTGTAACCACATTTGGCTCAAGTCACATTTCTGGTATATCCCAAAATTACCATGTTTTAATGAAAAGAATAAATAAAAAAGACTAAAAATCAAGGGGTTATGGGCAAGACACACTTAGATATGGTCCTGTCAACAAGTACCAGTGACAGGGGCATGGTCACTAAACAATTGTCCATGTAATAGATCTATATGTCCTTACTGCAGCATCTGCCTACCTAATGGATGATATCACTGGAGTACATGAATGTAATACTTCAGTTGGTTGCTGTATGCCCTCCTGACGTATTTGTTCCATCATGAAGTTTGTATATAACACCCTCCCTTCCTCCTCGACATCCTCGAGTTTCGGAAGTGGTGCATCTACTGCGTCTCTTGGTATATTTAATCTCGTGAGGTTTTGAGACGCACTTCTCCTGTGGCGAATTGAGGGTGCGCTGTCCTCACTTTGCATTCTCCCCTTTTCAATCGACAACACAAATCTTTATGCGGCGATACAAATTATCGCAGTGCCCTATATTTACCCAAATGTCCCAAGGAAAACACGAATGTCTTCTATAAACAATTTGAAAACGAAACTAGACTTTCAATGCCTTATTTTGCAATGAGCGCGAAGTGTAATCGAGGCTCAAAATTCCCCTAAATCTCTTATCTGTAAATCTAGGACCTTCCAGTATCCTGTTACTTTCAATTTTAGGAGATGTATTGACCATTGTCAGTACCAAACCTGTTTCGAATTATATAACTGTGACAAAAACTACGATGTTGGTCTGTTTCTATTTTTTATACAAACACCGCCGAACACCAATCTTTACTTTCAATATGGCTTCCGCAAACACATATGCATACTGGAAATCCCCATAAACCGCATAAGGTCAGGCGCTATAAATAGATAATGACGTAATACAAAGGATAGGCCTAGTTTATGGTGGATAATTTCTGCCATTGCACTTTTTCGAAATTTTAAACGCGAAAAAGCGAAATTTTAACACATTTTTGACGCCTTTTCGCATTATTATGCAGCGCGAAAAAGCGCCAAAATGCACGCGAAAAACTGCAACATTTAATACGACGCTTTTGGCCTCACATTTGGCGCTTTTTCGTGTTATTTTTGCACTTTTTCGCCTTCCGGTGGACATGTGCATTTTTATTTTCATTTGCCATTTGCAAAGAGCGATAACGTATTTGATAGTCCATATAAACGACACATATATAACTGACCGTTCTTCGATAAGAACGGGTCACGAAACATTTTTCAAAAATCGTCCACGCTGTAATTTTTAGAGTAGAAAATAAATTAGCCAACACTAGCTATCCATATAACTTTTTTTAGACACTATCATAGCCATGCTGAAAATTATTGAATGAAGATAAAAGAACCAGTGAAGAATTATCCGATATTTTCCCCTAAAATGAAAGTCTAATTTAACCCCCCCCCCAAAAAAAAAGAAATAATAATAATCTTTGTTTTTTTTCTTACTTCTAGTATACTTTGGTGTTATTACATTGATATTCTGTATGTCCCGATATAACAGTACATCTATGTTGTCATTTTTATTCCAGATTTCATTTAATTCTTCACTGGTTCTTTTATCTTCATTTAATAATTTCTGCGTGGCTTTGAAAATGTTTTAAAAAAAACTTATACGAAAAGACGACATTTTAAGGTCGCAAAGTTGCAGGGCGAAAAGACGACAAGACGACAATAAAGTCGCAAATTTGCGGGGCGAAAAGACGGCAAAACGGCAGGCGAAAAGACGACAAAAGTAAGTCGCTAATCTATTATTATTTAGTTATTTTGTGTTTTTTTTTTTCGCCTCAATTTTGTCGTCTTTTCGTTTTGTCGTCTTTTCGCCCCTAAAAGACAAAATGATAATTTGTCGTCTTTTTGCCCCGAAATTACGAAAAGTCGAGAGACGGCCTGGCTCAGTCGGTAGTGCGCTCGACTCTTGATCGTGAGGTCGTGAGTTCGAGTCCAACCGGCGGCAGGTTGGTTTCCTGTCCTTCGGACGAGACAGTAAAACTCGAGGTCTCGTGTCGCAGTAGGTGTCGGCACGTTAAAGAACCCCCACTGCTCGTCTCCAATGGCCTTAAGTACCTAGCATAGGCCAAAATTTGAAGCCCTTCACCTGCATTTGGTGACGTCTCCATATGAGTGAAAGATTCTTGAGTGGGACGTTAAACAACAATGAACAAACAAATAAAAAAGAAAAGTCGACATGTCACAAATCAGCCACCATACATACTGGAAAGATGATGACATGCAAGGGGTAACATCCCCATAGTCCGACGGTTCGACAGTCCGACACTGCTGAAAGTTGTTATTTCTGTTAGTTCTTTTCACAGATTTTCTCAAAATTAGATAGGATCACATTGCGCGTATGGCTTAATCCGTTTCAAAATCGTTGTAGTTTTTTTCGCTCTGTGACACATTATTCTAAAATAGTCATACCCGCATGCGCTCATACCTTATTTGGATGAAATACACAGTACCTATCTCAATTTTGCGTGCATAACTCTATGAAAGCCGTTAGACGGTGGTAGATTTATATTGATAATGGCCATGAATGCCCATGATAAGTGTTTATAACTGTATAAGTTCAAACTTTCGATTTTCAGGGGGGTCTCCATTTCGAAGTCCACTCCTGTATCCCCTCTCGTCGACGATACATGACTTGCTCTATTTTGCCAGGAAAACGGGCTCTAGCCACGTTGGGGGACATAGGGAAAAGCATACGCATTCAGATATTTTTGACTCAGACCTTTATACTCTTATAAGTATATATGCCGCATATTCACCAACTTGCTCATCGCTAAATTTGCTGTACGAAATATACAATATTTACATTTACTATAAACGCTGTCAAAATTTAAATATGTCTTCTCCTTTGATCTCCACATACGTTTAACTATTGACATTATTCTTTTATTAAACATATCAAGTACGTCGACAGCAAATTCAAAGTGGGGGGAGGGGGGCAGGGCTAAACCAATTTAAAACACACACACACGCCAGAAACGCCTGGGGGCTAAGTCCAAATTTTCAACACCTATGTCTATCTTTGCAAAAAAAAGGGGGGGGGGGGCTAAGCGCATTTTTCAGAGAATTGTATCAGCAATCTTTAGCAATAAAGTGTCTAAATCGGAATCTGGAGATTACTTTCGGGCATTTTGTACATGATTCATGCATTTTACGACATCACCGATTTATTACCGATTTAATGAAAAAATAATTGTGCATCGATGTTAACAAGATTAACTTGCATAAATTTTCTTTATATATTTTCACAGAGATTATAATGTTGTTTTAAGTTTATTTATTTACATGTACAAATATATGCGTAAATGATACTCAAGACAGCTAACTATAAAATTCTCACCACATCAAATTCATTACAGTAACAAATTCGATATAACGTCATTCCTACATGGGAACAAACATGGTCGTTGTAAAGAGGGTTCACTGTATTGGATTTCCATACGGTCAAGGTCCACCAGTCCGAAGGTCCACCGGCTCACCAGTCCGAAGGTCCACCAGTCCGAATGTTCACTAGTCCGGAGGTTCACCAGTCCGAAGGTTCACCAGTTTGAAAGTTTACCAGTTTGGTCCCCTAGTCTATGGGCCAATTAAACAGGATTACATGGGATCGTCCCATTATTCCGACGCCCCAATAATCTGACACCCCATTACTCCGACGCCTATTAGTCCGACACCCCATTAGTCCGACGCCTCGTCACTCATAAATCAGGATAGTGTCTTAACTAATATGATGAACGTAGTACTTTCCTGAAGGCTGAAACCCTGGTACATCCTAAAGAAATTGAAGATGGCGTCCTAGGAGTGGGAGTTCTATGATCGACAGAAGGCTGGATTATTAAGATGGTACGTGTATCTGAGCAAAAGACCTGAGGCCAGAAAGCCGAAGATGGTCTATTGCCGGTGTCTGTAAAGCACAGGGTTTTAAACCCGAAAACAAACGGTCCTTTTATTCGAAAAGAAACCTTAGCTGAAAGTATGCAGTTTTTGTGTGTGTTGTGTTATACTGTAGTGGTGAGTCTAACATATCGTAAATGAATGTGAACATTCACCAGTTTTTACTTGATCAATAAATTTTATTAGATAGAAATCCAAACTAGTTTGCAAATTATAAAAATAGTAACTTTAAAAACTAGAGAAAAGGTTCAGTTAGACCTCTGAGAGCTCATTTGGCATCCGAAGCTCGAAGAGTCAACATCGTCAGAAAAAATCCTCAGGGTGAGTGTTTCAATTTTTTTATTTTATATACAGAAGTACAAACACGATATAAAATAATACAGATACTATTTTCACTGTCTGAACTTTGATACTTGTTGAAACGATGTAAGTGAACAACTTCATACTTCACAACTTTGTCACTTTTGTACTTTGTCACTTTGAGACTTCATAACTTAGAACGTTGCAACTTTGAAACATGAGAACGTTACACACTTGATCACTTTGCAAACTTTGAAACATGAGAACGGTACACACTTGATCACTTTGCAAACTTTGAAACATGAGAACGGTACACACTTGATCACTTTGCAGACTTTGGGTACGTTACACACTTTCATGTTCTATGTATCTCTCCTGCCGTGAGATTAGTCAGTCTCTCGTTTCCGGTAAAATGAAGTATCCCGCATTAGCCGGGATTCCCCGTATATCCATGAAACTAGATATCCCATGATTCCATGTCGAAGATGACTACCCTTCCTATACTTCTGGTTTCACTACCCACCCTTCCCTCTCTTGTTTAATGTATACAGTCCATATAGAGTAATCTCCTCTTTGTTCCAACCCTACAGACCATACAGAGTAATCTCCCTTTTGTTCCACCCTTACAGTCTATACACAGTGAACTCCCCTTTGTTCCACCTATAGAGTCTATACAGAGTGATCTCCCTTTGTACATACTCATAAACTATGAGCTTGACTCACTGTTACGAGCTCGGCCTACCGCTTCTCGCGCTTGCGCACTTGATATCGGGATCGGCAACTCTTGCGAACTCTCGTTAACTCTCGCTGACTGTGGCGACACCTACTACTGATTTCACTCCAAATCTCAAACCTTGAAAAACCCAAAGTTTCGGTTCTATAAATATATTCACTCTCAGCCCAAAACTGGAAAAAACCAACTTCTAGTTTTAGCCGCTGACCTCTCGTGAACTCACGTGACCTCTCGTGACCCCGACCTCTTGTAACGAAGACTTTCATTGGCTCGTTATCCAAGAGGGCCGCCCCACAACCTTCCACTTCCGGTCATAGAAACACCTCCAAACTCAACGATTGGCTCTTCCTCCTTATTGCCATGAGAACATGACCTCATTTCCGGTATGACGCACTTTCGGTTATGACGTTACAGGCGGATCCATAGTGTGCAGTTTCAAACTGACAAATCAGAAGCCAGGATTCTGATGACGTCATCAAAAACCGCTAAAGCGCCACCTATGGCGGTAAATTTGAAACTGCACGCTATGGAGCTGCCTATTACTACTTATAAATCTACAAGAAATATTAGTGCTACGGATATGCTACTGATATCAATTAGTTTGTTTTGTATCAGGAACATCCCATCAAAATATAGTCCCCATTTTAAAAATGATTTTATTTTTCATATATGCATGGAATTGTATAAAGTTTTAATTACATGTATCTGGAGGATAGATTTAATTTTGGTGTTTATATGTGATTAAGATGGAAATAGCCTAGTGTGCCCGATATATATAAACATCATTAGATTTCATTTAAAGAAATACACTAAAAGACAAATCACATGGCACTCGGGTAGGGTACGGCGGGGACGGTCCACCTACTCATAAATTTGCTAATGTAAACTAAAATGGGATCCGGATCAACCCCAATCCTTCGTTTACGTCTTTTTCTGGCGGCCTGGCGAACCTTCGGACTAGTGGGCCTTCGGATTGGTCGCCCTTCGGACTAGTTAACCTTCGGATCCGGATCCACCCAAATCCTCCTCATCTGCTTTTTTTCTGACGACCTCCGAACTGGTGGAGCTTCGGATATCCGGGTTAACCCTAATTCTCCGACTTTTTCTATCGGACTGGTGAACCTTCGGACTGGTGAACCTTCGGACTGGTGGGAAGTCCCTTTCCACAAATGTATCATACTAATGCCCCATCCCAGCACTCCCCAATGGTCATAACCCCAAAAATGACCTGTGTGATTTTTTTCCGACAAAGAGGTGGGGTTGGGTCCGACCCTAGGAACTTTCTTGATATAGCCACACACCAATACTGGCATAGCTTGGACAAAAGCGATGCAAGGTGTCTGTATTCGGGTTCTTGAGAAAAAAAAAATTAACCGGTTGTTGATTGATTTCAGCAATTTTCAAATTATGTCCCTTACGGCGGGGGCATAAGTGGTGCGAGGACCTTCCTTTGAACAAACTTGAATCTGCACATCATAGCAATGCAGCATACAATATATCAGCTTTGTCCAGCTTGCAGTTCTTAAGAAGAATATCTTTAAATATTTTTCCTAATGATCTTTCCTTGCCAATTATAATCACCATTTTAACACAACTGACAGCCCTTCCTCAAGGATGCTCCCGGCCAAGTTTGGTTGAATTGTGTTTAGTGGTTCTTGAGAAGAAGTCAAAGATGTGAAAAAGTTACGGACAGACGACGGACGGGGAGTAATCACAATAGCTCACTTGAGCTTTCGGCTCAGGTGAGCTAAAATGATCAACGCAATTAATATATAGATAAATAAAATAATAAATAAATTATATAGTTTCTGTTTTAATTGATATAATTTTCCAGGAGAAGAGGGGGGCTCTGGAATGCCCTGTCATTCGGTCCGATCCTCTCTTCTTCTCTTTTTATATTTGTTTACCTGGGGTAATATCCCCGCTTCCTTTGTCTGTCGGACTATCGGACCGTCGAACTATCGAACCGTCGGACTATCGGACCTTCAGACTATCGAACCGTCGGAATATAGGCGTGTAACCCACACAGGGGACCACCTCTCGGTGATTCACATACAAAAGAAGCAGAAATACTACTGAAGCGTTGGACTATTGGAACGTCGGAATACCACTACGGTCAATAACTTTCCGTAGCAGAAAAATGTCGCTGGTATTTGGTGCAAAGTTGATATTTGAAAGTCATCTAGCCACTAGGGGTATCCTGGTAATTGTAATCTCAATTGTTAGACGGAAACGCAATTTCCCCTGATTTTGAGTTACTTTTTGTGTTCCCCAACGGGTCAGTCAAAAAACTTCGATGATAATGGCGGAATGGACTGGACGTCTGCTTCAATGAAAATCCGAGTAGTTTGAAGGTCCAATAGTCCGGAATGTCCGATTACACGAGGCCGCCCGATAAATCGAAGGACTGAGAGTTCTGTCATGTTGTAAATTATGAATTTAGGTTGGGTGGACTTAAATACAAAATTTACATCGTCATGTTTTAAATTTTGTAATTACACCCACCCAGTAAATTCAAAATTTACATCAAGACAGTTCGAAGGTCATTCAATCCAAAGTTGATAGTCTGAAGGTGTCCGTGTTCTATTTTCTGGAGGTAAGATAGCCCAAAAGCAAGACAGTATGAAAACCAGAGAATCAGAGGACCCGTCAATCGAAATGTCCACCAGTCCTGAGTCCGAAAAGAAACGGTAGATGATGGTGTCTTCTGTGCAAATCTAGTGAGCAAGGGACTGAAGTGCGGGAGCATGCCTTTTCTCTCTTTTTTTCACCAGTCTGAAGGTCCATTAGTTCAAACATTTTAAAGTTCGTAAATCCAAAGGTCCAACGGTTAAAAAGTTTCGCAATAGAAATGAATTAATAAAATAAAATAAAACGGAGTTTACATTATTAACACTTGACGCCATCTACTGCATGATGGCATAAAAAGATGCGATTCCATATGCAAATTAGTGTCGGCAATAATTTTGAACCTCCGGATTAGTGGGCCTTCGAACTCGTAAAACGTTCGACTCATGAAATTCCGAACTAGTGAAACCTCGACTCGAGGATATCCGGACAGGTGAACCTTCGTAGTATTGGACCTTCGGACTTGTGGCTTGTAACAATTCTTAAATTAACAATCTCCACACATCTCGTGTGACAAAGTGTCAGCCTCCGATGTGACATTCATTAAGCACTGACTGGGGCGTAGCTGCGTCCATGTGAAGAGTACGCCAGTAAGGGGGGATGCCACCACCAGGGTTTTTATTACTAGACGCAAAATGGTGCGTTCTGAGCTCCTAATTTTTTTTTGAAAAATAGACCTCAAAATCATCTGGTCGTTTTATAGCTGCAACAAAAACATCCATGGCTTTCTCTAAATAGACCTCACAATCACGGCGTCAATTTTCCGGCGTAAATTTTTTTTTTAAACTCCGCGATGTGCACGCTATGACGTGACAACGTATATAGAGCTACGCAACAGACTGGGTAGCTCAATTATTTATTTATCAATTAATAAAACACATATGTGCAAAATATTAATATCAATTTCATGGAGTTTGAATACCGTAAGAAATCAATCAATGTACGAGTTATCTCTCTTTATTTTGTCGCGTAAAAAATTGGCCACAGTGTCATGAAATGCCGCGGAAAAGAGAAATCTTGTATACTAGTATTCCAAACACAGTCTCCAATGAATAACACTTGTCCCACTTGTCCGAAGCAATTTAAGTCCGACACTCCAAAAATATCGTATTTTACAAGTTTGGAAACTTTGGAATGTTGAGGTAAGGACGTGTAGGACTTCAAATATGTCGGACCATTAAGAAATATTAAAGGACAAACAAATAGGGAAGTGTCGGATCATGAGCACGACAGACAAATAGGGAAGTGTCGGGCTATGAGCACGACAGACAAATAGTGAAGTGTCGGGCCATTAGCACGACAGACAAATAGGGAAGTGTCGGGCCATTAGCACGACAGACAAATAGGGAAGTGTCGGGCTATGAGGAGTTGTCATTGTTACGGGGAAACAAATAAGGGCTGTCGGATAATGAGAGGTGTCGGACCATGAGGGCATGAGATATAGGACAGAAAATGAGGGGTGCCGAACCATCAGGGCATGACATAGGACGGAAAATGATGGGTGTCGGACCATCAGGGCATGACATAGGACGGAAAATGATGGGTGTCGGACCATCAGGGCATGCCATAGGACGATAATTGAGATGTCAGACCACCAAGACAGGACCGATGGATGCCGGAAGATGGGTGTCGGACCACCGTGTCATGTCATTGGACAACAATTTTTAGGGTGTTGGACCATCGGGATCTGATCATGTTGATGACGTCCAAATGAGCCACGCCCAATGGTCAACAATGGATGACACAGAGGCTATATCGACATCCAATCTTTCGTCACCAAATAGCAATTCCTCTTAATCCAAGAAAACATAAATTATTTTATACACATGATCTATAATATTTCTTGATGTTTTCTTTAGAAAGTGGAATATATATTCAGATATTAAAACAAACCATCTTAAATTTTTTAGTTGATATTTTCCATTGCTAGGGGCAGAAATCACCTCGGAATTTCGAGAAAATACTTTGAAGAATTTCGAGATAATACTTTGAAATCCCGAGATAATAACTCGAAATTTAGAGATAATGCCTTGAAATTTGGATCGGGGCAATAGCTTGGAAATTCGAGATAATATATTTTACACATGGTAAAAAAACAAACAAATGGAGCGTTGAATTTCTTTCTTTTTTTCATATTAACAATGAGTATTTCATTTGTTATCCATAGCAGTCTGTATTTAATTAACCCTGTAATCCCTACTAAATTTGGCAATTTTAATGTAACTTTCAAATTCTATTTCTTGTGTAAATATACATGTACATTGTACATGACTTATTTGACGTCAATGATCGTCAGATTTATTTTTATAATAATTAGCGAGTTCCATGTTCGACACGAGACAAAAGTTTAATCAGATTTTATTATTTCCGTTGTTTTATCTTGTCATTTCACGTGGAAAGAATTGAACAAATTTACCTGACCGTCCATGACCACAATTTGGCCGATATCATATCTGGATACGGACCTTCTTATCACCACGACGTCGTCAGTCATATAGAGCGAGCACAGACTTTATACGTTTGCTTGTAACTGTAAAAACTTATTGGTAAGTGTTAAATCTATTTTCATGCCCAGGGATAGAAGATGGGGGTACGGGGTATCTTTTGTTTTTCTTTTTTTTTCTCGTCCCGTCGCGGCCACTGGTTTGCCATCAGTTTGGTTCGGTTTTCCTCAAATTACCGTTCTTGAATTTCTATCCTAAAAATTAAACCGAAATTTATATGTTGCTTAACACAAATAATACTACAGGAAGCGTACGACAATAACCGACATTCGGCAATACTTACCAGAGTTATGGGGCTTTTTATATTTTCGTGAATAACTTAGCTCTCGGACGCATATTCAAGTGTCCGACGTATCTTGTTATTAATTATGTATTCTCAACACCCAATCATTTTGCAGTTATACTTGCAGTGACGGCCGGTCAGTCAGTTTAAATGGTGGAGGAAAAAAAACATGTACATTGTACCTCGCATCGTCGTAAAACCACGGTCCGGAATCACTTTGCTCTATCCGGGAAATGCCATATACCTCTCTGCCGCGACTAAACGTTTCCATGGTATTTTATTTCACACTCATTGGTTCATCAGGTACATGATGGACGTCGCGGAAACAATACTAGTATATACATGTAGTCCGAAAGCGACAATTGGTCTTCCGCAAATGGTCTACAAAAACCCGAAGGTTAAACATCTCGGTAACTCCTCCTGCCCCCCCCCCCCCCAACACACTGTAAGTCCATGAAACAAGCATTTAAAATTATTCTAAATTTGTAGACAATAGTATAGGTGATTTTTACCGTAAGTCATGACTACCTTAAAATGCGTTCAGTTTTCTTCTGGTCGTTATTTTAAACTCGTCAATTCAAAGATTCATTTGGTTGTGGTCTAGATAGAACACAATGGCCATACCTCCAACAATGTTACCAAGAAATCTTTTTACATGGAATGGTAAAAAAAATAAAGAAGAGGGGACACCATCAAAACCCCATTTACTCGAATATAAGATTTGCCTTTCATTTTTGCATTTTTCATAATAATTGATGTTATTGTCGTGTTAACTATCAGTAAGGGTCGAGTGGTTAGAGCAAACCGCTGTTACAAACTGATTTGTAATAAGAACCTGAACTGTAATAAATTTATTACAATTCTAGTTGTGATGACAAAAAGTTATTACAATTGTATCATGTTTCCACTTTTGGTTTTACCAACAAATGGATACATGATAATTAGGGGTTTTACCAAAAAGTGGAAACATGATAATTGGGTAGCCAACCTGAATTGTAATAAAAATCCTGAATTGTAATAAATTTATCACAATTCTAGTTGTGATGACAAATCATTATTACAATTGAGTAGTCAACCTGAATTGTAATAAAAACCTGGATTGTAATAAAATAAGTCAAGATGAGAAGGACTATTTTCTTAGGTTTTTTAAAATAGTTATTACATCTAGAAATATAGAATTTGAGTCGTGTTACGTCATACAGTCGTCAATAAAGTATACAAGTACATACAGAATTCAACAATATGCAATCATATTACGGTTTATATCTCGTCATATTTACTTTATATGTCAAATCATGGACAATAACTCAGTTTAAACCTGATATACAAAACAATAATTTCTAGCAGTTCTTGTTGAATTCTAACCAAGAATTGTAATAAATTTGTCACAAAACTGGTTGCGATGCAAAAAAGTTATTACAATTGGGTAGCCAACATAAATTGTAATAAAAATGAATTGTAATAAATTTATTACAAAACCGGTTGAAATGCAAAAAGAAGTAATTACAATTAGGTAGCCAACCTGAATTGTAATAAAAACACAAATTGTAATAAATTTATTACAAAACTGGTTGAAATGCAAAAAAAGGTATTTTGACAATGAAAAGTTTGTTACCGCTTTTTATCAGAAAGTACTGAAAGGGAATTTGACATGTAGGTTTCTCTTAAGGGGTAGGTTTGCCCACTATTTTCAGACCATTTTGAAAACAATATGGCCACAAAGCAGACATCTTTGTTTTTGACAATGAAAATGAAGAAGGTAAAAGTTGGAAAAGAACTGTCTGCCATATAACCTACGCAGAACATTTGATGGTGGACGCCAAGATCCCTCTGGGATCCCTTGTTTGCATTGCAACCATTTATGTAACAAATTTGTTACAATTCATTCTTAGAATTCAACAAGACCTGCTTGAAGTTATTGTGTTTCATATCGTGTATGAAATTACTTTTTACATAGATAATTCACAAACTGTACCTATAGAGAGACCATCCAAAGGGTTTAAATATAAAACAAAAATCTCAGATACCAAAGTGTAAATCTTTAGGATGTCCAGGATATAGGTACAAATCTAGTAAAAAAAATGACGAACATGGACCTCTGGAGACCAAGAGGCGGGATCAGGTGCCATGGAGGAGTAAGCATCCCCTGTCGACCGGTTACACCTGCCGTGAGTCCACAGTCAAATAAAAATGAAATACGTGAGGGACGAATCCTCGTCAAAATTGGTACAGAGGTCTCAACAACCGCCATCGAACAGGTAACTCAACATTTCACCTAGTGAAACAGAGTAATCGCGAACAACAAGTCTATTATACCGACCGTAAAATTTGCGGAACGTTGACATCAAACGCGGTTTTCGATATCCCTGTGTCAATAATTTGTCCGTGAGTAGTTAGTAAATTTAGTTACTATCCATGAAGTGTAAACTGAGTTATTATCCATGGTTGACATATAAAGTGTTCATGTATTTGGCGAGAGGTTGAATTCTGTATGAACTTGTATACTTTATTGACGACTGTAAGACCTAACACGATTCAAATTCTATATTTTAAGATGTAATAACTATTAAAACCTCAGAAAACATAGTCTTTGACTTTATTTATTACAATTCAGGTTTGTTACCCCAATTGTAATAACTTTTTTGTGTTTCAACCGGTTTTGTAATAAATTTATTACAATTCGTATTTTTATTACAATTCAGGTTGGCTAACCATTTGTAATAACTGTTTTGCATTCCAACCTGTTTTGGAATACATTTATAACAATTCTTGTTTTTTATTACGATTTAGGTTGGCTACCCTATTGTACGCCAATGTAGCGAGGACATGAGCGTAGCTTGGGTTTCAATATAAGTGAGTCGGGCATGGGTCGGCTGGGAAGCAGCCCCCTTACGCTGACGTCATTTAAGGATAAAAAAAAATAAAGATTTATTTTTTAACTGCCTTGGTTACCTCAATAGACGCGACGCCAATGGGAGGTTTCTCTACCTGCCACGGGGCCTCGGTTTTTAGTGTCATCCAATAAACTATTCATATTTTGACAGACGAGTACCTAATTTTGGAAGGGTACTTTATACTGAAGAAAAATCTGGGTTTTTTTTTATTCAGTGGTAATTGAATATATTAACGTATTAACACCATGACAAATCTATCTCAAACAGCTGACAGGTGACGTTAATTAGATTGGAAGCGATCACTTTAAACGACTCAAGATCCAGACTATACTACGGCATCGATCGGTAATATTTTCTGCATTACGTTTGGAATGAATCTATTATGTGTGGGTTGGGTTATTACACAAAAAAGACGGGAAATTTCATCATTTACGTAACGTGGTGATGCATTTAAGTCAGTTCCTATCATTTATGTATGGTAATCGACATACAAATTATCATATCAATTACTGACCATCATTTTATCGTAAATTATGACTAAACAGATTGGTATTCTGTTCCGTTGTTGGAGCTAAAGTCAGCAGCTCCACCGACCCCCTCAGTTAGCGCATCAATATTTTTTTATGCCACAGAGACTCGGAGTTGTAAAAATATATCCCTTTATATCGACCCCAGTGTGTAAATAAATGTGACCTTAACATGTAAACATAGGGAAAACATTTTCCCCAACTTCGAGTCTCTTTGTCTGATACCAGTGAAATCGATCAATATTTTAGTCATGGATGCAGATTTACCATAGGTGTCGATTCCAAGTCTTGACCAATCATTTAGATTAGCTGTTAAATGGGGTGGAGGCAAAATCTGACAATTGCGTGAGAATCGGAAGTGATATTCGAAGCATTGTCGTTAGCGGGGTATTTGTTATGATATGTATTTTTTTTCAAATCAAACCTAGTACTTTGTATTTCGGTACCAGCTGATAATCTTATACTAAAGTAATATTTGGCACTGATAACACCATTTAAAATTCTTCAAAAGCTAATATAGTCATCTTTTTACAGTGGTTACTTCTTAGGTGGACTTGGTTAGGCATTTAGATATATTATTTGGCCTTGTACTATACCACTTTCCCTGAAGAAAATCTATTTAAAATTGGAGCTCAACTGATGAAGTGTAATTGACAGAAACGATCGTCTTGTTTTTCTCTTATTTAGACAAGTCTATCGTGTTCTGTAGGGCTAAATATTATAAACATTATAACTTTGGTATCATGTTTATAATATTTAGCCCTACAGAACACGATAGACTTGTCTAATTAAGTAAAAAAAAACACATACCTTTCGATACATAGGGGTAAAACGGTTCATGATCTAATAACGTAGGTCGATGAGATGCCCAACTTCATGTCGCAGTCGTTTGCTTACCTCACTAGGCTACCTGCTCACTTTCCGGTTCATGATCTAATAACGTAGGTCGATGAGATGTCCAACTTCATGCCGCAGTCGTTTGCTTACCTCACTAGGCTACCTGCTCAATTTCCGGTTCATTATCTAATAACGTAGGTCGATGATATGTCCAACTTCATGTCGCAGTCGTTTGCTTACCTCACTAGGCTACCTGCTCACTTTCCGGTTCATTATCTAATAACGTAGGTCGATGAGATGTCCAACTTCATGCCGCAGTCGTTTGCTTACCTCACTAGGCTACCTGCCCACTTTCCGGTTCATTATCTAATAACGTAGGTCGATGAGATGTCCAACTTCATGTCGCAGTCGTTTGCTTACCTCACTAGGCTACCTGCTCAAGTTCCGGTTCATGATCTAATAACGTAGGTCGATGAGATGTCCAACTTCATGCCGCAGTCGTTTGCTTACCTCACTAGGCTACCTGCTCGCTTTCCGGTTCATTATCTAATAACGTAGGTCGATGAGATGTCCAACTTCATGCCGCAGTCGTTTGCTTACCTCACTAGGCTACCTGCTCAATTTCCGGTTCATTATCTAATAACGTAGGTCGATGAGATGTCCAACTTCATGCCGCAGTCGTTTGCTTACCTCACTAGGCTACCTGCTCAATTTCCGGTTCATGATCTAATAACGTAGGTCGATGAGATGTCCAACTTCATGCCGCAGTCGTTTGCTTACCTCACTAGGCTACCTGCTCAATTTCCGGTTCATGATCTAATAACGTAGGTCGATGAGATGCCCAACTTCATGCCGCAGTCATTTGCTTACCTCACTAGGCTACCTGCTCACTTTCCGGTTCATTATCTGATAACGTAGGCCGATGAGATGTCCAACTTCATGCCGCAGTCGTTTGCTTACCTCACTAGGCTACCTGCTCAATTTCCGGTTCATTATCTAATAACGTAGGTCGATGAGATGCCCAACTTCATGCCGCAGTCGTTTGCTTACCTCACTAGGCTACCTGCTCACTTTCCGGTTCATTATCTAATAACGTAGGCCGATGAGATGCCCAACTTCATGCCGCAGTCGTTTGCTTACCTCACTAGGCTACCTGCTCAATTTCCGGTTCATTATCTAATAACGTAGGTCGATGAGATGCCCAACTTTATGCCGCAGTCGTTTGCTTACCTCACTAGGCTACCTGCTCACTTTCCGGTTCATTATCTAATAACGTAGGTCGATGAGATGCCCAACTTCATGCCGCAGTCGTTTGCTTACCTCACTAGGCTACCTGCTCACTTTCCGGTTCATTATCTAATAACGTAGGTCGATGAGATGTCCAACTTCATGCCGCAGTCGTTTGCTTACCTCACTAGGCTACCTGCTCACTTTCCGGTTCATTATCTAATAACGTAGGTCGATGAGATGTCCAACTTCATGCCGCAGTCGTTTGCTTACCTCACTAGGCTACCTGCTCACTTTCCGGTTCATGATCTAATAACGTAGGTCGATGAGATGTTCACATTCATGCCGCAGTCGTTTGCTTACCTCACTAGGCTACCTGCTCACTTTCCGGTTCATGATCTAATAACGTAGGGCGATGAGATGCCCAACTTCATGCCGCAGTCGTTTGCTTACCTCACTAGGCTACCTGCTCACTTTCCAATTTGAAAGTTAGCAAATGACACCTCTGTGGTATTTTGATTTTTTTGTTTTTGTTTACTTGGTGGCAGGTAAATACAAATTTTAAACATGGTAACTACTTGCTTGGTAGTCACTGAATACAAAATTAAAACATGACATCTAGTTGTAATGTTAAAGTTTTGATATTTGTAATTACGGTACCTCCAAATGAATTCAAAAATTGAATTTGTCTTATTTTTATTTTCTGTTTTTATCTAATACTAAATTAAAAAAAATAAACATAAAACATTTAACAATACCGTTGTACTAGTTTTAAAATATATCAAAGCGATATGAAATGAAAAAAAAAAGTTATAATATTCTCATATGGATATTAATTAGTTTACGAGCGTTGCGGTGTTTTAACAAATTGATTCTAAATGAACAATTTTTTAGATCCGTGTTGGCAATTCGTTCCCATTTCTTAATGCCTGACAAAACGAGCGTCTCGGTGTTTTAACAAATTGATGCGAAATGAACAATTTTTTACATCCGTGTTGGCAAGTCGTTATCATTTCTTAATGCCTGACAAAACTGCAACTATTGTTATTAAACGATTTTTTTATAAATCAACCTCTTTGCATACAACTATTATATAATAGCGTTATCGTAAAAATGTTAATGTCTCGGCATAAGAGTGAACGGGTTTTTTTTTGGATGAAATATAAAACCGGAAACACGTGACACGTTAAATCGTCACGAAATTGACATCAGTCCATAACATAAGTCAAAAGTTGTGGCATATCTGAAGCTGGTGACGTCACCATGAATGTGTTTGGAAAAATGTCTTGAGTAAAAATGAAAATAAAACGAACTTCTAAATGAAATTTCATCGAATTAAACAGAAAAAATTGTGATATTTTAAAAAATACCATGATAAACGTTTATGTCAGTATTAAACATTATATAGGTATTCCTAGGTTAATAATGAAAGCTAACATTGAAAAATCAATAACAATTTTTTACCAAATACCGTAGGTGTTTTAAGTGCTAAAAATCAAGCAGTGAATAGAAATATTTACAAACGTGTTGCAAATTGAATTTTCAATACTCGGCGAGAAAGAATTGCAGGCGTGAGAATTAAGCATGGACACCCGTTCTATAATCGCCTGAATATATACATAACGGACCGTGTATTTATTGATTAAATGTCACTGATGCCTCGAAGCCTGAAACGAAATTAAGAAAATCGTGAAAAGATAATGATATGGACGTCCTAGTGTCACCCTGATATAAATGAACTTAACTGTACAATAATTACAATACCCCAGGTGTCATGTATTTACACAAAAATGACCCGTGGTCATCATTATACGGTATGACGTTAAACCAATTTATTGCACATGCCGGTGCCGCTTGATCAGTTTGCAAGAGAACTTCATGGTCACGTGATCACACTAAGACTAGGTTTAATCGTTCTGCCCTAAGTAGATTTATTTGACATTTACCAGGGACCATGACTTAATATATGTTTGTGTTCGTACGACAGGGATACTAAAATATATATTTAGCGCTTGTAAAAGGGATTTATTTTATTCCGGGTAAGTTTTCTTATTTTCATTTATGTTTTAAGCGAGGTGTAATATATTTGTGTGTATGCATATACAGCGATATGTAAACTTTTTTTTTACCTGGCGTATGTATATTTCACATTATTGTGTGTGTGTGTGTGTGTGTGTGTGAAGCTATAAGTTTTCTGTATCGCTGATTACGGTAATACAGGGAGACACATGTACATATGTACAAAATGTATGTATGTATTAACATTCCGTTATAAATGTATTCATATTAGTCATTTTAATTCTCTTTTTCGTGAATATATATATATAATACACACACACACGTATATAATTATAATGTAAACATTCTTGAGAACTACTGTACTAACCCTACATCTGTTCAAAAAACGTGTTAGTTCAGTTCTAATAACTTGTGTTATGATAAACATGTTGACATGGTACACGAGATTCATAACTACATGTATAAACTGACTGAACACACACATACGTGTATACACGAATGCAATGGCAAATTGTTCGTCGTAAATAATCGTAAATTAACAATTGTGAACATTTCCTAGGCATAGGTCCGGTGACCACAGAATTGGCCGGTATATAGTAAGGCCAAAAACAACTGGTAATTTGTCGGTATATAGCAAGGTCAAGGACATATTAATTTGTCGGTATATAGTAAGACCAAGAACATATATAGCACGGTCGAGGACGTATTGATTTGCCGGTATACCGTATAAAAATGTAGCAAGGTCAAGGACGAATTAATTTGTCGGTATATAGCAAGGTCGAGCCTCAAGGACGTATTTCCGTGTAGCCCGATGTTTCGTATTTGAGGGTGACCATAGAATTGTCTGGTATATAATGTCAAGGACGTATTTTCGTGTGACCTTGGGATTTTGTTTATTACTTGATGATTTGAAAATATAAACTACACCGACTTGGAACAATATAAATATCTAAAAGGCCGGTGATTCTACATCATATACAGTATGTGTTCTGACAGTAAACATATAATTTACTCGCAAACTGTTGCTTCGCCAAAATCTAATTACTACTTTTTCCTTCTTAAATTCTCTCTATTTACCTACAAAAACACCGTTCATTGCATCGTTTGATAAGAGTTCCTCATGACACCCTACTCATTTCCAACTACTCGATATTATTTGATTTATTTTATTACGTTTTTATTATTTGTAATAAATTCTATTTTCAAGAAGTCATACTTATCTTCATCTAGCATTCAACATTCGTTTTTTTACGTGATTTTAAGAATGTTTGGTTGGGGTGCAACAAGGAGCTCCTTCCAATGTACATGTATATAAAATCCAAATTCGATTTAAAAATGGTTGTACGGAAAAAATATTTCAGCCAGTGATGTCTGTCGGCTTATGATCATGCACTTTAATATGATTTATTAAATCAATTTAATTTAAATTAAATTTATCCTCATTTTGTATCCACTAATATATCGTTGTCACAGGCCATTAACATACATATATTTTTGACCAGCTGTGCGGAACCTAAAACGAAATGTCGCACTTTTAGATTTCTACCTCACATAGCTGGAATGGCACAATGTCCGTCGTTTGTCGTGCGTCCGTTAAGGTTTTAGCTTTCACCCGACCCTGTGGATCGTAATAATTACAGCAACATCATGGATACACGCGAGTTCCCAATTAATGATCGCCCATGTCCGATCGGTTTTGTGTCCAAACACGCCCTAGACCGGAAGCGAACGTTCTCAAAGTTTTGCTGACTGGGTCTCCCTGCAGTTATGGGTATTATGTATATCTTGGATTCTTGGTCCTGATTCGATCTACACGTTACTATTTAAATTAGTTTTTTGTGTCTCGATAAATTTAGTTCTGACGCCATTGTTAATAAATGCATCTGCCCTTTCAAAAAATGGATGGGAAACACTTTGAAACTGAATCAATATATTTCTAAATCTGTTTCTAAAGGCAAAATGAGTTTAAAATTTTTTGGTTTCTCTGTTGAATGCGAAAATTAATTTTAGGTTGATTGATTCCAAGCCTGCGAGATAACAAATTCGCCATGTCAAGGCATTAATCCTATTTTACAATTGATTTTCTTATTTTCGAAAGAAACCACTTATCTCAGATGTCCGCAGTATAATGAAATATTTTAAACAGATTTGGCGAAGAGAAAACCAATTTATCCCTTCTTTAGCGATTTTTTAATTTGCTCTCAAAGCTGGGTATATATCATTGTCATCTCGCTATGTTTACCGTAAATTTTCATGATTCTTTGTAGATCGGAATTAAGTCTGGATTGAAATAATTTTTGTGAACATTTAATGAGAGAGAGCTTTAGTTTTGGGTTGCTCAGTGCTCTACCTACAATATTGTTAACGCGCAATTTTAATAAGTCTGCGGTTCGTCAATAAAGTTGGGTCGAGGGACCGGAAGTTGATATACTATGGGACCGGAAATAGATTTATTATGGGACCGGAAATAGACTGTAGACCACCTGCTATCTGAAATGTATATCGGGATCATAAACATTATTTATACTGGTAATTTTCAAATCTTTATTTCGTGGTCAAACTCTAAGGGGCTTGTTTCAGCAATGAGTTTTGCTTATTCACTCAGGAATATCAAAGCATCCATCGAACACACCTTTTTTTTACCAAACATAACGCGTTTAACTCATCAACCCTGGTAAACAATGGACTCCTCTGTAAGTCAATGACTTAGACCAGTTCAAATGTGTATTTAAGGGTGAATGGGTTAACGGGAATGAATGTAATGTTTCTTGTAGAAGTTGACTTTCAGTTCGACGAATAGAGGGGTGGTAGTGTTGATAAGTGAAAATAACAATTTTGTCAGTGCAAAGATGGTAATTTTATACTAACAGGCCTACCTAGTTCAAAGAAACTCTGTAAATAATACGGAATTGAATAAATACAGTGCTGAAATTTTATCGATTTTTAAACAATGAACAAAAAAGAAAAAATGAAACACGTCAAGTAGATTATACACATGACACAAACGGGCTGTGTGTGTGTGTGAGAGAGAGAGAGTGAGAGAGTTGCGTGTCGCTCTCGTTAATGTTACACAATTGAAGATGTTAATTCGACATCATACGACGATACATCTGAGAAATAATAATCAATGTCCCGCGGTTTTAGGAAGTAACATTTTCTGTTGAAAGAATAAAATCAAGTACAATCAATCACCCACGAACACTTCCTGTGAACAATAACCCCGCGATAAAATACTGGGAATAAAAAAGAGAGAAACCTGCTAGACGTGTAACATCATTTTACATGTATATGTTCTTTATAGTCGTCGAACAGTAAACACGGAAATTCTGCAGGCATCACTCGCCGGATGTTAACCTGATATACAAGAGCTTTACACACCAACAGTTTTGAATACTGTACATAAATAAGTACTAGATCAGAAACGCCGTCAATATCATATTTATATTAGCTGCTTACACATCTTACATAGGTCATATGTACACCGGTAGTCGGAGCATAGTCGTACGGATTTTACTTCGCTGTTTGAGGGATCTACATGTATGCTACATTCGCCGTTGAGGTAAGAAAGTACTTCGGTATTTTTCTAGGCGAATTATTGTGGCCGTTTACGATAGATATAAATATTTTTCTCTAAATTTTTGTGTGGTTTCCTTCGTTTTCTGCTAACAGCTAAGTGGCATACGGTAAATAAGGTTAGTTTCTCATCCCGTATCATTTGGAAACTGTCTAAAACAGAATTGGAATTTATAAATACTTTAAAATTTGAGATAATTCATTGATGGTTAATCTATCTGTCCGTTCACCGGTTCGTCTCTCTCTCTCTCTCTCTCTCTCTCTCTCTCTCTCTCTCTCTCTCTCTCTCTCTCTCTCTCTCTCTCTCTCTCTCTCTCTGTTTGTCTATCTAATCTTTCTATCTCTATATGTATCCTACTTTCTACCTATCTATCTGTCTGTCTGTCTGTTACGACATTCAAATATAAAATACACATTTTATTGTTTTTGCAAATCTAAATTTGACTTAGATGAAAAAGTTTCAGTGTCAACTCTGGTGGGTATAGACCTAACATTCTAGTGAAATTCATTCTATCTATTTATCTATATCCATCATCACTATTCACATACATTTTTTCCTATCCATCTATTGACTTTTAGTTACACAATTCAGATTGAGCTTATGTCATGACCCAGATGTATTTAAAGAACATGTACTTGTTAACTCTAAGTTGTTTTAAGCAGTTTGATGATATGTTAATCTACAGGACACTCTTTACATAATGTATTTGTCTGTTTTTCTATCTGTCTATCCTCGCCGTGTATGAAGACCCAGAGATGTACTTAGTGTGAACGCCAGTCAGTATGACGTTCGGTTGAGATTCTATGTATACACTCTTTACATAATGTATTTGTCTGTATTTCCATCTTTCTATCTTGACTTTTTAAATACCGGTACACAATACTCGTGTATGAAAGCCCAGGGGTGTAAGTACTCTTAAACTCTGGCCGTTGTGGTGTTTGGATGATGTTTCGTGTGTCTGTTTGTAAATCTATCTACATATATCTATATATACTTATACATGTATTTTTATAATGCATTTGTTTGTATCTCTATCTCGACTTTTAAATACACAATACTTGTGTATGAAAGCCCAAGGGTGTTAGTACTCGGTGTAATTAAACTACGGTCAATAATACATTCGCCTGAGATTTGATACCTTTCTTTACAACTGTATTTAGTTGCCTGTTAGCTGATGTTGTCAGTACTCGACGTCAAATAGTTTCTGCTTCAACATTCTATCTCATATAAAACCGTTGTCTGATCTGGACACGGGGCATAAATTCTCCGTTGTATTTTTCACACGACCGACCTATCCATCATGGTGACAGTCTGAGGCTCAACCGAATATTTAAGCACGTATTTACACTTAACCCTCTCCCCCTGAAATATCGAAATGGTAGCCTATGCTACGCTATATATTGCTTTAGACTAGTCTATATGCTGGTCCGAAGGGATGTGAAGGTTATTAGTAACTTATCATTGATATATTTGTAGATTTGTAAAACTACTAAAAAGTCCTATGATTGAAAATAAGTGCGGTTTTTTTCTGTTTTTTTTTTTTTTTACACTTTCAATCATATTGATATATATCTGGCGATGATTCGTTAGAGGATGAAAATGATGGCGGAACTCGAAATTCTACGTCGGGCTACATTTGTATACAAGTAACTACCAATTTACTATTACAGATTGTAGTAAATGGACTAAATACTCTAGTCTGTTTACACGCGTATCTATCAGATAAATCACGTGACTTGTATCTATCAGATGAATCACGTGACTCGTATCTATCAGATGAATCACGTGACTAATAGAATAGAGTACTTGAATCTGATAAAAATGTAAAATTACAAAATGAAATAATATTTAATAATGCATGTATATTCAACTCAGATTTTACTCATTTCAAATCAAACCTGGGAAACTGGATATTCATTTCTTGTTCAGTTCATTTTATATAGAGGCATCGTATCAATTATAGCCTACATTTGCCTGTTGCATAGAAGATTATTTGGTCAACGTCTTCATTTCAAATTGAAATGACCTGAAGTCGCCATGTAATGTTGACAAAACTGGACCGAAAGATAGCAGAACCTGCTGTAAAATTCTTATAAACATTAGTCAGTTACACCACGGGTATCTGCGATAGGGAAAAAATACCTTTGGTGTGCATCATCAGTTTAATTACAACATGGGGAAATAAAATGACCACAAGTCGCGACATAATATTGACAGAACACGGTTAAAACAGCTGTTCTCCCTGGTGTCATTAGCCTGTCAAGGAAGTATGAAGATAACATAAGACGCGGGCTGTCTGCATGAGGAGAATCTACCCAACATTTACAAGAAAGTCATATGTTTAAGTTATGCTAGTCTGTATACACATTAGCGATATATAAAGCCTAGGCTTTTGTCATTTGCTAACTTTTAAATTGAAAATTTAAGATGACAGCTTTATATATCGCTGATATATATATATAGGACCTATGCCGTGGAACCTCGGCTAAAGAACACCTTGCTTATATTAGGAGACCACCACACCATTCAGACCATCAATTTTCGGCAATCTTGTTGATAAATACATGTAACTGATAAGTACAGAACCCCAGTTAGGAAACCACCTCACTAATCTGACCACTTTGAGTCAGTCTTAACGTTTACCGTAGGCTAAATTTCAACATGTACTGGACCCGAGGTAGGCCTACTATTTTACCTATTAACCCCTATGAGTCACATTTAGACTAGCCCAAATCAATAACAAGTATTGTCTACTGTCATTAATAAGGAATGAACAATTTAAATTAAATTAATAATGCATATTAAATTATTGTAAAATTTGGATGCTAAACCAAACACTCCTGAATTCTGTCAGTGGACTTTCTTTTTTTTTTTAATGGGCGAGTTTAAATGCGTCTACAAGGGTCAACGAGATAACACGAGTTTCAGTGAAATGAGTGGACTGTACATGTAATGTCCTGGTGTTACATGCGTTTGGAATTATCATCTTCGCGTTGTGAATGTAATAAACATTAAATTTGTAGATGTATTTATAAAGATTTAAGTGTACAGGTTTGTGTACGTATGTATGCGTAATACCTGGCGGGACTCCTACACCTTTAGGCCTACATGTAAATTAAGATGTTTCTACAAGTGATTATAACCAAACCAGCGATATATAAAGCGTAACAAAAAGGCTTTATATATCGCTTACCAAACTGCTGTCGTGAAGACTTGCTTCATATCCAAACTTATTCGTACATATGCACGTGCTCGTATGAAGTATGTCTTTTTGATAAAAAAATTCTGTGCGTTAAATAGGATAACTGATTAAATATACAATATCGTTCTGGGTGATCTCAGTCATATAATACCTGAAATGTAATATTAGATAAAAGGTGAAAGATTAGATCTAGTTCCTGATCTAAAGCCGCGATGTAACCGACCCTAACCTGATATTATTATAAACAAGAAGCAACAGGTGCCCCTATAAAACTGTAAAATTTTATTTTGCTGTCGGAAATAGTTGGTAGTATGACAACATTTTGTAAACGATAAGTACGGAGATTATCAGATTATGTATAATATACTGTAGAAGTATAAATGTCGAGAGAGAATGGGCTACTTTGGTCGCGACCTTGATTTCTTTCCGGTCACACGTCAATTGTGTTACTTTATAGAGGTCCTAGGGCACCAATAATTTCCCGACTATGTAAAGACCGTAAATATAAATGCATGTACAGGAAACTATTTCTACGGAATCTTGTATTTGCAATAACTATAAGGCCTAGAAAGCTTTTGACAGTGAAAATTTATTCAGTTTTCTTGGATTAAGATCGCTTAAGATTTTTAATATATTACAGGTAAGTCTGAAACTTGAGGGTTAAACCAGTTATATTGAAATTATGAAAGTCTAGTTCGTGCTCGGCAGTCGTGATTGCGTACACCGTTGATCCGCCTCCCCAGTTGTTATTTGGAAATATATAATTTTTTGAATGGTGTCGGGAACAATTTTTTTTTCAGTTTGCTATGTGTAGGATGTCATAACTAATGACAAATGGATACCATTTTACAACACACATTTCTGTCAATGAATACTTCTTTGATGATCATCAGTTGCATGTAATGAATCTATTTCAGCTGCCCATATATTACTCTGCACATGCATAGATACATATAGATACAATTCTGATAGTGGTGTACGGGAATGTACGAGTATTTGCTATGTTAACTCTCCTGGTTTGCACTACAGCTTTGTTGCACAAAAAATGGGTGTTGGATTGGACCCGTGAAACATATAGAATTTGACAAATTTTAATTTTAATTTTGAGAGAGAGAGAGAGAGAGAGAGAGAGAGAGAGAGAGAGAGAGAGAGAGAGAGAGAGAGAGAGAGAGAGAGAGAGTTATTTGTCATTTTGTCATAGCATCCACTTTTACGATATACTAGCATGTATTTAATTAAATGAAAAAGATGAGCCAGAACCGCGGAACATTTTCCTTGAAGGCGCTGGGGGTCTGTGGCAACATATCCCCGTTCATTTATAATAATAGGCCTACATGTATCCTGTTATAAGTGGATTATAATATTTTAACTGCTTAAGCGTGTTTGAATTACATAAAATGTCATATTTGTGCATACACATTACACAACGAGAAAGAGAGAAGGGAGAGAGAGAATTGCCGCGGCCGACTAACCACCTGGTTATCTGTTAATAGAATATCCATCAGTTTCCATGGAAACTGGAATATAAGTGGTGCAGCATAGGGGTAGATTAAATCGTATTCGTTTTCTCATTCGTGGCAAAATGCACGGGAGCCCGTTGGTGTCGCATCAGTTAAAAGGCCAGATGATACGGCACTAATGGGTTTCCGTATAAATCATCAAAGTCTGTTTTATTAATCTTTTATAGTTATGTCTGTAAAGGCACTGTACGTTTGTGTATATTATTGATGTGAATGTGAACCTGTGTGTTTATACGTTTAGATCTGTAAACTATGGCTTTTCAAGTATTTAAGCAAACAATCTTCATAAATATATCCATTAATTAGCTGAATCAGCGATATGTACATCGCCGGCTAAACAACTCGTTGTGACGTGAGATCGTTCTTTCCGTCGCCATGGAGAAATATATACCATGATATAGATTTGACTATCGCAAATTTCACAATAATTTTTTATTCATATAATTTTCATTGTATTGCCACTTTTTCTACTTCTTTCATTCCATCTCGGAAATACAAACCCACAAATATAAAGTGGAGGTGGGGTGAACGCAACGAAATTAATTTACTAGAATTTTCTTTGTAAATGTAAATACAATTATTTAAGTTGATAAACACTATTGATTCTTTTTTTCAACCTTGACTTAATCCGTGACTGTGCCTTATCCATCAATAATTAAGACCACATTATAATTCTGAATATCTGTCAATCCACAAATCCAAAGCAAATTGTCGACCTTATTGACAACAAAAGCAAATGCAATCAGGCTTTATCAGATTCTAGGAACCTTACCAAGAGAATCGATTAAGCTATTATCAGGAAACGTAAAAATAACCTCACCGATGTGACGGAAACGGGTGTCTTCATATTTTGCACATTAAATCCACATCAACTCTTGTTATGTCTTGTGTCTGACCCTCGCATATATCTCCTCATAGAGAGTGAGAGAAGAGAAAGATATATCTCCATATACACCGGGCTAGAGTGTGAGGGAAGAGGGAGATATCTCTACAGACACAATTATAGCGAGAGACGAGGGAGATAGCTCTCCAGATATAAGTATAGTGAGAGAAGAGGGAGATATCTCTACAGACACAATTATAGCGAGAGACGAGGGAGATAGCTCTCCAGACATAAGTATAGTGAGAGAAGAGGGAGATATCTCTACAGACACAATTATAGCGAGAGACGAGGGAGATAGCTCTCCAGACATAAGTATAGTGAGAGAAGAGGGAGATATCTCTACAGACACAATTATAGCGAGAGACGAGGGAGATAGCTCTCCAGACATAAGTATAGTGAGAGAAGAGGGAGATATCTCTACAGACACAATTATAGCGAGAGACGAGGGAGATTGCTCTCCAGACATAAGTATAGTGAGAGAAGAGAAAGATATATCTACAGACACAATTATAGCGAGAGACGAGGGAGATTGCTCTCCAGACATAAGTATAGTGAGAGAAGAGAAAGATATATCTACAGACACAATTATAGCGAGAGACGAGGGAGATAGCTCTCCAGACATAAGTATAGTGAGAGAAGAGGGAGATATCTCTACAGACACAATTATAGCGAGAGACGAGGGAGATTGCTCTCCAGACATAAGTATAGTGAGAGAAGAGGGAGATATATCTACAGACACAATTATAGCGAGAGACGAGGGAGATAGCTCTCCAGACATAAGTATAGTGAGAGAAGAGGGAGATATCTCTACAGACACAATTATAGCGAGAGACGAGGGAGATAGATCTCCAGACATAAGTATAGTGAGAGAAGAGGGAGATATCTCTACAGACACAATTATAGCGAGAGACGAGGGAGATAGCTCTCCAGACATAAGTATAGTGAGAGAAGAGGGAGATATATCTACAGACACAAGTATAGTGAGAGAAGATGGAAATAGCTCTCCAGACATAAGTATAGTGAGAGAAGATGGAAATAGCTCTCCAGACATAAGTATAGTGAGAGAAGAGGGAGATATCTCTACAGACATAAGTATAGTGAGAGAAGATGGAAATAGCTCTCCAGACATAAGTATAGTGAGAGAAGAGGGAGATATCTCTACAGACACAAGTATAGTGAGAAAGATGGAAATAGCTCTCCAGACATAAGTATAGTGAGAGAAGAGGGAGATATCTCTACAGACACAAGTATAGTGAGAGAAGAGGGAGATATCTCTACAGACACAAGTATAGTGAGAGATCAGGGAGATATCTCTATAGAGACAAGTATAGTGAGAGATCAGGGAGATATCTCTATAGAGACAAGTATAGTGAGAGATCAGGGAGATTTATCGGTAGAGAAATATAGTGAGAGAAGAGGGAGATATCTATAGACATAAGCACGAGTAGGATGAGAGATGAGGGCGATATCTATAGACATGAGTACAATGAGAGAAGAGGGAAATAAAGTGACTGGTATAGATTGACTGGATATATGAAATAAATATACAGTCGCAAACACACATCTTTATACATGAGCGCGCTATAGTAAAAAAAGGTTTCGTACATTATGGAAATGTTAACATATAATGTGCTTTAGCTATAAACCATGATGTATAGATGAAGATGTTTGAAACGTTTCTAGCCCATAATATAATTTTGTTTATGCAGGTGTTAAACAAAGTTGTTCAGTATGGAGAGAGGAATTTTGAATATCGTTACGACGGTTTATTTCTAATTAGTCAGATGAAATATTAAACGCCGACAAAAATAAAAGTAAATCAGTAAATAAACAATTTACACGTGCGCGTGTGTAAGTGTTGAACACGCCCATCTATAACAATAAATTGACATAAGGGTGGGGACCGAAATTGAAACCAACTCCTTAAGTACATGTACATCGACTCTATTTTAAAGGAAAGGTTATAGCTTTATCAAAATCAATATGAATGTTTCTGACGAAATGGTGTCATGAGCTGTTTCACTAATTTAATTATGGATTTGTAGAATATTTAATAAGCCAGTACCCGGTTTTTAATAACTTACCGTTTACAAATAATTACATGTTATGTGCTTGTAAACTAGATCTACTATCAGTCTCAATTTAATCTGTTACGGTATTTTAGTGTGAAGTGAATATTAGCGCACTGCAAGACCTCTACATAATCAGGCTTACCTTTCAGGGCAAATTAATTGGTAATAATAGTGGCGAGATATTAGTACTAACCAAGATGAAAGCATAACATGAAATGTGTTTTTCCACACGTTTCCGAAACATTAACAGCGTCGTTCTATATTAATTTATCCCCGTTCGACCTCTACACGTAGCTTACATTCCAAATGGGAGTCATGCTTGTGATGGTAAAATTGATATTAGTTTTAATGCTATAGACAGCGTTTTTTTTCTCTCTCTCTCTCGTTGCTCATTTCAAAGACGAAGTATACTTCCACCGCAGCAATAACTGCCACACAACAAGTTGTTTTGGTATATAACTTCAAGTTATATAGCCTAGCGCACGATGTTTACATCGGTAAAAAAATTCTCCAGAGATTGATAAATAAAAGTGTTTTAGCGCATGTAGCTATAGTAGTTTGCAAACTGCAGGAGGATTTTTTTTACATATGTTTTAGGAATCAAAAACCCAAATTATGTGTAAATTACTACACTTTCTCGTAATTGCGTACGGACGCGGCATCCACATTCCTGCTTGATTGCAGTGTTCGTATGTAAAGCGGATTGGTTTTTGTGCAATGGATCAGGCGACATTGATTGTAAGAACTGTACATGTAATTTGTAGGAAAATAACTGACGATGACTTATAACAGATTTTCATTCTTGAGGTTAGCCGGTCATTAGCCATACGGGGCTGGCCATACTTGTGTAGCCTAATAGAATGTCTCATCGTGCTGGCGAAACCTGCTGCACAATTTATATGTAGTTACCGTCAGTTTAATGATTTCAATTAGAAAGTTGCGTGTTCTTTGATTGATCGAATCGCTTATTCATTCTAAATAGGTTATAGCTCAATATGAACACTTTAAACTTCACAGCAAAAGCGGTAGCATGCAAGCTTCCATTTTGATGAGGCCAAGCGATCCACGGCTGAGGAAACTTTATCAAATTTTCAACGAAAGTTGGATTTCTGTTTGATGAATGATAAACATGTACAACTTGCTGTTTGTTTGTAACAGAAAGCCATTTTAGATGACGTAAATTATGCACCCGTATATTGTTTAAAATTTATCGGGTGCGTCTAATATGCGGATGCGTCTTATTACTTGACACAGGGATGATACATATACCACAACATGCATATGCTAATACTTAAGGGTTGTTGTAGTTGTTTTTTATATTATTGTTGTCATAAAATTTCTGTTTTCTCTACTTTTTGCAGGTGTTACAAGAGTAAATAAGAAATATGTCATTAATGGTGAACGGAAGAAGTATTACAATAGCGGAATATGTTACCCTTATTATTGATGCGGCTAGAAAAATCATTGAAAAAGAACAAGATGAATTAACAGCATCAAAATCTTTGAATGATTCTGTGAACACAAACTTTGATAAAAGTGGAGTTTCTGTTGAAAGCATAGACATCAAAGAGGACGTGGAACAAATTTCACCTGAAACAACACCTGTACAAAATGGAGACATTCATACAGGTATTTCGTCAGGTAGGTAATGATGGGGATTTGAAATAATCAGTGATGAATAATTTATTTTGATTTGAGAGAAGTAAACAAATTATTGACTACTGTATACTGTACCTGGAAATTTTTGCCCCACCTCGATTTTTTTGCCCTTTTATGACAGAAAACCTATTCATCCTGTCTGAAATTTGCCCTAAATCACCATAGTCTCATGGATGGCATGAATATTCATGCTTAAATTATTTAGCTTGGCCTTCATTTTGAAATTGCCCTCTCATATCGGGGCAAAAATGGCAAAAAAATTAAAACAGCAGCAAAAATTTCCAGGTATAGAGTACATGTATGTGATCAAATCAATTAATATTATATATGTATATATATACATACATATATATATATATATATATATATATATATATATATATATATATATATATATATATATATATATTTATATATACTGGTACTGTTAAACTGCAATACATGTAGTTTGCTTTGATCAGTAGTGTAGATTGAATAAAAGAGCACTCACTGCTTTGGTATAGTTTGTATGTCAAAGGTCAAAATTTCTAGTAAGTAACTTAAAACTGGTAACCAGTCAACATACATGTAAGTAAAACAAAATTTAAGTCTTTTACAAAGCTAGTGGGGGGAGGGGGGGCTCCTTGGCCGAGTGGTTAGAGCATCGGGCTTTGAACCATGAAGTCTCTCACTTCTGGTCAGCTCAGGTTCGAGTCCCGCTGGAACCTAAGCTGATTTTTTGTGAGAAAGTTTGCCAGTTTTCTTGCAGAAGGCTGGTGGTCTCTTCTTGGGTACATTTTAACCGTGGTTCTCTCCTCCACCAATAAATACTGGCTGACACCATATTATAACTGAAAAATTGTTGAGTGCGGCATGAAACACTATTAAAAAAATTCAAATCTACAGAATAAAGACCCATTTCTCTGGCTAATATTATTAAATTTTGGCTATGATATATGTATATGGTTAGTGATGGAGTTTAAAGGGGACATTGGCTGTGTAAACCAAAAAACATTATTTCATTTTTTTTTTTTTACTTTTACTGCTTGTATTTGATGTACAATAACAAAATAAGAGCTATACATAGGCAAAATAAAAATGTATATTCCTATATGTTTTGTAAAAATAAGTTCAGGACCAGTGTGGTATGCATATACAAATAGTATTAAAGGTTGAATGCAAGTGAGTAATTGCCATACCTGGGTTTCTCAAGCAATTTTCACAAAATATATAGGAATTTAAGAATTTTTATGCCTGTGTATATATCTCTTATTTGTTATTGTACATCAAATACACGTACATGTAGCATTAAAGTAGAAAAAAATTGAAATATTTTTTGGTAAAAAAAAAAGCTAAATGCCCCATTAATTGGACCAAGTCATTCAATAAAGCGTTTATCACCTTTGTGCACTTTCTGTGACAGATTGTAGATTCCCTTCACCATTATTTTATCAGCATGCTGCATTATTTAAGATAAATTGCCCAAATGTAACACTGTGCAGACTTTCATATCAAATTATAACTGCCGAGCATTTTCTAAAAAAAAAATAACGGATAGATAAATGCAACAACACAATTAAAGCCCATTTTATAACTCTGCAGTATTGAGTAAGTTAATACGGAATTGATTTATTCTCCTTTTTAAATTGCGTAAGGAGCATTTATCATTCTGCATTTTTGTTACGATTTACATCGTTTAATTGTAGTCAGTGCAAGCAACTAGAGATTCGAGTTGATAAAGTCGCAGCATTTAAATTTACATAAAACAAAAATAGATTATTAAAAAGTAACAAAAGCTACTTCAGAACATTAATGGTTCTCCAATATTTACTGGTTCATTGTCTGTCGGGTAAATTGAAGTATTTGAGCCGTTGATGAGACAGACACCGAGCGACGAAAGTTGAAATATACACATTTACTGTATATGTTGTTACTCTGCTTTTATTGAAAAAAGACAGAGAGACATGGATATTAATCAAAACCAAGGACAAATAAAGTCTTTATTTAGACACTCAACACTTGTTAGAAAAAAAGGAGGGAAAGCAGGCAAATTAATCTAATCCACAAAACAAATTCTTGCTATGCATTTGTGAGCTATCGTGGGGCTCAAATTCCACTCATTTCATATTCAAACATTTACAAGACTTGTACTATATTTTATATAGGTCCTACTCTAAGTATATCTGTATTCAGGGTCACACTGCCATCTTAGATCTAAATGCTTTCCTTTGCCAAAGTTCTGTTAATAAAAGTTGATATTAATAACAATTCTTAAAAGTATCAGACAATTCTATGTACCGGTACATTAACTTGAGACTGGGAGAATCAGTATCTCAAGCAAGGTTAACCTCATGTATATACTAAGACTACCTGAATCAAAGGCATAAACTATTACTAAGCTATGTACCACAGACTGATCGTGAGAGTACATGTACCTGGATCAAAGGCTTGGCCTGAACTATGTACCAGAGACTGAGAGTACCAGAATAAAAGGCATGGGCTGAGCTATGTACTAGAAACTGAGAGTACCAGAATAAAAGGCATGGACTTAACTATGTACCAGAGACTGAGAAAACCAGACTCAAAGGCATGGACTGCACTATGTACCAGAGACTGAGAGTACCAGAATAAAAGGCTTGGCCTGAACTATGTACTAGAAACTGAGAGTACCAGAATTAAAGGCATGGACTGAACTATGTACCAGAGACTGGGAGTACCAGAATAAAAGGCATGGACTGAGCTATGTACACTAGAAACTGAGAGTACCAGAATTAAAGGCATGGACTGAACTATGTACTAGAGACTGAGAGTACCAGACTCAAAGGCATGGACTGAACTATGTTCTAGAGACTGAGAGTACCAGAATAAAAGGCATGGACTGAACTATGTACCAGAGACTGAAAGTACCAGAATAAAAGGCATGGACTGAACTATGTACCAGAGACTGGGAGTACCAGAATTAAAGGCATGGACTGAACTATGTACTTGAGACTGAAAGTACCAGAATTAAAGGCATGGACTGAACTATGTACTAGACTGAGAGTACCAGAATTAAAGGCATGGACTGAACTATGTACTAGACTGAAAGTACCAGAATTAAAGGCATGGACTGAACTATGTACTAGACTGAGAGTACCAGAATTAAAGGCATGGACTGAACTATGTACTAGAGACTGAAAGTACCAGAATTAAAGGCATGGACTGAACTATGTACTAGACTGAAAGTACCAGAATTAAAGGCATGGACTGAACTATGTACTAGACTGAAAGTACCAGAATTAAAGGCATGGACTGAACTATGTACTAGACTGAGAGTACCAGAATTAAAGGCATGGACTGAACTGTGTACTAGAGACTGAAAGTACCAGAATTAAAGGCATGGACTGGAATACATACTTGAGACTGATAGTGCAAAAACCAAAGACATGGACTGAACTATGTACCAAAAACTTCAGCATGATTTTTTGGGCGAAACCTGAGCCTTCATTCTCAGTCTCTCCAGCCCTCCTCACATTGTAACACATTACAACAGAGAATGCCAAGACAATACAAAATTTAAACTGTCATGTCAATTAACCCAGTTTCAATGTCCGACTTTGAGACTTTGATGTCCATTGCCAAGAATATATAAATGTATTCAACTGTAAATAATTGTTAGAGTTCATTTTATAGACAGAAGTCACAGAACGGAACTTTTGACCGTCAGAAATACTGTAATGTCTTAATATATAATGCAGAAGCAATGATACACACATTATCTAAAGATTCATCACCACGGTTATTGCTCAAAGTTCTGTAACTGTTAAACCTTGTTTCAGCTTAATATGTTCTTATATAATTATGTCCTTAGAATCTATATATTGGATCTTTTAATTTTTTCCTAACCCTTTCACCCCCATATGTCTGAATGGTATGTTCTTTTCTATTGTATCAGACCAGTCTATTGTGGTTTATTGGGATGAAAGGATTATTAGTAGTATTTACACCTTTGAATAAAATCTGCAAATATTTGAATTTCCTCCAAATAATGTTTGTCATTAAAACAACACTCCAACACAAATACACACACTCACACACACACACACACACACACACACACACACACACACACACACACACACACACACACACACACAGAGTTCTGTGTGATAAATTGCAATTTTTTTTTTTAACCTTTATTAAAAGTTTTACTTAATTATTTAGCATTAAATTACAAATTCAATACAGAAATATATGCATTTTTGTAGGTTTATGAATGACAAATAAATTGTTGTACATGTATATACTATTCACAAAGCTAGGTCATTTACCATTGGTAGTCGATGCTCGTCTAAAGATATGGGAATGCCGTACCTAAGATATTAACCCGAAATTGCAACCCAACGTTGGCCATGTAAATGGATTAGTCTGTAAATTCTGTGTCTAAAATAGCTAATCATAAACAGATATTGAATTATATCTGACCAACAACATTGAACAATGGACGTTTATTACTGATAGCAATTATTAAGTGGGTTACGCAATTCTGTGGATTATTTTATGGCCGAGTAAATAAACGGTCAGACATCTTGAAGATGTTCCTGTAATTTCAATGTTGATATTAAAAAGATCATCAAATCAGTCATATAAATTAGGTCAAAATTTTCCACATGAATGATTTTATTTGAGACAATTTGTGTGGCATCAATGAGGCACTTAGGGGTGTATGTGGCATCAGAAGTTGATAAGATTTTAATGTGGCAGAAGTTGTATATAATATACTGTGCATTATTGATTTTCTCTATGGCATCAGTAATATAGTTTAAAGCATGCTTGTCTCTTTTTACATCATGGTTCTTAACCCATTCACCCCCTAAAGACACATTTGGACCAGTCTAACTCATTGATTTATAGAAGGGCTCATTGTTTCTCAGGGGTTGATGAGTTACCTAAGAATTGGGTATATTCATAACTTTTTTATACCTCCAAGATTTAACTCGTCAAACCCTAAAATACAATAGACTCTTCTGTAAATCAATGACTTAGACCTGTCCAATTGTGTCTTTAGGGGTGAATGGGTGGTATTATGTTTTGGTCTGTCTGTCTGTCTGTTCATCCATTAAGATTTGTCTCTTTGCAACATTTTGGCTTCCTTCAAATGCTGTATAATCATAAATTTTTGTTGAGGATTTCATTTTGTTATTTTCTTGGGGTAATAAAAAACAACAACAACAACAACAAAATGGCAAAAAATTCTACTTGAATGATGGACAATAGTGTATCTCAAAATCTATGAGAATTAATGTTAACAAATTCATTTTTGAAGAAAAAACAACAAAAATTTGAGCCCACAAAAATGAATGATTTTACTCTAACTTTGGTTTCTTTCTATAAACTTTCACCAAGTTTAGTATATTTAGATCAAGGATGGATTTGATTCTGGCCAACAATCTGCAATATTTGCCATAGTTATGGGACTTCAATTTTTTTATAAATGGCTTGGTTTAGGGATAATATTTCTCAAACACATTTTATTTAATTTGTTAACTCATTGACCCCTGAAAAACAATGGAATTTTCTCTAAATGATTGACGTAGACCAGTCCAAATGTGACTTAAGGGATAAATGGCTTAATAGACATTTTTAAAAAAAAATTTGCATAATTATTTGTTCTTTGTTGTAGATCCTGGCTCAGTATTACTGCGATTACCAGATGGCTCCTTACAAACAGTGGAAGAATATATTCTAGGAATAATAAAAGATGCAAGCAATCATATTGATACCGAGAAACCAAATGGAAGTGCAGTCATGTCAAATCCAGAAAAGGAAATTCAAGAAGATGAAACCCAAAAGAGCATTAATGAACCCACAGTAGAGAAAGACAAAGAAATGGCAGTTACAAAAACAGGTCTGAAAAAAATTGCTGAATTATCTCCCCTTGATTTTGTAAATATTGACAGTGCTAAGCATTATTGTAGTGGAACAAGAATTCATATTCTGCCGTAAATATATAAAAACTGATAAGTATGCAGTTATAGAAGTCATAAATATAAGTAATTTATACTAATCACACAAAGGGGACGGAAAATGGATACTTCTATCATAGATAACGAAAATGAAATTTGATCTAGACACGGAAATGGTTCTTCATATGATAATCACGTTATAAAACTAGTTATTAGTCAGTAATGTATCATGCAGACAGTGTGGCCACCTAAATGTTCCTCGGAAAGTCATTTGGCGGAAATTGATTGATTTTCTTTCAAGGTCTCTTAATTGATTGGTCAGTGAAAGAAAATTTCTGCCATGTCAAGGAGAGACAAAATTTGTCTTTAGCTACTTGTACTATTATCATATACTTTTCGAATGATTTTGAAATGAAAAAAATGTTTTCTTATTAACTCATGAACCCCTGAAAAACAATAGACTCTTATGAAAATCAATCACTTGGACCAATCCAAATGTCTTTTAAGGGTGAATGAGTTAAAAAAAAAAAAAATACAGTGATATCTTGTTATGTTAAAACCAGATTGAGTCCAAATTCCGGATATGTCAAAATTGAAAGCCCGGTCCCAATTTCTATACCGGTAGATAGAATAATATATAAATTTTGAGATAACGAGATTCCATTGTAATTGGATTGGTTGGCAGAAGAATGGGAAGAGGAGGCTGATGAATTAAGGTCGTAATTTTACTTATTCACCCCTAAAAACATATTTGGACTGGTCTAAGTCATTGATTGACAGAAGAGTCCATTTTTTTCAGGGGTTGATGAATTAAAATCACAATTTGTCCAGATCACACAAAACACCTGCTGATTAAATACATGTCCATACAATCAAAGTACAGTAAAACCTGTATATAGGCACCACCGGAGGGACCAGAAAATATTGTCCCTTATGTGCAGGTGACCCTTATACACAGGTTCAATTTAGTTGAAGTATGCAGTCAAGGGACTTGAAAAAACTGGCCTTTATAAGTGGGATATCTTTATATAGAGGTGGCCGCTAAAGCAGGTTTTACTGTAATTTAGCAGTGACTCAGATAATTGTAACAGTGAATTCCAATTTGACACATTTAAAATTGCTTCCTGATTTTGGAGCCTGATCTTAATGTCTGTACCAAACTTTGATAATCTTACTCGGCTCCAGTTTAATTTGAAATCTGATTGGCCGAGATTTGAGAAAAGTGTGTTGACAGACCTGAGAATATTTTTAATCTTAATAGTATATAGAGTGCTGTAAATCCTGAAATTTTCAGACTTTATTTTTGCAATACACAAATTTTAAATTTATTTGTGAGATGATATTTTCGCGATTTCGAATGCTCATTTCATTATACTATTATCACACTTCATTACGCAATAATTTCTTTTTCGCGAGCGAGAGATCTAACAAAATTACACGTACATATAATTTTCACGAATACAACCAGATTTATAGTATTTGCCATTTTTTAGGGTTTGATACCATGTGACAAGATTTGATATATTTTACAGAGTGCACATGTCCTCACCAGCAGCAAGATAAACCAAAGTCAGTCACAGTCAAAAGGTCAAATTCAGTTCAGAAGGTCTTCAACAGAATATTCGGGGTAAGTGACCTCTAATGTATTAACCTAATATTTGTGTCACAGAGGCAAATAACTGTCTCTGCATGGAATCAAAACTAGGATCCCTGAATTACAAATCTTGTGCTCTCCCAATTGAACTAAAGGGGTAACCCTGCTAGACAAACTAGTAGGAACACCATATAACCACTGTTATATTTATTTTTCAAAAAATTAAGCTTATGGAAATTATTTAGATGTTGGTATGAGGGGGGTGGGGTGGGAGGGTGGGCAAGAATCTGGAGTATAAAAAAAATAATCAATGTGTCTGTATTGGTGACCATCATGCCATGCCATCAGACGTACTCCCCTGTCTAATCCAGGGATCAGAACAAGTCCCTTTGGTGAAAAGAGGGAGTGCTAACCTCTGCAGTAACTGGACATCCTAGGGATTCGACACACTCTTTTGGGAATGGGGCCTGGGCCTTTTGAATAGAGAATATTAGCAACATTTTATTGAAATTGGTAAATCTAAGAATACACAAAACTGTTTGAAAATATAAGAATCTTTTCAAATTATTTAACATCCAACTTCAGTTTGGAAATTTCGACTGTAAATTGTGGGAAAAATGCATTTTTTCCAATGGGAATGGGCCTTATCTCGGCCCCCTACAATAGGATGAAAAATCCCTACTAGTGAACTCTAGTAGACAAGGAATCTGCGTTAACATGACTCTTTAGGATATATTTCTGTATGTCCTAAGTAGATGTTCACTTTGAGATTCAAACTGACCACTTGTAATGGATCAGATGGGTAGATCATTAACTTGGAATGTGGGAGGTGTTAAGTTTGGTTCCCTGTACGATGCCATACTGAATTGATTATTCCTTCTCCAAGCACCTAACAAAAGAAATGAAAAGCATGTGTCTTTCAGATAAATGATATTTTTACTTCTCTACAACATTTGCTGGGGGCATTATATTTTACCCCCTATTACCCATCCACTGTGTAACCCCTACTTTTATTCATAATTTGTTTGATAATAGTTTCATGGAATTTTGTGCATTTTAATGTATTTGGATTTACTGACCTATCTTTTTTTTTCAGCGTGGAAAATCAAAGTCCAAGAATTCAGTTAACGATATGGACGAATGTGAAATACACAAAAGAACTTCCTGGCAAGAAAAAGACAGTAAGTAGATTTGTACTTGTGTAAAATTAAAAAATACTGAAAAACTGAAGATCTGTCAGATAGACCAAACATTTTCCAGATGTAGTTTAATTCATATTATATCAGCCAGCAAAATTAAGTATCGCTAACTGTATCCGCCTGACAGAATATTGTAATTTTTTTATAGCATTTAACATTTGTTCCTGATCAATGCATAACTATTTGTAAATGGAGATTTGATTGACAAAGTGTTTATATTCAAATGAAAAAAAAAAAGTTTTGATAAATGGCTTTTGCCTATCACAAGATTTTTAAGGCAAGGCCTTATGACAGGCTCAGAACTCCTGTTTTTTTTCTGTGTACTCAATTAAGCATCGTCAGCTTCCCCGTTCAAAAATCAATGTGCCATAGGATTTGCCGAACTACTACTTGCGCTGTAGAAAATAGTTACCTGAGATTCAACCATTTAAATACTTCTTTGTGTCTAATTTGAATCTTGTTTCATTCGCATACTCTCTCCTTATAATTCCTGAACTAGGACACCGTTTCTTTTAATCTGAAAACTCACTGAAACTAAAATTCAACAACGAAGACAGTCGAAAATGCTGTGATGAATTATTATAGTCACGTGGCATAGAACACTTGTTGAAAAGGGGAATTCCCTCAGTTCATCTTTGCGATTTTGACATTGATACCCATTTTAATTAGCGTTATTTAGAAACTGGAATTGATCATCGTTTCCTTTTTATTCATACAACATGAATTTTTAACTAACTGATAGATTATTTAAGTTTTCAAGCTTACTCGCGGAAGTAATAATAGACAAACTGACGATTAAACCGTTAATGTCTGACATTGAGTAAGATGCTTTCCTGGTGTGCTGTAAATTGTGTTCATTTGTGAGAGAATAAAAGACCAGTTTACTGGATTGTGGTTCTGGTCGGATAGCACAAACATCAATGCAGATAGCGATTGCATAATTCCTGCCAGTAATGGAGTTTTAAAGTCTAGCCAGGTGGATTTAGTTGATGTATTTACATTGGTCATCGTTACCACGAGTGTTTCGACTTTAAATCAGTTTGACCCGATGTTTAATTTTTTTAACCCAATTCGTATTTGAGACATCGATCTACATTTATTACTCCGTTTTACATACCAAATAACAACATAATTTTAAGGTTGTTGAATGAACGTTTTTCTGTTAAAAAATTAGGGAGTAAAGGGAACTGAATAATGCCACATTTTTAAAATCTGTTGAAAGTCGTGATAGATCTACAACCATGTGTTATAAATATTTGTCACTTATGTTATTTTCTTCTTTGTTTTATAATAAAATAAAAAGAATCCACTAATTTAAGCAATATTTCAAATATTTTAAGTTTACATGAAGGAAATTGAATTACATATAATTGTTTTAATCATTTTGAAATTTAGATTGTTTATTTTGAGTAAATAATGATTCTGTGGAGGATAAAATTACTTCATGTAAATTTTTACATATTTCATTAGACTGAAAGAATAATTACAGAATTTACAAAATTATTTCATGAGAAAATTACTGTCATTTCTGTAAATAAACATGATAATTTAAAAATGCAAATCTACCATAAATTTATACAAATTTGCAAAATTCTGGATTTTACCAGCATTTAAAAATTATTGGTTGTATATAAAACAAAGAAGAAAATAACATAAATGACAAATATATATGTCCCATGACTGTACATGTAAATCTAAGTCCGACTGTATGTCTGCTGTTTTGTAATGACAATGTAAACATATCATAAAATGTATAAATTTCTACTGATGCATAATCAAAAATAAGCATCCGCTAATTTCTTATATTTCAAATACACGTAAATGTTTTGGTTTAAAGATGTACCATGGTATACGACAGCCTATACTAATTTCTGATCTTAGTAGATCAAGGATGTATATTCCCAGGTTAAACAGTAACTGCATGTACATACAGATAAATTCACCAATTCAGAATTGACAAAGGACTTGCCTTTCAGGACTTTCAGTCCTTTGATTTGTTTTATTCTTTATTTTTATCATTTCCTGTAAAAATTGTTTTGGCGGGTATATATATTTGGTGTACACTTATTTTTTTTCTGAAAAAAAAATTGTTCTTAATTCTTCTTGCAGCAGAATCATCTAAGTCAATTACAGAAGTCTCGTCCGATCGTCAAGTTGTAGGTGATGATGTCATACAAAAATTAGATCATCCAAACAGCGAAACAAAAGAGACTAACGCTACAGCGGGGTCACACAGAAAAGAAATACCAGATAGAAAAAACAAGATAAAGAAAAGAAACTCTTTTCGAAATATGCTTTCGTGTTTTTCGTCAAAATCGGCACAAGCTGATTAATGTCGTACCATTCTCATTACTTTGTGTGACAAAGTTTTGTTAACATGGACACCTGTAAAGATAATAGATCTAGTGATGATTCAATCTCACGGACCTCCGATGACTGTCCGTGATAAGTTGTCGGAATATTGGAGATATCGATGAATACACCTAGCTACATTGTAATGAATCGTGGAAAAGTTTATGTACCGGTAGTTCACGTGTAGAGGATAAGAACTGAAACGGGGTCAATAATCACACATACTGGATTGTCCAGTGTCGGTCCATTTCTGTAGTTGGTCAAGCAAAAATAACATTGACTGAACAAGTTAAAACCACCAGACGAAATATCTGTATCTAAGAATTTTGTTTTCGATACAGAAAACATCTAAAACAAAACCATTTTCTGTCACCTGTCTCAATATCAACCTTTTTGCCCCTAAGTATATAAATGGTATGTACTTATTTCTTGTTTTAGAACAATCTATTATGATCTGTAGGGTTGAAATGATATTAAATGGAGTGTAGTTGACTTTTGATTTTTTAAGATGCAAAAATTCTGTAAAAATGAGAAACAGACCTCCTGTTCATGTAAAATTTCACAATTGACCTAGACTGTTTATATACCTGCCAGGTATACACAATTTATATGACATATGATACAGGTACACAACAACAACAAAGGATGCATTTAGTTTTCAGACAAATGACAAAATAGACTTCCAAACTTGCCCTGCAGGACAAATCTGATGATTGTTGACCCCATCAATAGGGCCGAATAAAGTTTATCAAAGATGGAGAATATGAATGATGTGTTTTTAATTTTAGAAAATAAGGACATGTTTTAACAGGATTGTTCAACAATTTGTTGTATTTAAATATTATGCTGGAGAAAATGATTGTGGAATTTTTTTAGTGGTCATTTCAAGGTCGTTTTATAAGAATTCAGACATTTTCATAATTAATGCCCTCCAAGATCAAAGGTCATGGGGCAATTTGTTTCTTCATTTTTTATATTTATAAAAACATTGATAATTTTTCATTTTCCATGGAACCCACTATATACATGTAATGTGAAATTCAAAAAATTCTCGTATGTACATTTACTCAAATGAAATAATATTTATGGTATGGATTTAATTTAGGTATGTAATTTTTGCTGAAATTTATGAAAAATAAAACGTTGTGGAATAAAAAACCTTATACAGTCAACTCTTGTTATAGCGGCCAGGTTGGGATCCAGTTTAATTGCCATTATATCAAATATGCTGCTATATCAAATTTCCAGCCTTGGCACCAAAATAAAAATGCATGAACATAATTTGTTGTTATACCCCAATTAAATGTCAAACCTCAAATTCAATATGACTGCATGAAAGAAATAGAAGGACTACAACAAATAAAATTGTTTTTATTGTTATTTTCATTCTATCAATTTAATAAATTATGGAAACAATTTTTCATTTTTGATGCTTTGCCGTTAAAACAATTTATTTTTATAGGTAAAATGAATGTTTGTTCCCAAAAATCACTGCCGGTGCTGGAAAGCAAATATTCTGTTATATCAAACAAATTAACAGGTATGTTAATTTGTTCCCATGAAATTTCTGTTGTTAACCTAAAATGCTGTTATATCAAGTGTCGTTATAACAAGAGTTGACTGTACATGTACAATGTTTTCATTACTGTATACCTGGAAAATTTCGCCCTTGCCTATTTTCGCCCTTTTACGACGGACATCATATTCACTCAGTCTTAAAATTGCCTTTAATCACCATAGTCTCCGTGGATGGTGTATATGTCCTTGCTTAAATTATTTAGCATGAAATTTTCGCTTTTTTTTTTTTTAAATATAAATTTGCCTTCTCATCTAAGGGCGAAAATTTAATGGGAGTGAAAATTACTTGGTATACACTACAGTAAGTTGAAATTTTTTTTTTCTTGAATTAATTGTGTTTCTGGCTGCTATTTGCAACAAAAATAATGTTTGAATAGAAAAATTGTATCAATACGATGTAAATTTTAATATTTGTGTGTAGTACGATATACATGTATCAATGATGGATATAAATGTGTTCAATGATACAGCAATTTCCAAGGAATTTTTAATACACTTCCAAACAATGAAATGATGTTTTTTTTTAACTGAATACTGTATCAATACCAAAAATTATATTAAATGATCAAAACAATTTAACAATTATTGTCCGAGTTATTTATAAAAATATGTGCTGCAAATTAGATATTTTGAATGCAATCTTTCAAAATCTTCTATACAGAGAGACGTGATAAATGACTGAGTAGATTAAGGGGGCATTAACTGTGTTTACCACCCCCCCACCCCCAAAAAATTGTTTCAATTTTTTCTATTACTACTTGTATTTGCTGTACAATAACAAATTAAAGCTATACACAGGCAAAAAAAAAAATCTTACATTCCTATATATTTTGTGAAAATAGGTTCAGGTTCAGTATGGTTGGCATATACAAATAGTAAGGTTGAATTAATCGCAAGTGAATAATTGCCAAACTCAGTTTCTCAAGCAATTTTTACATATACATGTACATAATGTATATAGGAATTTAAGAATTTTATGCCTGTGTATATCTCTTTTTTGTTATTGTATATCGATCTAAGTAGTGAAGAAGGAAAGAATTTTTAAAAAAAAACCACAGTTTATGCCCTTTTAAAATAAAGAGTATAAGTAAATAGGTTTTTATGAAAGATATGAAATTTGTATCTTCTTGGTCAGAGGTTTTGTTGCTGAGACAGGAATTTTGATGACTGGAAAGGCCCTTTTCGCATATTGTAAAAGGAGGCCTCAAGTTCCACATCTGATTTGGTTCATACAGGGATACGTTTTATACTTCCATCTCTTGACAAGATGTATTATGGTACAGATATGTCTTTTCACTTTTAAAACTTTATCTGGCCTATAACTTATACAAGACTCATTGTAATATCCTCATACTTGGTAAAAATGTTCCTTACGAGAATTTGGTGTGTAATGACCTTGATTCAAGGTCATACTGCTATGTCAAGATCACTGTTGACTTGTATAGAAATTTTTGGTCCAGATCACTGATTTCTTGTTCTTTATTTGTAAGTTATCACTTTCTTGGCACAAATGTACTTTATGGGAAGACGGTGAATCATGACCTTGACTCAAGGTCAAACCACTAAGGTCAGGTTCCCTCAAAATGGGTTCAATACATGATACTATAATCATAAAAACCCACAAAAAGTGGTTCCTCAATTAAACATAAAAACCCACAAAAGGTGGTTCCTCAATTAAAGTGGCCCCACAAAACAGATATGTAAACAAATTACAGAAAAGTGTTCCTGGAGTCATTAGCAAGGTAAACCAATCACAGTAACAGAGTTGTCCGATTGTCCTGTACCCATCCATTTTGCAGTTGGACGAGTAAAAGTTAAAATTAAAAATACAGTAAATAAGTCTCACTTTTCAGAGTTTACATCCATTATGTGTATTTTAGATCCAGAACCTTAAACTTTGTAATCAAACAACAACTACAGTCAAAACTTGTCCATAAAGGCCACTCAAGGGAACGGGCATAAGTAGCTGTTATAGACAGGTGGCCTTTATAAAGAGGTCTGTTTATTATAAAAAGTTAACATAGGTTATGTGTGAATGACCTTTATACAGAGGTGGCCTTTAATGCAGTTTTGACTGTATATACATGTAGATTCTATAACATTCAATTTTTGGACAAATTACATTGCCATTTGGACTAGCAGAATTCGGGACTTCCCTGGCCGAGTGGATTGAGCATCATGCTTTAAACTATGTGGTCTCTCACTTCTACTGTAGTCAGTCCGGGTTTGATTTCGACTGGGTTCCAAGCTGATTTTTGTGGGAAGGTATGCCAATTACTTTGCAGAAGTCTACCGAGTGTTCTATTCCCTCCTTCACCACTAAAAACTGACCGCCACCAAATGACTGAAAATTTGTTGAGTGAAGGGTAAAAACAGTATTTAAAAAAACAAGCAGAATACCGGACTACAAACTCAGTATGGCAGGTGAGCTGTTGACAATGTGAAAATTTGCTCTTGAAAATTCATGGAACAATCTCTCGTGCAGTGACAATGTTCGGAACAAGAAAAAAAAAAATGATTAAACAATTTATGCTAATAAAGAAATTTATTCTGAGCATTTATAGTATAAAACAGATTTTGTTTTCCTGTGAGGTCTGACTTGTGACAGATGTTTTTATATCTGAAGTAAAATCAATACAGAAATGTGTACCGTTATATGTAAACAGAGTAATGAGTTGTTAATACAGTACACGTAGTTATTTTCACCTCATTTTGAAGATCAATATATTACATATTCAGTAAAACTTTGATGAGTAGAAGTTCAAGGGACCACATAGAAATGTTTGAAACATCGGGACTTCGACTCATGGATATCATAGGTTTTTAGTTTCAGATTTTTTATAAGGTGACTACTTCTAAACCATTTAAGACTTAATCGGTTGTTATAATTAAAATTTAGTACTAAAATTTATTTAATTTTCGTGAAATTAAAATTAGTATTAATGAAAAGGAGAAGAATTTCCATGGGGTGATTTAAATTTGGACTTCGAATTATTCGTTAGAATTGTTGTTGTTTTTATAGACAAAATCCCAAAATTTTATTTGAAACATTGAGAAATTCAACTTATAAAATGTTTATAAGTAGTGTTGAATAACAAAATTATTCAGGACTTTGTGAATAGTTTGAAACATCGGGAAATTTGAATTATTGAAGTTCGACTCATTGAAGTCCCACTGTATTTGCAATTTTGCATCTCCCTAAACTTTCCACTTGTACGGTATAACACGTAACCCTCTGTAGCACCATTTTAACAATACTCAGATAAATTAGCTACAATTGTGTAATTGTCATTACAGTGGAACCTGTCTTGAAAGAACACTCTCATTAAAGACCACCTGACTTTTCAGACCCCATTCTGAAAATCACGTGGTAAAATAATCATTTAAACTAAAGGGGCATTAGCTGTGTTTTCCAAAAAAAAAAAAAAATACATATATTTCTTTTCTTTACAATGTAGGTTGATGTACAATAACAAAAAAAAAAAAAAAAGAGAGATATAAACAGGCAACAAAATTTTTATATTCCTATATATTTTATGAAAATAAGGTCAGGTCCAGTGTAATATGCACATACAGTACAAATATTAAGGTTGAAATAATCATTTGCAAACAAATAACTGCCTCAAGCAATTTTCTTAAAATATATAGGAATTTTAGTACTTTTATGCCTGTATCTCTTTTTTGGTTATTGTAAGTGATTCTAAATAGTAAAAAAGCAAAGCTAATGCCCCTTTAAATAAAACCTCTTTTGAAAGACCACCTGTCTTGTAAGACCACATCTCAATGACAGATGGGGTGGTCTCTCGAGAAAGGTTCTTTCTACTGTACTTCCACCAAATGCTGCATACAGATGGACATAAAACATTAACCCTTTCACCCCTGAATATATGATTGGTATACTCTTTCTTTTATATAAGACCAGTCTATTATGGTCTGCAGGGTTGAAAAGGTTATCAGAAACAATTATACAGGATACATCAAAATTAAGAGCTCGCCCAACAATACATTGTATCTGAATACTCTATACCGTACTTTAGATTCCATATAAAATTTGTTGTTTAGAAAATGGACAGAAATTTGTAAAAATAAAATCAATTGATACACAATACATAATATTCAAGTGAAAAGTTAATTTTGTAATTTTTTTTTGCCTTTAACATGAGTTTTTTACTGTCTGTATTTTTGTAATACAATATACATGTACATATATTCTGTCTTTTCGATAGTCAGAGTTATCTCCCATGTCAGCAGGTATCGATTGTGACATCATGTCTTTACATGAGAAAACAATGTCGTTTTCATACAAACATATGACGTCACAATTGATAACTTTTCTCCCATGTCAGCAGGTATGGATTGTGACATCATGTCTTTACATGAGAAAACAACGTCGTTTTCACACAAACATATGACGTCACAATTGATAACTTTTCTCATTTTACCCACAAACAAATGATATCACAATTGATACCTGCTACGAGGGGTGGCAACTCTGGATATCAATGAAAATACCTAATACATGTAGAAAACTTTTGGGTGCCTACCAGTATTTATTTTTGGTTGACACTGTATCCTCTATCAGAGTCTTTTCAATTAGGCGAACCTAAAATATATTCCTATTACAATGTTATGTTAGACACATGTATACATTGTATGTAGATCTAATACACATTGGAATATTGATACTGCTACACACATGTACATTACTAACTGATGTAGGGTCAAGTGGCCATCGAGGAAACTGGCACTCTGGCCAGTGCCCAAATGGAGCTGGTGAGGTGGGTGGGTAGGCACCCTAAATGAATAAAAAAAAAACCCACCAAAAAAATCCATCAAAGGGCATCAACTCTGGTAAGCCACTGACAGCTATTTAGCTAATAGTTGACAGTGACATACAGTCAAAATTACATAACTAGCCACCTCTGTATAAAGGGCACCTGCTATAAAGGCCATTCAAAAATAACCTTTGTTAACTCTTTTCATAATGAATAAACCTTGTTTTAAAGGACCTGTCTAAAATGTCCCCATTTGCCTGTTCCCTTGAGTGGCCTTTATAGCCAAGTTTGATTGTATGTGTTTTTCAGATAGATGGTTAAACTTATATTGAAAACTCTCCCTTATTCCAATTTACTGACAAGAAAACCTGCTTATACAGTTAAATAATAAAGCAATGAAACGCACTGATTAAATGCAATAAGAATGACAAATCATTAATACATCTATTTAGGTATAGAAAGACACACATCTATATAAAAAGAAACTTGATAATAGATCTACTTGGTGAATACCCGCATAAAAGTTTAAATGTCTTTTTTCATCCATGTGACAACATTCTGTTAAAAATTGTTCATTTCTACAGCCTGCTTATATCATTGTACATATTGTATAGATCTTGGTATTTTATAGGCCTGGTTCTCCTGATTTCATTGCCACCATAAAACGGTGACGTTATGATAATCAAAACCGACAGTCGAAAATAAAATCCATTTTATTTTACAATACTATGGTATATTAATATGTGTTGGCTCCACAGAGATATGCAAATAAAATATACATATACACATGTACAGTGGCCCCCAAAAGTTTTCACCCTAACAAATCTGGTTATTGTATATCTTAGACTTAGTGGACATAAAATATATGCTAAGGAAGAAATGCATATAGACATTTGTAGAAGGAAAGATATTAGATTGAAAAAAATAAATATTCAAGTGAAGAATTTTTTATTAGTGATTTTTGCCTATACCTTGATTATTTGTACAGTTCTGTATTTTTATTATTCCATGTAAAAAACTTTTGGGTGAGGACATAATTTTGGTGGGTCCTGTATAGAGTTTGATGGATAAGTCAAAATGTCTGATTTTCAATATTAGATTCGTCTTACAGGCTAACTAATCAATTTCTTTTTATTGTTTATTTCAATATAATGAGACATAAAGACTACCCTAACTGATCATGAATGGCAGTTTGATGGAAAGTAGCCTATATATACACATATTACTTCATCGACCCATGTTGCTACATTTGGACTCACCCATTTCAAAGAATGATAAAGCCCATTGTCAGAATTCAGGTGTATGATTTAGAATCCAAATTTTACAATAATTTTACATCCATTATTAGCTTGTTTACTTCCAAATCAAGATAGCAGACCATACTATTTATTGATTTCGGTGAGTCTTAATGTGACTACAGGGGTTGATTTGTTTTTCAAACACAGTAAAACCTTTCTTAGTGGACCCCTGCTAAAAAGAACATCTGTGTCAAGCAGCACTGAAGCCATGTTGGAGAAATTGGAGTAATACAAGAATAAATTTAATCTCTTTTTTAAAGGAAATGTCACTGATTATCATGTATCTGTCAACATTTTTATTTTTAACAAAACTTCTGTTTTAGGGTAATTACTAGATGAATTAAACATACTAATATCAACTTAAAATGATATATAGCATTAGCATTCTGGGAGTATTGATGAATCAATAGGTGTCCCCTGCCTGTGAAGCATTCTGTGAGTACTGATGAATCAATACATGTCCCCTGCCTGTGAAGCATTCTGAGAGTACTGATGAATCAATACATGTCCCCTACCTGTGAAGCATTCTGAGAGTACTGATGAATCAATACATGTCCCCTACCTGTGAAGAATGCTGAGAGTACTAATGAATCAATACATGTCCCCTACCTGTGAAGCATTCTGAGAGTACTGATGAATCAATACATACCCCCTGCCTGTGAAGCATTCTGAGAGTACTAATGAATCAATACATGTCCCCTACCTGTGAAGCATTCTGAGAGTACTGATGAATCAATACATGTCCCCTACCTGTGAAGCATTCAAAGAGTACTAATGAATCAATACATGTCCCCTACCTGTGAAGCATTCTGAGAGTACTAATGAATCAATACATGTCCCCTACCTGTGAAGCATTCAAAGAGTACTAATGAATCAATACATATCCCCTACCTGTGAAGCATTCTGAGAGTACTGATGAATCAATACATGTCCCCTACCTGTGAAGCATTCTGAGAATACTGATGAATCAATACATGTCCCCTACCTGTGAAGCATTTTAGGAGTACTGATGAATAAATATATATCCCCTGCCTGTAATAAGCATATACATATATTCTGTAATTTGAGATTTTTATATAGTTCGTATATGAAAGTCAATGAGTAAAACACACATATCCTGACACCATGAGTGGAGTCACTGAGAAATACACACATACCCTGATCCAATGACTCACATAGCAGCACACAAACACATACCCTGACCCCAGAAGTCACAGAGGAGCACACACACACACACATGCATATCCTGACCCTAGGAGTCAGAGGAGCACACACACACACATACCCTGGCCCCAGGAGTTAGAGAGGAGCACACATATACACACCTTGAAACAAGGAGTCACAGAGCACACACATACCCTGACCCCAGGAGTCAGGAGGATCACACACATACCCTGACCCCTTGAGTCACAGAGAAGCACACACACACACATACCCTGTCCCCATGAGTCACACACATACCCTGACCCAAAGAGTCATGGGGGGGCACACACACACACCATGACTCATTGGGTCACACACACACATACCCTGACCCCAGGAGTCATGGAGAAGCACACAAACATACCTTGACCCAATGAATCATGGAGGAGCACACACACATACCCTAACATCAGAAGTCATGGTGGAGCACATACACATACCTTGACCCAATGAGTCACAAAGGTGTTCACACATACCCTGACACAATGAGTCAGAGAGGAGCACACACACACATACCCTGACCCAATGAGTCACAGAGGTACACACATACCCTGATCCAATGAGTCAGATAGGAGCACACACACATACCTTGACCCAGTGAGTAACAGGGAAGCACATACATACCCTGACCCAATGAATCATGAAAGAGCACACACATACCCTGACCCTAGGAATCACAGAGTAGTGCATGCACATATCCTGACCCCAGGAGTCATCGGGGAGCACAGACATATACCCCGACCCAAGGGGTCACATAGGGGCACACATACATACCCTGACCCCAGGAGTCATCGAGAAGCACACACAAACACACAAATCCTGACCCAATGAGTCACAGATGAGCACACACACATACCCTGAACCCAGGAGTCACAGAGTAGCACACACATATCCTGATCCTAGGAGTCACAGAGGAGAACACACACATAAACCAACTCGAGGAGTCACAGAGAAGCACACACACACATACCATGACCCCAGGAGTCACAGAGAAGCACACACATAAATTGACTCTAGGAGTCACAGAGAAGCATACACATACCATCACCCAAGGAATCACAGAGGAGCACACAAACATATCCTGACCCAATGAGTCATGGAGGAACACACACATGTCAGGGAGTCACATAGGAGCACACACACATACCCTGATCCCAGGAGTCACAGAGAAGCACACACATACCCTGACCCCAGGAGTCACAGAGAAGCACACACATAAACTGACCATAGGAATCACAAAGGAGCACACACACATACCCTTAAACCAGGAGTCACAAAGGAGCACACACACATTCCCTGACCAAATAAGTCATGGGGGAACACACATGGGTCAGGGAGTCACACACCCTAACCCCAGGAGTCACAAAGGAGTACACACACATACCCTGACCCCAGGAATCAGAGGAGCACACACATAAACTGACCCTAGGAGTCACAGAGGAGCACACACACCCCGACTCCAGTAGTCACAGAGGAACACAAAAACATACCCTGACCCCAGGAGTCATGGAGGACACACATACCCTGACCCCAGGAGTCATGGAGGACACACATACCCTGACCCCAGGAGTCATGGAGGACACACATACCCTGACCCCAGGAGTCATGGAGGACACACATACCCTGACCCCAGGAGTCATGGAGGAGAACACACATAACCCAACCCAATGAGTCATGAAAGAGCACACACATACCCTGACCCCAGGAGTCACCAGGGAGCACAGACACATACCACGACCCAAGGGGTCACACATACATACCCTGACCCCAGGAGTCATAGAGAAACACACACACACACAAATCCTGACCCAATGAGTCACAGATGAACACACACACATACCCTGAACCCAGGAGTCACATGGTAGCACACACATACCCTGATCCTATGAGTCAGAGGAGAACACACACATAAATCGAATCAAGGAGTCACAGAGAAGCACACACACACACATACCATGACCCCAGGAGTCAGAGTAGCACACACATTACCTGATCCAAGGAGTCACAGAGGAGCACACACATATAAATTGACTCTAGGAGTCACAGAGAAGCACAAACACACACATACTGTCACCCAAGGAATCACAGAGGAGCACAAACATATCCTGACCCAATGAGTCATGGAGGAACACACACAGGTCAGGGAGTCAGAGAAGCACACACACATACCCTGACCCCAGGAGTCACAGAGGAGCACACACACACATACCCTGACCCCAGGAGTCACAGAGGAGCACACACACACATACCCTGACCCCAGGAGTCACAGAGGAGCACACACACACATACCCTGACCCCAGGAGTCACAGAGGAGCACACACACACATACCCTGACCCCAGGAGTCACAGAGGAGCACACACACACATACCCTGACCCCAGGAGTCACAGAGAAGCACACAAATATTCCCTGACCAAATAAGTCATGGGGGAACACACATGGGTCAGGGAGTCACATAGCAGCACACACATACCCTGACCCCAGGAGTCACATAGGAGTACACACACATACCCTGACCCCAGGAGTCAGAGGACCACACACATATACTGACCCTAGGAGTAACAAAGGAGCACACACACACATTCCCTGAAACCAGGAGTCACAGAGGAGCACACACACCCTGACTCCAGTAGTCACAGAGGAGCACACAAACATATCCTGACCCAATGAGTCATGGAGGAACACACACAGGTCAGGATGTCACATAGGAACACAGAAACATACCCTGACCCCAGGAGTCATGGAGGACACACATACCCTGACCCCAGGAGTCATGGAGGACACACATACCCTGACCCAAGGAGTCATGGAGGAGCACACACATACCCTGACCCCAGTAGTCACAGAGGAGCACACACACATACCCTGCCCAAATGAGTCATGGAGGAGCAAACAAACATATACTGACCCAATGAGTCATGGAGGAACAAACAGAACCTGACCCAAGGACCCACATTTTGAACAAATTTGAATCTACATTTGGTTTGTAATCACTGTAACAGTGATTTCTAGTATTAAATCATGTGAATTGTATATGTTGAAATTCCCAAATTTTTAGAAAATGTTGATAAAATTCCCAGTTACTGGAACATTGCCATGGGCAATCATCCATATTTCAGACACATGAAATACAGGTGACTCTCGATGGCTCGAACGTTAGCCAGAACGACACCGGGATCCTTACCTGGAAGATTAAACAATAGGTGTTATGACAACCAGGTGACAACTAGTCCCTGCCCTAATCGAGTAGTGATTGACAGGATTGTTAATTAATTACGAGCTATCAAAACAGAAGAACTGTATAAAGATGTGTCATAGACTACAATGTCGAGTACAAGTGTCACAGCCAAGTCAAGTGGTAGTTTAACTTTTAGATCGAGCGGGACTGTAGATTACTGAAGTAGTAGTGAATACTACTGCAACATTATATACCTTAGGCTATATGTCAACGACCGTTTTTATCCAAATCAGACACATAATAAAGATAATGTATTTACACGGTTTTTTATTTTTGAAAATTAGGTAGGGGATTGCTTATGACAAAATTCATACGAATTACGACAACAAAATCCCTTATTTTGTGTAGTATTAAGAACTTATATCGGTCAGAATGCCCATTTCCGGAACTCTCGAAACCTCAAACTCTTTAAACCTCGAAGTTTTTCAGTGGTCCTGTGGACTTCGGGGTATCGAGAGTCACCTGTATTTAGAGAAGTGGTCGTTTTCCAATAAATCTTTAATGGCATTTCAGGCCAAACTTATGGAAAGTGAAATAAATCAAATTCAAAGTAAATGTATGTTTTTAAAATAGAAACTGAGCCCAAAGTATATTCTTAGCCCAAAACAAAGTTTGTTTTTGAAACACTACTAGTTAAATCATTCTCACACATGAGATAGACTGATCTCGTTTTTTTTCATCAGTACCGCAAATGCTGATCCAGGGCCGGAAGCCACCAAATTTACTTGATACACAAGCTCAACTTTTTTTCATTATTTTGACTAAAAAATTGTTTACAAAACTTTTGGATTTTAGTGATTAGGAAACATATTATTTTTAATCATTTTCATATAAATTTTTGCGTCACACTTATGATTTTCCTGTAAAAAAAATGAATAAATATGTTGAGTACGGTACTTAAGATTTGAGAATGTACTAAAACATTTTTTAATATTTCTAAAGTTTTCTTCAAATGAGCAATAATTTTTATCATTACTTACAACTGTATGCCATAAATATATAAACATGTCCGATTACAGAATAAAGTTTGCATGTTTTTACCTTAAAATCGTGAAAAGTTAGTTGAGCTTGAGTACTGAGTAAATCTGGTGACTTTAGGTCCAGAACACTTTGTATCCCTACATACGTTGTCTGCATTGTTTGTAAACATGGCAGATCACGGATAGTTTCATGTTGATACTTTACATTGTTAAAATTTGATACCAGTTACATATAAATAAAATCTTACCAAATCTGTTTCAAAAGAAATGAATGTGTGTGTATAATATGGGTTTATATTTGTCTGCAAACAGTGGGTGAAGAAGGGTGAGTGATGCAATTACAAACGGTAAAATTAATAAAACTGACAAATACATGTATGTAAACAAATGGGATTTCAAGCAATCCATGTGTGAGAAAAATAATCAAGCACAACGTTTAAGTTCCGGATAGAAAACTCCAAAGTGGAGCTAGATTCTATTATTCTTGATAAATTTGAAGTTCCATAACTGTGGTAAATATTGCCAAAAGTGAGCCATAATTAGACTTATTGATACATGTATAAAACAACATACTGAATTTGGTTAAAAAGAAACTCGAGTAATATGATGGAAACAAAAATGTTGTAAACAGAAAATTGGCAAACAGACTGAGCAGACACAGCATGGTCTTTAATCTTGGGTAGGGGAGGGGTGGGGAGTATAAAAATGACAGATAATATATAAACACAGAAAGGTGATATCTATATTTTTTATTGGAAGAATAAAATATTATATTAATTTCAGCTATTGTTCTATTTCGGGTTGCTTACAAATAAGTCCACATGGCTAAAACCCCCCGACTAAAATCATAAAAAAAATCTCTAGAGTTGTCAATACACTTCTATCGAAGCAAATCTAGTGTGTCCACCACCTCGGATCTCCTTTAGTCTCCCGCAATGTCGCAGTATAGTTATGATTGATCTTCCGACTTTATCCAATTTGAAATTGGCAAACTCTTTGATATCAGCTTCCACTATAAAATGTTCTCCTGCAAGATAATAAAAAATATTTTATTTCAAAAATTTATATATCAAGAGGGCAACAAAGAAGAATTTTTTGGGAGGTTTTACCCCTTAGTTTTATTTTTAACTTTTCCATGGCCAAAATGTAGTTTTCACTGGCCAATTCCACCTTATTTCACCAGCCTTCTCCTCTCCTACAAAGACCCAATACATCCATTTACTGGTAATATCAATTTATTTATGTGTATGCCCTCAAAATCAAAGACTGGGCACATTATTTTTCTGCAACATTTTGGTTTTCACCTGATAATGAGTTTGTTTCCTCAAATTTTAACCAAATGTTGAATGATTGCCGAGCCCAGTAATCAAGACATATTTTGGATCCTCCCCTTTCATTTGAGACTTCACATCTAAAACCATTCTATTTGTCTTAATTCTTACTGAGAGACTTATTCATAAATTTTTGTTTTTTTAAATAAAAGGTCCATGTCTATATCTTTAAAATTCAATTTTGTGCTATGGATGGTTCATCGATATTTTTGGTCTATGAACAGATTCTGTTTCTGTGTACGATTACATGATACATATCACTGCGTCAATATTCTAAAATTATGGTTTTGAATGCTAGTAAATGTATCTATGGGGATTTTTATTATTTTAGTTGGTATTCATATTTTACTATGTTATCATGAATGCTATAGGCATATGATAAAATAATCATTAATGCATGTTTATAATGGTAAGACTTATTTCAGCTCTAGCCTCTATTCACAAATGAAAATTTTACATTCATCTTTGACTAATCATTTAAATACTTGATATATAAAACAAAAAACCCGTAACATTTATAAGGGAAAAGATGTGTTTACCATTATGAAATAATAATGCCAAACTCTAGAATATACCACACCATTCTCTGTGTATCTGTAAATGTCATTAGTGGGTAGACAGGTGCTTAATTAACAGCATGTGCATGAACATTGTATAGGCCAGGAAATTGACACTGCTATAGACATTTTTACTGTCATATTTCAATAAATTTTTAATCATGCACTATTGAAATTTCAGTAAAATGCATATAATAAATTGATGTGTTTGATGCACATAAACTAAACCTGTAAATGCAACCAAATACATGTAATTGGAGTTGACATGTATATGAATACATTGGAACCTGTTTGTCACACTCACAGGTATGAAGACATGTATTGATTCATCAAAAGAGAACCATAGGGGGTTCAAAAATATTATTGTGTTCAAAATATCACATGACACTGAGTAGAGGGTACATATACATGTAGGCCTACATTTTAACTGGTTTCTCTCCTTTCCCCTTATCAACTGGCTGCCACTAAGTAACCGCCAAATTGTTGAGTGTGGTGCAAAACACCATTAAAGATTAAAAAAAGAATGGAAAGTGGAAATTCAGAAGCAATTTGCTTGGCTTTATTTTTGTCCATTGTTAAGAGTAACTGATTTATCTCCCTTTGATCTAACAGCATGATGTAGAAACATTGTTGGTTTAGTTGTTGTACAAATGTTGCTACAATTTTTTTTCCACTACTAAGATGTTACCAGCTGTATGTGAAGAGCCAAAAGTGTTGACCTATACACTTGACTTATGGAAATGTTATTATAACAAAGACATAACCTTAATTTTAAGTTTTATCTGAAATACAGTCAGATTACCTTAGTTACAACTTTGGTATTTATTTATGATATTTATAATGATTGCCGTTATTTTGACAATTTCACCTACAGACAGAATTTCTCTTGCATAGTGTTATCTAATGTCGATATAATGGAATTTATAGCTTCCGTCATTGACAGTAAAAATTCAGAACAAATGTGTGTTAGTAAAAACGTCCTGTGATTCAACATAAGCATATCCCATCAAAAATATCATCAGCAGTTTGTATTCATAGAATGCGTTGTGATGAAACAGAAAAATGGTACCATAATTATAAGTTTACACAAAATTCAAATAAATTTATTCAATGTATTGGTTACCTACTATAACACTGATCCCTATTTTTAGACAGAGTCAACAGATGTGTTGTTTGCAGTGAGTTCTTTTTAAGAGCAAAGTCAATACAAGGATAAAATATCCACATGATTAAGAGGGTTCACTTTATAGGAAAACCTGTTTTAGTAACCACCTGTGTATAAAGACACAAAGACACCTGGTCACCAAGACCGCTTTTTGCTGTCCCCAATATTACCTTTTGTGTATAAATCAACCTAGATATAGACCATCTCCCTATAAATACTGGTTTTCTTGTGTCCCTAAGGAGGTCGCTATATACAAGTTTCACTGTATATACACAAAATTTACATACTTAGCAGTTGGCAAAGGAACAGTCACTACAAAGATCAGTGATCTAGATTCAAACTGAGGCAATTTGGGGAAAAATGCATTAATCAGCATTGGGAATGTGGCTTTATTTTGGCCCCCTACCATTGGGTCAAAAAGCCCTGGACCTAAACATCAAAATCTTAGTACTTCCAGTATTCTGCTCAGTGCAAAATCCTGAATACAACCAAAAATAAAATAAAGTAAATAAAAACAAAATGAATAGCGACTAAATGCTGTTCTTGTAACAAAAACATGTCTCGCCCATCCCTTGCCATTTTAAATCATATTATCCTGTCCATGACTGCACTGTGGCCTTGAAGATATGACCCAGGGTCAAGGTCGTGACACACCTTTAGATCATGACCAATATTATTAAAGTGTGAATGCATTTGATGCCATTTAATTTAAGTTCAATTTGAAGTGCCTTTAGGCTAATTATATAAACAACACATGTGTGATACTGAACATGGTGGATTGGGTTTGGAACTCCACATGCCGAGGCCAATGATTAACAGCCGATTGGTGAGTTACAACGCACCAGGTCACAAAATAACAGAAATTGCTGTAACCCATTGACAGGTTATGCTAAAAGGAATGACCGTAACCTGCGGGTTACAATAGCAATAATGAAGACTTAAAAATGAAATTCATTGAGAACAAAAAGGAGGTTACCCGATTTGTGTTTATCGTAACCTCCACGTAACCTAAGCAATCGCTCTCGTGTTATTTTGTGGTCTGCTCACTAAAATCATTAAAGAGGCATAAGCTGTCATTTTCCAAATAAACTACAATGAAACCTATATATAGGGGCCACCCAAGGGACCAGAAAATATTGACCTTTATGTGCAGGTGACCCTTATGCACAAGTTCAATTTAGTTGAAGTATGCAGTAAAGGGACTTGAAAAAAACTGGTCTTTATAAACAGGTAATCTTTATATAGAGGTGGCCACTGTAGCAGGTTTTACTGTATTTTATAGAAAAAATATAAGCATAAAAATTCTTAAATTCCTATATACATGTACATGTATTTTGTGAAAACAGAGCATGGGGCATGTGATGTCAGTGAAGTGAGAGCAACCCTTAGATGAACTTACAGTCCCAAACTTTTGCACTTAATATGTAAGCAAGAGGGAATTACGGACAGACAAACAAACAGACAGACAGACGATCCAAACATAAGATGCCCACAGCGGACCTTTCAGGCCGGGGGCATGAAAATGAAAAAATATTTTTAGGAAAACACAGCTTATGCCCCTTTAAGTTCAGTTGTTGTCTTGATCTAGCATGGTGTAGACAGTCATGGTTCACTGTGTCAGTGACACAGCTCCATTTGGTGAATGATACCATTTGTACTACCTTAAGTACAGTAGAGGGATTTTTCTACCTCCAAGTCCAAAATTCTGGGTCCGGGCTCCGGAAAATTGGGAAAATATACAACATTTTTACTAAAAAAGAACAACATATATTGTCAGAGGCATTTGTTTGAAAATACTTTATTTTTTATTTTGAAATTCCAAATTGGGAATTTTTGCATATTTTGGGAAAAATACAAGCCATTTTTGCACTGGGAAGGGTTCTGTAACTGGACCCAAAATAGGCCTAGGAAAATCCTTGCAGTAATACTGATAATATTGTTGGGTATTATAGCCAACATTAATGCACTTTACAACAATACCATATTTATGACATGGGCATATGACCAAGTCACTATGGCAATTATGTGATAAAATGTGATTTTTTTCTTCAGTTTACAAAAACATATTTTAGTAAGAAAAAAATCCAATATTATGAAATGTGTGAAGGAACACCTTAAAACCCACAGAAAAATATTTTCCTACCTTTTAACTCCATGCTACCTAGAGTCAAATCCATGTCATACTTTACAACAGCACCACTTTAACCCTAACAACCCTAAAGACTGGTCTAAACAATATGATAGAGCATTCCACTGAGATAAGTAGGGGTGAAAGGGTTAAAACCTGTAGTATATCTAAAATGACAGGTCTACCAAGGTAAATTGGCACATGTTTACAAACACAACGAGTTTAAATCAAATAATAACAGTGGTGACAAGCTACTTGTCGTCACAGAAGTATTAGAAATTCAGTAATGCATGGAGTCTGTGCAAGGCAATATGTTTTACCTGTACAACCTATTTTTTGGAAAGTAGACAGTATCGTTTTGGTTTTTGACTCTACGGGATGTGCCACTTTACCTTGGTACACCTATACATGACCTACCTGTAGTATTATCACAGTCACAAGACTTCGCTGTAATGTTTTTAAATCACATGACTATACCTGTAATATCTTGACAATCACATGACTTTGTTACCTGTAGTATCTTTACAATCACATGACTTACCTTTATCATCTTTCTAATCACATGACTTAATTACAGTATAGCATCTTCAGTCACATGACTTACCTGTAGTATCTTTAAAATCACATGATTTGACTATAGTATCGATTGATCACATGACTTACCTGTAGTATCTTCAGTTACATCATGACTTACCTGTAGTATCTTTAAAATTACATGACTTAACTGTAGCATCTATCGATCACATGACTTACCTGTAGTATTTTTACAGTCACATCATGACTTACCTGTAGTATCTTTAGTCATATCATGGCTTACCTGTACCTATAGTACATCATGACTTACCTGTAGTATCTTTGGACTCGTGAAGCTTATATTTTTCCACTCGCTTCCTGTTCATGTCATTCAAAGATGATCTCTTCATGGCCAATATTTTGTATTTCTCGTGGTAAGCTTTATTGAGTTCATCGATGGCACTGTTGATTTGGTTGTACGTAATCCTTCCCTTCATGTACCTGGAAATCGTGAATGACAAACATTTACATGTTGATAAAACAAAAAACAGAAAACCCTTAAAAAATGTACAAATTTAAACAATGAACAGACTATTGACCGAAGTACTGCAAACATCTATTCCAAACCATGTTGATCCACATACAATACAGTGGAACCTGTCTTGAGAGACCACTCCCATCTGCCACTGAAATGTGGTCTCTTAAGGCAGGTTGTCACTCAAAAAAAAAATGTTTTACATAAAGGATTATTTAACCAAGTGGTCTTTCATGAGAGTGGTCTTTCAAGACAGATTCCACTGTTACATATCTGCACATGTGTGACATTTTTAAGTTTTGCATAATTATGGATATTTTCTATGTAAAAAGAATGTAATAATATTTATACACTTACTTGGGAACTGTTTCAAAATCATCGACTGTGATATACTCTAGGGACGGATTGTAGTGAGATTTTGCATGCTTTCTCACTGCTGACAGCTCACTTTTGGGGTTATTTTCTTTGCCTGAATCGTGACCATTAGATTTGTGCCTTGGCACACTGTGTGACCTCTGACCTGGATGGCCATTGGAAGAATTATTTGTGGTACTATTTTTGGTAGAACTGCAATATAAAACAAGCATTCTGAAAGTACTGATGAATCGATAATGTGTCCCCTACCTGTGAAACCATTATCAAGTGAATGTGTGCCCCTACCTGTGAAACCATTATCAAGCAAATGTGTGCCTCCTACCTGTGAAACCATTATCAAGTGAATGTGTGCCCCCTACCTGTGAAACCATTATCAAGTGAATGTGTGCCCCCTACCTGTGAAACCATTATCAAGTGAATGTGTGCCCCCTACCTGTGGAACCATTATCAAGTGAATGGAGAGCAATTACAAAACAAGAGTTGTCAGAAGACAACAAAGCTCGCTGGAAATGGGTGTAAATTTTCAAAATAGGTATTTGACACACAGCTGTTAGTTTTAAGGTCAAGGTACTGTAAATATTTTATTCCTTCGGCTCAGGTTAAAACTTTGTAAAAGTAGGTCGTCAAAGTCCATGGTCAGTAGCTCAAAAGTCAAGGTGCCAAATGAAAGCTCTGTTCATAAGAAATCTATATGCATGATATTAAAGCCATATCTTTCATGGTGTAAAAGATATAGTGAAGGTTAAAGTTTTTGAAAAGTAGGTCAAAGTCCAAGGTCACTAGGTCAAAAGTCAAGGTACCAAATGAAAGTTCTGGTCATAAGGAATCTATATGTGAAATATCAAAGCTCTGCTCTATCCCTTGCAGTTAAAAAGATATAGGCCAGGTTAGTTCTTGAAAAGTAGGTCAAAGTCCAAGGTCACTAGGTCAAAAGTCAAGGTATCAAATGAAAGCTCTGGTCATAAGAAATCTTTATGTGAAATACCAAAGCCCTGTCCCTTGCAGTTAAAAGGATACAGGCCAGGTTTAAGTTTTGTTTACGGACGCCAACGACACCAGGTGTATGGCATTAGGTCTCTGGACTTTCGACCTGAAGAGCTAATTATAAACAAAACCATAATATGATGGAAGCAGACAATACCTAAAGCACCCCGCCCCCGCGTTTCACTGGTAGGAGACTAATATAACCTAAGGCAATGCCTTGAAATAGAGCACAGCTTCTTGTTTTATAAATGCAGAAAAAATCATTCATCGAGAATCTATTTGATCTCAGTAGGACAACAGATTTCCTGTAAAATGATGTAACAGTTTAATTATGAAGTCAAATACTTGGAACATAATTTGCAGTTCTGGTGTTTCCACAAACTTAAGTCTGCAAAACAGTTAGTACAGTAGTTAAGTATCTTGTAACGTCAAACTTTTTTAGAAGATGGCTATAGAATAGTTTTGCATTTTGGGTAATTTCAAGTCATTAAGTTCGCTCTCTAAAAAATTTGGACTGATAATGATGACAAAAGTGTAAAATGTGATTCGGAGTGTCAATGTGTTTCTATTAAGACTTACCAAATTACAGGAACGGGATCTGGTCGTGGTAGATGTACAGGTATATGATCAGCTGTATATTGTAGATTGTTGATCAGTTCAACGATCGATTTCTTTGTGTGCTGTGTACAAGATAAAAAAAAAGTGATATAAGACCCAGGTTAAAACAAAGAACATAATGGCTTAAAGACAAAGGACTATGGTATTAAGGTATCAATAACTTACTTGTAAGTTTACTTGCTGACAGCTGGTGGTCTCTTCCCGCATACATTGTAACCAAGAACACCCCATTGTCTACTCAAAATTTTAGTTTGTAATCAAACTATTTTTCTTTTTCATTTCTTCCAATATACAATAATTTTCTTCATAATTTAAAATGTATACTCTAAGTACATGTAGTGCAGTTGTTGCATAAATTTTGTGTATTTTCATCTTAAAATTAAAAAGTTTAAGAATTGAGTAAATTTGGTGACTTTGGGGCCCTAATCCTACATGTAAGTCCAACATATAAGAGTGTTCCATGTCCACCAATATTTATAATCTTTTATATAAACCTCTTTGTGGGACATCCGTGGCCAAGTGGTTAGAGCATCGCCCTTTGAACCATAAAGTCTCTTACTTCTGGTCAGCACAGGTTCGAACCCCGCTGGAACCTAAGCTGATTTTTGCCAGTTTAGTTGTGGAAGTCTGGTGGTCTTTTCTTTTTCCTCCACCATTAAAAAACTGGCTGCCACCATATAAGTTATACCTGAAATTTTGTCAAGTGTGGTGTAAAACACTTTTCAAAATTCAAAAAAACCTCTTCGAACCATCTAAAAAACACACATGCGTACCTCTGCTTCATTTAACTTTTCCTTCTGTTTTGTTATTTCATTTTTCATCAGTGACATGACAATTTCAAGTTTGTCGATATTTGAATTAAGACTTTCGATACAAGACTGGCAGTTCTCCTCATCATCTGCGTGTTTTAACTCTATTAACATTCTCAAGTTGTCCAGCTTTGTTGTGAAATGGGAAACTAAGTCCTCTAGGTTGACGGAGGCCATGTTTAATCTGAAATAAGGAAAATAGCAGGACTTTTAGCATTTATACAATAATATCAGCTTGTGCAGAGTTACAGCCATTTCAATGTTGTTGTTGTTGTTGTATTGTTGTCCCACTCAAGAATTTTTCACTCATATGGAGATATCACCAAATGCCGTTGCAGGGCTTCAAATTTTGGCCTATGCTCGGCACTTACGGCCATTGAGCAGTGAGGGTTCTTTAACGTGCTGACACGTACTGTGACACAGGGCCTCAGTTTTTACCATCTCATCCAAAGGACAGGAAGAGCCAGCCACCGAGGCTCAAATCTGAAATCCTCCGGTTGGGAAAGGAGAACTCTACCGCTTACAGCCATTTCAATGGAAACTGTTTTGAGAGACCACTCTTCCTTTGAAAGGTGGTCTCTAAAAAGAGGTTTAATTTAAAGAGATATTTAACTAAGTGGTTTTCAAAATGCGGTCTCAAAAGACAGGTGGTCTTTCGTGACAGTAGTCTTGGAAGTTAGGTTCTACTGTATTTGTTGTAAGTGCTTTTCATAAAAATTGCCAACAGAACCTGTCATACTGAGAAGGTTGCATGTGATTTATACACCAAGAGAGCCTGTACAATATACATGTATACATGCATGTACATTGTATCTTGGACTTTCATTAACAGAGTACGGTATACATGCAATGTACATGTATCTTTGTGACCCTTACATCACACTGTACAATGTATGCATCTAATACAATGACATGTACAATGCATGTAGCAGGAAACCCCTTTATTTGGACCTTGATCTTTGTTACTATTCAAGGTAAAGGGTTTGCTAGTAGTTACTAACATTTGTATATCTCATAGAAGCAAAAATTTGCAATTGATAATAATACTATAAAAATAGTTGGTCGTGAAAGCAGACCATATAGCTTGCCTGTCTTATGCTTTTTATAATTTGGGTTAAAATCAAGACACAGCAATCAGCATCCCCAAGCATTGTTGAGTAATGAAACTAGACAACGTGCATGTGAAGTTTCGTAGCTGTAGATGCAGTACTTTGCCCACAATGGACTGAAACAAAAAGCTTAATGCAGTACTAGTACTATTCATATAGTAAACGAGTAAGTCCAGGAAGCTGTAAATTTTGGCCAAAAAGAGGCCACAGCAACCAGCATCTCCCTGCATTGTTGAGTAATGACCCTAGACAATGTGCATGTGACGTTTCATGGCTGTAGCTGCAGTACTTTGCCCACAATGGACTGAAATAAAAAGCTTAACACAGAAAAAGGACAACACGGACGCCAAAGCAGTGACAGCAGAGACGATATGCAAATCTGATGACTATTGGGCAAACACAGACCTCTCGAAACCCAGAGGTGATATCAGGTGCCATGGAGAACTCAGAAGTAAGCATCAACTGTTGACCAGTCAAGTAAAAAACAGTGAGGAATAAATCATTACAATTGTACAGAAGATAACAACCATTATCAACAGGTAACTTCCAACATTTCATTTGAATAATGAAAAAATTAAAAATTAGATATGGGTGCCTATTTCACTTCAATAAAAAATTCTTCAAATCATTATAGATCTACTTAACTATTGCTAAAAACAAGTTGCAACTTGGACATTTATATTACTTTTACGGTGGATAAAACATTCCTTGATAGAGAGCGCAACTCGAACAGCCAAAAGACATTCATATATATATATATAATATATATATATTTTTTTTTAGGGGGACTTCAAGTAACGCCATATCATGCCATGAGGAGGTATTCTTTCATAGCGAATAAAGCAGTGACCCTAAATGAAGAGCCCTAAAGAACTCTTACCTTTATTTTCACTATTGGTGATTAATTCTGTGTAAAAATAGCAGAATATTAATTTTTAGCAAACATGAAATTTAAATATTACAAATTTTACGAGAATAATGTGTATAACAATCGAATAATAGGGGTTTTTATTATCGGGCTGTAGCAGACGCCATGTTGAATCAACAACTCAGCTGCGTATCTCGTGACGTATTGACAGGTACATGTATAACACAGTCGGTTTAAAATAATAAATGTATTAAAAATATAATTTATTTGACAAAAATGAATAAAGAATATAGATAGTTTACAAATTATTCAGAACAAGAATTTGATCAAAGAAAAAATTGTGATGTCATTGACATTTGTTATGCGTAAAATGAGAAGTTATCAATTGTGACACCATATGTTTGTGTGAAAACGACGTTGTTTTCTCACGTACAGGTATGATGTCACAATCGATACCAGCTAACATGAGAGATAACTCTGACTAACGAAAAAACAATAGCATAAAATTAATGATAAATCTTTAATTCAATTTTTTTGTCTATAATTAAAAGTGCATATATGTAGGCTGTTTGCAATAAATTTAATGATTCTTAATAAATACAACGTAAATACATCCACTAACCCCCTAAAAATCTAGAATTCTTCAGAGTTCTTTAGAGATCTTCAATTAGGCCTAGTTAATTTAGTATCACCCGATTTAAAGTCTTTACTTTCAGTTTTCTTTTTACTTTTTTAGTTTTACCCCGGCAGTTTCAGGTAGAGGTATGTAAATTGTCGGGGAAAACTACATTAGAAATTAGATGCAGTTTAGTGAAAATTGTAAAATAAATTTACATTGAGAAAAAGAATCAAATAATTAAACTGTTCATCCAGTTCAGTTGGTAGATCTACTGTTTGGATTAGCCTTCCTTTTCTTTCTTCCATTCGACTTTCAAAACTTCCGCCAGTGGGACATCTCGTATTATCTCGCTCAAATTCTCGAATAGTATTTCCTGGATACGTTACGTCACTACCTCGATACTCTAAATATTGGTTCCCTATTATGGTTCCGTGAAAATGGTTTGATAAATACAAACAACTGAATGAATCTTGCTGTGGGATCAAATACCGAAGAAAGATCAACTCAGTAAAGAAGAATACCAACGCAGTAAAAACATATTTTGCTCAAAACGTTAAACATTCCAACAAGTGTTCAAAATGATGATAACACGACCTCGCCGAACGAGGGAAGTTACAGGTCCAACCCCTCATTCGGTGGCAATCGTAAGTGAATCTTGTTATTTGTCTTGTACATATGACATTTAGGTATTAAAATGTCCGGTTTGCATGACAGTATTTTGTTTTAGCATTGAATCATAAATACAGTTTATACGTAGCCTACTGCATGTATGTAGTCCTTGAATGTCAAACTGTCTGCATAGAAGCTGGAATATTCCCCACAAATCAAGTCTGTGAAATGACTTGAAATGGTACAAAGTACACATGATATCACAAGTATTGTAATAAAATTCTAAATCTAGATCAAATGATATTTTTTTTTTGATTGAAAGAATGCAGTCATATTTATTCACAATCACATGTAATTGTACACCATAGGCCTATAAATAAAAGGATAGATCTATAAGACTATATAGTAATCCCTTTGGTGATTCTGTCATGGATTGCTGGCCTGGCTATTTTTTATGCTGTGTTTTAATGTTAGTAAAACACAACATCAGAGAATAGCTTACATCAGAATCCCCAAAAGGATTAGATCTGTAGGTAATAACTATACTGTATCTATGGAGAGGGCAAAAGTATTCATCAGCAGTTTTACATACATGGTTTTTAACATTTTAGCATTCCATTGTTTTAGGATAGAAAAAATTTTAACTACAGCAATATCTTGAAAGTGTTGCTCCAGTTTTACAATGCAGGGAAAAAATTAATTGGGAGTCTATGAAATCTCACAAGGGCCAGCAATGCCTTTCCCCCAAAATGATGTCACAGTTTAATTACGAAGTCAGATATTTAGAAAATTAGCACTTCCAGAATAAAATTGACCAGAAAAGTCTCCAAAACATTTTATTTGAATAGGTTCATGTGAAGGATGACTGTCAAGCATCGAGTTTAAGTTCCAACATTTTGTTCGTGTCTTGCGTAAATCTCAATGTGAGCAGATTTTTTACTCAGCGTAGTACTAGTATAGGGTACCCATATGAAATAATAAATTAGTGACGTTCTCTACATAAATGAGGAATTCGCTCACTATTATCAAAAGATGAGAACAATAGAATTCAGAATCTGTATGCCTTTGTATCCATATGGAAGCCAAATGAATGTTGCACACATCCACATGATGTTTTGTGGCAGAGGCATTTCGTGGCCTTGATCAGATGTAGGATGTTAATTGTGCCATGGTGATTCTATGGAGCATACACAGGTCTGCGCACAAAGGACTAAAATTTTGAAATAGGTTCGTCATCCGTAAATCATATATTGCTTCAAGTACATGTTGCCACATAACATTTGTTTAAAATTGTCATCCTCATTTTATTTCTCCAATGTAGAAAGCAAGAGCACCAAATGTCAAACCACCAGAGTATCTTATTCTCGAAAGACGGAAGAAAGAAGATAAATTGGAGGAATACAGAAGAAACACTCAGTATATGGAATTTAATGATCTGAAAAATGAATGGGAACGAACCACTGACAGAAAAATCAAACTCAACACGGTTAAAAGAAGAGTAGATGGATTGATGCAGGCTAGCCAGTTTACGATAGAAGACAGAAGAGAAAGGTAACCCATAGAATTTTTACTGTAACCCTTTCAACCCTACATAATAGAATGGTCTGATACAATACAAAGAGCATACCACTCAGATATTCAGGGGTGAAAGAGTTAAGTTAAATGTCTTGGGCAAGTCACATTTGATGTTTTTTTTTTTATCTAAGGCTAATGGTTCTCAGAATTCCCACTGGACTAATAGGGGTTTTCCATACACTTTTGGGAATGGGACCTGGGCCCTTTGAATTGGGAATTTTAGCAACATTTGATTGAAATTTGAAAATATAAAAATGCACATAACTGCTTTAGAATACAAGAATCTCTTCAAATTCATTTTCATTGGACTTCAGTTGGGAAATTTTGACTGCAAAGTGGGAATAAAATGCATGTTATCAATGCTAATTTGGGAATGGGGCTTTATTTTGTGCCCCCCCCTCCCCTTGTAATAGGGTGCAAAATCCCTGACATCTAATTGTGTGAACTAATTAAAAGACAGTAGGCATTCAGGACCCCCCCCAAATGTATTGAGCCATCAATACTGTAAGGAGAAAATAAATTTGATGTTAACATTTAAACCTCGCTATATTCACATTGAAAAATCTTAATTCCATTTGTTAAAAAAACTGCCATCATGTCAGGATAGAGAAAATTACAACCCTTGGAATTAAACCTGTATACAATATTGTACTTTCAGAGTGCTATTGTTTGTTAATTAAATAGTTTTAAACATTCTACCTCTAACAGTAATTGACCTTTCGCAAAAGGCCCGACACAGCACCTTTTGGCAGATTGACAGACTTCTCATTTATGACATCACAATAAATGGCCCATCAAATATTTGTGTGATTATGGCATCACAATGGAATGAGCCATCAAAAATGCACATTGATAGCAACATGTCAGACATTTGTCGATATGTTAATAATTGCGAGCTATAGAGATATTTTCTGAATGTTTGAAATGATACATGTATGTTTTGTTTTGTTTTTCCAGATTAAGAATGCTGTTACGTGCAGAAGAAGAGGCATATTTACATGAAATGGATGCTAAAGAAGAAACTGTGTTGGAACGTCAAGCAAAAATGAGAGAAAGAGCAAAATTTTTGAAAGACAAAAGAGAAGAAGAAAGATTAAGCTTTGTTCAAGAAAAATATGATCAACAGTTCAGGTAAATTTCAGATTTCTTGTGGAATTCCAAAATTTTAAAGAAAAATCCACTCCCCATCCTCCAAAAAGATGAAAACAACATTCACAAAATGTAGAAATAAGATTACCTCATAGTTTAAATGAACTTAATGATCCCTATGCTGATGGCCTTACTCCAAATTATTTCCAACTTTAACATTTTCCCTCTTCAGAACCCCCTCCCCTTATTAGAGAAAAAAGACCTATCAGCCCATGGAACAAAAACCCCAAATTGCTGTGTGCATGTATTTAGAAAGCTAGCCTTACTTCACAATTGGAGCCTCTGTGACGGAATGGTTAGAGAGTATTTTTTAACCACACCCATCATTGTCAAAACTTAATTACCATTACATAGCATTGAATCTGGTTTCACTGGACTTAGTATGTTATTATTGTTAGGTCATGTTTGCCAGTTTAGTTGCAAAAGTTTTCAAAGGATAAATTGTAATAAGGTTTACTCCAGCACCACCAAAACCTTGTCGCTACAATACAGTGGAACCTATCTTGAAAGACCACTCTCATTGAAGACCACCTGTCTTTTGAGACCACATTCTAAAATCCAGTTAGACCACCTGTCTTGAGATACCACATTTCATTAGCAGAAGGGATGGTCTCTCAAAACAGGTTCTACTGTATGTATGTTAAACTGCAAATGTGTTAAATTCGGTGTCAAACGGAAATAGAAAAAAAGAAACAAAAAAATCTGACATATTATGTTTTGTATTTAACAGAAACCAATGTGAAGAACTGAGGTCCACATTGTCAAAGAGACAGCAGGATGAAGTGTGTGTAGAGAGGCTGGAACAGCTGAGGATGAAGGAGGAAATCGAACTCGATAAGAGGGAACAAGAGGCCATGTATGCTCACCTGTGGGAGCAAGACAGGTAAAATGGACATTTTGTTAAGTTTCGGTTTATGTCAAATAATTTTAGTTTCTTTCCTTAAATTTGAACCAAATTTGGTATGTTGCTTTACATCGACAGGATTTAGGATGAGTTTAATTGTCATTGTTGGCAATGTTTGCCAGAGTCAATTAACACCAACACATTTTAGTTGGCACCTACAGTAAAACCTGCTTTAGCAACCACCTGTGTATAAAGACCACCTGGTCACAAAGACCTTTTTTTTTTTTGCTCTCCCCAATAGTACCATTTGTGTACAAATCAACCTCTATATAAAGACCACCTCTCTATAAAGACCAGTTTTGTTGTGTCCCTAAGGGGGTCTTTATATACAAGTTTCACTGTATATGTATATACAATGTAACGCTAAACTGAAAAAGATGCATCTGGTTCTCAGGCAATACCTTGCTTCTGAAAATATTGACTATGAGGTTTTTTGTATTGTTTTTTTATACCATTTGATAAAAAAAAACACCCAACTACCCATAGTTTAGAAAGAAAGATAAATTCACTCTTTATGATACATATAAGATTGTCTGTATAACTCTTCTTTTTACACCCCATGTTCGTCACATTTCCGGGTGTAATTTTTAAAATAGTCCGATGAATGATATAATTTCAATGAATAGAAGTATTTCATGATTGAAAATTACCGGGTATATATAGATATTCATGAGATAATATATATATTTTGAAAGGATACCTTTAGAGCAGAAACCATCTCATTTAAACAAAATACAAGATTAACTTGCATATAGATCTGATGCATTTATTAGAGCTGCAATGAATATTTGTGTATGAAAATAAATAAAAAACGTTGAAATTACTGTTTGAATATTCAGTCAAAAATCTTAATGTATGTGTACTATGATTTAGCAGTATAGTTATTTTGCCATCACTAATTCACCTATCCCTAAATGTCTGACATGTGGATCTCAATGTGCATTTTTTTTTTGGCATTACTATCTTTTTGGTGTCATTATCACACAGATGTTTGATGATCAATTTAAATGTGATGTAATAATGGAATTGTTTGCCAAAAGGTGCCGTATCAGGCATTTGGCGATAGGTCAATTGGACAGGATAAGTAGAAAATACCAACTAATGGCTACACTGACTGTAGTTGAACCACACCCAATTTCAATCATAATTAAGTCTACAACGCAGTGATATCCTTTTAGATCATAGTACATGCATAGAACTGACAACCTCAATTAGGATAAAATCTCACATGAATTATTGATAAATTACAGACTTGCAAAAGCTGAGAGAGAAGAGAGGGACGCTCAAGCCGCACATGAGAGGAATCAAGAGGTGCTTCATGTTCTGCGAAAGCAAATGGCTGCTCTTGAGGAACAGAAAGAGGCTGCTAAGAGACTTAAAGAGGAGGAAGCACAGTTATTGGTATGCTTTATTTTCAATCGCAGATAATAACAACAATGGGCTGAAATTTTTCTATCAGCTGCTTTAAGGCATGGTTTCTTAAAAAGGGAAAAAAGTTGTAAACCCAGAAATATGATTACCGTCCATTTCATAAACGTTTCCGATTACCAATTCATGACAAAATTTAGTCGGTAATTTCCGACTGGGTCTTGGCAGTCGAAAATCCTAAATTCTTCTTGTTTTCATCAAGATCACGTTGAAATATTTTCAGAAATTGTTTGAAATTAGAGACTAAATTATTTTGTTTGATGAGTTAGAGGGAAATAAGACTGGTAGGAAACCCAGTGTCTTCCAATACAGACATACCACTTATCTCCCTTTGATTGCGTAAATTAGGGAATGTGTAATGGATCACACACATCGTGTTCCGGAATTAAATATTTCAGGATAAGGTACTGATCTTGCCTTTTTTGTCCCACAAGACAATCATCATTATTTACTCCTCTACAATTCATTTCACTTTTTCTGTTTGTTGAACAATAAAAAAAAATATTTTTTTAACCTCTGTATTCTACATACTAAATAATCAGTAGTTGTAAAAAGTTCCAACCTGCTTTATGAAACATTGACGATAACATTTTCGTAAAACTAATCAGTAGTCGTGAAGTTTCTGACCTTTTATGTAACAATACCCAGGACTTTTTCATTTTTGGGTCTGATCCTCTGACATCTGGGTCCCATCACAATATGTTTATTGATAATATTGTTGCCTGGCTTAGAGGCAATCAAATTTAATAATTGTTTGCGAATAAATGGAAATTAAGGTCAGTTAAAGAACTCTCACTGTATTGGGAACTGTCCATAGCATGAATCAAAATTGGTGATAATTTGCCAATATAACTGGTGACTTCTTCGTATGATTGAACAATTCTTGGTGAGATTGAACCCCTTTTTATACTACAGACTATAATAGACTGATCTAAATCAATAGAAAAGAGCATACCATTTAGATTCTAAGGGGTGAAAAGGTTAAAACATCAAGAAAAGGAAATAATATCTACACCTAAAAATAAAAAAATAAAAAAATATTTGATTATATAATTTTGCCATTCTAGAGAGAACAAGCAGCTTTGAGAAAGATTGAAGAACAAAGAGCTCTCGCTGAAAAACTGCGTCAACAGAAGGAGACCAGAGACATGTTAGATTTATCACTCAAGATCAAAATGAAGAAGAAAGCCAAATTGGAACAGGAACAATTAGCATTTGATTTGAAGAATCTTGAACAACTCTTGGAAGATTCAAGAAACGAAGCCATGGAGCAAATTCAGAGAAAGGTAGATAGATTTTAAATTCTGATCTTATGTCAACTTTGTATGCCCCTGAAATCGAAGTCGGGGGAAGTGGTAAATCATTTTTGGTCCATCTGTTTGACTGTTTGTAACATTTTGGTATCTATCTAAGAACTTTGAGTATCGTTTGCAAACCTTTATCCAAATTTAGTGTAAAGCTTCACCTCAATAAGATCTGGATGAGTCTGATTACTGTATACCTGGAAATTTTTGCCCTTGCCCTGGTTATTTTTGCCCTAATACGACAGCAAACATATTCATCCTGTCTTAAATTTGCCCTTAATCACCATAGTCACACGGATGTCATGTATGTTCATGCTTCAGTCATTTATCTTGGAAATTTCGCTCTCATTTTAATATCGCCCCCTCATCTTGACTTAGGACAAAATTAGCAAAAAAATGAATGGGATAGAAAATTTCCAGGTATACAGTATGTTCTGAAGTATCTTAGACGAGACTTAACAATTTTCTTAAATGGCTTACGGTAACTCTTAGTACATGTATTCCTAAAATACTTTTGGTATAAGTCTCTGGGCTCAGTTTCCTGTTTAAAAACTGGAGCAAGCTATCTAAAACTGAAACTTTGGAAATGTGTTTGGGGATGACTACACACAAATTCAGCTTGAATTTGATTTATTTCATGTTTCAATGTCAAGAGTTATGTCCCTTGAAGTGAATGAAAAATTTCAATTTTGTATTTTTAGGAAAACTATCAAACTTTAACCTTTTTTTTTTAAATTAGTTAATTTCTATAAAAATTTTGTATTTCTCTCAACTGACTGGGGTTTTTTTCTGTGTGCTTGTTTTGAATATTTTTTTTTTAGCCGAGACATTCATTACAAATATTTAGGAACTAGATTTACTTACAAATTTTAGATTGAAGTATTTGTAAAATTAAATTTAATGCACAAAACCAAAAATATTTTTATTCTTATGTTTTTGTTTTTATTTTTACAAGTCCTTTATTCTTTCACTTTCATTCCAAAGAAAAATCTGCTTGAAATACAGTGAATCCTTACTATTAAGACCACCTAACTGACTGACTCAAAGTGGTCTAGCTGATTAGTGAGGTGGTTTCTTAAGTGATTTTCTTGTTATCTATCAAAAGACCAGACCACAAAAACACGGGAGTGATTGTTCAGGTTGTATGGAGGTTACAACAATGGGACTAATTCATGTAACACGTGATACCCGATAACTGTGCGGGACTATTGTTTCTATTAGTGATGGAATGACGCTAGAAGACGATATCCCTCGCTAACGTCATTTCAGCAGTATCGCTCAAACTTTATCAGTTATCACATGGTACATAAATTGGTTCCATTGCATATCACGTAACCTCCTTCTAGTTCTTGATGAATTTCATTTTTTAGTCTTCATTATTGCTATCGTAACCTGCAGGTTGTAGTCATTCCATTTAACATAACCTGTAAATGAGTTACAATGATTTCTGTTATTTTGTGGCCTAACGACTGAAAACCTGTGGTCTGAGGTGTGAGGTGGTCTCCTAAGCAAGGTTCTACTGAATATTGATACCCGACTTTATTGAATGATTTTTCTGTCTGGAAATAATCTTGTCATTTTTTTTTCTCGTTTATAGAAAGAACTTAGAGAGGAAGATAGAAGATACAGAGAATATCTTAAACAGTTAACGGAAGAAGAAAGGAAGAAAGAACAAGAACTGGAGAAGTTAGTCAACGAGGAAGTAGAAAACATGTGGCAGAAGCGGTTACAACAGTGGAAGCTAGAGCGTGAAGCAAGGAAGAAGTTATTAGCAGACGTGCTGGTCATCAGAGCCAAACAAATTAACGAAAGATGTAAGCATACTTGGGATTATCATTTCTTATCAAGAGACAAGTACTGTAAATCACTTTTATTTTGCAACCACATTTTTACGTTGCGCTTGATTTTTCATCCGTATTTGCAAATGCATGAATTTTCAATTTAAAAGGGGGCCTCCATGGATGAGTGGTTAGATCAGTGTACTTTAAACGATAAACTCTCTCACTTCTTGTCAGGGCAGGTTCAAGTCCTTCTGGAACCTATACCGATTTTGTGAGAAAGTTTGCAAGTTTACATACAAAAAAGCCACTGTGTGGTCTCCTCCTTGGTACATTTTAACCGGGTTCTCTCCTCCATCATGAAAAACTGGCCGCTATCATATGACTGAAATACTGTTTTGTGTGGCATTAAATGTTTGTTTGTTTATTGTTGTTTAATGTCCCACTCAAGAATATTTCATTCATATGGAGACGTCACCAAATGCTGGTGAAGGGCTTACGGCCATTGAGCAGTGAGGAACCTTTAACGTGCCGACACATACTGTGACACGGGACCTCCAGTTTTTACTGTCTCACCCGAAAGACACGATACCAACCTGCCGCCGGCGGGACTCGAACTCACGACCTCACGATCAAGAGTCGAGCGCGCTACCGACTGAGCCAGGCCAGCTCGTGTGTGGCATTAAACATCATTCAGACTGAAAACTTGATTTCAAAGCTACAAAAGGCTTTATTTTTGCGAGTTGACAGTAGTAATGTTGTACCAAAATCTACAATTTCAAAGCTACAAATGGCTATTTGTTTTTTGCAAGTTACAAGCAGTAAAATTTTACGTGTTTACATACGCATGAATTTGCAAATTTAAAGATCGCAAGTTGCAAACAGTAATATTGTACATGTATATATGGTAAACAGAGACATACATTCCAAATTTAAAGCTACAAATGGCTATTTTTTTCACAAGTTGCAAAAACTAATGTTGTACGTGTATATACGGCAAACAGAGACATACATGCCTTAATAAGATATGTATTTAGTGTTGTTTTCAAGTGTTAGCATTTTTATATGAAGAATTACGCTTGCAATACTGTGGTTGTTTTACAAAAACTGATGAATAATACTTCTTTCATCTTTTTTCAGTGATTGAAAACGAGGCAAAACAGAGAAAAGCAGAGGTTGAACGCCAAGAACTCTTGAGAACAATTGAAGAAAACAAAAGGCTCGAAGAACAACAAGCTGAAAAAATGTGGAGGAAGAATCAGGGCTATCAATCTGACCTCAGAGGTCAAATCGAATACAACCGGAAAATTAAGGAGTTGGAGAGGAAACAAGAGGAAGAGGAATTCTTGCTCGGACTTCAGGCCGAGAGAGAGTACCAGTACAAACTCAAAGATTGTCTGGATAATACAGAATTTGAGAAAATTCATCCAATGAGGAGGCATTTACAAAATAGTGCTCAAAGACACTGAAACTGACAAGTTCCTAGGAGAAATTGATGCCTTTATTAAGATTCCTCTGGTTCTGCAGGAAATATTCTTCAACATGTTTTTTTTTTTAATGTGAGTTGTTTCGTAAAGAAATAAGAATGTGGAGATTATGTGGATTATTTGTGGGGGAAAAAAAGTAAACTCTGCAATACCATTGGTTAATTGTAAAATATACAGAATACAGAAGAATGTGATAATATTACAAGTGGTTTATTTATTCATGTTTTTCAATAATAAAAAAAAAAGCAAGAATCTAAAAGAAGATACTGTTTGGTCATTGTAATATTATCATGTATAAGTGATGAAACTCGATTTGTACATTCAAGATAATTTAACATTTTGATTCTTGCGATTTCTATTTCACACACCCCCTAAATAAAAACCTAAAACCCTTTAAATCATTTTTGTGGAATATTTTAACAAGTCAAGTCACGGTGGACCTAGAATTCAAGTCACGTTCTAAGCCACAAGAGACTCAAACTTAAAAATAAGTATCGTATTGTTTTATTTGTTAAAGTAGAATGATTGACGTGATGGATTCAGGAAAGAACTCTTTTTTTTTAAAGTGTCAAAACCGAGTTATGTATTTGAAATGAATAACTGTGATATAATTGTATATATGTTGTACATACTATCTAGCATTCACATTATGTGAGTCACTGTTACATATATTATTTTTTCTACACATACAGTGTCAAAACTGTATGGCCATACCCTGTCATGCCCACCAGTAGAAAATATTCTGTGCTCATCATAATAATCCAGTGCAGTGTGCTCATTTCGATAATCCAGCACAGAGTGCTCATTACAATGATATAGCACAGAGATGAATGTCGGAATGTTTTTTGTTACAATAATTGTGCGTGTCCAAATATGTCCTAAATGTTTTCAAAGTGTTATGTAAAATCTGCATTTTTTCAGATTTTCATATTTAAAAGTTTTTACACATTATTTCTAAAATTTATTCTGATTATTTGTATAATTTCCAGTAGTTTTATCAATTCTCTTCATTTCATATCTTTTTATTTGTTTTTTTCTATTGTGGGAATGGCTGTATCCCTGCCCCTCCCTCCCTTGCTCATCATATCTTAGAGGAAGTCACACTTTTTATTTTTTAGGTTTATAGTGGAAGAAATACATTTAGGATTATTTTCTCCGACATTGGCCTTACAATATGACAGGAATCACGACACCATTTAAAGAAATCACGATGGTGATCACACGATACAAATGTATTTTGTTTGTGACGTTACTCTTAAACAAATTCATATGTAGTACACTAATGATATAATTCTCCGAGTCCATGATGTACAAGAACCGGACAGAAAGCCTTAGATTACTCATGATAGTACCTTTATTTCAGGGACAATGTCTGTATTGTTTTCTCTGAAAAGTGAAGCAACAACTTAACGATATGAAGAAATTGATTCTTTTTATTTTTGAAATATAGATTTTTAATTCATTGCACCCTTAAGTTTATTGTTTTTTTTTATTTAGAATATGATAAATGTTCATAATTTTTTTTATTATGGATCCAGGAAAAAAATTAAAGCTGAAAATTTGTATACATACGTGAGTTTTAAAATTCTAGATTTTGATAATTCGGATTTTAATTTTTGTTACCGATTATCTAATAGTTGAATTTGCTTTATAAGTGTATATAATCCATTTGTATATACTGAAACAAAATAAAAGTAAAATTTTGACATTTTCATCTTTTCTGTGTTAGTGATTCTGTAAGCACAGTACAGGTCAGAGACCAGTTCTCGCCAAGTACCACTTTGCGCCAACTCATTTTATTTTACCTGATATTTTCTGGTTTCTCAGCGAAATTATTTTTTCTTTTTGTTCGGCAATCAAAATAGTGTCATGTCCAGGAAACACCAAAAAAT